>JACCHV010000118.1:0-670408 GCA_018907245.1 Eupristina koningsbergeri
CGATGGGTTCCGCAAGTTTTGCAGCCACTTCAAGTTAGAATGGTCTGTCACCACTCTAAAGTTGTAACCCTCGATGTAAGGGCGAAATTTCTTAACAGCCCATATTACTGCAAGCATTCCCTCTCGGTGACGCTATAATTCCACTCCGCAGGGGTCAAAATCCTGCTCGCGAATTCCAATACCTTTTCTTCATCCTGAATAACTTGGTATAATACTGCTCCTACTCCTGTGTCGCTGGCGTCTGTTTGCACGACGAACTGCTCCGTAAACACAGGTCTTTGCAGCATGGGTGCTGACGCGACCAACATTTTTATCCTTTCAAATGCTTCTTGTTGTTTTGTAGACCATTCGTACCTGACATCCTTCTTCGTCAGTTTTGAGAGGGGTTTTGCCAATGTCGCTAGACTTGGTAGGAATTTCCTATACCAAGAAGCCATTCCTAAGAATCTTCTCAATTGTTTGAGATTCTTAGGAGCAGGATAATCTATTATCGGCTTGATTTTATCGGGATCAGGTTTTAACCCGTTCCCATTTACCAATACGCCGAGGTATTTGACTTCGTCGCGGCTGAATACACTTTTATCCCAATTAATTGCGAGTCCTCCTTCCTGTATTCTCTTGAGCACATGTTCCAGCTTCACCATGTGTTCCTTAAACGACTCTGTGACCACGATTATGTCGTCTAAGTATGAGAATGCATAAGACTCCAGTTCTGGTGTAATCACCTTGTCGATTAATCGTTGGAACGATGCTCCTGCTTGACTGAGTCCGTACGGCATCCTGTTAAACTCATACAGTCCTTTCCCGGGAGCGGTGAATGCAGTTATTGGGCGTGATTCTTTTTGCAGAGGTATCTGATGATATGCGCTACTGAGGTCAATCGTTGAGATATATTTTGCCTTCTGCAGTTTGCGAAGGATATCCTCCATGTACGGCAAAGGATATGCATCAGCCTCTGATACCGCATTTACTTTGCGAAAATCTACGCAAAATCTGTATTTCCCGTCCGCCTTCTTGACCATGACGACAGGACTTGACCATGTACTTGTTGATGGTTCGATGACTCCATTGTCAAGCATTTCTTGCACTTGCTCGTGCATCGTTTCCTCGATTTTCTTCGAAATCGGGTAATAACGCTGTTTTATCGGCCGCGCACCGTTCACATGGATCGCATGCTCGATTCAGCTCGTACAACCTAGCTTCTCTGGAAGTATAGATTTATACTTGGATATTAGTGTATCCAAGTCTTTCTTTTCCTCCTCGGTAGGGCAAGTTATCCCTACCGAGTTGAGTGAGCTCTTGGACGGAGTTAATCCTGCCACTTCCAACGGGACCTCCCCGTTGGTGTGTTTCAGACGTAACACATTCTTGCAGGGATCTAATATAGCGTGGAAGCTGCGTATAAAGTTTACTCCCAGGTAGCATTCGTTTTTTATTTCAGACATAATGGCTACCTTGAGATTTTTGCAGACTCCCCTAACGTCAAAAGGTAACTTGACGTATCCAAGCAAAGGGCTTTGTGCGCCGTTTGCTATCCGGGCGCTCCTCCCTTCGGCGTTTATCAGCTTTTCACCTAAAGCTGAGGTTATCTGCAGCCCCTTCGGTCCCATCACTGTCCAAGATGCACCTGGGTCGAACAACGCCTTCACGTCATATCCACCGACTTTGACGTCAAACCAGCCACCATCTTGCTTCCACGTCCATATGTTCAGTCTCTGACCCTGAACAATCATGGTGGTCGCTTTCCTCATGTAGCTCGTCAACTTCCGGTGTTTTTACCTTTCGACAAGGTTTTGCTCCAACTTCGCTGACTTGGAAAGAGCTGTAAACTTCTGTCGCCCTTTCCTTTCGGAGTTTCCCGAATCCTTGAATTTCGGGGAGACCGGTCGTTCCTATCAGGTGAGTTCCGTTTCTTCGGCGCTGCAGCTTCACATTTTGCCGCAAAATGTCCTTCTTCGTCGGACCTGAACTTCTTTTTCGCCCGGGGCTTTCCTGGGGAACTCGAACGACTCGAGTTTGGAGATTTCTTCTTCTCCTTCCATCTGAAAGTTGACCCTTTCTTCTCGGGTTGACTTCCCTTGATTATCCAGCCTTCCATGAATTTTTCAACCATTTTCTGGATATCACTTGTTGCAACCGTTGCGATTTCGGACTTTTTCTTCGGAAGTGTTTTCTCCTTCCTAGTCTCACACTCCGTGTAAGCAAATTCCGGAAAGGTTGACGTTTCCGCAGCTGGTGGTGGCCTATAAGATTTCTCTATTGCTACGGCCAGCTCTAGATCTCTTGCTAACTCCAAGAACGTAGGATAGTCTGCGAAGCTCTTCCTCGAGACTAACCTTTTGATTTCAGGAAGCATGTTCCTGTGTACTGTGTCGAGTTGCTCCTCGACACTTGGCATCGGTACGCGTTTTCGGAGTATTGCACGTAAATTTACCACATATGTTGCAACGGGCTCATTCTTCCCTTGCGTCCTTGCTGCTGCTTCCCTTACTACACGTTCTTGGTAGCCACGAGCAGCACCCCACCATTGCATGGCTTCATCTTTGAATTGTTGCCATGTATGCCATTGATACCTGTTATCTCGATACCAGTTGCTCGCTGCTCCGGTCAACAGTTGACCTATTGCTGATAGGAGTTCCATTTCCGTGATATAGGCGGCTAACCTATATTCTTCTACCCTTTCTAAAAAGGTGTTTATGGACGAAGTTCCGTTCCCATCGAATCGGAAATCCCATTTCCTTACGATGCTCCCTATATCACTGTTTCTTCTACTATCTTCTTGAATCCTGTCGCTGATCCTTGAAGATTCGTGCACCGGTATTGCATTATTTTGCAATCTGCAGCTTCCCTCAGTCCTTGGCGAATCTTCATGTGTTATATTATTTGCTGAGGCACGTTCTAACTTATTCATCCTTTCACCAAGGTTTGTCAGCTGATCCATGATTGCTGCGAGGTATCGTTCCAATCCTGTCTCAACTTGGGAGTTTTGACTTCCTGGTTGTTGACGTGAATGTTCACCCAGGCTTTGTCTCTCCTTTTTTAGGATTTCCTCTCTATACCCCAGGCCTATCCTGGGGGATCGAGTTAGTTGTGGTTGCGTCTGTTGCATATTTGTAGAGATTATTTCTTCTTCCAACAGCCGCCGCATTAATTGTTGCGTTTCTTCTGCTGCTGGTAGGTTGGGGTCTAACCTACATGTCTCTTTAATTAGGTTAATGTAATTCAATCGTGCGTCTACCCGAATTCTCCATCCTTCACAAACCATCCACAAGAACTAACACTATCGTGCAGCGATCTCCCGTCCAAAACTCGCGCTTTTACTAAGGACTTCCTTTCGAAAAAGTACGAAAAAATGGAAGGCTCGGTCAAGCTCGAGTGAGTCTCCAAATCAATCTGGGAAGCTCGCGGATCACTACCCGCCAGTTCCCCCTCTTCCGACCGATGGCCGAAACTTCCCGATTCGGGCCGTTACTCTCCCGAATCGAGTATTAACGCGACCCGCGTTACAATATATATATTCAAAATTCTTAAATTCAATTTTATATTTCTACACTCTTATAAAACACACTTCACTAATAATATAATTGAATAATTTATATATAAAACAACAAACTATAATACTTTATATAATAAAATTTAATACAATATATATTATTTTATTATTTTAAGAATAATATTTAATAATAATTATAACTATATGTTATCTTATTGAATAACAGTTTATAACTGAACTCTCTTTCTTTTTCAGAAAGAAAGTTCCGCCCCCTTCACATCACTAATTTTAATTTTTAAATCAAAATTGAACCAATAATTAAATTTACTGATTTTTATTTAAATTCAGTGTTATGTTTGAGATTAAATTTAAGTTTATTTTTAAAATAAATTTTATTTCATTAAAATTTTAAAATTTAAATTTATTCAAGTTATAATTTTTATTACAATTTTTGTTTTATTTTACAAATATATAATATAAAAAAAGAAGACTTTAAGTAAGGCTAAGATTTAAAATAATATTACAATAAAATGTGGACACCGCGTATATTAAAAAGAATTTATCGCTCGCTTAACGTGTAGCGTTACTTGTTTTCAATCGTTGATCGTCATCAGCTGTTTAGACGTCCTTACGAATGTAGTTTGAGTAGTCCGGAAAGGCCAGTGTGAGTTTTGAATTTCTTCCTATGTAGCTTGCTGTCACCACTCCGTTGTAGTTGTGGGTCCGGAGTTCCCAATTATGATACGAGTTTTGAGAGTTTCTTGAACGACAAATGCAGAGTCGAATATCGAATATAGTTTAAGTTTTAATTGCTTGTAGATCAACTGAATTAAGAATTGGCAAATCGTGCATAATGATAGTTAGGTGTGGCTTTTATAGCCTTTTAAATCTTTCCCCACCATAACACCTTTAGAGATGAGATTCGAAAGAGGGTGATCTTCTTCGAATTGATAATTTTACAATAGCCTGTCCAGGAATTTATCAGTTATCGGCCATAGACAGAAACAACGACCTTTATCTTCGTAATTTTAGCTTAATTTCGTATGCATAAAAGTTAGTTATATTCTTTTTCATAATAAAGATTCGTTCGTAATTGAATCTTTATTTACAATCGATATGTCGCATGCAATGCGACATTTAATATTTAAATAAAAAAAATAACAAAAATTTTCTGACATAACACCCCATCTCTTAAAGAAAAATTCACGTCAATTTTTCTACAGAGTTATGCTTATCAAACCAATTACATATGTAGTACGAAATGTCGGCAAGGTAGATTTTTGATATATCTGTTCCATTTTACTCTCGAGATCTTCTCGGATTTCATTGTTCATGGGTTTGTATGTATTTGTTGTTCCAGAATTTTATCGTTTAAATTTTATCAATTGATGAATTTACTACAGTGTTTCAAGAAAAATATTTTATTTTTTTTTTTTTTGAAAAATTTAAGTTCTCCTATTTATATTAGTAATACTTGTAATGATAGTGGGGTTAAAATTAAAAGATTTTATTATATGAATAGTTTTGTTTTTAATGGTAAAAAAAAAATTTTATAATTGGTTACATAAATTTTGGAACGCATGGAGTTTATATAATTTATAATATAATAGCTGATAATATAATTTATATCTATAATTATGTTTTATAATGTAGTTTATAAATGTAATCTATAACTAACTTATATCTAGATATATATAATTTTCGACTTATTACATAATTTATTATTATAATTTATATAAAACTACTAAAATTTTCGCACTCAATTTATATCTGTTTCTATAAAGTTTTTAATTTTCTTCGTATAATCTCCACGCGTACGTTTTCCCTGCTTCTTCTTCTTTTTATTCTTCATTGTGGAGTATTGCCCACCAGATTTCTTGTGGGCTCTCTGGCGGCTCCCATGCTCTCCCATGTTGTAATTCCTCGTTGTTTTCCCGCAAGTCCATTCTTTTTAATTGTATTGAATTTTGAATTTTAAATTTCACTTTTTCGATGCTTTCTTGTATCTCTTGGTTATTCAAAAAGATATGATTGGCAATTTCAAGGTTCCTATTATTTATTTGAATTAATTCCGCCTTTTCCTTTATGGAATTGGAGTATGACTAAATACTTGAAGATTTTCTCCATATTTAGACCTTCGGAACTTATTGCACCAAAATTATGGAACATTTTTAGTGTTAGCTTTTACCTGAAAATCAATTTAATTTTGTTCTAAACATCTTAGTTTTGTTGGGCGAAATTGATTCGAGTGCACTTTCCGCGTTCGTTTTTTTGAAATTTGTAATTCTACGTTATTATTTTCAAATACATTAATAATTTTATAAGGTCCTATATATTCAGGGTCAAATGATTTCTTATTTCCTTCTTTTAGTAATAACACATTATCACCGACGTGGAAGTCGAATTCGTTTAATTTCTTATCGTAATATAATTTAGATTTTTGTTTTGCAACTTCGAGATTTTCTTTTGCTAATTTTTGAGTGCGATATATCCGTTTTTTCAATTCTAAGATATATTTGTTATAAGTATCGTCGGGTAATACTTCTAGATCAACTCTATTAGTTGGTGTTCGTGCAATTTTACCGAATATACATTCATATGGTGTTAATTTAGTACTTCCGTGAACGCTTGTATTATAAGAAAACGCAGCAGTTTTTATCCAATCATCCCATGTATTTTCATTTTTTATAAAACATTTCAAATATTCTTTGAAAGTATGATGCATTCTTTCAATTGAACCGTTGCTTTGAGGTCTGTAAGCTGATGTAGTGCAATGTTTAGTTTTACATAGTTTCATTAAGTTTTTAATTAATATAGAGGTAAAATTAGTGCCTTGGTCTGTTAAAATCAATTTAGGTGAGCCATATATACATATTCGCGCCTATCTTTTTCTCACTCTAATTCAACTACTTAAGCGCCGTCTATGCTAGCAAGACTTCCGCTATTGTATTAAATCAAAGCAAAACATGGACCGCATGTTGACAGTTTGTCAACAATGAATAAAATATTATTTAATCATATACATAAAATTCATATTCATCACATAGTAAGTAAACAACACAACATTAAATATTTTTAGTAAATTAATAATATTATTCATTATTTATTCAATTAAAATTTACCCAATCATTTACACAAAACTAACTCAAATTATTTTATTTTTCAGGTTAATAATAATACATTTTTATATTATCACAACTGGTGATACCCCTATACACAGATTTGCCTTGGGTGTCCTTAATACAACTAGGTTGGCTTCTCATACTCACAGAGCCTCATTATGGGCTACAGTAGTTCCGTGTTCCGCGTCTAGGTGGCGATTTACAAAGTTTTACTTTTCTCGTACAAAAAAAAGTGTGGAGAAGTGATTGTATACTAGTTCTTTACTAGGTGGATCTCAGAATGGCGGAGCTCTCTCCGGAGAACATTCTTAGAATGTTCAACGAGCTCACCGAAACCAACCTTAGGTTGGAGAACCACATAGCCGCGCTTAACGAAAAGATTGCCCAACTCGCGGGCTCTCCTCCTCTCTCCCCCTTCAGCGTCGACAGGTATACGGCCGCCGACGATGATTTCCAGATAGTTTCTGAGCGCTCTAGCAGGCGCAAAAAGAAATCGAGGGCCGAGATCCCCTCTCGTACTCCATCCCCCGCCGACCCTATTAGACCTAGGTCGCACTACTCAAGGGATAGCTCCGGTGCTAGATCGAGAACTCCCAAGACGGCTTATGCAGGATGGATCCTCCAGGAAAACGCCTTCACGCAACCCCCGCAAATTACAGCCCCTAAGATCACGGTTACTCCCCCCGCGAATAATAACATGGAGCTCGAACTCCCTAATAAAATATACTCCAAATCTCCTCCCCCTATTATTATTCGGAATAAAGGGGCTTGAAGACATATTCTAAAAAGCTGCACCGACAGCAAAATCTCTTTTCGAAGAGTTGCTGTAGCTAGCAACTCTATCGTAGCTTACCCAGACTATCTCCTCGTTTCGCGCCCTAACCAAACTTCTTGACGCGAATCAGGTGGAATATTCCACCAACCAGCTCGCTGAGGACAGGGAATTGGTTGTCGTCCTCCGTCGTGTCCTCGAAGACCTCTCCGAGGAAAAGGTCAAGCAGGAGCTCATCTCCGCTGATCTCCCTGTTACTCGAGTGCATCGCATGCGAAAGGGCGATAAGATCTGGCCCTTGGTTGTGGTGTACTTAGACAAAACACCCTCGCGCTAATGATATTTTCGGGATTTCAAAGCTCGGGGTTTACGATGTCACTGTCGAAAGGAAAAATAAGTCCAAAACCTCCCCCCAGTGTCGGCGGTGTTGGAAGTTCAACCACACCGCCAATTACTGCAAGTCCGCATGGAAGTGCTCCTTCTGTGCCGGACCCCATCCCTCCACGGCGTGCACCAAGAAAGAGGCCCCCAAGGCCAAACCCACCTGTGCAAACTGCGGGGGAGCTTCCTACATTGGCTAGCTAGAAATCCCCCGTTCAAAATCCTAAATCCTACCAAAACCCTGGAACTTTCCCAACTTCTTCACGACCTCTCCCATCGACGCAGCATGCATCACGGAAACCTACCTTTCTTCTCCTAGGAAGCTTCACATTCCCTCCTACAGGGTCTATAGGCAAAGGATACCCAAAGTTCCCCTCGAATCCGAAACTAACCCCTAAAACTCCTTTGCGACCAATACATTAAAGTTTTGTTCTAAATACATTAATAATTTCCCTAAAACTTTATGTATATTATTATTTTTTAGTAGCTATGTTCATTTCTGTTGAATATACAAAGTTATGAAGCTAACTGGTAGTACATACTAGACACCGATGATAACCAATACGTGATTATCGCAAGATGGTTCTAGTACGTTTTATATGTACTAATACACAGGATAGAGTATCCCTATAATATATATGCAAAATATATATCTGGCTACAAAAGGCAACGTGGACTTTTAGCGCCCTGTACTTATAACCTTTAATAGATTTTTCTCATTAAGATGGTATGCGTCCTCTTATGGGCAGCTCTGTACTAAACTCCCTTTCTATAAGCCCCAATACAATAAAGTTTTCATTCTATCTACTTTAATAATTTCTAATATTAAAAAATTTTTAATTTATTTATTTTCTAAACTATCTAACTAAACACATTATTTAAAAAATTAGTTTTTTTTGTATTTCCCAGTCACAATTTATCTCTCAGATATATAAATCTTGTTTTAGGTAGCACCTTCGTTAATATGTCAGCTTTTTTTTCTACATTTTTTATTGAATTCATTGCTTCATTATAATTTATAGGTACATATTCGGCAGAAAACATTACAGGAGATCCATAAAATTCTGTTCGTTTGAGAGTTGATTTCTTTGTTTTGACCTCTCGAACTCGTCTTTGAATGTTCTCGATTTTTATCTCGTATTTGCCCTTTTCGACTGGTGGAATTATCTCGAATATCACCTGAAATTTGATGAATGTCTCAGTCTTGATTCACGCTTCGTATATTTTCACAACACTTATGAATTCACGATTGTTTAAAGAAAAATATTAACATCCTGTGTTCGTTAATAGGAATTCCTTGCTCTTTATCTCGATGATTCTTTTTATTCTTCTCATTCCTCCCTTCTGGATCTTGTTTAAAAATAATTAACAGTATGATTATTAATTTCACTATATTTCTGTCTTTAATCTATATTTTCACGTGGCGCGGAATAGTTTTCGCAATAAATAAAAAATTACAGCTCAGCTTTTTTTTAGAACTTGACGAGTCCAGTGGGTCGACGTTCTAGCTAAATCTTGGAACAGACTTCACCTCTCGCGGAATAACTTAATCATGAAAATTTTATTTGTGACGGTGGGGGTGATTTGAACAAGATTTAGTTAGATTTGTATTGGCTTGTTCCTTCTTAACAGATAGAACAATTTTTCTGCTAAGGATAAAAGCTTTTTGCGAAAAGCTGAAGTAGGAAGAAAAAAGTAGTGCACACTTAAACAAATGAAATATAGAAGTCGTTAGATTCATGAGTAGAAAAAAATCAAGGAAAAAAATAAGACGAAGAAATCAAAATAGCGAATCCGCGGACTCAGCACCCCAACCGTGGGACCGCGGACACGCTGCTGCTCTCGAGGATGATTCCAAAATCGGGGAGAACTTATCCTCCGCGACTTGGAAATCATTCGTCACGGACCCGCGGATCACGCAACATCTTCGAAATCCTAAAGTCACTCGGGACTTTAATTATTTTACCGCGACGCGAACATCTTTAAAGGCATTAATGTCGGTATTTTAGAAAAACACAAGTGCCGCGTCTTCTCTTTTGATTTGGTAATAAATAATAACATCTGGTGACCTATATATTAGTTCGTTTTATCTTGCTTCTTGTAACCTTCATCTTCCGCCGAGGAGTCAGCGATAACTCCGGATAGCCACACGGGACTCGGCTTCGGATTTTATGTCCGGGTATATTTATATGGCATACGTTCGTAACAATATACATATTTTTTTATAACTTCTTATCGAACCGGTCAGTATTGTGTTATAACATTAGTAACACGCTGTAAAGTTTCAAAACTTCAACAATCTATCACACGTTTTTATTATATCAGGAAAAATAAAGTTTAATTAATAGGTAAAAAATCTTCAGTAAAGTGTAGATGAATCATAAAAGAAAACGGGAGTAGTTTTTTTTCATTATGTATAATTTGATTAATGCAAAAAAAAATTGTATATGAGTTGCGAAAATCCCGTGTTACGTATCTAAGAGGTCACGACTATGTTTATTCTTTAATAATCGAATCGCGATAATATTTTCTCTCCAGGTATCGTTCTGCCCTAGCCAAATCGGTCGAAGCGTTTTGGCCTTTGTGAGGTTCGGAAATCGTCAATTAATAAAACGCGAGATAATTAATATAATACTTTTGTTTTATTATATTTCTCTTTATGAACGAGAGAGATAAGTATCGCAATGTGTAAAACAACTTTTTTTGTGTCAAGAAGCTAAGTCCCGATTGTATAAAACAAATAAGTATTAAATAACCCGAACCGAAGTACGACCGAATCTAACAATCCCAATTTGAAGTATAATTTTGAAGTGTCCCTACGTGTTTTTCGATTTTGACTTATTACCTCCGTTGTATGGAGAAATTGCAAAATCCGCGATTTCTCCCACCGGGTGCTTCTACTTGATTTTAGTCAGGTCAGCTTTCTTCGATTTTACCTTTTGATTGACCTCTGCGTATTCATCGTCGCCTCTGATCTTGAATTTTCGCAATTTGGCGAGCTCGGAAGTTATTATTACTCGCGGGTTTCACGTCACTCGCGACTCCGTTCGATTGCTTCGATGTCAATTTCCCAATCTTCCGCCTTTGCTTTCGCTGATATGAATATATCAAATCGTCGCGTATGCATATGCAATTTTACATACGTGACACCCGTAATAAAATTGAACACAAAAGTGAATCAGCCATTACATTGTCAGACAAAAAATTTTCGATTGCATCCTGATAATTAAAAATTAATTTCCACTCAAAATGGAAACTTAAAATAAAACTAAATAATGGAAATATCAAAAATGACAATGTTGAAATAATCAACACATTAAAAAGATAGTAGTTTCAAAAGAGATCAATAAACTTCTCAATAAGAAAAATAAAATAGATAAGATAATGGAATAATGTTTGTTAAAAGAATCAACAATGTAAAAATTTTGTTTTAGTAAGTCAATAAGTCGAGGTTTAATTATAATATTAAAAAGAGTTATTAATTTAGTTAAAATACTTCAAAGAAGAAATATATAGTTAATCATCTATAATAACCATTCCATCTATTTCTTTGTAGGTATTTCAAATTTTTTTAATTAATACTGTAATTTTAATAGAAACATATAAAAGTTTATTACATCGTTATAATGTATTACATATAATAGAATAAATCTATGTACAGAATATAATAAAAAATAGAGATTTATTTTTGAATATTTTGTATACTTTTCAGCCAGTATAAGTTTTTAATTATCATAAATGTACATATAATAAGTTCATAAATAATAAAACTAACTCTTGATCTTTATAATTTATCATTAACATTTGCTACAATTTTTCGTTGGTATCAACATTGATAATTAACGAAAGTAAAATTATTTTTTAACAATAAAATTTTATTCCTCCAATAGAACTTTTCTTTCGTATTAATTTTAAATGCTCATTTATATTTTGAAAAGATCGCATTTGTCGTTCCACCTTTGCAACTGTGAATATTTTTGAGTTATCTGTGCTTTGACATTATCCTATAAATTTCATTACTAAACTTATTTATAATTAAATTATTATAAATAAAATATAATATAAATTTAAGGAATAAATTATATAATAATATTTCTTATTTTGTAAAACTTTAAAATGATTTCCAACATGACTTGAAACTTCAAAGCTTGTGCAACATTTGAATACGTAACAATGGATCAAGCTGGAGCAAAACTTGAGTTTCACTGCCAAAGATTGAAGGACAAAGTCGCAGTTGTTACGGGCTCAACTGCTGGGTAACGATAAATTACAATTTCTATTGAAAATTATTCTATAATTTTATTTGTCTTGTACAAGTTTTCCATGGTTATCAAAAGTAAAAACTTAATTTACCATATTTTATTCTATGAATTATTCATGCTAAAGATTATTCTGATAATATTTTCTAGTATTGCTGTGTTGAAGCTACTTTATTTAATAAAACAGAAATTTTTTTACATTGCCATATTAATTTAATCTCATCTTTTTTGTATTAGAATAGGATTTTCCATCGCTCGTCGATTTGCTCAAGAAGGAGCAAAAGTAGTGATTTCAAGTCGAAAAGAAGAAAATGTTAACAAAGCAGTAAAAGACCTTAAATTGGAAGGATTTGAGGTGACGGGGATTGTGTGCGACGTCGAAAATGCGGAAGACAGGAAGAAACTTTTAAATGAAGTAATAATATTAATTGTTGTTCTTTAAAATAATTTTTGAGATATAAATTGGCAAATAATCAAAGCTTTTTTTTATAGGCAGAAAAGAAATATGGAGGATTGGATATTCTTGTGTTAAATGTAGCTATTGTTACGGGTATAGGCAAATTTTTAGAATGTAGTGAAGCAGATTTTTCTAAAACATTTGATGTAAATGTAAAAAGCACGTTTTTGATGATGAAGGAATCTTTGCCATTACTCAGGAAAAGTAATAAATCACCTTCGATCACGATTATTTCCTCTGTTGCTGCGTACGAGAGATTTCCTGTAAATAATTAAATGAAATATTATGTACTTATATTTATGTATGAATTTTAGTTACTTTATATAAAACCTTATAATCAATTTTATATAGAATATTGGAGCATATCCTATTTCAAAAACTGCTTTATTGGCACTGTGTAGAGTTGCTGCTGATGAATTAGTAGAAGATGGAATTAGAGTAAATTGTATTGCACCTGGTGTAATAAGGACAGAATTTTCTGAGATAGTTTGTATATTTATTTATTTCATACCCAATTAATCTGATTTATTTACTCGTACTATTGTTTGAAATAATATTTTTTAAAATTATATTCAGTTATATAAACCAGAAGAAGCTTACAAAATTACACTGTCTAATATTCCAATGAATCGACTGGGAAGTTCCGATGAAATCGGATCGGTTGCCGCATTTTTGGCCAGTGACGATGCTTCGTATATTACTGGAGAAACAATTGCTGCTGCTGGAGGAATGAGATCTAGACACTAACAAATTCATATTTTGTTATTCAAAATTTATTTTTATGAAAAATAATTATTAACGTATCAATTAATTATTATGTATAAGGTTTTTTTAATATAAAGTTTTAAAGATTAAAATAATTTTTTTTCTTGGGTTAAACTTATACTTCTGTTTTGTTTTAACTGATTTGAGATTATAATGGAATATGAAACTAACATTTTTTTTAGTCTTGGTTTTTTTATAATCATTGTATAATTTTACATTTTTACATTTCAATAAAATTGCATACATTGAAATGAAGTACAAATAATAAATTGTTTGTCTTTTACATTCGATCGTAGTAGTGATTAAGAAATCAGGTTATGAAATCACTAAAAAATGTTTGAATAAAAATTGTACATTTTTATATTGTTTTTAACAAGTTGATTAACTTTGTAATATTCCATTTTCACGATTATGGTTCTTAATAATATTACTTTTTAATATAACATAATTTAACTTTTTTAACTGTTTCCAATAACCCAATAAATAGTTTTTTTAATAACTATATCTCATATTCTAAAGAAAATTAAAAAAGAATCCTACGATACAAAGATGAAGTCGATTATGCCATTTATCACAAATTGCATAAATTCGCTATCCAATATAATAGATATTTTGATTGATAATATCCTTAACGTATGAATACTCTGAAACATATAAAAACTTCTATTATCTATTGCAGATTTTGATTATATCAAGGCCAAATAAAAAGTTTAGGATAGGTACAAAGCTTTCGGTAAAGTGAAGATGAATCCTGACAGAAAACGGGAATATATTTTTTACTTTTTCAAAATTCGATTTATCCAAAAAAAAAAAAATATACTGGTCGCAAAAATTTTGTAATAAAATTGAATAAGAAAGTGAATCAACGGTTTTATTGTCAGCTAAAAAATCCTACTTTGCAGCCCAATAATTAAAAAATTAATTTCCACTCAAAATGGAAACTTAAAATAAAACTAAATAATGGAAATATCAAAAATCACAATGTTGAAATAATCAACAGATTAAAAAGATAGTAGTTTCAATAGAGATCAATAAACTTCTCAATAAGAAAAATAAAATAGATAAGATAATGGAATAATGTATGTTAAAAGAATCAACAATGTAAAAATTTTCTTTTAGAAAGTCAATAAGTCGAGCTTTTATTATAATATTGACAAGAGATATTAATTAAGTTAAAATACTTCAGAGAAGAAATATATAGTTAATCATTTATAATAACCATTCCATCTATTACTTTGTAGGTATTTAAGTTTTTTTTAATTAATACTGTAATTTTATTTGAAACATATAAAAGTTTATTACATCGTTATAATGCATTACATATAATAGAATAAATTTATGTACAGAATATAATAAAAAATAGAGATTTATTTTTGAATATTTTGTATTCTTTTCAGCCAGTATAAGTTTTTAATTATCATAAATGTACATATAATAAGTTCATAAATAATAAAACTAACTTTGGATCTTTATAATTTATCATTATCATTTGCTACAATTTTTCGTTGGTATCAATATTGATAATTAACAAAAGTAAAATTATTTTTAACAGTAAAATATTATTCTTCCAATAGAACTTTTCTTTCGTTTTAATTTTAAATGCTCATTTATATTTTGAAAAGATCGCATTTGCAGTTCCACCTTTGCAACTGTGAATATTTTTGAGTTATCTGTGCTTTGACATTATCCTATAAATTTCATTACTAAACTTATTTATAATTAAATTATTAAAAATAAAATATAATATAAATTTAAGGAATAAATTATATAATAATATTTCTTATTTTGTAAAACTTTAAAATGATTTCCAACATGACTTGAAACTTCAAAGCTTGTGGGACATTTGAATACGTAAAAATGGATCAAGCTGGAGCAAAACCTGAATTTTACTGCCAGAGATTGAAGGACAAAGTCGCAGTTGTTACGGGCTCAACTGCAGGGTAACGATAAATTTTATTTTGTATTTTTCACTGAGAATTAATCGACAAATTTATTTGTTTCGTACAAGTTCCCTCACATATCTCATAGTTAAAACCTCAATTTTTCGTATTTTATTCTAGAAATTATTCATGTTAGAGATTATTCTGATAATATTTTCCAGTATTGATGTGTTGAAGCTACTTTATTTAATAAAACAGAAATTTTTTTACAATATCATATTAATTTAATTTCGTCTTTTTTGTATTAGAATAGGATTTGCCATCGCACGCCGATTCGCTCAAGAAGGAGCAAAAGTAGTTATTTCAAGTCGAAAAGAAGAACGCGTTAACAAAGCAGTGAAAGATCTTAAATCAAAAGGATTTGAGGTGACGGGGATTGTGTGCGACGTCGAAAATGCGGAAGACAGGAAGAAACTTTTAAATGAAGTAATAATATTAATTGTTGTTCTTTAAAATAATTTTTGAGATATAAATTTGCAAATAATCAATGCTATTTTTTATAGGCAGAAAAGAAATATGGAGGATTGGATATTCTTGTGTTAAATGTAGCTATTATTACGGGTGTCGGCAAATTTTTAGAATGCAGTGATGTCGATTTTTGTAAAACATTTGATGTAAATGTAAAAAGCACCTTTTTGATGATGAAGGAATCTTTGCCATTACTTAGGAAAAGTAATAAATCACCTTCGATCACGATTATTTCCTCTGTTCTTGGATATCTGAATTTTCCGGTAATTGTTTAAATTAAAATATTATGTAGTTATAATTACATTTATTTATTAATTATAATTACTATATAAAAATTCTTATACTTTACTTTATTTAGATGCTTGGAGTATATTGTATATCAAAAACTGCTTTATTGGCACTGTGTAGAGTTGCTGCTGATGAATTAGTAGGAGATGGAATTAGAGTAAATTGTATTGCACCTGGTATAATAAGGACAGAATTTTCTGAGATAGTTTGTATATTTATTTATTTCATACCCAATTTATCTGATTTATTTACTTGTACTATTGTTTGAAATAATATTTTTTAAAATTATATTTAGTTATACAAACCAGAAAAAGCTTACAAATTTACACTGTCTAAGACTCCAATGAATCGACTGGGAAGTTCCGATGAAATCGGATCGGTTGCCGCATTTTTGGCCAGTGACGATGCTTCGTACATTACTGGAGAAACAATTGCTGCTGCTGGAGGAATGAGATCTAGACACTAAAAAATTCATATTTTGTTATTCAAAATTTATTTTTGTGAAAAATAATTATTAACGTATCAATTAGTTATTATGTATAAGGTTTTTTAATATAAAGTTTTAAAGATTAAAATAATTTTTTTTCTTGGGTTAAACTTATACTTCTTTTTTGTTTTAACTGATTTTAGATTATAATGGAATATGAAACTGACATTTCTTTTAGTCTTGATTTTTTTATAATCATTGCATAATTTTACATTTTTTAATTTCAATGAAATTACATATATTGAAATGAAGTATAAATAATAAATTGTTTGTCTTTAACATTCGATCGTAGTAGTGATTAAGAAATCAGGTTATGAAATCGCCAAAAAATTTTTGAATAAAAATTGTAATTTTTATAGTGATTTTAACAAGTTGATTAACTTTGTAATATTCCGTTTTCACGATTATGGTTCTTAATAATATTGTTGTTTAATATAACATAATTTACCTTTTTTTTAAATGTTTCTAATAACCCAATAAATAGTTTTTTTAATAACTATATCTCATATTCTATAGGAAATTAAAAATGAACCCTACGAAACAAAGATGAAGTCGATTATGCCATTTATCACAAATTGCATAAATTCGCTATCCAATATAATAGATATTTTGATTGATAATATCCTTAACGTATGAATACTCTGAAACATATAAAAACTTCTATTATCTATTGCAGATTTTGATTATATCAAGGCCAAATAAAAAGTTTAGGATAGGTACAAAGCTTTCGGTAAAGTGAAGATGAATCCTGACAGAAAACGGGAATATATTTTTTACTTTTTCAAAATTCGATTTATCCAAAAAAAAAAAAATATACTGGTCGCAAAAATTTCGTAATAAAATTGAATAAGAAAGTGAATCAACGGTTTTATTGTCAGATAAAAAATCCTACTTTGCAGCCCTATAATTAAAAAATTAATTTAAACGCAAAAATGAAACTCCAAAAAAATTTAAATAATAAAAATATGAGACACTATAATGTCGAAGTAATCAAAACACTTAAACGATAGTTGTTTTAAAAGAGATCAATGAACTTCTTAGTAAGGAAAATAGAATAGATAAGATAATGGAAGAAATTTTATAAAAAGAATCAACAATGTGAAAATTTTGTTTTAGTAAGTCAATCAGTCGAGGTTTAATTATAATATTGAAAGGAGTTATTAAATAAATTAAAATATTTCAGAGAAGAAATATATAGTTAATTATCTATAATAACCATTCCATCTATCTCCTTGTAAGTATTTCAGTTTTTTTTTAATTAATACTGTAATTTTATTTGCAACATATAAAAGATTATTACATCGTTATTATGTATTACATATAATAGAATAAATCTATGTACAGAATATAATAAAAAATATAGATTTATTTTTAAATATTGTTACGGCACGAGCCGTTAACCAATATTTAAATATTATAAATACTTTAAATGAATTTAGAATACACTTGCTCGCTCAAATTTTTTCCTCTGAATTTTGTTCTTCCTGATAAGATAATTTTCGACATCTAAGTGAGATGTAATGTAGCCCAACATTTACACGAAACGAATGGGTTAAATTAGAGACTACCGTAGTTCCCGTTTGTTTGCATATATCATGATGTAATAAAAATAATGAGAACAGGTAAAGACGAAAAGATGTGCTATAGCATTTAGAAAATGTATATCGTATTTATAAAAAGAATAAAACACAGCCTTCAGGAAATGAAATGTAACTGATAAACGTTGAAACAAAAAGAACGATTTTTCATAATATGTCATAGATAGAAACCCAACCTGTAGCCGAAATAAAATCTTTATAAAATTTGTTAAATTAACAAATTAAAAATTATAAATAAATTATAAAAAAAAAACAGAAATTACAATGATTGATCGATAATTCATTCAATGCTGAACTAAATCTCAAGCACTAAATCAGTGCA
Organism: Eupristina koningsbergeri; assembly: GCA_018907245.1. Lineage (NCBI taxonomy): Eukaryota > Metazoa > Arthropoda > Insecta > Hymenoptera > Agaonidae > Eupristina > Eupristina koningsbergeri. The sequence continues at coordinate 18,353 of JACCHV010000118.1, forward strand.
ATCAAATTTTAAATAAAACTGTCAAAGTATCTCGAGCAAACGACTGAGCGCCATGACCAAAAAGGCAAATAATATTTTCAAAGACCAAAAAAAAATGTATAATATGGAATTCCACAGAGACTTCCATGCAACGGAAATTGCATGTCAAATAACTACCTTCGAAAAACACTCGCTAGCGTGTAAACTTAAAATCGTCTACGAGGAAAAAGTTGTTCCTCTCGCCTAGTACATTCTAATGCAAACATAGTAAAATCTTGAAGGAATTTATGAGAGCAGAGATAGATAATGCACGCAACATCGTTAAGAAACCGGTTGATAACTGTCTATAAACGGGATCAAGTTCGGACCCAAAATGAGAACCGTTTCTAGCTGTCATTAAGACACTCTGCAATTTTCTTTTCGTTGTGTCGCGAGTCTTTCTGTCCATTTTCTATCGCGAGAAAATTCACTCCGAGATTCATTAAGGCTGTTGGGTGTATTGTCTACCTCGCTCTCAACCTGCATCATCTGCATTGCAAGGATCTAAGATTGTAAAATTTCAAGTATATTCATATATACACATACACAAGTAAGCAAAAATAAACATTATGTTTTTCCTAAATCTTTCATTGATTATTTTAATTTATTTGCATGCTTCAAGTGAATTCCCACCTCGCGTTCGTTCATCCTCATCTGATATAAATATTTCCGCGATTTCTTGTGTGTTCTCCTTCCCAGAAACTATTGTGTGAAAGTGCAGGCTTAAAAGGAGAAATCTAATGGAACGTGCGATAGTTTTAACAAGGATCAGTGCGGTTTTCGTAGGTCCACGGGTTGTTAAAACGAATATGATCGTTCATCGTTCGAATTCTTTGGTAACTCGCGTATTTTCGCTTGAGTTTCACATATGGAGAAAAAAATATTTGTTCACGGACGTGTCAAAAAATTAGACTAGAGCCAGTGCGTTAAATTGTCGGCTTAAGATTAGTTTAAATTGAATATTTAATTCCACGGACGTAACAATATTTTGTACACTTTTCAGCCATTATAAGTTTTTTCTTATTATAAATGTACAAATAATAAGTTCTTAAATAATAAAACTAATTCTTGATCTTTATAATTTATCATTATCATTTGCTATAATTTTTCGTTGGTATCAACATTGATAATTAACGAAAGTAAAATTATTTTTTAACAGTAAAATATTGTTCCTCCAATAGAACTTTTCTTTCGTATTAATTTTAAATGCTCATTTATATTTTGAAAAGATCGCATTTGCAGTTCCACCTTTGCAACTGTGAATATTTTTGAGTTATCTGTGCTTTGACATTATCCTATAAATTTCATTACTAAACTTATTTATAATTAAATTATTATAAATAAAATATAATATAAATTTAAGGAATAAATTATATAATAATATTTCTTATTTTGTAAAACTATAAAATGATTTCCAACATGACTTGAAACTTCAAAGCTTGTGCAACATTTGAATACGTAACAATGGATCAAGCTGGAGCAAAACTTGAGTTTCACTGCCAAAGATTGAAGGACAAAGTCGCAGTTGTTACGGGCTCAACCGCTGGGTAACGATAAATTTTTATTTCATTCGGAATTATAGGCCAAGCAATGGAGAACTTTTTAGGTCCTATTAAAACAGCTGGTTATATATATTAATAATCATAAAAATATCGGTAGGTTTTTATTTTCTAAAATACCATTCATGATATTCAGAGATTTTTGTTATAGACACTATAAACGAGCTAATGCAGTTTTTTTTACTTTTTTTTTGTATAAAAGGAAAAGTCGTAATTTTAACATTATAGTGTTTATGGACGATTTTTATCGAATAAATTTATGAACAAAATTCATTTTTATACAGACCGAATGGAAAATTAGAAACGGACAATTTTTTCAGGAACCGAAAAATTGTGAAATTAATTATAAAATTTGTCACTTTTTTATTTTGTGATATTTAAAGTTCTAGTTTTTGAGACATGAAATTATTAATATTAACTTTATTTGTACAAAATTTTAGTTTGATCAGATTATTAGATTTCGACTAATTCTAATATTAATTAAATTATGTGAAAATATTCACCTCATTCGACTGGATAATTTGAGTTATTTCAACGGTTTTAGAAAATATAATTGTCGCACAACAAATTCTATATCTAACGTTTTGTGTAAATATTTTGGATTGCCTAAAATTTGAGGATTAAGTAGACCGAACAAAGCGCGAAATTTGACCAGAAATGGGGAGAAGAATAAATGAGGGGTTAATTAACGCAAATTTAAGTTCTATTACTTTATATTACAATTCCCCGGTCCTTATTCTCCCCTTCCCCCCCACTTCTCATCCGGTTGGACGTTTTCCCTCATATTTATCCGCATTTCTTAAATAATCGAAATTGTTTTTACAAAATGTAAGATACACGATTTCTATTTATTACAACTACATTTCTTAAAACTGTTGAAATAACTAAAATCATCTGGTAAATTAAGCTGGAAATAACTTTATAAATGTTCGCATAATTTAATTAAAATTAATATTATTTGAAATCAGATAATCCGAACAAATTAAAATTTTGAACAAATAAAGTGCATATTAATTATTTCATATTTCAAGAACTAAAACTCTAAATATCGCAAAATAAAAAAGGTACAAATTTTATAATTAATTTCAAAATTTTCTAGTTTTTGTAAAATTTCTCCGTTTCTAATTTTCCATTCGGTCTGTATAAAAATGAATTTTGTTCATAAATTTATTCGACACATCGTTCATTGATACAATAATGTTAAAATTACGACTTATCATTTTGTAACAAAAAAAAGTAAAGAAAAATGCATTTTTTCATTTAAATAGTAAATAAGAAAAATCCTTGAATATTATGATTGGCATTTTAGAAAATAAACATTTACTGAATTTTTTATGAAATTTAATATGTATTATTAGCTACTTTTTTCATGACCTAAAAAGTGTTCTATTGCTTGGTTTCGTTTATCGACAAATTTATTTGCTTCATAAAAGTTTTCCTTGTTTATCAAAAGTAAAAACTTAATTTACCGTATTTAATTCTATAAGTTATTTATGTTAAAGATTACTCTGCTAATATTTTTTAGTACTGCTGTGTTGAAACTACTTTATTTAATAAAACAGAAATTTTTTACAATGTCATATTAATTTAATCTCGTCTTTTTTGTATTAGAATAGGATTTGCTATCGCACGCCGATTTGCTCAAGAAGGAGCAAAAGTAGTGATTTCAAGTCGAAAAGAAGAACGCGTTAACAAAGCAGTGAAAGATCTTAAATCGGAAGGATTTGAGGTGACGGGGATTGTGTGCGACGTCGAAAATGCGGAAGACAGGAAGACACTTTTAAATGAAGTAATATTATTAATTTTTGTTCTTTAAAATAATTTTTGAGACATAAATTTGCAAATAATCAATGCTATTTTTTATAGGCCGAAAAAAAATATGGAGGATTGGATATTCTTGTGTTAAATGTAGCTGTATTTCTAGGTTTTGGTAAACTTTTCGAATGTAGTGAAGCTGATTTTTCTAAAACATTTGATGTAAATGTAAAAAGCACCTTTTTGATGATGAAGGAATCTTTGCCATTACTCAGGAAAAGTAATAAATCACCTTCTATCACGATTATTTCCTCTATTGCTGCGTACAAGAGTGTTCCTGTAAGTAATTTAATTATAATATTTTACAGTTATAATTACGTTTATTTACTAACGTTAATTACTATACAAAAATTTTTATAATTTTTTTTATGTAGGTATTTGGAATATATCCTATTTCAAAAACTGCTTTATTGGCACTGTGTAAAAATGCTGCTGATGAATTAGTAGGAGATGGAATTAGAGTAAATTGTATTGCACCTGGTGCAATAAAGACAGAAATGTCCGAGCCAGTTCGTATATTTATTTCAAAGTCAATTTATTAGATTTACTTATTTTTACTATTTCAAAAATAATATTTTCAGGTATATAAATCAGAAGAAGATTATAAAAGGACATTATCGAGGATCCCAATGCATCGAATGGGAAATTCCGATGAAATCGGATCGGTTGCCGCATTTTTGGCCAGTGAAGATGCTTCGTACATTACTGGAGAAACAATTGCTGTTGCTGGAGGAATGAGATCTAGACATTAACAAATTGTTATTTTTATTAAAATATAATTTTATTTAATCGTCTAGTTTGTATGCAATAATGACTGGTTGTGTTTACATCGATATATTATTTCTACATGATATTTTTTCTTAAGTTATACGTATATTTTTTTTTTTTTATTTCAATGTAATTATATATAAAATATTTATTATTTTTATTGGGTTTTTCTTTATTATGTTTTATCTTATATGCGAATATAAATTAAAATTAAATTTATTAACGTAACATTGTATTTTAAAATCAGTAGTTTCTGTAAATCAATCATTGCAAAAAAGCTTAAATTATTTTACCGATTTGATTAATCGAATTTAAATCAATATTAATGTGAAATGTTGACTTGCACTTTTCGATAAATATATTGATTTTAATCCACTCGCATACAGTGTAACTTTTCTTTTGATTTTCTTTGTCACTTTCTGCTATTCTCATAGGGGTCAGCAAAATTATTGTACTTTTCTCTATTCAATAATAATACAAGTTCATATATCAGTGGAATTCCCGTGACACGAATCTTTGATGTTGTGCGATGCAATTTCAATTCCTTTCAACATGAAACGGAAATATCAAAGGAAAGCTGAATAATGGATATATCGAATTACCTAAATCATTAAAAATATTGTATCCAATAATGAGGCCAACAAACACCTCATTAAGATTAGTTTTATAGAGGGGATCGTGAAATAAAGTTTGTAAAAGAATCAGCAATGTGAGACTTTTGCTTTAGTAAGTCAATCACTCGAGCTTTAATTATAATATTGACAAAAGTTATTAAATAAGTTAAAATATTAAAGAGAAGAAAGATATAGTTAATCATCTATAATACCATTCCATCCATTTCTTTGTAGGTATTTAAGTTTTTCTTTTAATCAATACTGTAATTTTATTTGAAACATATAAAAGTTTATTGAATCATTATTATATATTACTTATAATATAATAAATCAAAAAATATAATAAAAAATAGAGATTTATTTTTAAATACTTTGTACATTTTTCAGCCATTATAAAGCAATGAAAGACCTAAAATCGAAAATGCAGAAGACAGGAAGAATCTTTTAAATGAAGTAATAATATTAATTTTTGTTCTTTAATATAATTTTTGAGGCATAAATTTGCAAATAATCAAAGCTTTTTTTTATAGGCAGAAAAGAAATATGGAGGATTGGATATTCTTGTGTTAAATGTAGCTATTATTATGGGTGTAGGCAAATTTTTAGAATGCAGTGATGTCGATTTTTGTAAAACATTTGATGTAAATGTAAAAAGCACCTTTTTGATGATGAAGGAATCTTTGCCATTACTTAGGAAAAGTAATAAATCACCTTCGATCACGATTATTTCCTCTGTTCTTGGATATCTGAATTTTCCGGTAATTGTTTAAATTAAAATATTATGTAGTTATAATTACATTTATTTATTAATTATAATTACTATATAAAAATTCTTATACTTTACTTTATTTAGATGCTTGGAGTATATTGTATATCAAAAACTGCTTTATTGGCTCTGTGAAAACTGCAGCTGATGAATTAGTAGGAGATGGAATTAGAGTAAATTGTATTGCACCTGGTATAATAAGGACAGAATTTTCTGAGAAGTTTGTATATTTATTTATTTCATACCCAATTTATCTGATTTATTTATTGTACTATTGTTTGAAATAATATTTTTTAAAATTATATTTAGTTACACAAACCAGAAAAAGTTTACAAATTTACACTGTCTAAGACTCCAATGAATCGACTGGGAAGTTCCGATGAAATCGGATCGGTTGCCGCATTTTTGGCCAGTGACGATGCTTCGTACATTACTGGAGAAACAATTGCTGCTGCTGGAGGAATGAGATCTAGACACTAAAAAATTCATATTTTGTTATTCAAAATTTATTTTTGTGAAAAATAATTATTAACGTATCAATTAGTTATTATGTATAAGGTTTTTTAATATAAAGTTTTAAAGATTAAAATAATTTTTTTTCTTGGGTTAAACTTATACTTCTTTTTTGTTTTAACTGATTTTAGATTATAATGGAATATGAAACTGACATTTCTTTTAGTCTTGATTTTTTTATAATCATTGCATAATTTTACATTTTTTAATTTCAATGAAATTACATATATTGAAATGAAGTATAAATAATAAATTGTTTGTCTTTAACATTCGATCGTAGTAGTGATTAAGAAATCAGGTTATGAAATCGCCAAAAAATTTTTGAATAAAAATTGTAATTTTTATAGTGATTTTAACAAGTTGATTAACTTTGTAATATTCCGTTTTCACGATTATGGTTCTCAATAATATTGCTGTTTAAAATAACATAATTAATTGTTTCTTTTAAATTATTACAAAACTAAATTGAAATATAAGTGTCTATTAAATATTGATTTATTCAAAATTCAATAGCAAATTCAAAGTTAATTTCTATAAGATTTTTTTGGCTAAACCTTATAAAAGAAAATAAATGTAATTTCAATACTTTACAACTATTTTAACTGTTTTACTTATTAATAAATTCAACAAATTATAATTGTAACTCAGTATTTTTATTCAATTTGAACAATAGATTTTGTCGAATAGAATTAATCTACAAAAATGTATTCTCTAAATATTTTAATTAAGGTTTCGTTTTTATAATTCATTAGTACGTATTAATACAATAATCTTTGTTTGTGACGGTTCGAATTAATTGAAATCCAATCGTCATGTATCAATGAAATTCTATTTATTCCAAAGAGTTTTTTTTCAGTTTTAATGTGATCGCTCGTGTATATTTTGCAAAAGCTCGTATTTGCTTTTTCCGCCTTTGTAGCTTTGTAGCGGACATTCTTAAATTTCCTCTGTGCAATATTTCCTTTGATATTCGCATGGCAACTGCATTAAATTCCAATTCATATTTTTTTCTCGTAACTTAGTGCAATTGAATGTGTATCTCAATTTTATCTCTGTCGTTGCTCTCACGTTCGTCATTGGGAAGATAATGAAAATATATTTTGTACGCGTTTTTCTTGTTCTTGTCTAATCCGGAGTGGTGAATCTTTTATCACCCTTTGCCTTATCATCCCTTAATTAACTTTTGTTGCAGACGGCATTTATTCGTTCTATTGATTTATTAATATCCCCACTTGGCATATATTCACCGACTCCTTAATAGCTGTCTATTCCTTCGTCGAATTAATTTATTTTGAATCAGATTCGGTGATTCGTCTTGACCGCGTCAAGGGGTCATGTGAATTATAAGCATGAGATTGCTTTTTCGTTTGTGAATTCTTGAGCTGCTCTATTTTGTCGGAATAGTTTTGATTAAGCATGTGTCACTTTCAAAAGAAAAAAAAAATAAATGAATAAAATAAATTGATGAAAGTGCGTTATTTGCAGACAGAAATAAAATGCAAGAGGATAAGATTTTGTGTAATATATTACAGGCAGTAATAAATGATTATAAATGACATTTGGAAGTAGTTTTTTTTTAATATTCAAGTAATATAATAATATATTATTAAAATTGTGTATGATTAAACTAGAAATATAATCGAGTTAAAGATGAAGTTACAGAAGATTTTATGTAATAAAGAAATAAAGTTTTTAAAATAACATACAACATATATGTTGGCAATGACATCACTTATCATTGATATTTAAAAACTTATTTAAATTAATAACAATTAAGCGGTAAAATTATTGTTAAATTGAAGAGTTTTTTTTATATCGCTTGGTACTTGCAACGTTGATGGTGTACGTAAAAAATTGTTGCTTACTACGTTCGGGTGGGCAAATCTGAACGAGTTTGCTGAATCAATTAAAACTTTAAGAATTATATTCAATTATTTTTTTCTTTATAAGTAAATGAAAGCATGAGAAATTCTTTATTTTTTTTTAATTTTTAATTTAAATAACTTATATCTACTGAATCATAAATAATATATGCACAAATTAAATAGAAATAATGCACATGTAGAATTGTGCCAATGATTAATATCAATTTTTAATATCTATTAATTACAAAGAAATTGATAAAATTTTAAATTGAAGCTATTAATATAATATTGCAATCAATTAAACACTATAATTATTTATTTACTTTTAAAACACTTCGTGTATAAATTTAAAGTTTGTTTAGTATTTTTAAGTTTAAATGTTATTTGTGTAAATTTTATTTTTCATTACAATTTATAATTATTTAATTAATTATTTTTATACAGTAAAACATTTGTTTTCTATTTACACATTTCCCGATTATTTAATATTTTATTTGTATAAACTTAAAGAGAAAAATAAAGAACAAAGTACAGTTACATAAATATCGATAAATAAAGAAATTTAGTGTAACCATTTAACGCATTAATTAGAAAATATTACATATTGTTTTTAAATGTTTCTAATTGTCTCTAATTAGAAACTTAAGTCTTTGATTAACATTGATCCTAGCAATCATTTAAGCCAATTACACGAATCATTTACAATGTAGTTGCTAAAAATGTTATGCTTAATTTTAAAAGCTTAATTGATGTTAAAAGGTTGTACTAAATTTGATTTTTACAAAACCAATTACCGTTATTAGCATGGTGTCATGTAGAAATGTTATCCAAAATGAATAGGATAGAATGAATATTACAAACAATGAATTATTAATTTAAGAGAAATTAAGATATAGCTGATGTTTATGTAAAATAAATACACATTGTGTAATACATATAATAAATAGAAATCTTTATTATAAACAAGCCATTGAGAGAGAATAATCTTTTTGGAAGGGATTGATTTTGTATATAGTAAAACGAAAAAAATTAATGAAGCTTAAAATAAATTTTTCTTAATATAAAAATCGATGTTCTTAATATATTCGATTTAATATAAAAATCTTTGAAAAATATTCATTCTTTATAAAAGTAATTCAATTTATTGAATTTATTACTTCTATTAGTTTAATAGAAACGTTAACATTTTAATTAATAGTACAAATATACTATTAAAAGGATGTTATTATTGTATTCATTTGTTTAGAATTTATATATATTATAATACGTGTTAATAAATATAGCAGTTTTTAAGAAACTAAATTTTATTTATAAATTGAGATTCTTAAATACTAGGTTTAAATGAACACAAATTAACTAATACACTTCTGTTAAATAATAGGACTAAGTTATAATGTAATTTTTAATACTACGATTACATAAACTTCAGCACTATAAAATTTATTTTTATGATTTTATTTATTCAATTTACTTCATCTCTCGTATATAAAATTTCATAACGTTAATTAAAAATAATAAATTCAATAAAATAATAAATCTTCATTTACCTACTTATATTATATACAAAATTTCATTATTTTTTTTTTCATTTTTTCTTAAGCCCATTGCAATTTAAATTATTTACACGGTCTATCAACATTCTTTTCATCTTTGCACTTCCCACAACAAAATTCATTTTTTTGGTCTAATTCAGTAGGTTTATAATTAGGAGTCCATGGTCCCAAGCTAACATTAGCATAATAATCCATGGGATAGGGTTTGCTATCATCCATTTCTATCATCTTTAAAGCCACTGCTGCTTCATAAGGTGTTAAAAGGGGTTTTTCAAACTGTGTTCCCCAATCTATACTTAATCTTGGACAAGCAATCTAAAAATATTTAGAAGCAATTTTAGAGATTATAATATTTTTTAAAAAAGCTTTTACGAATAAATATAAATTAAGAAATTTAGTTTTAATTATATAGTTTATTAGAATTAGTTTGAAATATATATAAATTAGAGTATATATAAAAATATTACATGTATAAAGTAAATTTACATACTTGTATAAATGCATCTACGCCAACATAAAGTTTTAACTTTTCAGGATCAATTTCAGAGAATAAAATGTTGATGAATTGTTTATTTAAAGATATTAATTTATCTTGAATAGTTTTTAAAACACTTGGACTTCCCTGCCTTCCAAGAGTACCAAATATAATACCAAATATTTTTGCATCTTTTGCTTTGGCGATAGCGTCTTTCCGATTTTTTAACATTTGTTCATGATCATACTTTTCTATTGTAAATTTTTTTTCATAAGGATCATAACGATAAGCCTCTAATGAAGGATTTGCAATCATAGCTGCTTCCAGGTGAAATCTACCATCTCCAACATATACAAGAAGATCAACATCTTTAATTCGTGGAGCTGTACAGCCTAAAATCTAAAAGATATTTTATTGCCCTATGACTGTGTATCAATCAATATTATTTATTAACAATTTTATTTTGTATTATCAAAAAATTTTTGTTATAAATAAATATACCTCTCCTGGACTGAGTGGTTTACTCTGAGGAATTACTACTGTATAGTCATCTTTTCTCAATTCTTTACCAACAACTTGTAAAGTACTAGCAAATTGAATTGTACTAATTAGACCTATTTTTTTTGTAACTGGTATATTGAATTTTATTGTTTCTATGCAATGAACTGTATCAATTTTTATATCAACAAAAACATACAATAATTTAACATTATTAGTTCTATCAATCGGAATTAAGCACGAATGACCATAATGAATTAGTAAATCTGCACCTAATTCTCTTGCACTTATATCATCTACACAGCAGGCACCTAAAATTTAAAATTTATTTCCTATTAGAAAGTCCATTGTATAATCAATAAATTTATTACAATACAGACTGTACTACTTGATATTAAACAATAAAATACAATATTTAATAAAATTAAATGTGAGATAAATTAAATTATAATATAATTAAATTAATGTATATATATATGTGTGTATGTACGTATAATATATAAACTTACCATACGTGACATCACCCATTATAACAGTATCAGCTTCTGTGAATTCTTCTATTATATCGGCAATAATAGTTGAAAACATTAATAAGCCTTCTGGCATTTGTAATGCGACTCTTCTAGCTTTAGTTTCCCTTATTCTCCAAATAGTCTTATGAATTTCGAAGTTATAATTTGAAGGTAGTTTTGATATAGCTTCTTTAATTAACGGATCATCTAATATTTCTTGGGGAATTTTATTAACTCTAACAGGAGCTTTAAAAATTTTTCTCACTGGTTTTGCTTTTACAACAACCACTGAATCTTCTTGTTTTATGTCTGATTGACTTGAATCACAAACGGATATTTCATTTTTTTTATCCATTTTATTGATTTGTGAATTGATATTTATATTTTCTTTAATCTGTTCTTCACTCTTTGTATCAGAGTTACTAAGTATCTCTTTTTCTTCTTTTTTACAGCCATCAGGTGTGCTCGAACTCAAAACTTCACTTTCATTCATTACTTAATGCACTTAAAATAGTAGTTTGGTTTATAAGGATTTTTAGGTTAGAATTGAACACGTTTTTAAATCAACTAATAAAAAGTATAAATGTTTGTACAAAACTTTTTTTATTCATGCATATTTTTACCGAATACATACGCAACTATTACAAGAATAAAAAGAACAAAAAAAGAAAAGTATCAAATGATAGAAAAAAAAGATAGAAGGTCCCACCGAGATTTGAACTCGGATCGCTGGATTCAAAGTCCAGAGTGCTAACCATTACACCATGGGACCGTCTTATTTTCATTTTATTTATATTCATATTTTTGTCGTATACTTACCAAAATAATGAAAATTAGTGTTACAATAATTGCAAAAAATTTTTGAATGAAAGAAAAGTCAATGTATTATTTATAAGAATAAAAACAGATTTTTTTCAATTATGTTTTTCAAAAAATTAACAAGGAATGTCACAGAAGATTAGTGCTGCCCTCGCTATAACTAATAACTGCACGTAGGCAAAATTCAATGCAAACAAGTAGAAATATTTGAATGCAGGATAGATTTGAATTATGTGAATTCTTTTTTGAAAGTTTAAAATTTATTTTATAAACGTGTATAGAATTTTAATTGTTAAAATAAATATTGAATTTAAAAGAGTCAATGATTACTAATATAGAAACAAAATTATAATTTTGAATTATTATGGAGTTTTTCATTTGATACAAACACAAAAATAAGTTTAGTTGTAAAATAAAATTTAATTGAAATTTAATTATAAACAATAATACCATGTATACCACGTACAATATAATACTATATTTTGAGGTACAAAGAGAAGTTTTTACAAAATTATTATTCTCCATAATAAACAAAATCTAATGGAAAAAGTAAATTGTATATTTTATAATATACTAAACAAATAAATAAGTTATTTCAAAATCATGGACAAAGTTTATCATCATTATCATAATTATTGTATTTAATTGTCGTATATTAAAATACGTTAACGAAAAGTTAATATTTAAAAAAATATTCTTTTATCCTGAGAATTTAAATCTACTGTTTATATGAATCATAAATTATACATGTTCATCTATGATTATATTAATTACAGATTTAACAAATATTTAATAATGCAAGAGAAGCATTTTCTTAAATAGTATCGTTAAAAAAAATATAATAAAAAATGTGTTTTGTATCTAGTTATTTATGTACACAAAATAAATTTGTAAATATGCACATTTTTATTTGGTTTGAAGTTCAAATTGTTTGAATAATTATGTATTCTGGAATGGATAATAAGTTTAGTATATAAAACAAACATTAATATAATTAGAAGAATTTTTGAAAAATTAAATAATTGATTTACAAATTTTTTTACTATATTTTATCAGAATTATTTTAAATATTAAATAACATTTAGAATATTTTTGAAATATTACTAAACATATATTCTTTATGCTCATGTAAAAAACATAAAACATACAATGAATTTAATCATAGAATTAATGAAAACACATACATTTTCATTAGCAATAAAAAAAATTAGGGAAATTAAATGCAAGTATTTATTATCAAAACATCTTTAACAAATGAGCAAAGGGAATAAGGAAATGAAAAAGAATCTTCTTAGAAAGTAACAATGATTTAATGATATATGTAGATAGCGACATTACAATATAATGATTACGCGTGCTTGCGTGCGCTGAACTGTTGTAAATCTAAATGTATATCCATGCAAATATCGCAAAAAAGTTAATCTTTTCTTTTTTTTAATCGTTTATTTTATTTTATAATACAAAAGCAATTTGACCACATTGCTTAGATGATATGAACTATACCGAATTATGCTAACTTCCACTAATATCGATCATCGTTAAATGTGCGACTTTTTTTTTTTTTATATTACTACTTATCAAGCTAATATGAGGGTCGAGTTGGTTCAATTAAATGAGAATTTTATTCTTTATATGAATTAAAAAATATTGGAAATTTTTAATTTTATTAATTATTTTTCACGGAAAAATAAATAATAATATCAATAATTCATACAAAAATAAAGAAATAATATACGCCAAGAAACATTATAATTTGTTTTTTCTGATGACAATTCGCAAATCCATCGAGTTTATTTTCACTAATTAACATTTTCATGAAAAATAGCGTTTCGATTTCAATATAAATGAATGGGAGATTCTATAATATCGCAGTGTGTCATTGAAAATAAATCGGATAAGTTAGCAATCAAAGTGAGTTTAAAATTTTTTTTTAACAGAATCATTAAACTCGATTGATACATTTAATGTTCTCTATTAGCTAGACCAATTTTATTTTTTTACGAAAATGCATTTATGATGATTGTTTATGCTTTGTTGAGGATGCCGTTCGATGCATTAAATGTTAAAGAACACCTGCCATTATGATTAAATCGATAATAATTAACGAACGGCCCTCGGCATTTTTTGCGCTAAAACATTTTATTATTTTATTTTGCAAATATTAGGCTATCTTATAATTAAAAAAATGTCTTATAAAATGACTCGAACGATGAGCCAAAAAGCGATCATTTACTTACAATCCACAAAAATCTGTATTCGCTTATAAACTACGCGTTATGTACATTAGTTTCTCTTTATATTTTTTTTACAATAAAATGTCGAAATACAGTAACAAGGGTGATTAAACACAACAAGGGCAAGTACACGAATATGTATGTAATGTATAAGGTATGTATAATAGCAATTTGTATACATGAAGTGCGAAACATAGTGTGCACGATAAAATTTCGAATGTTCTCGAAATTCGAGACACAAAACAAATAACAACGATTCTATATTAATATTCGACATTTCATCGCTACACCTAATATCGTGAAATGGAGGGGAGAGATAATCACGATTAATCCTTTTTTTACCCGTATTTACATGTTTCGGCGAAATTTTCTTTTTTTTTTTTTTTATAGTTTAAAAGCTACACTGCGGTAGAGCTTTTCGGGTATTTAGGCACATGTAAAACTGCTTTGTGGTTTTCCATTTTTCCATCAATCTCGCTGTGTCCAAGATCGATTTTATCGTTGAAAATCATCTCCCATTCATTTCGCCATTATATTTACTACTCATAATCAATTTTCTGAATCTACAAACACTTAATGAAATGTTTTATTGCAACGTTTATAAACTTCTTCTCCAAGTGCAAAGTTGGAGCCAGAAATCTGGTAGCGTTGTGTGATCCCTACTTTACCAACATTAGCATTTTTCGTTGCAACTACTGAAGCAATGATTTGTAACAAAAACAACGTAGCTTAAAATTGATTTTTAGTACGTTTCCACTAATTCGAAAGCAAAGAGAACAGGTGTCACATGGTTTATTTTCTATGAAAATTATGAATCGCACATTTAAATACCAACAACTAGAGAAATCGATCCGAGCGCACGCCGGGGCTGGAAAAACCGGAAAACCGGCGCCAAAATTTTAAATGCGATTCTTCGGTCGACTAGCATTAGCGCACTTGCCCTACAACTATTTTCCAAGCATTACTCCTTATCAAATAATTATAGGTTTGTCTTTATTTATTTCAGAGCTACGACACGTCGATTATACAATGTGCTGAGCAATAGTCGCGAGTAAAAAAATAAGGTAAAAGTAAGAATGACTCGATGTGTATGTGTGTGTGTGTGTGTGTGTGACTGCCTCGTGTGAAAGAAAACGTTCGATGCACGAATATAAAAAGGTGAAAAAAGGCGGAGAAACAAGGAATTTCACACCTTATTGTCGTTGGTAGATTTGTTTTTCTGATGGTCCTCTTCCTCCTCCACCTCCCCCGAGGATAGAGAAGCATTATTTGCGTCTTGGTACTACCGAACAAATTTGTGGGCACCCAAAGAGGCAAGTGCAAAGACGTGTGCGACATTTATCCTTCTAAAGTAGCAGGTAAAAATAAAATGGTAGACGCGTCGGAGGAGCACAAAGCCTCCCTCGGAAACAAAGCGAGAAAGAAAACACACTTGTACGACCCCTTCGATGTAGCGCTTTGTAGACTAGAAAAAAATCATTAGTGAGCGTATGTACACGTAGATGCCTTTTCCTCGAATCGTGGCGCAGAACTGCGGGTGACGACGAGCGGCGGAGAACGTCTCCGAGGCTCGTGCGCGCACCCTGACACTGTTTTCCAGAGGGGCGATCCCGGTTCCCCGTCCGCGAGCCTAACGCCATAGCCTCTGTCTGAGAGAGAGAGAGAGATGGAGAGCGCGCGCGCCGCCGACGACGACGTCCTCTACGAGGAGGCGGGCCCGTAAACGGAGCCCTCGTCGTCCTCGTGCTCGTCGTCGCTTTGGAAGAGGGCGCGCCCTTGGGCCACGTTGGGCCTGGAGCAATGTCAAAAGACGCAGGCGCAGTCGTCGGAGGCCCTGGCCTACCTCGCCCTCTTCCGGTTTAGCTTGGCGAGTTTGCGTCGCTTCAGGATCAACTGGTAGAGGCTGTCCAGGCCCTCGTGCAGACCCTCCCCCGTTATCGCGCAGGCGGGCTGCACCTTGACGCAGGAGCTCCCCGATGAGGACGACAACTCCAGCACGCCCAACTGCTTTTCCAGTTCGTCCACCTCCTTGGCACCTGTAACCAATCAAGATTTCTTATTCGACATTTTCTCTTATTTTCCATCTGGTAGGAAAGAGCCTCGGCTGGCAAATGAAAATTAACGTAAAAACCAACGTGACAGCTTTTGACGAGATCCTCCATCACTCTGTATAATCTCTTAATTAAAAACTTTATTATGGATATTAGCACGAGCACGATATTATGCGAATTCCAATATACAAATTAATTAAATCGGTGGATCGAGTTCTACTAAAAAATGAATCCACCCCTATCTGGTGAATATCGGAATATTTATTCAAATATTTAACGCTCAAGAATTTATACAGGGTGATGTCATTCCGTCGCATTTAAATTGTTATATCGACGTCAATTTTTAACTGATCGAACGAGGAAAATGTGATTTTTGTGCTCATTTTCCTCGATAACCGGATCCTTTAGTACCCCTAAAATTATCAAAACTCTGCTCTCTATTATGAAAAAGAAAGATAGCTTCGGTATAATTACCGGAAAATTGTTTATTTTCGCGTTTTTTCAAATGTAAATAAAAAAAAGATATAATTTCAAGCCAAAAGCCTGGAATTTAAATTTACACAAGTGCTAATGTAAATAACTTGGAATTCAACCTTTTCAATATGATACTATTCATGTTTTAACGAGCAGTTTCCGTGTGTACTCAGATTAACCTACTTCGAAGTTACATTTTCCATTTTTGATAAGGAATATTTTTGAAATTTTTAACGAACACATTGTTAAATCAATAATTTTATTTAAAATTATTTTAGAGTAATGTGTCAATTTAAATTTTCCTTTTTCGAAAATTCCCAGCCATTTCAATTTTAAATGTGTGCTCATGAAAATTCAAAGCGTATTTATTCTTAAATTACATGTAAACTTGTATGCTTGAATTATGAAAATAAACATGCACTGCATTTCTATGGAACTAAGTATTAAGTCATCTAAACAGGAAAATATTATATTGATGGGTTATAAGTTTCGTAAAAGTTGAAGATATTTAAATTAGCGAGGAATGAAAGGTAAAGTATGTCACTCGGTTTAATGATCTTCCATTATACATAGGGAATTATGTTTTTAGGATGGTTAGAGATGGAATTTTTACGTAATTTATGAAAATTCACGTCGGCGTCAATATAAATTGCAGAGAAAAGTATTGTTATAAATACTTGTGTATAAATTTTAATAAGTTTTAAAAGAAAAAACTTTAATTATTCGGACCGAATGGATTTTTAATTAGAGTATTCAATACACGTGAAGCACACTGTCGCTGTACCACTTTTCAACTTTTTTGCATTAATTAATTAATATTTAGCGAAAGGATTTAAAAGTGCATTATAAGCTTTTAAAATACTTGATTAAAAATCAATATTCTTTATATTGATCAAATTTTTTTGTGAAATAATTAAATTTTTATATCATTACTCGTCAAATTCATCTTTAAAAATATACATTTTAGAAGTATATATATATATAAATCAATAAATGATAAGGCATAAATAACGTTCTCTTTTATCAATATATTTAACAATATAAATAGCTTTACAACATTTCATGCGTACTATTACACATTATTCATAAATATTAAGTAAATTTATATAGTGAATTGAATTATGTGTTTTGCACGTAATAAAAAGTAACATAATTTTCTTTTAAAATAACATTGATTTATATATAAATAAAGTGAGCTCCATGTAAATTATTGACTTGTAAGTACATCTATAATTTAAAAAAAAAAATTTATCATGACTCGTTATTTTGCATAAAAGAATATTGCTCAAACATTCAATCATAAAAAATTAATATTTACACTTTTATCGCTAATCTTTTCTAAATAAATTATGACCAATTGGTTTAAAATAGACTGTATTGAATAAACAAATCGGGCAACATTAGATAATTGAATGCGTTGACAAGAAATTCAAATATACTTAAGATAGCATTGCGTTATGAAAGTTTGCAATAAAGTTGTTTTTTTAAGCAACTCAAAAATGACTTTAAAACAAAACGCAGCCTTGCAACAAAGTCCCAATTATTGTAAAACATCGAGGATTTCCATTATTGTTAGGCGCACACGAAGAACGCCATTTCAGTTTTCCGAGCATTTAAATAATAAAAAGAGATAATCGCGCCTGCACGAGGATAATTTCGCATCCTCTAAGAAAAAGCACTTGATTCCTTGCGGCTCAAGAGCCAACGATCACCACGAGAGTTCCCGACTAGGAGAAAGTCATTAAAGTATCTTCGCAACGACCCCCAAAACCCTTATTACCCATTTCGAGTCTCACGAAAACTCTCCCGCAAGTGTGTCGGAGAAAACGCAAGAAGTGGTTCGCTCGCGCGTGTGCGTGTGAGTGTGTGTGTGAATGGACCCTTGAAAGTGACGCGTTACATCCGAGCCTCGCCCATACATCGATAAATCTAATCTCCGAGCGTAAAACCGACCCACATGACACGAGCGTAACTTTGAAGCCCTCGAGTGCGTGTGAGACGTCGATTCCCTTTGACGAGAACCGTGTGTGCCAACGAAAAAAACAATAAAAACAAAAAGGAAGACAGAATGAAAGAGACACTTACCAGGAAGATCCTGTTTGTTGGCGAGTATGAGTATGGGAACGCCCGCATTATCAGGACTCCTCGCCGTCCTTGTCAACTCCATTTTAGCCTCCTCGAGTCTCTCGGTGTCGCACGAGTCCACCACGAATATGATGCCATCGGTGCACCTTGTGTACGACTTCCACAGCGGTCGGAGTTTCTCTTGTCCGCCCACGTCCCACACCAGGAAGTTCACACCTGAAAACGTATTCATCGGCTCATTCATTATGCTCCCTGGTCTTTTGATTTAGGCTTTGTTTTTTTTTCCTCTTTTTTTTTTTTGTACAGTGGGTGAAAAGGCTTTTATATTTTCACGAATTTTAATCGCTTACAAACCAAAAACAACTCATAATATTGCAGGACTTTTGATTTGGAAACAATGACGCAAATCAAGTAAATTTTTATTTCCCTATTTTAGAATTGTTTTATTTATCACGGCCTCTCATGGCAATTACATTTTCTTTTCTTTTTTTTTTAACGTTTAGAAGATCAAAGTATATTTAAATTATTACAAAATTGAAGATAATTCATAGTTTTTACATAATTGGACTTGCAGCGCAGAAAAAAACAAAACTCTGTTTTTGAATTATTATTATTATTTAAATTACTCTCTTTTGATAACGGTTTTTATTTGTTAAAATCTGCATATAATGGTTTTGGTTTGTTGCACAAGACCCTATTATATTATTCAATTTTATATACTTATAAATTTAATACTTTTTGAAATAAGAGCTCGAGTTTAATTTTATAGTTTTAATGGAAGTCTATTATAAAATATCTTCACACGTATCAGTCTAGTTATATTGTGGCAGACGCAAAGATAAAATAATATTTATTTTTAAAATATCGTTAAGACAGATAGAAAAGACATAATATTGTAAAAGAAAACATTTAACGAGAATGATTAAAAGTTATGAGTTACTTTGCTCGGTGGAAAAACAACGTTGCGAAATATAGGAAAATTAGTTTCCATATTGTGGAATACGTTTAATGAAAAGTGCATATAATTCCCCACACATTTCGACACACAATATGACACATCGCTTTGTTAATCCCCATGATAAACCATAGGAACTTCCTTGCGTCTGTCTGCTTAGAGCATTAGAAAAATGCAAAATTTTGATTTACTTAACCCACTTGGAACAATCTTTAGACGCATAATGACAACGGCCACTTCGAATCTCCATTGTGAAGAGTTTTATAAGCCTTGGATTACTTTCTATTCTATTAAGAATAATTTCATAATGAAAGATTAACTATTTAAATTGCTTGACAATATATATTTATGAATAAAAAATCAATCTGTAATTTATCTTGTGTACATTCGTTTTGTACTGTTTATGCTCGACCGATGCTAATTTTTGAATAAAATCATTTTTAATCAGTAGTTTATAATACACAAATTTTTCATTTTTCTAAAAAGTTAAAAATAGATTATATCTGTTTTCAATTTAGCTTCCTCGGTGTATAATTTGCAAGACACGGAACAAATTGGTAGACATTTAAAATTATAATTTTAGTACAATATTAGAATAATATTAACACAGTTTGTATTTAAAGGTCAAATCAATTAAAACAACGGCAATTAACTTTGAGATTCACGTACAATTAAATATTCTTGATTATTCGTCAATTTTTAACTATAAATATAATAATTTTGATGTGCATTGAAAGTATTATACTTCAAAATATTATACCATTGGAAAAATTCTTATCAAATTTTCTGATGACATCACAATAAGAGGATGAAGGTTTTTCATTCTAAGAAATACAAAGAATTGATCCCGCATCAGATTAATCTTTATAGTCAGTAAAATACTGATTCATCTCTTTAAAGCTTGTGTCAAACAAATGTTGAGCTGGAATATATTCTTACTGTTCACACTCGGAAAAAAATGATTTAATTTGAATTAAAAAAGTATTCCATTCAATTACCGGCTCGAGTTTGTGCAGAAAATTCAATATTTTCAGTTTGATACCGCGCTAATTTATTTTTTAATAACATTCTGATATTTAAATTTTCATTGATAGACAAAAAAAAAGAAAAAGATTAATTATTGTGTGAAATTTTAAAAACAAGTGTTGGCAGAAGCTTTACAAGGATTTTAATTTTCTTTTTAAAACCAATTTCTCAAATTTAAAATTGAATGGATAAAATATACAATTATTTAAAGCTGTACAAATTGACACAATATTTAATATTAAAATTCAAATAAAGACCGAGGAATTATTAGTCGAGCATTACAACAGCTTAAAAAATTTTTTCTTATCAGAATAAATATTTCAGCATTATTCAAAATCAACAAGACCGAAGCTGTTTTCGTTCAACATCTTATACTTTTTTCATTTCTTGTTTTTATCTCTCTTAAAAGTATTTTTTAGGCGAAAATTGACTACGCCGAAGGTTATTAAGAGATAAGAATATGATTAAAAGTGATGAATAATATTTTATATTAAAGTTTCTCTCTATATGTCCCGAGAATAGTGGGTCAGAAATCATGCAACTTTAATAGGAAGCGAAAGGAATGGAACGTCACGACGAAGAAAAATTATTTGTTCCCTTCGCTTCCCGTCAAAGAATCGTCTATTATAACAGTCGATAATTTTATAAAATAAGCTGGAATTAAAAAACCACACGGAAATTTCCATATTCCTGATTTACAATCAAACGTGACTTTTAGTGTACTGTGCTTTCGAATACTATTTTATTACCAAGCCAACGTGTGCCATTCGTGCAAAGGTGCATAAATCCCTCAGGTTTATGACAAATTATTACACTGTGTAAATTTAGGGTCTTTTGTGCCAAAAGAAAGAAAAAAAAGAAAAATACTTTTCATCTTTATGTCCAATGCGTAAAAAACAAGTGGATCTGTATTTGGCTCCTTAGCTTGGCGTTACAATGGCACAAAAAAGCGTGTGTGTATGTTTTTGGATAAATTATTTCAAGTTTCCCTTCCCAAGAAATAAAGAAGAAGCTTTCAGTGAGCTTTTCAGTTCGCATTCGCCACGCCTACCAAACAAAGTCTCCCTTTAGTTTCTTTCCAGCTAAATATACTCTTGCGAGATACGAGTCTTAAAGCATCTGGTGCTTTATTAATGTACATGCATAATGTAAAAAGTAACTAAAATGCACCAATTTTATTTTTTTCCAATTTAATACGTCGCAACAAAGTAATTCAATTAAGTGCACCACAACCAGCTCATTGATTAGGGTCGAGGGAATTTTTTACCAAGCCATAGTTTAAGGTTGTCGCTATGAAAAATCTCGAAATGGCCGAGCTTTTTTTTTTAATTAGCAATAATTAATCGATAATTGCGAAAGATAAATATTAATCGATGCAAGTGAGCGAGAGATTAGAGAGTAGTCGTGTGCGCGCGAGCGAGATAAATCATCCAGTGCTCGCGCAGCCTTGCTGAAATGTTTATGTATCAAGTACTTAGTCAAATTAAATTTAAATGGATTTGCTCGAAAGTTATAATTTTAAAACTCCTCGTAATTCCGGGCGAGTGTATGTAAAGTCACTTAAGTCCAACGAGCTTCACTCCGCTGCCATTGATATTTCTTTGACTTGTATTACGGAGTTTCATATTCAAATTAACACACAGGATAGAGAGTGAGCAATATTATTTATAAATAATCGTAACTCACGATCCACAACCAACAACGAATACCTTCTTTACAGTTAAATAATCGTGTTTCGATTTTTCACGCGCGCCTAATCCCACTTCCGCTATCCTACGGAATAATATCTGTCAAAAGTTAAGGAATTTCAATTCAAGTCAAATCGCTCTCTCAAGTACAGTTTCGGAATGGGGATATACAGCACACACACACACACACATACACACACACTGGGAATGGGAATATACACGTGCTTTCTAATGGAAGAGAATCTCTCTGGTTGTGTGGCGCACGAGCTCAACCATAAATAGTTGAGAATCAGTTACGCTTTAATCTGGGCTTAGAGAACCTGACGAATGCAATGGTCGGTGGTCCTAAGGCCGTTGCCGCCGACTTTTCCCCCGTCCCGATACCGGGAAAAAGAGAGGCGGTCAAGGGGGAGAGGCAGCGGCAATTAATGTCGGTCGTAGACCCAAAGAAAAGCTTACCCTTGGCCTTGCCGATGCTCCCACGTATCCTCTCGCAGTTGAATCCGATGGTCGGGACGGTATTGATGTACTGGTCGAACTTGAGCCTGTAGAGGGCGGTCGTCTTGCCCGCGCTGTCCAGCCCGAGCATCGCGACGTGGAGGGGCGTCCCCGTGGGCAGCGACTCCAGGAGGCCGCCGCCGCCGACGCCGCTTCTGCCCATCCCGGCGCCCATCTCCTCGAGCTCTTATCTAACAGAAGGAAGACCAGGGCGTTAGATGCATATCCCGGATGTCGGTCAGCGCCGCGTTTCCCCCGGTAATTGGAGTGCTCTCGACCGCTCGCCCCGCTCTCCTACCACGGACCGTTAATTTCGAGAGTCACGGTACGTGCGACCAGTTGCAGCGATGAATAATTTCGTAACGCAACCACTGGCTCGCCGCCGCCGCCCTACCCTTATTAGCGTTTTTCCTCCTCGCGCAGTGATTTTTTCCGTTTTTACCCGGGGAAAGCCAGTGTAAACAACTGGTCGGAAGTTGCCAGGAAGCACAAAGGATGCCTACGCGGCGTCACGTCATGCTCTCGGTTATGCTGAATACCCGACTCCTCTGGCCGCCGCCAGAGATTAGGATCGCGGCTCGCCCGACGCCGATCGCAATGGAATCATTTGTTAATTACCGTCAATTTCATTGTCAGGGGAAAAACCGATTTAATGACCTAGTGAAAGGAGAAGCCAATGGCTCATTTGAATTCTCAATATTGAAAATGCGCTTTTAATAAGCGTTCGTTCCCTCGACGAAGACTTCCGCGAGTCGAAGAATTAGAATTATAACACCCGGAGAAACGCGACACTGTTGCTGCTTTTTCTCCTCGAATTCGCATTATCTTTTTCATAACATGTGTTCGTGGAAATGCGCTGCCATCTGCGAAAATTTGATCCGAAAGAGTGGGAGGCGATAAAAAAAGAGACGTGCAAGAAAAAAAAATTTTACTCTTAAAAGCGTTGCCGAGCAGAGGGGGAAGGGAGCGAGTCGAAAAAGTCGGAAAAACGTCGTCGCTCGTGCGATAATTATTACGCTTTCGGAAAAATACTCTTTCCACTCCGAGCTGTTGGTCAAATACTCCACGCTCTAACCGGTTGCCCAATCAATTACCTGGAAAATTCAAATGGTGTTGCGTCGCGATCGTCACATCCTCAATCCGGGAAATCATCAGCGGGGACAAAAGCCACGACCGAGCCATAATATTCCCGTTCTACTTAATTAGTTATCGGGGAGCTATCGTCCATCCCACTCTCGCATACGTTTTTCATTGGCCAAAGTTATTAAGCCGTAGCAAAGCGGGTCTTACCTCGGTCTCCTCGCTTCCTGGCCTCGTCCTCCGCCTCTCGCGCAGTCCTGGTGGGCGAGTGTGCGTGTAGGTGGACGTAGGTGAGGTTGGCTGTGCCTTTCTCTGTCTGCTCTCAGTCGCTCAGCCGGACGTGGGAAGCGTCGATCTCCGGACTTCCATGGAGTTGTTCCGGACGCCGATCCCGGCGATGATCACCACCGCACGATCTGTAACACCAAGTCGAATGCTCCGGTCAGAGATGATACTCGTTTTGGTTGCGTTTTTCAGGGCATTTGGATGATTTAGCCGAGACAACCGCTTCTTTCACGAGCAGCAAATTGGAGTTGGGGGGCATTAAGAAAGTATAATTACGCGTAGAGGACGAATGTGCTAGCCACCAAAGAAGAAGGTATCTTCTTTTCTTTTTTTTTTTTAGGGAGAGGGGGATCATTAAAAAAAGAAGCGGTTACTCACGGATCGGCTTGTGTTTTTTGTCTTATGGGCGGGAGTTTGTTTTCATCAAGAAACGTAAGCCATTAAAAATTAATTTTGTTTTGTTACATCGTTAAAAGCACGATTGTTGTCATGCTGTGATTAAGCTCGAAAATAATTTTATTTATGAATGGCAAGATGGGAGATTATTTGTTACATGAATTGTAGCATAGAATGTGCGTCAGTTAAGATTGTAAATTAATGTGTAAAAAATGATGTATACATGAAGAGATTGAAACGCGACGTGGGCTCGAGTATAAAATGTTTACCTTGGAAAATTCATATGCGTAAAAATAATAAGCGATAAATGTTAATCTTTTTATTCATCAACCGTTAAAAATGCCGATTCTTAAGGAAATAAAATACAGTAATTTCAAATGTAACGTTTGTTACATATGAAGTCGCAAGAGACCTTTTGATGAAACAGTTTATAAGGTTAATTACGCGTAGTTGTATCCCTGCTTTAATCATATGGTTAACATGTGAAAAATTTAAACACGGGTTTGATCAGATTCAAGAAATTAGAACAAAACTTTTAAGCAAGTTTTATTTGGAATTTTTATTTGTAATCATACTAATTATCTTAAAGACTTAAAACTCACGTTCGTTGAATAGACTTAATTTCCTCTATGCGCAATAAAAACATTTTCGCACGCTTTACAAAGTTCACTATTAAGATTCTAATTATAAACATATCCTCATTACCAACTTTCCCTCCACTTAATTCCTCTTCCCACTCAAGAAGGATTCAATGTTTCAGTTACAATTTAAGTATCAATTGGAACATCAGGACGTAAAAAATAGAATAATGAGAATAATCAAACGAGCATTATCCGTTTCGCATTTAATTGCTTAAATATATTTTAATGATCTCAAGTTTAAGCTAATAATTGGCTATTGCAGTTTTGCAAACAGAACCCAATGCAAAAACTAATTCTCAGAGAAATAAATCCGCGAACGCAATTTTCTCTTCTAGCGTCCTTTGTATCTTCTTTTGCATGCGTTATATTTGTCAGAATTAAATATGAAATAAGGTCCGTGAGTGCTTTTTTAAATCAGTTTGTGACAGGTCATTAATTTTGGCAGACTTGAATAATAACGCGCATTTTTTATTTGTTTAGTGAATCATGGAGTTATCGCATTAGAGGTGAAAAATTAATATTTGAAACATTATTTACACTATTGTGTCGTTAAATTTGCTCAACATCGCTTTTTATCAGTAGCGCGTGCGCGCTTAAAATACAAAAAATCGCCTCTCTTTATTTTCCGGTTGGTAAAATTTAAAAGTGGTTGATTTATATTTTTTGTCGCACAAAAAATGAAAAATTAAATGGAAACCAGTTTGTGACTCAAAACCAGACCCTTACGTACCGAAGGGCTAGTTGAAAGAGATTTAGTAGTCGAACCAGTTGTTTGACAATTACCACTCGTCCTTACCACGCGGCGCAAAACAAGTATGTCGAGTTCGAGATACGAAAGAAGAAAAGTCAACTCAACATCATCAAAGTAAAGTTGTCTCCAAACAAAAGAGGAGACTGCGAGTACTAATAACGATGATTTAAAAAATTTGTCAAAGCGAAATGGCGATGCTCAAAGTTCAAAAATCGTTAAAAGCATTGGCGGTTATTAATAGGCGAAAAAGTTAATTACGCGGAGAAGAAAAACACCCTTTGGCCGAGGAAATTATCGATTAGCTAAAAATTGCGGCCATAGATCATTGAAAGGTGGACTTTGAGTGATCTCTTCTTCTTCGGACAACCTTATCCTCTAGACAATATCGACTCCTCTAAAAAGGGTCATAAATTAAAACTGAGAGGCCACACGTGAGCCATAAATCACTTGCTCGATATGACAGCACACGAGAATCTTGAATCTCGCAGGAAATTTGAATGCATTGAATTTGGAATAGAGATTTCGGAAAAATGGATCCGGGATCTTTCGACACGAGTGCATGCAGGTGGTGCAGCATCGGCATCTCCGGAGCACAGCATCCCCATGGCATCTGCATCTGATATCGCCATCTCTCCTCCGTGTGGAAATGAAAGGAGACAGGTGTATGTAGGTGAGCCGAGGCAATATGTTGGCGAGTCCTCGCAGAGTGGGTCATCATCTCCGACGCTCGTTTTCGATATGTATATGTTCCCCCCATACGTGTGTGTGTGTGTGTTATATTGCACGCTTAAAGTTTAAAATCGCTGTAACTGCGGAGCCACGATGTTATTTTATGAACACGCCAACTCAGCGAATTTTCGTTACTCTATTTTTTACTCAATTTTTATTGTTTACCGGACTCTTTTCCTTTTTAAACAGATAACTCTTTTTGTCTGAAATGCTAATTTTGTTGCACGGGCAATTCGTTGTTGGGGATTTGGTAACCTTTTTTTATCCTCAGCAGGCCGTCGCTATTAAAATTGCAGTAGTCTTTTGAAGAAATTCATTTAATAAGGATATTATAGGAAATTTCTTTTTAAAAAGAAATTGAAATAGGAAGATGAATCTGTCAAGCGTAAAGGACTCACACAACTTTTTGCTGACGTTGATGAATTTTCATTTTAAAATATATTAAAAATTGGAATGAAGCCCGAACAATGCTTGATTATAATATTCTTGTGATAAGCTGACAATGAAAGTTAAATTTCTTTTTATTTTTTATTTTCAGGCAGAGAGCAGTTATTTTTGAGATACACGTAATATTCTTGGGGGTATTCAAAAATGTTTGAAAACCTTGATTTTCATCGTGATCTCCAGGTTGTAAACAATGAAATGTGGTCGGCCAAGGCACTTTCCAGCTTAAAGTATTGTAAAGTTTGAGATTTTTTTTTATCAGATTGGTCAATGCCAGAGAGTTACTGTGTGCCTCTTGTAATGGACGTTAGATTCAAAAAAGATACACGTGCGCACATAATGTGTATTCGTGTGTGTGAGGTTGGGGGTCTAGTGTCTCCTTTCCTCTTTCGCCGACTTTTTCTACCTGCTCCAGCCATATACAAAATATCCTCACTTGCCATCTCCTCTCGTATTCCCCCCTCCGCCCCTTGCGGTTTGTCTATCGTGTGGCGTGCTCGCAAGTGCATATCTGCTTTATCTCCTTCTAGTCAGGACTGTCCTTGTTTATCGCATTCTCATCGCCTGGATTACGTCTGTTTTTAAAATTTCTTGCATCTGCATTTTTACGATGTTATTCACTGTTTCAAGTATATTGATTGTCTGAGTGGAAAGTTTGTGTTAACTCGAATGGCAATTTAAGAAAAGGAGATCGAGTTTCGTGATGTGTTAATTTTTAAGGGAAATTTGAGTAACATCTAGGTTTGGGAGTGAGAGTGAAAGCAGCTCTTTTTTTAATGATTCAATAAAGTTATATATTTTTTCAGATATATAAAATTTTTATGTGCATTACATAGAACATGGCGCAACAAGCCATTGAGTTATAGAGTAATTTCTCGGCGATTTCGAGCCAAAGAGTTACGTGACGTTTGCATTTGTTTAATTTATAAATTTAACTTTCAACATTCGAAACAAAATTCAATTGTTATTTCAAAACGTATATAAACCGCTTTTTTAATTGATTTATGCTCCAGAGTCCATTTTTCGGCTCGTTGATCTTTCAGGTATATTTAATAAAATGAGTAATGTATCCCTTTACTCGACATCATTTGTAATTATTTTACTTTATACATTACTTTGACCCTGCAATATCATATCAAACAGACAAACTAAAAAAAAAAAAAAAAAAATTCTTTCTACATTGCATTAATTTTCTCATATTATGATTTTAATCATAATCGTTGTGTGGCTTCCATTGTATTATTTTACTCGCATCTCTTGTTTCTCACTTCTATTTTAGTTTTTTCGAATAATTTTTATTAAAAAACCCTTTAAAAACATTATTTAAAAACTTTCGTTATTTTTTAAAAAATAAAAAAAAGTTTATATAAGCTTTAATGCCCATTACACAAAGAATGATTAATGTACTTGTAGAAAAATATCCCACATTGCAATATTTCTGTCACGAATTATACCGAGAATGAGAGGATTACTTGAGAAATTGATTAAAGTCGACTATACTTTTCCTATATGTGACTGTTGGCTCTGTCCATCTTTATCTCGGGTTTTCTTAATTAGCCCTTCACTTGTTTTTCTATCTCGCGACTATTTTATTTTTTATTTTATTTTCCTCGTGCAGAAGTGCTTCATTCCAACGATTTTAATTCTCTCGGAGAGTTGGTTATTGTAATTTCAACTTTTACTTCAATAAATTGCGATTCGAATGCGAGCGCTTACAATATTGAGTTTTCCGCCAGAAGATTGGAAAAGAGATAACAAACTGAACATCAGTCTTCAATTGAATACGAAATCCGATTAATATCAACTTACTGTATCGTCAGCTAGAACGAGTGATACTTTATAAAGCAGGACGAGCAATGTTGTAAGCAAATTACGTTACGAGAAAGATGTATCGTTTCATAATTTTATTATTTTATGTAGCACGTTTCGCAAGTAATGAATACTTCGAGAGAGAGAGAGATGGAGAAAAAGAAGAATAATCCAAATAAGCTTCATTCCAAGCAGATAAAGCTGCGGTTGAGCTTTGAATTAAGAACAGATCACACAAAGCCCATCTTTTGCGAAGGAAATCGAAAAAATTCTTCTTCCCTTCCATCTCCGAAAAATCCCCCTCGAGTCGGAGCCGTAAGCTGCTCCTGAAAAAGATGCATCGGTGTAGCTCACGTCGGCACTTCCACATCCTCGAGCGCGGATCGAATGGTTTATTTGTGCAGCGGCTTCGGGGAAAGGAACTCGGGGAACGAGGCGCTACTTTTTCTATTGCCCTCGGAGATGGTGCGCTTTTTACGAGGTCGAGGGGACGAGGAATTATTTTTGGAGCTGCGTACGAGGAGGAAGCGGCGTTATACTCGGATTTTTCCCAGGGCGATCGATGAGTGTTGGCGTTTCGGATTTAAGTGGTAAATTGTCGGAGCACTCGTTCGACAATAGTACATTTTAAATAGAACACGACATTATTCGTAATGTACATGTAAAATGGCGTACACGACTTTCACAGTTGACGCGGCAATCGCCGGGAGCCTTAGCAGCGAGTTTTAATTTTATTCAAAAGTATTATTGAGTATTTAATGGCGAGAGTTACGAAAGGGACGCATTTCGTATGGCTTATTTGCTGAAACAAACACTATCGGATAATGATTTAAACATCGAAAAAGTAATGGGACCCGGAGTCGGGGGGGCGAAGGGGAGGAAAAGTAATTTTACGGCCTCTCAGCCTCCTCAGATTATGGAGAAGCGCGTGCGAGGCCTTCGATGAAATTTTAAATGTACGAATTGAAATTTATCTTTAAGCCTCGTATAATGAGGCTCGATAATCTCCCTTAAAAACCCGCGGCTTACAAAATTAACGAAAGGAGGTTTTTCCATTGCGAGGAGGTGCTCCGAAAAGGTTTTTTAAAAAAAAAAAAAAAAAAAATTAACTCTTCGTTTTTTCGACACGAGCTCATGTGGTAATAATTACCGCGCGGAGAATAAAATCAAAAATAAAAATCATTTTTAAAATCACTTTTAATGACTCGACGCCGGGAGTTTCCATGGGGACCAAAGTGTCACGCCTGCCAAAGCTTTTATTGCGCGTTAACGCAATTTTATACAACAATTTTACAGAAAATATTGGTTTTTTACGCTGTAGCGGAATATTTTGAACGTGCTATTCAAATATTTAGAAAAAGCTACTGCAAAAGTAGAGCGCGATCGAAAAAAGTTTTTATCAAATACATCTTTGTCTAGCATTCAGACATTAATCAAACTAAATATGAGCACACGCGAGCTAATTTTTTACAAAAATATCGCCACAAAAATAAAGTTTCTAAAAAGAAAAAGTCAGTGAAGCTAGAGCGAAATCTAAAGTAAATAAACCGAGGATCCCATTCGCAAGAACAAAGTAAGGAAAAGTGACCGACACACACTCGCACACCCGGCGTATACATCGGTATTGTTGGGAATCAGTCTTTCGCACAAGAGGGAGGATGATGTTTGATGAAAACCCCGGGAAGCTTTTCCCACGTTTTCCCTCCATTTTTTTCTATTTTTCCCGCCCTCAATGCCCAGCTCGCACATAATACACGCGGGTCGTCAACTTGTGCCTGCCCTTTTCCTTTCATTCACTCGTTTTGAATTTAAAGCGTATACCTGGGAGAGCCGGAAAATTGTTTTTTTTTTGCCAAAGTAACGAGCTTGCGGATGTCCCTTACCTCGGCAAAAGATTCGCTTTCCTCTCTTTGCGTAACGAGAGCACGTCTCTGAGTAATGCCTTTTCCCTTGGGAGAATTGTGCCCCAAGGCCTAAGACGAAAATTCGTCGTCCCGCCTCTCCTCCCCCCTCTCCTCCCGCCGCAGGAAATGTCGTATTTTCTTTTAATTAGTTTCAATTTTGTCGTAAGCTTGTTAAGCTCGTATTCTATTTCGTTTACTATTTGATAATTCTCTGTTGACTAATAGATAGGAAAGGCTTGTACAAAATAAACGTTATTCATATTGATAAATTGTACCATTATCATTATAGTGGTATACTTTTCTAATTGAATGTCTTCTTTTACTCATTTTTCCAATTATTTCTTTCGAGTGTTTTTCAGTATAAGCGCCGATGCTGTCGAGTGCAATAATGTAGAGAAGCAAAGAAATATTGTTTTCAAAAAAAAAATTTTTTATTCTCAATGACTTTTATTCAAGTAAAACTCGATAATTAGCTCCAGATGCATTTAGACATTTTTAACCAATAATCCAAGTTCCAAAAAGCTCGAGTTGAAAAAAGTATTTTTAAAATGGACTTCGATCGGCATTCCAATTAGCCGTTTAGCCCTTTGAACTCTCTCTGGTGAGCTCAACTCGCTACATTAAAATTGCACAATAATCTTTGGCGAATGGCACAAATGGTTTTTATCACCGCGAATATTTTATTAAAAATACATGGACAAAAACTGTGGATGCACTCGCTCATCCTCCAAGTTCGCTAGCGCTATTTCTGAATCACGACAGATTAATGTCCTCTTTAAAAGCAACAGTGCACCGTTCGTCATCGTCTTTCTTTATACTTTTTACCTCTGTGCTCATTCAGTAAATGTTTTTTCTCCTCCTTCTATAAATACACCGTTATGAAGATTCTTGAATGATATTCTAGCAATAGAAACCTTATCAGATAATGAAAATAATCTAATACGTGATCCGAGTGTATGAAAAGACAAAAAAATACGAGATCTGGCCTTTTTTAGTTGGAGTTTCTATTTTTTTGAGTAAATGAAAAAATTGTGAGTCATTTTCACACAGTCTTCTTGGATTATCTTTCGTGTAATTATATGAAAGTGCGTACGGAAATTTTAAATTACACTCGTATGAAAAGCTAACATTTTAAAATAACGGTCCTAGATTTGATTAGACTTTTTGGAAATCTGCAAAAATGAATTGTCGCATTAAGCGCGTAAAAATACAACGCACATTTGATAAGCTGGATATATAAATTCACACAAGTTTTATGAAACAAGCACTTAATTTTTTAATCTTTCAGTTTATATTGCGTAAAACAAAATTTTAGAATCGCCTTGTTAGATATCGTAAGTTCGCATAAAATGTAAATAGATAAGAATAGCGTATGCAGATTTTAATAAAAATACATTATTTTACGAGAGAAGACTGGCTCGGTATATAAAATATCCAATGTATTTTATTCTTCGAGCATAATAGTTTTTTGTTTTTTTTTTTGCAGAAAAAAATTATTTATAATCAGTTATTTAAGTGTATTTTCATTAAATTTATTTATAACTTTTTGCAGATAAGTAAAATCTCATTTTAATGCTTATGTCAATCGATCTTATTTACGTTATTAATAAAAAATTTATCTCGACATATTGTACGTATTTTATCATGAAAACATAAAAAGTTAATAAATTGTTTAATTTAATTAATTTTAATTATAAGTAATTTTAGATACTATATTTTTTCTATATTGAAAAATTACTCGAATAGCCGAGAAGCATTTTAAATTTCTTCAAGTTGTATTTGAAAGTATCGTAATTAAGAAATTAATGAAGCGATGATAAGTAAAGCAATATATAATCCAACTCTAATTTATCGCGTTATGATTGTCAATGAATAATAGTTGTGAAGGTGCCAAGGAGAAAGTCCAAGGTTAATTGTCTTGGGATAATTTTTTTTCTCAAGTGAATAGAACGAAAACATTTGTCAATATTAATAAAATTAAAATTCTATTTTAGAGCGTTAAACCTTTAGTTAATATGAAAATAATATGAAAATTTAATATGAAAATAGGTAATTCAAAAAAATATAATAACATAATAACATTTTTTATAATTATTCACAATAATATTGAATAATAATATTAATCAATTCTTTTATATTTTACTACGTTTTATTAAAAGCAAAAAGAAAAAAGAATGAACAGTATAAATAGAGGGATTTCTTAAAAAATATGTCAACAAAAAAAAATTCTGTTTGACATGTTTTGATAAAAAATGACATCAATAAACTATCGGCATTTTCCAAATAATAAAAATATACACATAAATATTGATCATGAAATACATTTTCCACTGAATATTGTTTTTTTCTTTATATTTTAGTTCATATATTTGAATACTGTATAGGACTTTGTTGATAATAAGTACTATACAATTTTTGAAGAACTGAAATGATTTCAATAAAATTTTAACAATCTATTGTCATTGATTCTGTAAAAAATTTTATTATTTTTAAGGAAATGTTACAATTTGCAATAAAATTGTGGGTAGAAAATATGTCATTAAAAATATTGATCTCATTTAAACAACTTAAAATCGATAACTGCAATGTCTGACGTACATCCACCCAGTTCAATATGTACTGATTAAAATTTAAATTATCGAAATATAAGTAGAAATTTAATTTTTTCTATTCTTAATAAATATTAAATCTGAAAAAATAGTATAATTTTAACAATATTGTAAATGTACTGTTTTAGTACATCTTAGATAAAAGTATTTAATTTTTATTAATTCACAATCACATATTTTTGCAATCTTATTAATATATAAATCGTAAAGATATTTATTAAAATTTTAAACAATGGTTGAAATCACAAAAGCAAACACAATATAATAATTAAAGTAAAGAAAAAATAAAATTTATACTACGCATTAATATTCGGTTCACAAAATTCATTTTGAAAGTAAATTTTGAAGATTTCATTTTTATTATTTTGCGCCATTAATTCAAGGTATTATAAGATTTTGCATGTACGTGAGAACGGAGCATAAAAAAAAAGATTCATATGAATCAAAAACTTTTGAATTTATTGAATCAAAAACCCGGAAAGGGCCCAACAATGTGTCTGTCAGAGCAGCTGTATTTTACAATTTAACGCGTAGCAATCTGAATTCTAAACACGAGCAAAAAAACTTTAAGTACAGCGAGAGACTTAAATGATACCAAAGTTGGGTTCTGACAGAAAACTTTGAGTGTATTGTACAAAAATTTCTAATCTTCTTAAGTTGGGAGCACACAAAAAGCTACATTATTGAATCGTTAAATGAAAATTTAAATTAGTCACGGAATTAATAATTATTTTGGTAAAAAAAACCATGAAATTTAATTATGATAAAAAAAAAACATTGGCTTAACGATGAAAAGAAAAGTGGAGGAGACAAAAACTCTGCTCGCTATATTATCTATAAAATTACAATCATACTCCAATATAATTGGTGCATTAATATAAATATGAACTTTTGACGATGTAAAACATGGATTTTCAGCTAAATGGAACAAGTAAATTTGGTATTGAAACGTGTTTTTTATGTAATAGAAGAAAATTTGATATAAGCTGTCGATAAATCTTTGTATTAATATCTTTAAAGCCAATCAGTCTGCGTAATGATTTGTAAAAATCTTTATTTCCTAAACTTTCTAGTAATCAAAAAGCCAATAATTGTTTATTTAATTAGTAAACGTGTAAAGTATAAATATATAAATTGTAAACAAGAATAACAAGAATTTTCATACCAATACTTAAAGTTAGTTTCAGCTAAACTTGTTATTTGAGAAAGCAAAACCGTTCGCTGCTAGAATAAATATCTGGTTAGGGCTCTGGATAAGGCTTTTTGTTAAAAACCCAACCAAATGTTTATTGTTGTAAAAAATTCAGCGTTTCTGTTGAGCCGAAAATAGTGGAAAAAATATTACTATTTAATGGCCGCCGCGTTATTTAAAGAAGCATTTTTCGAGGATTTTGCAAATAGAAAAGCAAGCAGCGGCGAACTCCAGGGGAACGCAAAAGAACGAGTTGCCAAGATAAAACGTCGAAACCAATGCACCCATCGAAAATAGTAAAGCACGATTTAGCTTAACCTTTCTCTAAAAGTAACATCAGCCTTGGAGCGAGTCAACTCGCCCCAACTGATCCTGCAATACATCAAGTACGAGTGGCCAGTCGCAAAAACGAAAAGGACGCTAACAACATTTCTAATTCGATACACGAAACAGTTCCCCGAACCTCTATTAATCTGCTCTTCCCGACACTCTCATTAAAAAAAAAAAAAAAAAAAAAAGGGGGGATAAAAGAAGCGAGTTAACGAGCGCGAGGAGAGGGGAAGAGGAGGAAAAGGTCTCTTACTCCAGAAGATAAAGGATGCGAATCTGCGAGGCACAGCAGGTGCGAGTTTTAACTGCTGTCACACTCATGGGTCTCCTTCTGTCACATAAATAAAGCACTCGCGTCAACACGTGAGTTTATTTCCGTCCTCGAAGAAGATGTGGCTGCACGTGCACCCAAGTAAAACGCGGGCCGCGACAATTCTGCTGCTACCGCACTCGACCGCACCGAAGCAATGACCCAGAGTGCCAGATTTCTCTAAGGCAAGTGCGTGCCTGTGGCTAAGGGCACTTTTTCCGATGTCATGAAATTTGGCTCACCTACTTGCGAGATAGGTCGGCGATGACGCCACGTAGCGGCTGATATCAGCGGCTCGAATCGAGTGATTACGTCGGGCCTACTTTTTCTCGCTCGCACGCGATTCTCGTTACGGACATCGATTCCTCCTGACTTTCATTCGATGTGTGTGTGTGTATAAAACTTTCTCAGTAGGTCGATCGGCTTTTTTTTTTGGAAATGTGCACATTTCATCCAGATGACAAATTCAACAGTGAAATTTTGACTTTTACTAGCTCGGGTTCACGTGTGAAGTGTGTGCTGAACTGTCGAGGGATGGTTTCGGCTCTGAAAAATTGATTTTCTCCGTTACGACTCTATTGGCTAGTTTAGAGCTATTTGTATGCGAACATTAGAAAATAATTCTTGAAAATGTGTTCCCTAATTATTTCCTTGCGCTGTTGTCTCTAGTGTACAGTCACATGTATCAAATAGTAATATAATCCATAACTAAATTTGTCGTGTGTGCAGTAGTTATAAACAAAAAATAAAATAATTTTACAAGTGTTGACAACGGATTTTCAAATTACACTTTTTTCTCATCAGAGAAAAAAATTACCATGATTATATCCTTTTTTTACACGAGCAGTTACTAATAATAGCCTTTCAACATAATTTAAATACTTATCTTTGAAAAAAGTTAAATTTAAATTTTTCTAGAAAAACGTCTAAGTTCAAGGCAAGATTTACATACTTTTTGATTGTAGGCTATTGCGTTTTTTTACATACTATACATTTTTCTTGCTAATTTACATATCAATAACCGTATTCTTTACCATCAAGTAAAAGAAGTATATTTTTAACAAACGCAAATGATAGTTTGACGTTATAAAAGGCAGTCTTAGATAATACTCGATTTCCAGCCTATAACACAATTTAGCAATCTCCATAAAAATTTTTTTTCATTTCGAAAGTAATTCAAGTAAAATATTTCGATCTGTCGTTGCTTAAATTGATTCAATAAAAAAGTTTGAAGGAATTACTTA
This sequence comes from Eupristina koningsbergeri, assembly GCA_018907245.1. NCBI lineage: Eukaryota > Metazoa > Arthropoda > Insecta > Hymenoptera > Agaonidae > Eupristina > Eupristina koningsbergeri. The sequence goes on from JACCHV010000118.1 coordinate 54,863, forward strand.
CTAGTACTGAAAAAAACGAAAGCTCATTCATTACACATGTAAAAAATATGGAGAAAAAATGATCTTAAATTTCATGTAAAACTTATATAGTCGCATAAAAAAGAGGATTGTCAATATAAAAGTTTCAATCACGTTTGGTTTTTATTACATTATCATTGAAATCATGAAGACAATGAAGACATGAGCATACAATTGCACTACTTTTTTAAAAGTTTATTACTCAATGAATTTTAAGCAACAATATAAGCATAAAATACGGTTTAAAGAACTTGGCAAGGACGAGGACTCGGTACAACACAATGTGTACACCGATCGATTACCAAAAAAGCATTACGTTCTCATCACCAACTTTCCCGATCAATTCGCAGTGTTTTGCTGCTCCACGATCTTTCCATGTTGTACCTCATTCAATCCCAGGACCTCAAACTCCGAAGAAAAGATCTCCGAAGAGGGAAAAAAAAAAAAAAAAACGATCACTACCTTTTAAAAACGAATTGTGTTGCGCACTCCACCCCCATAATCCGGCTGAGAAATTTTGCCGCCCCCGAGAGGGAAGAAAGCAGCGGAGGAGCAGAAAGATTTTGAATGGCCCGAAAGGCGTGACACATGGTCTGGTGAATACGTCTGCTCGATCCTCAAAGGACCTGCTCTCCTCTGTACTAGCCCAAACGAGCTCGGGGGGAGAGGGTCAGAGAGGGGGAGGGGAGGAGGAGCGGAAAAGAAAGAGTAGAGTACTCCTGACCAGACGCAAGAGTTTGGACAACTTCCCTTCACTCCAATTCCGTGCACATGGTTCGTGCTTCCGAGTTCACCTGCCGGAGTCACTTCTCGGCTCTCTCCTTTCCCCCCCCCGCCGGTAATCCCACGCGTTCTCCGGGTTTTCGGCTTTTTCTCACGGGCGCCCCGGTCCACCCGGGCCTTTATTTATGAACGCGGGAGTCGACCGCCGACGTCGATTTTCCTCGGCACTGGGTAAACTCCCCTCCGATGCTTCTTTATCATAGTGACAAAGTGGCATTAATTTTTCGTGGGACGCTCCCAGAGGCGAGTGGTCGTGAGTTATTACCGGGAGAAAGTCCGAGGAGCCCGATGACGACGATCATGATTACGGTGATGATGGTGATGATGATGATGATGACGATGATGATGATGATGATTGGCGTCGTTTTAAGGCAAAGATTCTCATTTAATAATGTCTGCGGGGATGGTAATGACAAAATGGCTAAAAAGTGTCGTACGAGAGCTCGACAACGCTATTCCCATCGCCTTTTATTATGCTAGGATTTTTAGACTGAGAATTTCACGTTTGCACTGTGTAATTACTGCAAAAAGGTGGGCTTCTTCAGTTATTTATTTTTTTTGCGCGTGTAATTTTGCTGAAGTTTATGGGATTCCGGGTACTCATACGTAGATAAATTTAGTTTACTTCCTGGGTTGTATTACGAATATTTAGCTGCGAAGAGTGATGGGCTTGTCGGACTTTAACACCTGGCGTTTATTTACTGTTATTGGTAAAAAGCGCCATGTTATTAATTTTGCCATGCTCAGCCTCGGATATAATTACCTACATGCAATAACAATAAGATGCATGACTCTGAAAATGTAAGAAATGAAAATATATGAACCTATTTTGTGAATATGAAGTTTATGTTTCATTGTAAGCTTTTTTCGTAACCCAAGCAATAATCTAACAAGTTCCACTGTAATTTATTGTCGAAAATTTTATTATAAAAATAAGTACTTTGATTTATTAATACCCTGGGTGCAACGAAAATTCAATCAGAACATGTGGCTATTATTTTAAAAGATCCGTAAATCATGCTTTATAATGCTTTTCTAACTACTTTCTCTAATCAATTACATAAGACTATCCTCATCTTACGAATACCATTCACTTACGATGTACATCAACATTACTTGGATACAATAAAATAATTGAGTCCAAATAATGCTAAAATATGGACTTTCCAAAACTTTAAAATTATTGCACACGAATGCATGTTTCTCGGTTTCTCTTTCTTAAAAATCTATCAGAACCGAACAGACGTGGTGAGCATCTGTTCGCTTCAGATATGGATACTTGATGGAAGTGAAATTCTACTTTTAACAGGAAATCGCGAGGTAACAAAAAAAAATTCATGTTTTGATGAAACCGCAGTTGTTGGTGCCATGAAAAGGCTAATTTTATGAAAGAAAAAAACGATGAATAATCATTCATAAAATTGCAAACATATATATACACGTATATATATATACAAATATATATATGTATGAGTAATTTACATAAATGCGATATATATATATGTTATTTGGTCACTCGTGACAGTCGTTAAAGTCGTTGAACATAATTAAAGTTGTTTTCGATAGCACCAAAAATATAGAGAATTATAGTAATATATGGCATTGACTTCGATAGGCACGTACACACACCTTTTTTACATAAAAACAGGAAAAATAGAACTAGACACTTATACAGCATTAATAATGAAATATTTTTTGACTAAAATATGTCACCAATATAAAAAACTTTCTGAAATGCAAATACAGTAGGCCGAGGTTTACCTTCAAAGAAACTTCATTATGAATATCGAGTTTTTTAAAATATAGCACAAGTTTAAGGATTATTTTCAAAATTAAAGACATATCTCTAATCAAATATTGGTATTTCTAAATTTTATTTACATTTAAAATTAGTAATTTATTCAAAACATTTAATAATGCTAAAAAAATGCTTAATTATGCATGTCTGGATTTGAATATCTTAATTAACGATGATTTGCTTCATTGTTATAATTTATGAACAAACGTAGCGTAAGTGATTTTATAAACATTTCAAAGTAAATGACAGCGTTAATTAGGATATTCAGAAGCTTCCTTCATTTGATTTTACTCTCAGAGGAGGCAGATGGACATCACGATCATATTCTCTTTCTCACGTACGTACACAAGTAAAAGAGCTTGTTAGTGTGGGTATACCGAAAGGGCAAACGTCAATTATTCCACTCTGCATCAACTATGTGATTTCATTTCCAGAGTTTTTATACACTTTGGATTGATTGGAGCTAGATTAAAGCAAGAAAATATCGAGGCCTTTGAGCTATAATTTTCTAAATATGCAAAAATTCTTAGATTAACTGCAATCAACATGTGCATTGTCTGAAAAGAAATCTCGATGGAAAAACAAATGAGGGAAGTAACGTGTGTTGCGAAAGAATTATTTTCAATGGTCTAATGGAAGTATTTTCTAGATTTTGTTGGTTTTTAAAATTGATGCTGATGGACTTGGGAAATATTGTTCATTTAGCCTGAAATTGGTAACTAAAAAATGGGTATTTTTTGCTCCATCTATGCAAATAGCCATTAAAGAGTGGAAGTTATATTTCCATAGACGTTGCGTATGCACACTATTTTATAGTTTACCTCGGAAAACATTGTCAATGAAATATATCTTTGAATTAACAAAACTGATACCGAGTGTAAATTACCTAATTTATAAAGCACTCATAAATAACAAGGATATAAATTCATATTTAATTTTTTAATATGATATGCAAGGTGAAAATAATATAAAACACAAGCAGCGATAAATTAATAAAAAAATAAAGCTTAAATTAAATGAAAAAAAAAAAAAAAGAAAAAAAAAGAAAAAAGAAATAATATATTAAAAGTACAGTTACTAAGAAAGTTTGGCCGACGTGTGAAGGTAGTGTAGTAATTTAAAAATATAAGTTAATTAATACGTAGCACACGATACTTTTTCTCGCTATCGAAAAAGGAAGAAGAAAAATTCCAGTATAATTCATCGTGCAAATGGATGAGCACTCGCAATTTAATAATAGTCAAAATAAGCAGATAAATGATTAACTGTAGTAATATCGGCAAATGAATCTAAATTGCGATATCACGAAGCGAAAGTCAATAGTCTAAAAAGTCCAATGTCGAGTAACCAACAAACAAGCCAACAGACGACGTCTGGGCCTCTTTTACAATGAGAGCCAATTGCAGTACTTAAAAAGAGAGCCTTCACCGACAGCGCGCACACACACACACACATACACGCGCGCGCGGGTAGACCCACACCCACCCACGCGCACACTCGTCCCTTTTTTAGCCGTGACAATAACGATCATCAACGCCCTGACAAAAGGACGCGCAACTTCAAAGGATTAAGTGACGCACAGTTGCTCTCCTTCTGCTTGAGTTTTCTTAATATGCACAAGAGATGCGGAGAAAAGGAGAGAAGGAGGAGAGGACATGAGTCAATAAGACTGCAAAAGAGGAGAAGAGCGCATTGCAGCCCCCGAGAGGAGGAGGAGCAGGAGGAGGAGGAGGAGGAGGGGCGCCCGACTCCAGCACGAAAAGCGGCTCCGTTACGCCAGATGCTCTGCACTCCCGGGAGAGCGGATGGCGGTAATAATCGGGTGGACGGGCCGGGCCAGGACATCCGGGGGAGGCGCGAGGCGCGTGTCGCCTTTGTCGCCTCCAGGAGGTGGAAGGCCTGATTTGCGAGCCCCACGACCCCGATCGCGTGCTCGGGTATTTTTATCATCAATTCTGCGGCTTATTGGTGTAATAGAAAAAACTTTCATCTGTGCTCGACTTCCGCGACCTCCTTGCTCTTTTGCCCACAAAAAAACAAGGTCTCACAATCATTTTGTATAATCGAGATATTAAATAATACGGAAAAAGCATTGATTACAAAGCGCCTGTAGTGGTAAAAGAGGTATAATGACTCTGTAAAACTAGGATTTGAAACGTAAAAACCTTTTTAATCTAATAGAATTATATGGAACTATTTAAAAAACTTTATAATTTTTATCGATTCGAATAAGAGCGAGTCGGTCTTATTTACAAAGTTCCATTCGAATGTCAGACAGACGTCTCTTTTATACTCGGGCCTCTTCATAATTATTATAATGAATATTTCTAATAAGCAGGGAGGATGATTAATGTAATGCAATATTGCAAGTCACATAATTCACTATTTATCTCCTTTGAGGCGCAAAAGTTCTTATTTTAAGAAATTTAAAGATTAATGGGGCTAAAAACTTCACCCGTCTCGAGCGCAGTAAAAACAAATATTCGTTGTTTGCTTGAGAAAATTGCGTTATCTTTAAAACAAATATATATTTCGCCGGGTGTTCTTTTGCTGGAGGCGTTAAATGAAAGAAAAGAAAATTAATTTTCTCGAGTTTTGTGCGTTTAAACAAAACCAAATGGCACATGCACGGGGTTTGCATTTGAAAAGACAACAACTCTCAGTACACGTATAATCCTTTTTATTTTCCTAACGAAAATAATAATTACGACGAGGAGACGCTACCTTTTTGAAGATTAAGAATTAGGTCCGCAACGGTACACTGGATTTGTTGGTTGTGCGTGTGTGTGTGTGCGTAGCAGTGTGTGGTGGGATCGATGGGATATATTCGGAACACACACTTTCATCTCGCTCACAACTTATCTAATTAAACACGCACGCATGTTGACACATGCGACGAGGAGCCTCAATATTTTCCTCTTTTCCCATTGAGAAAAGTGCCGAGTGAAGTAAAAAAAAGAGGTGGAGTGTAATAACATAAAAATACTACGTCGTCCCATCCCAGCACATGTGTCTGAAAAGAGAATCATGTGCACGAGAAGAAAAAATAATCTCCTTTGCAGCTTTAAAGTAATTTTATGCACATGGATAAATATTTCCTCCTCGGTATTTACTACTCTTCTTTTTTCCTTTTTTCCTTTTTTTTTTCTCGTTTAACTATGATAGAAATGTTATTGTGTAGCTTTAAAGTAATTGCTTTATGTCTTTGCCATTGAAACATTCTAATACATTTCCCAAAGATTCATTAACTCGAGGAATAACAATTTCAAATTCTGTATAATTTAATGGAATTTTAATTATGTCGGGTTAATTAAAATCAATTATAATGATGCTTTTCATTATAGAAAAATAAGTTATATAATTAAAGATTTATCAGCCATTGTTTCACTTTACATAATTTTCATAAATACCAACTTCAATAATGATCCGTATAATTAAGTAAATTTTAGCAAAATCAAGAGCTACATGATTATGCTTGTTAGAGCTCATAAGATTATAGTAATGACTAGGTTGAAACAAATATGAAAGTACAATAATCTTCGCGTCTTCATAATTAAAACAATTAAAATCAATAAAAAAACGATCGTGTTATGAAACTATCGAGAGCCATGAAGTTGTATTTATTTTATCCATCTTATAAAATACGATTTCAGTAGAATTTTCTGTTAAAAAAAAAGAAAAAAAAGAAATGTCGCTTTTGCATCGGCGTTGCGTCACAGGTAAAACACCATTATTGTTATTGTTATTGAACACGCGCGTACGTGTGTGGCAACAGCACAGGGAGATTTCGAAAACAACGTTCCAAAGGGCTCATGAATCTTTCATTATGTGTCAGCTGCATTCTACGTTCCATTCACTCGCATCCACCGGCATGTGCTTAGTAGATGAGAAAAAAGGAAAAATAAAAGAGGAAAAACAAAATGATGAGGAGGCGCGTCGTTATACCCCCGTGAACGCCGCGGAGGAGGAAGGTGAAAATGCGGGAAAATCAAAAGAAGAGGAAACGGGGACACGCGCGTGCTACTCTTGATTTTGGGGGGAAGAGCACTAGACAAAGCAAACAATGCCGAGGGGGGGGAAGGGGGATGAACATTTGATTACCCGGCCTGCTTTCCATCGGCTCATCCGCGTGGTGGCGATGCTCTAACCCCTTCTTCCGCGGCACTCGAGGTCAATGGGGCAAGACTGAGATCCACAGTTTTCCGATGTTCATTTTCCCGGTTTGAATAAACGGTTACCGATTCGAAGCTGAGAGAAATGGTTACAGAGTTTGATAACGCGCACACGTTGCATGCAAATCTGCCCATTCATAGAATTAATAGGAAGTGCTTGAGCGTTGGAACGGTATTCGGCTGGCACATAAGAAATCCAAGCTAAAAGAAAATCTTCATCTTTAGGCGATAAGGAGAGCAAGCCAAAGGATTGTTTTAAAGGGAGATTATAAGTCACCGAGGAAAAAGTTTATCCAGTTTTTCGACGTCGAATAAATATTTGTCGAAGATCGATCGATATCTGGGAGAATTAACGCCAGAGATCCCACCAATCGGCCTCGATAATGCCGAACAATAAAGTGAAAAATAAGAGAAAAAGTTTTGAAACAACGGCAATTGGGCACCGCCTTGAGTAAAGTAAGCCATAAAGATAGAGTTATCTATGAGGAAGGAGCTCGTAAATGAGATACATTTATTCAGTAGCTTTCCTCGGGATTTTCCGAAAAAGTGCGAGAAGGACCTCGTATCACGCGAGATAAAATCTTCGGATGATGACGTCGTTCACCTGCCGTACCTCGCGCAAAAACACGGAGAAAGCGAGACGGCGATCGTTGCATTATGCAGTGCACCCACGCGTCCAAGAGAGAGAGATAAAAGAGAGAGACAAGAGAGAAAGAGAGAGAGAGAGAGATAAATGAGCGAAATCGCTGTTGCCCGTTTCCGCGATAGGCCTCGCCTCGCCTTGGAGTGAAACTATGCGGGCATGTGTTGCGGTGCAAGGAATAACTGTTCATGGGTCGAGAGATTTTCCGGCCCGCGGGAAACCGCCGCTGCTGGACGTCGAAGTACTCCTCGACCCACTTTGAATTTTCACTCTCATTTGGAACGAAGCCGGAAGCTGGGCGAGGAATCCAGCGCACGTGATATTCAAATTACAGACCTTGAGAAGAATTTTTTTAAAAGGCCTTTTTTTGTCTCCCGCGAAAATGAGAATGAAAAACGAAGGAAACGCTTTCCCATCTCGTTTCCCGTCCATCCGTAAACAGAATGACAAATCTTCATTTTTTGTTTACCGCGAACCGTTTGTGTCAGAGTAATTTTATGATAAATTGATAAAACACGTCTGCTTCATTCAGAGTTGAGACAGATGTCTTTTCTGCGAATGGAGGAAAAAAATTAAACTTGAATGAAGCGAGTTTGCGAGTGATCGTTAATGGAAACTATCGATCGTATCTTTCAGAAGAAATTGAATATCCTCGAATGCTTCATAAGTTTATTCTATTTAAAGATTATATTATTGTATAAAGATACTCTTTCAATTGAGAAACACATTTTTGTGCGTCTCTAAGTAAATTATAGATACAAACAATAAAAATTTCTTATAAATAAGATGTTCTAGTATTATCATTGCACCAGAGTTTTATTCCGTTTGCAATTTGTTCATTTAAATCCATCTAATAAATAAACTACAATCTTTAAAGGACAATCTTACGTCCTTTATAAATTAATAACAATTTCTCATTGTCCCGTGCACTGGCAACAGAATTAAACTCTACTTGATAAAGAGTAAAATCAGATATTCCTTGGTAATTAAACTCTAATTCCTATGCTATTTTCGTTACTTAATATGTTTACTTGGATATTTTAAAAAATACTAAAAAAGTAAATATTTCTCAGAAAACACTTTTATTATGTAAAATATATATATATATATATCTATTTATCTGTCAGTATTGTATGGTAAGTTTAGATTTGCAAGTAACTTGCTCGTTTGACATTGGCATAAATCTTAGAGAAAGAGGTTAAGCTCTTCTATGATAAATAAAACTTTGATATTATTTTTATAACAAATTCACAGAAAACGAGAACTTAATATATATATATATATGTATTTGCAGTATTAATTATATTAAAACCTGAATATTGACCGATTTATTTCAATTATAACCCAATTTACAATTTATATTTATCCGTCCATAATTTTTTATTATAGGATTCATTTGCTTGTATACTATTGGAAATACGTCATACATATTACATAATATGTATTTACATATTATGTTCGAGATACATACAAATACTTCCTTTTCATTCTCTCTTCAACTCTTCTTTCTCTTTTACTGTCACGATGCAGTCATTTTTATTTCGAAACACGCGTCTTTAATGCGCAATATATTACTTAATTAGTTTAAGACCATAATCATAATGCAGTTTGGCATGATTATAATAATTTCCACCCCTTGCAATTCGTGATTTTATATTTATATTTCAGTAACTGCGTCAAAGTGTTATTTGAGAGATAAAAATTGAGTCAATTACGGTTATTAGTGCTTCCCCGAAATGCGAGTGAGAATTTATTCTTTCAACTTGTACTTCCAAAGGATATAAAATTTTTCCCATTTACAAGAGTAATGTATGTGTTTGAAAGAAGCTTCAATTTATTCTTTATACATCAAAATAGAGGAAAGCTTAGGGTTCATGTTCCTTATCGAGAAAGTAAAAGGGAAAAGAAAAAAGCTTTCACAAATGCAGAATCAGTAAAAAAGCTCAATACTCCACAACTCTAAAACATTCATACACCACACACTCGAGAAAATTTTCCCTCTGTCTTTCCATTTCCCCGGCACTCTGTCTCTATCTATTTATCTTTCCGTCTCTGTCTCTGTAAATTGAGCTAACTCTCCAAAACCATTTCTCTTCTCGGGGTGGGTTGAAGATTCAGACTCAAGAGAAAATCTTCCTTATCGAAAATATACTCGGGAAAAGTAATTTTGATTTTTGAGAAGTAGTACTCCCCTCCCGCCAAAGTAGTCCGGAGGGTTTTCATTTTTAATCAAGGATTTAACGGCCAATTTCAGTTAGACGATGCCCACCTTAAGGATTTAATTTCAGATTAAGACTAATTTAATCATCAATTTATCTCGGTGTATAAATACATGCCACCGAAGATAATCCGGCGCTTTATAAGCTAATGCGGAAAAAAAGGTTCCATTTCATATAACGAGCGTACAGATTGTACTGCAAAGGTTATATAAAGTAATCTTTTACTAGCGCAAATCGCTTGTGTTTAAAATACGATGTGCGGTGATTTGGCACGCAAGTTAAAAATTCCATTATTTAATATAGCATTATCGGATAAAAGTATCATGGCTCGATGCCAGATGTGTCTTTATTTTTCTCTCACCGACCATTAAACACCTATAAATTTCTCACCTTGACTTCATTATCGTTATTCAGTACATGGAACTATTGAAGCAACATTACGTACACTGTTATTATTTAAAAATCGATGTCACAATGTGTGCTCGAGACGCCGAAAAAAGGCTTGCGTCGCATTGTGTATGATTAATATTTTTCTTTTGGCTTTTTTGTGGAAATTACGAGAAAGTTTGAAAGACAGTTTCGTCCTTTGTGTTCCGGTGTAAAGACATCGATTATGCCATTGTTCGGAATCTTCTAAAAATAGTCATTTCTATGTTTCATTGTATTCCATTTCACACGGAATTAAAAAAAAAAAAGGAAAAAAGGTCATTTGTGTGGGGAATTAAATTCGCCACGAGTCGGTGGATGTGGCGAGTGGCACATCTGGCCGATCGCAAATTTATCGGCAGTGGAAGTGCAGCCGCGGGATTTTTCTCTTGGAAATATCTTAAAGAGCGGGAAAAAGCTCGACCTGGCACGCATAATGCGAGAGTGGAGGTAGTAGTAACGACGGTCGTCAAGCAAAAAAGATCGATGATGGCCAAAGCAGACGCGGATGCTGCGGCTGCCGTTGCTGCAGAGTCGCTGGACCGAGCAAAAAGTTCGTGGCGGAAACGGGAAAACGCCGTGACATTTTTGAATAAGTAGCTCGATCGAATCCTGCCCACACGACCTTCTCGTCCTCCCGATCGTGTGCCCAAGAGGAAGTCTGGCGTCGGATCGCCCGACGCGAATCGCCGGAACCTCTTTATTTGGAGCGCTATTTTGGCTGTTTGTCCGGGAAAGCACGCGCGCGATTTTCCGGATGCTGCACGAGGCCGACGACCCTGGGGAATTGGATTTGAATGTCTATATCTGCTGAACGGATGGACCGCTTTGCGCGAGTGTCGGAGGCTGGAATGAAGTGTCCCGAATGTGCTCGCGGTCTCGAGAGAAAGGGGGACTACTCTTTTATTTTTATTTGAATACCGTTATTCCATTATTGCGCTCCTCCGGCTATAATATTTACGACGGGGTTACGCGTTCCTCCTTTCTTAATTGAAGCGTTGACATTTCCTCCAAATCCGGAGAAACGCGGTAAAATATATTTACATCCGTATCACTCGAGCGGCGAAAATAAAATTGCGCAACACTCGCATAAAAATCTTCATAAACGAGAGGCATATCTTGTAAAACGTGCCCGGGTTTGAATTTTTTAATAGGATATTCGATTTTAGCTCTCGGCCTTAATAGGATGGAACTCGGCTCGGCCGAAGCGTAATTTACCGTGAAACATTCATTCGAAAACAATAAAATCTCACTCTTTGGGAGGAGTGCAGTGGCTCTCGGCGAAATTCGTTTTTAATTAAGTTCGAGTGCTTAATGTTTTCACTAGCAACACAATAATAAACTCCGGGGCGTTTCGACTTTTATCCCACACCCAATGGAGAAATTTTAATTTATATTTCCAAAGATATTCCGAGGGGTTGGGGTTGGGGTTGGGGAGGGGGTGACTGGTGGTTGGTTCAAGGAGCCATTAGCCGCGTAGAAATTGTCCACGGAGTTTCGATTTCCAATCTGATATCGACCAGACTCCCTTAATTGCATACCAATGCTCCGCTGATATTTGACCAACCAATATTCAACGCAAACCTGGGAATTGGCTAACTTTTACTTCTGCTCGCGGGAAAGGAAAGGAGCGTGCGGCAAGTGGTATTCGGAATTCAGAAGAAAGACCGAAAAAAGAGAGCAAAATGCACTTTCTTCTTTCTTCTCATCCTTCAATTAAAGCTTAAAAATTATAATTATAAGACACCGATGATTTTGCTTGGGCACTCGGTTGCACAATGGGACTTTCAACTTGCACGCCAAATTCAACATCCAATAAAGTCTCCTTAAATCAGCAATTAAACGTCTCGATTGTCTTTCCCACGAGTGGCAAAATGTATTTTTGGAATTATTTCGAGACGAGAGAAGCCCTTCCTCAAGACAATGAACCGCGGAAACACAACTAGGGGTGCGCAAATCAAGCCAACCGTATTGTGTAAACATACTGTCGGGGTCGTGGGGGGTGACTCGGGGAAAAGCGACAACCCCGCGATCCCAATCCAACCCGAGTGAATGCACTTTCAAGGCGGGGGGTCGAAGAGGGAGGGCGAGGGAAGCGCGACCGCAACCCTCCGAAGACCCGAGCGAGCAGACGTGAAAATTACGACCCCTTCCGGGTCTCGGGGAGTCCCGTTGCAAATGAGCGCCGCTGGCGACTCCCTCCGGCGAGCGGCAACCCGACCTCGTCCTCGGGGCTCGTTTTACGAGTGCCGCACGCGCACTTGTCGTCCGGGGATCGATTTTCAGGGCCGCGATCGCGGGCTCGCGTTCCTCTACCGGGAGAGCGTCCCCGGCCACGTCTGAGCACTTTTCCGTCCACCGGATGCGCGACTGAATACGAGCCAATTGATAATATCCGTCCTCGACGAGTGGAGGAGGCGGATGAACTTGTACGTGTGACGTGTCGCTCTAGTGATCCGCGTGTGTGTGCGTGTGCGATCGGGATGCTTTGCTCTTTGTAACGGCACCTCGTGTGTCGATGCTTTCAGCCGTGAGAATCGCGAATTTCACTCTGTTATTTGCGCGCGGGTCGCCAATTTTCCTCGAGTCGCTTTTCATCATAATGCGAACGAACGGTGGGACTCGCGTAGGCAGACCCGAGCGAATTTCAAAATTCCCTCGTTGTATCACATTACAATTAGCTCGCCGGAAACAATATATCTATACTGCTTTTTTTTATAAATATCCGCAAGGTATTTATTTATTTCTGTGTGATGCCTGCGGTGGAAGTATGTCTGAGTGCACGCAGAGTTCGCATGTCGTGTCCTCCGGCTCCCCCTCCCCCCGCCTCCATGTCATTATCACTGTCAGTGCCAATAATCAAAGTCGCTAATTAGGTGTTGCTGGCTCCTACAATAAATGACGAATGACGAGGAGTTGCTTCTTACCTTCGCACACTCACTGCTCCTATGCTAATTACAATCAAAAAGCCTTTGTAATGCAGCCTCACGAAGGTTAACAGTACTGATTTTTCTTTTAATGTCAGCCTGAACACATAATTCACTTTAAATTACACATCACTTTGATTCGTTTATATGCTCGATTCAAGATGCATCGGAGATTATATCGACTAAAAAGAAATATACTATTGTCACCCTTTTAACTTTGTAATCATTGCGCTCAAATTACGTCTCTGGTAATAATAGTAGTTACGAGTGTACTTGTGTAGATCAATGAAATCATTTCGTCGAACAAGTAACTTTTACATTCCATTAGAGCGTATTAACAAAATTATGTTTCACGGTACTTTGGGCCTTTTAAATGTACTCGAATATTTTTTATTTATATTGTAATTTTAGTCTGCAGTCTTTATCGAGAGGGATGTTTGCTTAATTATATTGAAATTCATGTTGGAAAACACAAAAGGACATTCCACTAAAACAATGTAATCTTAAATAAACTATGTAATTAAATTGCTCGAAGCCAAATCATTTTTAACACGTGTCAAGCCATTTAAAGTGAATGTTTTAACAGTGATTACGAATGTGGGAGTTGAGATTTCTTATCACGTCTTGTTTTACAGAAACACTATAATCTAAAACTGACATTCTTATTTACATTAGTGGCATTTGGTAAAAAGGAGATTCAATAAATTTTGAGATTACGTGTTGTTTAAGTTTAAACCCAAGTACGCAAGCTCTTTTCAACAGCAAATTCGAAATCAGTTTGAAAATGCAATTACAGTCAACGTCGAGCATGATTGTGCGGTTAAACCAAATGATGCAATAATAATAATGCATTTTCCAATATTGCTCTGCTTAATATTGAGATGGCTAATTCGTGTGTATTCAAGTGATTGATATTAATTTTGTAATGTAAATGTGTCGGTTATTTCAACTCCAGTCACTTCGGGCGACGCGTTTTAAAAAATGTCAATGTTTTCTCTCGACACTAGGGGTTGGCGTGTAATCCGAGCCAACCACTTGGTGTTTGGACAGTCAATGAGATATTTAGGAAAACAGTTCTCCACTTTGGTATCGCTTTTTGTTGTTTTAGACGTAAACAACCACGCGTTTTCCTTTACAACTGGACCAGTTGGCTCCACTCACTGGTGAGAATTACGTCTTCGACACTCCTAAATTACTGCACGCAATTTAACGTCTGTGCACGTTGACGCTCGTAATGAGGAAAACTCGCTATAAACGGAAAAACAATTATCGCGCGGTCGTGCAATGTTGGGATGGCGAACCGGGGGCCCTGGTCCTCCTTCATTCAGAGAGTCGAGTGAACGGCACCGGGTTTTCCCATGGCGGAGAAAATGAGAAAAATCGGAGGATTCCAACGCTCTATTTAAAAACGCGGGCGGATGCCTGGGTTTTAAACGATTTAAACGGTACAGCGGTTGAGGAGAACTCTAAAAGCCGATTACCAGCGAGAGCAGGCATTTATCCAAAAAAAAGCCGGAAAAAAGAAGAAGAAGCCGCGGTTGATGCGATGCTATAAACGCAGGCGGGAATAGAATTGAAATGCAAAAAGGAGGAGAATGCAGTTGTCGGGGGTCGGGGGGTGCGGGCACGTGCGACCCCCATCGTCGTCGTCGCCGCCGCCGTCCGGGTTTTACGCGGGCACATAAAAAATCTAATTCCGACGCGGTGGACTCCCGGAAGAGCGCCATCACGGGGTCTGAATTTAAAGCGGCGCTCATGCGTGGCTTTGTTTGTTTTTATTAGAAAGGCAGATTGGCGGGAGCGAGACTTCGAAAGATGCATTTTTATCGGACCGGAATAATGTAATTACTCGTCATGGTTTATTAGAGGCCTCTGCACGCTCCGCGAGACTCCGGGTTGTTACTGTTACCGAGATTACGAGAGAGAGAAAGAGAGAGAGAGAGAGAGTACAGACGCAGACTCCTCGTTTTGGACCAAGTCTGGGGCGGGAGACTCGGGTTAAAAGCAGATGCAGCATCTTTCATGCCCGCGCTAAATCATCTCCTTCGATTCGCGGAGGAAATATTCGACAATGCTCACTCGACACCGACATTAATTTATTTCGCTTGCAATTCCGAGCCTTTATTTCCGAGCTGTCGGCGGGGAAATTAACCGAAACTTGATAATGATCAATTCGACATAAGTGAGTAATTAATTATTTAATTACTCACGGACTGCATTGCGAATCGGTGCATTTTTACCCTAGTTGCAATTTCCCTCGCACATGCAATATTCACAATAATTGATTGACGCCTCTGCACTTGTAAATGTTATTCGCGAAATTACCACGTAAAAGCATAAATCCATACCTTTTGTTCGTAATGTCAAGGGAGGCTATGTAATATAAAAAAAAAAAACGAGAAATTTAATAAAGTTTAAAAAGTGATTGTCAATTATTACAAAACATTTTATTTCAGTTGTAAAATTACAAAGTTTATAATAATGTTCTGTAATAAATGTCAGCCATTTTCACATGGTTTGTAAAATATACAACGTTTTAATTCGGTAAACTTGTTATTTTAAATTCACCTTCAATGCGATAAAACAGAATTTAATTAAAAATAAAAAATTAAAATAAAATTCATTTCAATACCAAATTAAATCCATTAAGATTTCTTCCCTTTGTTTCAATCGCCCGTTTATTATTATGTACCACTTATCGACTCAAGATAGAAATTTATGAAAATCGACAGGAGAAAGAAAAATACATGGAAAATATCAATAAAAATTATTTAACAATTCTACTTCAAACGCTTTGATTAAAATTTCATATTTATCGGATGAAAAATAAAAGAGAAATGTAAAAACGAAAACAGAATTCTAATCAATTTATTGATAGCCAGAATGGCACGTAAAAATTCTTTCAAATTAGTGTTTAAAACAAAAAAAAAAAAAAATCATTTTGATGCATAACATTCAGCGAATATTTCAATTGCACGCATTTTTTAAACGAGTTCTTTTTGCTTCATAAAACATCAAATTTCTTTAATAGAAATGTCTGTTCGATGCTCATAAAATTCAAATCTATAAAGCAAATTTGTAATTCATATATATTGTCTTAAGAATTCGTTATGCTTTCGAATCTCTTAGTTCAATGATAATGAATTATAAAAATATTGTTAAACTCAATGAATGAATTACGCAACTTCTTTGACTGTTTTGCACGTTTAATTTTGTTATATACTACAAAGGTATTTTAAATAACAACTGTGTTTCATCCCACTCGCAATTTATTAGCATATGTTTTACAACTTGTAATTATTATTATAGAAAATACTTATTATATCATGAATCAAAGCGAAAAACTTATAAATATGTGACACAAAGTTGTAATTGGTTGTGCTAAATTCAACGCTCGTGAAATTGGGACAGAAGAACTAATTGAAACAATTACCTTGCGGCTTTAATAATTTTTGTTGTTTCGTAATAACAACAACACTATAAATTGACGTAATGAAAACGTAGGTTACTCGAACGATATACCGTATAATAATGAAAAAATATATATATATAATGCATCATGTACAGAACCTTTGACAACGTAACACGAAAAAGAATGTAGCTTTTCTAATAAAAGCAGTTACAAAATAAAGCAACACAAGCCTTTTGTTATATCTCGAATTTCAAAAGCACATTAAATATTCAAATAGATTTAATAATTTCTTGATGCTGCAACACAAAACTACCTTATTTTTGTTTTTAAAAATAAAAGTTGAAAAATATGATTATTTTTTAATTTTGTTTAAAAAAAAAATATTATGCTTAGCACGATACACGAATTAAAATGATTTATAAAAAGCACGTATTTGTTGGTTGTTAAATTATTTTTATTTTCTTATAAAGCGTAAAAGTAATAGCAGGTATTTATTTCCCTGGAATCGCATATTATTTTGCATAAAGATAACCTTAGCTCTAAACGAGTAGTGTAAATGTGTATATATATATATATATATATATACATACCCACACGTTCTAAAAACATTTGAATGAACAACAACATTTTTTTTCGAGTAATAACAATAAAACATATTTATAAGACTTTATAACGTGAACCAAATGAGGTATTAAAAATAATTCTCACGGTCTACCAAACGCGCGTGGAATAAAGTTCACTCGTATTATTTGTTAAACAAGTTTAAATAAGTACTAATACGAGAAATAGGTATCCTCGGTCTTAATGAAACTGAGAGTAGTTTCATCTCGTTTTGTTAGGAATTTATTTTATATTAACTCGCTAATAAAATTTGCCGGCAAATTATATGGATGTGCAAACGTTAACTAGAACATCAAAATAAAACTCGTTTATATGTTGAAACAAAGGTTAAATTAAAAAATTCTCCGTGTGTCTAGGTGGGTGGGTTGGTGGGCGAGGCGAGGGGGGATTAATCGAGTAAAGTTAATTTCTTTTCTAAAGTGATAAAGACCAATGGAAAGTTATATCTCGCGCACACATGGTTCTTTCTGTAAAAAACTTGACAAACTTATTTTCGTTGGGTATGCGGTAAGTGAAACCTCCTCTCGACAATTGTTAATAACAGTTCTTTTAAAATGAGCTCTCTAGCGTTACACAAAACCGTTCTCACAGAAAGCATTGCTTAAATATTCAAGGATAATATTAATATTGCGCAGACTTTTTGGCTCTGGAAAATAATTTCCGAGAGCGCCTTATCGTTAAACAGTGACTTTGTATGCACGGAGCCTTTGCTCGTAGTAGACAAGTTCTCGAGAAAACGTCCGAGCATGAAAAGATTTACCAAGCCGCCAAAAAAGGTGACTCGACAAAAGCTAGGGAAAGAAAGAGAGAGGAAGAGAGAGAGAGAGAGAGAGAGAGAGGATAGAAAAACCGTTTTAAAAAGTAGTCTTGGAAAAGTGGATTTGGTCCTCGAGCGATCGCGTGCCAATGCTTCCGAGTACTCGAACCTCAACCTTCGCCCTCCCGTGGTCGTAATGCTTTTTTCAGGTAGAACCAGACCACCATTGTGAACACCCCAAATCCCATTTACGAAGCTCGATCCACTCTCCGGCAGATATCGCGGTAATAAAAAAGAGTCGAGTCCGATATCCATTTTCCAATCGCGGTAAAAGTTGCTTCCAGTCCACCACCCGCGCGAGCGAGACGGAGAATCGCCCTCGCGCTTGCGCGGTTCGCCTCCCCCGGGCGGGGACTTTTCGCCTCGTTACTACCTGCCGGCAGGGGCACAAAACGCACAGGACAACCGGGGGTGGGGCGGAGGGGAGCTAAGGGGGGGCATAAGCAACAACGGGGAGCAACAACACTACAACACGCGTGCATAACGGGAAAAGGTTCCGACGTTGCCAACCGTTGCACTTTCGAAATCCCTCGAACTTTTCAAGGTGACAAGCGAAGCGAACTCGCCGCAACGGCCCAGCGAGCGTCTTAACCGAGATGTGACCGAGGAACCCGAGATCTCCTCCCTCCCTCCCTCCCTCCCTCCCTTCCATCATCTCACTCGCTCTCGCAGCCTCCCATACTTATGTCGGCTCGTTCTCTCGCGCCTCTCGAAGTTTCGACTAAAAATAGACGTGCCACTACTACGCTCACTTTTCGTACGCGCGGTGCTGGACCAAAAGAGTCCCGACCTCCCAAACGAAAAGTCCCGCGGATGCTGTCGCCATCATCGGAGGGTTGGCGACTCTTGAGGAAAAAAGGGATTTTCCTCAAACGTGCGAAGGACAAAAAAAAAAAAGGGTCTGCCTTGAGGACGTTCGCCGACGTCTGCAGACGCCAGGTAAGTGTCTGCTCGTCGAGAGGACGGAGTGTGCTCGAGGGCTTCGACAACACTCGCAGCATCTCCATGATTTATGCGAGAAAGAGAGAGAGGATTTACGGCCATCAATCCCGAGGAACAATCGAGTGCTAAATTAAAAACGCGCGTTATCTAAATGGAAATTGCCCGAATTCGTTACGAGTGTTTTTGTTCAAACGCCGAAACCGATATGCACTTTTTGCCTACGCGCAAAATAATACTTAATTCGCAATTACCACGTCGTATTTACTTGGAGTGTGAATCGGCTGGCAATTGCCATTACCCGACAACTACTACGACTACGAGGACTTGATTTAGAATGCTACCACCGCTATCCTACCTACTTTCGACCTAAATAATAAATATTGATTGAAAACATTCAATGTAAAATTATTACTCGGTTATAGGCCGAGTAAATCAAATGGATGTTAATAATATCTGCAGACAGGAAAGGATGGATTAAATAAGTTTCTCCGCACACACACACACACTTTATATTCTTTGCGCGATAAAAGAGTTTGTAATATTACTTTGCACGCTATCGTCTGGAGTGCCGGAGAAAAATCAGGAACGAATATTATCGAGGAAAATTAAAGCGGCTGCTCCGGTACGTTTGGTTTGGTGGTAATCGTGAGAAATTAACTAAAATTAAATTTTCATACACCGGTTATCGATCTCCCCTACACCCGATTTCATGAATTATGACGCCACAACTGCCGGCTAAACCATTCTGCGATTCGAAATAAAGTTATTACGCACTCGCCTTCATTGATCATGCACACAACAATACGAGTATAAAAATAAATACGGCCAACAAGATTTGTTTACTGCATTAAATTTTCTTTTTTATTAGAGAATGCGCTCGTAAAAATGTTAGTTGACTTTTTATTGGTTTGAGTGGAGATATCACGAGCAATAGAAACAAAATATCTCGGCTTTACGGCCTCAAATCCCGTTACGATCGTCTACTTTAATGCTCACGCAATTAATTAGCGAATTTTATTTAATATCATTTGTCAGCAAGCAAGTGCGGACTCGTATGGGAGTCGTCGTTTTCGATTCGTCCTCCTCGAGACGACGACCACGACTGCAGACAACTTTCTTGTGCTGAATATTTAAAAATAATAAATCGCGGAACTTTCGAATCGTCTCGTAATCGTCAGCCTGTGCATCTTCCCTCCCCCTTTCCCAGAAAATCTGGTTCTTTTTTCTTTTTTTTCTTCAGGCCTGTTGTGCGTCTCTCTCTCTCTCTCTCTTTTCTCCTCTCCTCTCTTCCTTTTTGCGCATAAAATCTCGAGCCCGTGAAAAGATTCCGAGGGAGTCGGTGCTTGAGTAACACCTGTTTGTTTTGCACGAGATGTTATCGGGTCCTCGCCAAACTCCATCGAGCAAAGCCTATGCATCATCGCATCCAGCTTTGGCTTTGCTCGATCAGAAAACGAGCGAACGAGGAATGATTTCGCAACCTTTGCCATTGTCGGAGAAGAAGGAATAAACGATTCACAACTTTTTCGAAGCCTTTTTTCCTTATTGAAATCGCTTATCGCCTTCAACGCTTTTAGATACAAAGTAGCGAGGAGATTGGCTTTCTAGGCGAGCAAGATGACCAAGATAAGACAGGAGAGCAGCCACGGACTCTCTCGATCGGAGCATTCTGATAATGTGAAAAATTGATGAATCATCGGGCCCCAGTGAATTGCACCTTTGGGCTTATAAATTGGAAAATTAGCATAATTGCGAGCGGCGCGACCGTGATGTATCTCACTCGGAAGAGGGAGGGAGGGGGAGGTAGCACGAAATTAAATTTGACTGCTCATGGGAAATGTATTTATCGACGGGATATATGAAATAATTTCCACCGCTTTTCGCCAGCGGCCCTCGTCCTATCTATCTTCCAATCAAATCAAACCCGCGAATTTCTTCTCGATTCCAATCCCACGGGGGAAAAGTGAAAACGACTCGAGATATTCGGCCGATATTCACCTCTCCACGTGTGATTGTATGTGTGTGCATTGCAATTTGGCCCCGACTTTTGGTCAGCGACTTATTGTCGGACTTTGTGGACACGTGAGTGTGGGGCTCCGAGTTCCATTGCACTCGCCGCGGTTGGCAATCGCGATCGAGGGAAAACGAATGGATTCTCGGTTCTCCCGAGTCTCTCTCTCTCTCCTCTCTCTCCTCTCTCTTTCTCTCTCTCTCGCTCCGTCGTTACATAAGCCCAACCTAACCTTCGGCCGCGACTAAGTCAAGGCGCTAGATTGCGCGCACAAATGCACAAGTGATACACGTACGTCGGCCCTTTTTATCGTTTTATCGAGCTCCGTATCTCCTTAGATACGCGTTTCAAAACACCCGGGGAAAAGTAATGCAAATACGTATCGACTTGAGCTCCATTCGAGTAGCCATTCATCGCTATTTTATTCACTCGCTCTTTTGTAAATTGGCTCTATCAATTTGCGTCGAGTTTATTTCTTCGACGGCGGGAAATGTTTCAAATTTTCCTCCCTTTTCCCCTTATCATGTCAAGGAGACGACGAGGACTACGACGACGACCACGCATTTCGAAACTCATGCTGAAAACCACGTAATTTCCCTGGCAGTTGATAAGCGACAGTTGAATGGTCGTTGGTCGATAATTTCGTCGGTCGAGTTCGGGGGATGTTGTTGCAATGTTTCCTGATAATTAATCAGTAGCTCAGAATGGGTTCCCATTGCTATTGTACGTGGCTGATTCGCCGAGAGACTGCGATTGTTCAAGAACAATCGTATTGGATCAACGCATGGCCATATGTAAATTAATCATGGAAGACCTACGGAGATTGCGTTTCCATTAAGCGTACACGTGCACTCGAGCCCTTTTTTGCTTTTTCAAAAGCCCTTCTCAATCTCGTATTTTTATTGCATTATCGAGGATACTTTTTTTTTTCGGCTCAACAGCCGCGGTGGAATCGTTAACGATAACAGCATTCTGTCACCTTTCGTATTACCTGAGCTCCCGTCCGGCAAAATACCGCCTCCAAATCTAAAAATCCCCAGAGGATCGCATATGGAAACAACTGGAAAAGGTTTTTTTTTTTAACAACACTAATAAGAATCGACAGAGTAGAAATAATCGAACGCTGTAAAACCAACTTTAAAAAGGGTCGGCACATAAAAGCGAACATTCGATTTTAGGATTATTTCATGGCTCTCGTGCTGTAAAAATTAACGACACGCTTGTTTAAATGTGCGTTTGCACCTAAATCGCGGCGCGTAATTCCAGTCTAGTGCACCAGATGAGCAAATAAAGGAACATGTAAAATGTTATCCCTTGGAAATAACATGTTTCCTCGAAGGAGGAGGAGGAGGAATCGGCGGCACGATACGTGTAATTGGTGTAATACACCGAGTAATTGGTTGTCCCCCCCGTCCGCCCCCCTCGCCCGTGTACGCAGTGTAAGTTGGATCATACCAAAGTAAACAGAAAGGCGCATGCAAGGGGGAGGCGGGGGTGCGAGCGGGTCAAAACAGCGATCAGGATGTCCTGAGCAGTCCACGTGACGAACATACGGGCGTGTATCCCTTTCCCCGCGGGCACCCCCAAAGGTGAAAAGGGCAACCGGAGGGTGTGCGAGGCTCGCGGTCCTCCCCGCCGAGGTACAAAAACTCAAAGTGCCACTGACCATGTTGCCGTGGGTCGTTGGTCGCTCGGTCCGGTGGGCAAGATCGTCTGCTGTTGCTGCTGCTCCTGCTGCCGACGGAGGAGATGTCTACATGCTCTTCCCAACACCCGGGTCTCTTGATCTCCTGCTCCCTTCCTTGTCGTCCCCGCGAGAGGCGTTATCGATCCCCCCGCGAGGCGCGCACGCACTCGCTGCTACTGCTATCCGACCAGCGGCTGGACCGCCTCCGTGCAGAGATGCTGGGCGCCCAGCGTCCGAAAGATGCTGTGCGAGGGACCGACGCCAAGTCACGCGCGACGCGCTCCGTACGCCTCGACGTGCCAGCAAACACTGAACTCTCGCTTCGCCGCCGCTCCCCCCGGATCGCCCGCGCAATGAGTGGAGGGGACGCGCACTTGGAGTTCGCGGGAGAGTGTTTTCGGCGGTGGCCACGAGGACTCCGAGGCGCAGCACCTGCCGCCCCCACCCCGGCTCGGGCGCCTGGAGACAGGTGTGCGCCCTTAGGATCTTCATCCTCTTTGTGTCTGTGAGAAGGGCCTGGTTGTGCTTCGTCGATTTGGGGGAGTGTGGGAAAGTGTTCATCCCTCGGTCTCACTATCTCTCTCTCTCTCTCTCTTTCTCTCTGTTTCTCTCTCTCGTATGCTTATTTGCTTGTTCAAAGTTCATTCACTCAGTCAGTCTATGATCTTATGTGACGCAATCAGTTGCTGGGATTTTAAAGTAAAAATTAGATGAATTATTCAAGTTCATTTGTCGTGATGCAATCTTTCCTCTTCACGACTGAAAGCCGATCGATATTCACTTGTTATTTTTGTTTACATTACTGTTCTCTTTTGGTTTTAGTCGTGATAATATATGCGTTACCTTATTATTAAAGACTCGTTTACCTTAAAAATTTATAAAAATTCTTCTTAATAATCAATGAGAAGGGGTGCTATTTTACTTTAGTCGAAAATATATTAGTATTGATAAATATTTTTCTTTTTCGTTATAAACAAAATTCGTCAAATTGTAATTTGCACCCGGAGATTCAAAATATACATATTGTTAAATTTTATTTTGCTAAAGAATATATAGTTGACCAAATTAATATTAGATATATTTTTTATTTCAATTTATATTAATATTTAGATTTAATCACCGACTACCTGATAAAAATTTTTTTAAAAGTAAAAATATAAAAAAAAAATTGTTTTTATGATGTTGATATATTCTATATTTTAAAAACATTTTTTTTTTGATTGATTAAAATTTTGTACTTCGTATTCGGGATTATATTATAAAAAATAAATTTTATATTTCTTATGTACATTTAATATTTATAGAAAAATAAATATATTTATAATTTTATGGTTTCATTTATTCATTACATATAATTCTTGTTTTTATTTTCGATTTAAAAGGAATTCAACCTTATTCATTATGTAATATTTACGTAAATATAACTAAAAATTTGTTAACACATTTTTATTATGAATAAAAAAATATTAACAATCAACTATTTAATAAAAAAATAAGTGAACTACATTTAAATGTTAGAGTACTTATTTTTTATGTAAATAATTTCTTTTCGATACACATTGTATCTAGTGAATATAAATGAATCAAATTTTTATTTTATAATTAAATATGTTTAGATAATAAATTATAAAATAATAAATGTAGAAATACCAAATATTTTATACCTGTTTATTTTTATTAAATGTAAATATTCATTTTTTCTTGAGTAAATTATATTAAAATTTTAAATATTTGTTTTAAGTAAATATATGTCAATAATAATAATAATAATAATAATAATAATAATAATATAATTTATCACATTATAATTTTAATTTATAACATTATATAAAATATTTAAATAATAAAAAGTGCCAAAGAAATCTTTAAAAAAACAATTAAATCTAGCCTGTTATGGGAATTTATAAATTAAACGTATAGAAATATTTACTACTAAGTAAAATAAAATATTACCATGGATATTGAGGTATTTTAAATAATTTAAATGATATTAAATGAATAATTTTTGTTTAAAAACTTTTTTATTTTTAATATTTTGGATACAGCTTTATTGTTTACTCATTTATATTTTCTTATTCAAAATTATCGTCAAAAAAAAATATATGCTTCATTCCAACAATTAATAAAATTTTTTTTTTACCAAGTGTTTTATAAATGTCGACTTCTGTTTGGTTAAAAGTGTGTACGTACTTATATATCTTGTACGTTGTTATATATTTACATTCGTTTGAAATAATTAATTATATTAGTTAAATTCTTTCGTGGGATTAAACCCATGGGGTAAAAATTTTTACTCCTTATCTAAATGTAAAAACTGGCAATTGATTTGCTCATTACGTCGAAGCGATTACACAATTAAATTCCTCATCGTCGTGATCAATTGGAAATTTCTTTACTTTCAATTTTTATTCCCTTTCTGTTTTGGCAAATTAATTTATAATACAAGCCGTAAGAATTAATATACAAACAAATCGCATCACCTCCTACTAAAGTATTTTTATTACAATTTTTTAATGTGAACGCATTCTAAATTTGTGTGTATATAAATATTCAACAAATTTCTCAATGCTCTATACATTTATAAATCATCAAATCTTTCACAAAATTAATTACTTTTAATTTCAAGTAATTTAATTTATTAATAATTACTTACGAACCACTTAATTAATATTCAACAAATTTACATACATAAACTTATTACATAGTATTTTGTGTCGAGTGCAACATTATGTAGTGCCATAATTATCGTCTTTTGACATTCATGATTGACATTTAATTATCATTTACAAATTACTTTATTTTACGATACTTCAATAAAATAAAAAAAACGCTCTAAAAAATTCTATTTTTACTTATTTTCATAATTATTAAGAACATCTCGTTTACTATATAAAAATATGAATATCGAACTATGTATTATCTTGTGTCAATTAATTGATTGCGTAAAATTATTTTTTTTTTAACATTAAAAATATATTATTCTTGGTAAATCATTAAATTATACATTAATCAACTATTATTAAATAAGAAACATTATCAATGCGCCTCGAAGTCTACAGTTGTAAGAACTCAATATTTTATATTATCAGATTGTATTACAATATTATTATCCCTAGCTCAATTAGAAATATATTAAAAATACGAAGAATAATTATCAAGTATTAATATTGTATGCAAATAAAGAAAGATGTCTTATTAAAAGCTAATCTCTTAAAGTTTATATTTTTAACAAGGTCATCAATAGAAAGTGAAGGAGAATGGTGAATGGGATGTATAAAAGGTCAATCATCAATATTACTAATGGACCAATAACCACTAATTGACCACCGAAGAAATATTTCAAGGGAATATACGTAGGTGTATAAACTTACTGGCTTAAGGGCTTTCTTTTATCGGGAGAAATCAACTAACAATTTAAAATAAATATCTATTTTGATTATTCATTTATTGTAAATGGCCATGTATTATTTGCCCATTTCTTGCTTTTCTAATATAAATAAGTTTTTTTTCCTATTTTCGTTAATGGTGTTTTATATATTATATAATTCTAATATTTTACATTACTTATTACATCTTTATAAATTATATCAATTGTGTAAATAATAAAATATATTTAATTAATTGTTCAATTTGTGAACAGTAGTACAACTATAATTTATCAATATACAATATACATATGAAAAATAAAAAATTACAAATAATTTTATTGGAAATTTGACTATGAAAAAGCCCATTTTGAATAAATATTTCTTTTAAATTTTATATTAAAAGATTTATTTAATAATAGTACTTTTAGAATCAAGAATAAAAAAACAAAGAAGAAACTCCAAAACACAGTTTACAAGCATTCACTGTATCAAGCATTTCAAACAATTATTCATCCAATGCTGATGATACTTTTCTTTCTTGACACTACTCTCACAGCCTACATATATATATATATATATAACATTTTTCATTTTTACGTTATATATTTTTTTATTATTTACAATTTACCTCAACCCGATTTTGTGAATTGTACATAAATTGGCAATATTATTATTTATACTATTACATAAGCCAATCATGCAAAATATTCATTAATATCGATTATCGGTTTCTTTTAATCTAATTTTCATTTCCATGTTTTTTAATTCTCGAGATTTTTCTTCATCATTTTTCAATGTTTTCAGGTGCATTTTGTCATTGAGAGTCTTTTGCATTATTTAGTTGTTTGTAACCCTAAAAAATTAAATATGATTTCATTAACATAATACTTAAAATTATTAATGGAGTACTTTAGAATAAATATGGATATTTTATGCTATTTTGACATCACTACTTCATGTTAATACATATTGTTTTGTAATTTTATTTATTTGTTTAATTGTGAAATAAATACAAAAATTATATATATATATATATAATTTTTGTTTGTAAAAAAATCATCCATATTAATTCTTATTAATAAATTTCTAAATATATATATGAAATTTGTCACAAAAGGATTAAAATTGTTAAGATTAATTTAATTTATGATAATAGTAAGTTATATTTCATACTTTATACTTTAAATATTAGTTATCATTTCTCATATATTAAAAAATTATGAATATTTAATTATGTGAGATAATAAATGATTTTCAATTAGTAATAATGATATTAAAAGTTTTCTTATAATGATAACAAGTGGAAAAGGCATTACAGGTTCATTTAAAAGTTTTTGTTATGGTTATTTCTTGTATATTATTGATTAATTTTATTAATGAAAAAAATAAAATAAATGTTTTATAGTGTAATTATGAATTTTTTTCAAACTGTTAATATAAAATTATCAAAATATTGTAAATCAGTTAGTTCAATTGGTTAATATTTAATCAATCAATACCAAAATGGTTATAATCCAAATAAAATTAAAAGAAATTTGTTCAAATGTTTGAGGACTTATTTATGTACATTCTGTTTTATATTAAATATAAAAAAATCTTTACTTAAAAAATTAAAAATAAATTAATATCCAATGTATATGTGTAAACTAAAATTATTCTTCTAATAAAAGTTTTTCATTAATAGCAAAGACAATTTCAGCTATAATTTCAATATTTTACATACATTAATATTTAAAAAGAAAAAAATACTTCAAAATACTTCACAAAAAAATAATCTAAAAATTAAAATGATCACTCATAATCAACGGAGCCTAATAAATTATTTTCTTAAATTCACAAAATTTAATGTAATATACAAAATATGTAATTAATATTTTTGAAATTTATTATAATTAAAAAAATAAAATGTTGCATTTATAATGAACAGATATATAGTAAAAATAGTGTAAAAATAGTGTAAAAATAAGTCAAAATAAAAAGCTTGCTTGCATTTTTGGTGCATAATTGACTTGTTAGTTCGTGATCAGTAGTTCATGCTCCCATAATAAGGCGAAATAGAGCCTAATAATCTTTGGTTTTTGTATCTTACAGCATTATTGAAAGAATCTCGTAGTCTCTCCGTAAATGTTTTATACTCCATATCAGGGTTGCTTTGACCGAAGTCGAAATCTGCGACTTCCACAGTGAATCGTGACCTACTTTGAATGTAGTAGGCGATTCCAAAAACTATGAGAACAATAGCAACCAAGGAACATGAAACCGGTACAAGAATTACAGATAGTTGAGGCTTTGGTGTTACTAAAGAAAAGTAAGAAATGAATTTTAGTATATATGAATAAGATGGTACGTTGTATTTTAGTTTAAAAACTTTTTTTTACTACATAAAATTTATTAAAAGATTTTGTAAAATTAAATTGATTATCATTCCTACTAAATTGGAAACTAAAAACAAAATAATTGTTAATTTCTTTAAAATTGCATTTATAAAATTGCTTACATCTTTGTTTTGATCACATTATTTCAGATAAAATTAAATTACTTTTATCTCAAAAATGTTATAAAACTTACATTTATAAATGTTGACTGCTACTGGATGAATCTCAGCACTGACAGCATTGCTTAGTATTATTAAAACAGTATATTCAAGAGCATCAAGGAAATAATGATTGAATGAAAATTTACAAGCATCTAGACTTTCACTATCCTCATTACAAGTTTCATTTCCAGTGACATTATATTTTCCTACATATATTTTAATACATTTTTTAAATGGACCTGTACCATTACACGATACAGTTAATGAAAGACTATTCCATGGCTGTATCCAAGTTGAACCTTCCACATTAAGTTTTGAAATTGGTGCTATTTACAACAAAAGAACAATGATATGTTAATTATTAAATAATAAATAAATTTTAGAGATTTTAAAGATTTAAAAATTAATATTACCAGTGATATTTACTTCTCGTTGAAAGTATCCGTATACTTTGTTTAAATCAGGTGCTTTACTCGATTTGCATAGAAAAGGAAATGTAATATTTCCTTGTGTTGGCAGTGTATTGTTAGATGTATTTGGTTTTACAGTAGTAGTTGTCACTGTAGTGGTTGTTGAAGGTGTTGTCGATATACTTGTAACATTAGTTGGAATCGAAGTTGTAGTATTCATTGGTATAATTGTTGTTGATGCGCTTGTAGGTATTTCTGTAGTTGTAGGTTGATCATAAGAAGCTATTACGATAGCTTCAATTGTATGAAAAGTTTTGGGCTGCGTGAAATTGTACTTGACTTGAAAATCGTTGGTTTGGTTGTAAAAATTGCAGTCAATGTACCAATAAGTTGTTATTGACGTTGCTGTTTTATTTATATAATCAAAATCACCCTTACGTAAATCTATAGCTAAATTTGTTACTTCCGAAGAAGATATAAAATTATTTTTCACAGTTTTATTAGACTGCTGGATAGCTAAATTACCATTAAGAAGATCTAGAATAAAATTAAAAATATTGATATTGTACCGATTATATTTATAAATTCTTATCACAATTACAATACTTACTAGTAACACGGAAATTTACTCTGCTACTCGTATAATCTCTACACTGAATAAAAAATATTACCCATTTACACACAGCTACTTCCATTGTATATACACCTACATGGTACTTTGAGGCTGGATAATTTACAGTAAAATACACTGTTGTATTTTTTGTTGTGTCAGTCTAGAATAGACAAGCGGATTAAGGTATTACAAAAAAGTACTAAAAAATGCAGTACTATATTTTTGATTAGCTGTACATTTATATATATGTTCATAAAAGATATTTCTTTATTGTTAATGATTATTTAAATGTAACATACAAAACTTTTAAATGATAAAGAAAATTGAAATTTAATAACTTTTCATTTATTAAATAATAACCTATCGATGAGTGAATTAACAATTTTAAGTTATGCAGTGAATCATACGTTATTGTTTTAAGTTTTAACGATCAATGTATATGTAACTAAATTTAATAATTTCAATGGTAAGTAAGAATATGATTCTTATACAAAGAAATAAAGCATATTGTAAAGTAGAGCATTAATTTACTTGGGTTCGCTATCAAATGATTCCAAAATATCAACAGACTTTGTTTTATCTCCAAAAACAATAAATTATATTTACAAAATAGCTACCTCGTAGGAATGTTGATCAACAGCATTATCTTTCCAGGAATAAATGAAGCTCCCCGATGGTCTAGATCCATCGCTATTTATCAGCTCTGCCTTGAAGGTGATGGTGCCTCCAAGCACAACAGGCCCATCCTCTGTAAGTTTCACGTCCGCATCAGAGGCAACAACTGTAGAGCACAAAATGAAAATTGAATTGCAGAGTAGTTGCATCAACAATGGGGAATAACAGACGGACGTGTCACCAGGAAGCAGCAATAGCTCCTCCGGATTTTCCCTTACCTTGGAGCATCAACAGGGTGACGAACGTCGCCAGGAAGGCTCGCTGGTGAGCAGCACGACGCATTTTCTCAGCTAATCATTTATGGGGCGTTGAGTGTGTATCGATTCCGGAGTATGCTTATTTTGTATTAATCCGACGTATCGGAAAAGCGAGAGCGAAACGGGGAACGAGAACTGTTCCTCTTGGATCAGACGTGCCTGTGTGACAAATCGCACAAAAGCACAACACGCGAAACTACAAGGCAACCGAGGAAAATGCACTCATACTCTGGGGCCAACACTCCTCTCCTGCCTCACTCTATCTCTCTCTCTCTCTCCCTTTGTGTGCGCGACGTATATTTCGAGTCCAGTCCACCTAAAAAGATCAAGCTAGGTTGCGCGAGTTACAAGTGTGTGCGTGCGCGCTCGGCTCATGTACACGCTGTTTATGTAATGCGTTCCTTCTTTGTGCGATAGCGCGCAAATACGTGCAGCACCCACACTCGCACCCGTCAAATTCTTCTCTGGCAATGGTGGAGAGTCCGGGTTTTCCAATATTCAGGGCTTATTATCGCACCGATACAAGTAAATTCGTGCATTTATTTACTCGTGCGCAATGCAACTTTTGGGGACGTAATGTACATGAATCATATGGCCAAGATGGCTGTATTGCTAATGTCAAAAGCAATCCAATAGGTGTACGTCAATAGTGTACAATACCTTGCGTCTCTTTAAACTATGGTTATTACATTTTATAAAAGGATCTTCAGAGCCAATTCACAACTACTTATTTCAATTATTTCATTACAAGTTGCTTGGTTGGTCCTTGTTATGAAATAGGTACATCAAATGTCAAACTCCAATGTTTCGTAAATCTCTTTTCTCAATAAAGCTACAATTATTTATTATGCTCGACGATTTTTTACAAAATCAATCTAATCAAGAGCTATAATATTATGGACAAAAATAAAAAAGGTGATACTCATGAAAACAGGACTTGAGGATTTTGTTTGCGCACGTGTGTCAGATAACTCGGACTTGTTTAGACCCGGTAATCGGATGTATATAAAAATCTTTATAAATCAATTTAATCAACACCTTGCCCGCGAAGATATCAATTAACGATATGTTTTCAGTTTTAGAAAGCAATATCAAGTATCTTTAGGTATAAAGTAAATTTGGCGTCCACGAGCGAGTGAGCGATTTTTACTTCGTAAAAAAGAACTAGGAAACAATGGAAAAAATTGTGCAACTGCACCACGACTGCATACGAATGAGAGAGAAATTGAAAAAGTTATTTTTATGAGAAATCGCGACAGTTTTGAAGCAAAAGGTAATAATAACAATAATATTAATAATAAGAATAATAATAGTCTTCAAATTTACAAATCGCCTCCGAGAGTCGGGAGACTTTTTTTTTGTTTACTTTGGGCCGGACTCGAACGTTGGTGGTGGCTGTTCTTTCCTCCTTTTTTAAAATCGTGTTCTTTTGGATCGATTCGCAAAAATCACGCGTGCACACAATTGAGAGATCGTGTGTGTGTGTGTGTATTTCCGAGGAGCAAGTGGCTTATCAGCCGAGATATCGACTTTTCGTTTTTATCTAGATTTATTTAGCGAGAGAGCGCATACGTGCAGTCGTTGGCTCGCCGCTGCACAGTGCCAATATTTGTCGAGGAGGCTGCTCCTATTCTCGCGAACTTTTTTTTTTTTTTTTTGCCAATGCGAAAAAAACAAAGCGAATCGCACGACCCGTGGTAGACAATAAAATTCGCATGACCGGAAGAAGAGAGCAGTGCAATAAGAATTATTTTCTCGTTCTCTCTCGCGACGTTGAGAACGCGCGCGCACACACACACAGAGCGAGCCGACCGTCCACACCGCGCGCACACACACGCAAAGGGAGGTTTGCGATTTACGAGTATTACCACTAGATCGAGACTAGATATAAGCGGGGGAGCGAGAGAGACGGAGCGACGGAGAGGGAGACAGAGAGGGCGAGCGAGAGAGAGAGAGAGTGAGAGTGAGAGAAACAACTACTGTTCCGAAGGCTTTTACGATTCGAGAGACTCGGACTTCGGAGCTGCGGAGCCAAGTTGGAAAAAGACGGAGCAGAGGAAGCTTTTGGGAGAAAGAGAAATTGAAAAGAAGTCGGACGGATTTCTTCTTCACTCTTGGGGGGATCCACGAGGATGCTCCTCCCCTGCTCGTCCTCGAGTATTCGTGGGCGGACGATCGATCACCGCTTATTGCTCCACAACAACATTATCTCCTGGGTCGAGCTTTTTCAAGGCGCCAGGAACTGCACAACAGTACGTACTCGAAAGCGCATTACGTTGGCTGCGTGTTTTTATTACTACCATTTTTGGTTAAGAAGTTGTTCGAAGCAAGACGATGTACTTTGTGCTAACGCATATGTAGGGGTCTGCTGTAGTGGATAGTCGAACTGGATTTAATCCGACGATTTTCTCGGGCACTTTTTCGCCTGGAATACTCTCGCGGTGTTTCAAATGCAAGGTTTATACAGGTAAAAGTGTCGAGATTTTGGGAAAGTAAAAGTGTGGTTCAACTTTTTTTTTTATGCAATTTTGTGCTTTCAATTTGGTGATAAAGAGATTTGAACACTCGCAATTTCAAACTGAATCGCTCCTTCAGGCTTCAGGAGCCTTCTTTTTATCTGGTTTTTATTTGTTTTTATTATTTTTTTCAATTATTATCATTTCTTGTTGTTCAGGAAGTGCATGCATGCAGTTAAACGCAAGGAAAAACAGTGCCACCGTGTACACTAACAAAGAAGAAATGCCATAGACATCCTATAAAATATGGCTACTGTTTTTGAAAGTCCTTTCCTTTCAAACAGACTCCGTCAAATAGAGGAACGTTATGAGGAACCTACTACATTTGGAAGGTGTGATTGTACCAGTTACAGTTATCTTGCATTGAGTATTGTACTCTTTACAATTGGTACTGCTATTACCATCCTGGCTTTGGGAGATGTCGTTGATGGCCATATATTTTCACACCTTGGACACATGTGGCTAGTTGGACCAATTTTTATATGTTCTGGTCTCATGGTTGCTGTCAAGTGCATGCTTTATTTAAGAAGAAAATCAGTTATCCAAATGATATTCCATCAGCGCCAACTTTTTAGGGTAATATTTCCATTTTTCTTATACTCTACAAGTACTTTGTACAATATTGTTGCATTTAAAAACATTCAAATCATATTTTTTTAAAAAAATTAAAAAATTTAAAAAAAACACTATAAAAAAGTAGATTTTGTTCAAGTAAATATTTATTATAATTTAATGTTTTAGCCTTTTTTCTTTTCAGTATTTTAATTCCAAATCTTAAACTGCTCTTTACAGATAAATTTATCATTTATGTAAAAACAAATTTAAGGAAAGTAGATTTAAATATTTATATATATCCTTATATGAAATATGCTTTTTTAGTCATTTTTTGAGATTAGTGAAATTATTACAAAAGTTAATGAATAAATTACTTTTATCTACTACTGATAAATATCGTGTTAAATAAGTGTTCTAGAAGAAAACATATTTTTTAATAATTAATTTTTTAATAAGTCTATAATTAATTGTGATTGCAATATTTATTGATTAAAATATTTTTATTTAAAAACTATTTTTATTTATATTAAATACAGATTAGAAATAATATGGCATTGTTCAACAGAATCGACAAAATTCTACAGTATTTTAATTATTTGAGATGATAAATAAGAAAATTATTGAATCTACAATTTAATTAAATTATCACATATATAGAAATTAAAATTATTTATATGTCATAGAAGGTTAGTTTTTATTTGCAATTATAATATTTATTACTAATTAATTTCTTCATCTGTAAGACTTTAATAATTTGAGATTTCCTGGATTAAAATAGTTATTACAATGTTACCTTGAAATTTATTTTTACTTATTTTATTTCAATTTTCAAACTTTATAAGATTAAAAATTTTGTAGGCTTGTAGGTTATTCAAATATTTTTTAATTATTCAATTTAAATTATGCATATACTATTAAATATTAAAGATAGGTGAATTTTTTAATTATTTCTTTGTTGCAATATAAATACTCAGTTTTAAATATTCTATCTCATTAATATGTTAGAGTTAAATATATTAAGTTCATAAATTTTGAAAATAATGAGTAATTTTTAAAACTAGTAAAATTTATATCTTGCAGAATTGATGAATAATGAAAAGTTACTAATGAATTTAAATTTTTTTGAGGAACAAATGAAAAAGTATAAGATTTTATTAATTTAATCATATGCATACGTATATGGAAAAAATATTCGCATATTAATTTGTTAATAGTGAACAATTTATAATGTCTGTTTTTTTTATTTAATATATGAACAGATTAGATTTGATACATTTTTAAACAAACAGCTTCATTCAAATGTTTTACAAATTAAAAATATAGAAATAAGTGTTAACTTTGAATGAATATATTTTATTATATCATAAAAATTAATTCTTTTAAGTTATTACTTCCATGTTTGAAAATATTTAATCAATTTCAAATTATTAATTCTATTATAAAATATAGAAAAACCTTATAATATATTCAATTTTTCTCAGAACAAATTTATTATTTAAATGAAAATATTTTAAAAGACAGTTTTTTTTTAAATAACATTGATTTAATAATATTTAAAAATATTACTTTTCATATTTGTTGAGCATTTAGTACTCTACAAATAGGTAGCTTGTTTGTTTTGTTGTTGTCATATATTTACTACAAATACGTTAATTAATTTATTAGAGTATTTTTATAATTTTCATAAAATAATTTTTTAAAGCCTTAAATTAAAATCAAGCCAATTTAAAGTAAGAATGTATTTTTAATGTAAATTATAGAAAATAGGAAATTTATTGTATTTACATTATATTCCAAGAAATTTTGAATGAATACTTGGAAAACTGCTTTAATAAGTATTTATGAGATGTGTTAAAATGTAATTATAATAGCTTCCATTTTCATTAATTTCCATATAAAAAAAAAATAGTATATTTTTTCTTTGTTGCTTTACGCAATCTAACAATATTAATAAATTTATTTTTTATTTATATTGTATATCTTATTGTTAAAGTATTTAATGATAATAAAGTACAGTTTTTTGTAGTCCTCAAAAAATGTAAATATTTCGAATCCATGTACATAAATTAATTTTCCAAACTTAATATAAATTTATAAATGTTTTTTAATTAAAATTTTGTAATAAGTCTAGAAGATTAAAACTTTGTGACATGAAATTAAGGTCAATTTATAATTAACTTGTATGTTAAAAATTATATTCATAAATTTTTAATAATGCTTTGGTGCTTTGAATTCCATTTGTTATCTTTTTTTCTACAGATATTAAAATAATTCATTATAAAACTTTAATAAGCTATAAATACGTGAATTTAATATATTTATATTAAAAAAGTTTTACTCATTATATATTATTACAGTACAAATATTACAGTAATATACGGTTTAGTTTTAACTCCAAACAATATTAATTATTATAAACAAGTAGTACTTAAAAATTATGAATATTTGCAGTTATTAAAATTGAATGGTAACATATTATTACTTTAGTTTTACCGGTTTAAATTAATAAATTATAAAGTAATAACTATTATTAACTTATATTTGTTTTACATTTTTATATGCTTTATCATTAGATATTTTTTACATGGGTTTATATTATAAAAATTAGTTTTTATTAAATATAGTAAGAAATTTTCTTTAAAGCTCCAAGTTTTTTGATTTTTAACCTTTTTATTTATATAATATATGATCGATTACATTATAAATAATCATCGAAAGTTCATGTATTATCTAACTAATGAATGTACTATTATACTTATTTACTAACTTGTCAACAAGTCTATTAAAGTATATTTAGAACATTTGCAGATTATGTCCAGATAATGTTATGTTTTATTCTGTTTTTGATGTATAAATTGAAATTTATAACTATATAAGTATATTTTAATAATTAAAATTTTTAGTAAATGTCAAACAAAATTGTCATCAACTTACATCATACGTAGTATGATTAATATTATCTAGAATCTTTGTGAATTGATACATTGTTATAATTTTTTTTCTTGCCTTTTTTAATATAATTTGTGACTCCATTATTGTGTTTCAATACGCCGTATTGAAAATAAGATTGCACACTGTTATTTATGCATGTGCGATAATGGCAAACCAATTTTTTTTAATTTTTTTTTTTTTTTTATTTTGGATAATACAGATAGCGTAAATTATTTTAAATAATATTTCATAAAAAAAACACTAAAAAAAAATTTTATTGTATATTACATTCATTTTTTGAAAATAAAGAGTTTTGTTTATTATTTATGATATCTTGCACA
The DNA here is from genome assembly GCA_018907245.1 of Eupristina koningsbergeri. Taxonomy (NCBI): domain Eukaryota; kingdom Metazoa; phylum Arthropoda; class Insecta; order Hymenoptera; family Agaonidae; genus Eupristina; species Eupristina koningsbergeri. Next base: position 91,541 of record JACCHV010000118.1, read on the forward strand.
ATACAGTATTAGCTTTACATAATATGCGTACAAGAACAAGAGAAAATATTTGAATTTCGAAAAGCTTAAAGAATTTTAACAAATTAAAAATATTGATAATATTATAAATATTGTATTAGTTTTTTAAAAGGAAGATATATAGGGCGAGTAATAAAAAATAATGTTTTCAGATAATGTAATAAGTGTAGAAGTTTTTTAACTATTTAATTATAATTTTACGATGTTTTAATACATTTTATGTAACATACAATGTATTTATAATATTTTGAATTTAATGTATTTTCTTGTAATAAGATATTTATAATTTAGGGTTTAGTTTCTACATAAATTTAAAGTAATATTTTAAAATTGTGAATGTTCGTAGTTATTGAAATTGAATGCAAACAATTATGATTCAAATATTCTTTAAATGCATAAACACATTTTTTAAAATAATTGAGAAAATATTAACCCGAATTTTTACTATATTATAAAATTTAATAACAAAAATAATTAAAAATATTAATACAGAATAAAGATAATTTACTGAATATTAAAAATAGATTTCAAGACATAATTCTAAAGTATTGGTAGTATTAAAAAGTACTACAATCATTGATAAAAAGAAATACAGTAACATTTTCAACACATAAAGTATAATGCGTTTAAATGCAAGACTCAATAATTTAATCATTATTTACTTAAAAATAAAAAAATTAGGCTATGTTTAAATGATATAAAGTACGATTTCATTCTCTACTTATAACTGTATTTTTTCACTTTAGTACAGTCTGTGATAACAGATTGGTTTAATCTATATTTCAATTTATTACGTATTTATTTATATTATTAACATTTATTAATTAAATTTATCGATGAACATTTTTAGCAAAATCATTCTACAGATAATTTTGCGTTAAAAATATGATTTTTATTTTCTATTTTGTTAAGTTTTTACCTTGAACGATTCATGCTATTTAGTTGTTTGAAATTTTATCTAATTTATTGTGCGGATTATTTCGCAGCTTAAAAAGTTATTGTAATCAATTTTACTTTTATTGCAATTTAATCCGGATCTATTGGTAAACATTTAAATTTCAAAACATATGATTACATAGTATTGTTTGCTTTTTTCATAAAATTACTTAGAAAGTATAATAAAGCCTCGCAAAAAATAAGTATCTTTGAGAAAATTACAAAATTTGTAGAAATAGCTACAAGGAAAACGCACAAAGTATATGCTATTTTTTATTTTTGTTTTTTAGAAGAAAAAAAAATTGAATTTATTTTATAAAATTTTTTTAAAAGAAAATTACGAAATGAGAAATTTAATTTGAAGCTCGAGGGGATAAGCCCGTTGTTTAATTCATTTTTTATCGAAATTATGCGGTCAAGGTAATGATAAGTTTGGATAACTTGACCTACAGTAAAAAATCGAAATCTAATTTTATTCAGCTATTCAAAAATATACTCACGCGCGATGAATAACAAAAAAGCCAACACGAGAAAGGGGGACTCGAACTCGACCGCGATCAAAGTAAAAATAAAAAGTAGATCCAAAGTCTACCCGTCGATCGGTTACGTGTTCGAGGTCGAGCACCGCGCACGACGAGCGATTTCCCCCCAAGAGACTAACCCCCAGGCACCGACTTTCATTTGCAGCATCTCCAGGAGTTCAGCGGCGGTCAGGCCATCAGTTCGTCCGGCAGTGGCACGCCGGGACCGCCCCCTTACGAGGTCATCGCTCAAAGTCAAGGACCGAGCGAGCTGCCGCCTCCCACCTACGCCGAGGCCGTGGCGCTCCTTCAGCAGACCGGCATTCAAGGTAGAGTTTGCGCACTTTCTCCCGGCTGCGTTCGCTTCGACACCCTGGCCGAGTCTGAGCATAAAGAACTCCGCCGACTGTTGCAGATGCCAAGCCATGCGGGACCGTCGACACGGGCGACAGTGCAGCGCCCACCAAGCCATGATTCACCAGGAGGCGAGACGGAAGCTGCCGCCGAGGAAGACGAAGACGCAGTTGAGGACGGAGGATCGCAATTGCACGGGTGCTCGCTCACGCGTGGGAGGAGCACGTGCCGAGCGTCGGGATGCGCGAATGATGATGATGATGTAGGATACTTAATGAAGTTTAAGGAATTTATGACGCGATTTTACGAGCGTGACGAGGAACTGGAATCAACAATCGCTATTACCACGATGAGGCGATTTTTATTATTACATTTACTTCGGGGAATTCAGCTTCATTCAGTATTTACCTCGTAGCTCCCCCCACCCCACCCCTCTTTACCCTTTGGTGTAAATTTTGAAGAAGATTTTGTGTTTCTACTTTCTCCTCCTTGACTTCTTCTTGTAACATTGATTCATTCGCGCATAAGTGTAAATTTGTCGCAAAATTTTGATCTTCTGCAAGTAAGCCTTTGCTCTTGGTCTCAGTTTTTTTTTTTACGAGAAACGATGGATGAAATCATTTTTAAGAAAAATTAAATCTTCGCGATGATAAACCCGCCATTAACGGAATTAATTGCTCTTTTATGGAAAGATTTGATTTCAAATTGGCCTTTGTTATACAAAGAGGGATCACCATTTTTGTTCTATCTATAGATTCCTCTTGACATGTAATTTAAGATTATTTTTTTAATCGGTTTGTAGTTGAATAAAATGAATATTTACTCTCTGTTTAAATTATAATGAGTTTGAATTGAATTGAAAATATTAAAACACGTTATTGTTTTAAGAAGAAATTACGTTCTCGATAGAGATAATTATTATTTTTTTATATACACGTTTTTAAGTAATTAATTGTACGAAATCTTAATTGATTCGCGCAGTAATATTTTTCAATGCGTGAAAATTTTATTACTGTATTTGTTAATATTTTATAAAAGAGGATGAATTAATTATTGAGTAATAATGTTAATAATTATAGCTAAAGTCGAATTAGATTGACAAATTTATTTTGAATCAAGAATGATGTTTTAAAAGAAAAATAAAAGATTTTCTTAAGTAAGAATACTTAAATAATTTCAAGTTTTAAGTCGAAATTAAATTGATTAAAATTCAAATGACAGGCGTTCACTATCGAATGATTAATGAAAAATTTTATTTTTCAGCACGTTAATCGAAATCTGCAATAATATTTCTTTTAACTGTAATTAATTGAAAAATAACTCTGTTAAAAGCGCAGAATTCAACATTTAAAAAATAACGATTGTATATCAAGTTATCGATGTATTTGTCGGCACTAATATCCAGTGCAATCCAATTGGAAATGCGAGGAAAGCGAAGAAAGATCTCGATAATCAAAATAAAAGGCGAAAAGGTGTATTTAAGGGGATCCGTATTTGCCAGTGTTATGTTTCATAAGCACGGAGCACATTTTATTTTTGCGGTAAAAATTGTATTTCTTTGTTTGATATTCTTATCTCGAGAGATAACTTCAAACGACACAAGTGACTTTAAGCTGTGATTTACGCCGTGTGTTGGTGAAATTAAACTTTAAACATCTTTCAAAGCTTCATTGCACACACACGCACGCGCGCATACGTACGTACGCCCTGAAAACGTGGATGCTTTTCCCGTAGAAGGCTTTCATCGGTTTACATTTGAGAGCGAAGGTTTGGTTTAGGTTGTGAGCACCGAGGTGCAAAAGCTCCAAAGCTCAAAAGAATAGCGCACACTGAAACACTATCCAAGGCTAATTTTTTTTATCTTATTGCATTTTAAGTCGAATGTCAGTACTTAATCGAACTGTGCTCTGGCTCTTCTTTATTTTCCTTTTTTTAAATTTTGCGAATGTACATAATTTTACTGACGGAATTTTACGGCCCACACCTGCGTCCTTCGCCCACAGACTGACTGCGAGGGAAAATCTTTTGCCAACCGATGGATGTACATAGGGATTAATCGTTCTTAAGAGAAAGGTGCGAGGGTGGGGAAACAATTCTCAACAATTCGGTCGGTCTACTTGTATACGATTATGTTATAGTCAATGACTGCAGTGTGATGTAATGCCCAGGAATGGGTGGGTGCGTTTCTAGGCGATTAGCCAGCCGGTTCAAGCGATTCCCGACTCTCCAGGAGATTTAATTAATTAATGAGGCAGTAATTTAAGCGTCGGCTTATTATCACACTTCCATGCAAATTGCGCCGCGTCATCGAATTCCGTTTCCGCGGCTTTGCCTTAATCCTCCGATAAGATTTCTCTGAATCAAAGCTCGTCCGCGAGGAATTGCGAACGAGCCAGCGATTCCTCTTGTCTTTCTCACACTCGCATTACTGGGAATGCGCATCGCTCTATTCATCTCTGGAGCGTGTATAGTCATTCGGAGATACGGATGCACAAAAACGGTTGAATTGCTCGAGCGTGATATCGGATGCTGACGTGACCATTGTTTTGAAGATCCAGCCTGGAAATTTCTTGAGTGTCGTTGAGTGTATTTGATCGATGATTCTGATCGATTATTCCAGCTCCGAAAAAAAGTTTAGGTTTCAAGCGAAAACTCCTCGATTCACTTGCACTTTCACCGAGACCACACTTTTCCATCGTGAAGTGCAATTTTCTATCGGGTTTAGCGGTAGCTTGCATTTTTATTTTCCATTGTACAGTTTACAGATGCTCGAGGTTTCCTGTGGTCGCAAAATAAACAAGGTTTTTAATAGAATTTGTATCGGAGGTGTTAAAGAAATATTCAAATTTTCTGGCATATCACACGTTTAATCTAATTGTTCTAATTACCTTAAGCAAGGAATTTCACAAGATTTCTCGCTAACAGGTATCGCGTGTGTAATTAGTTTTTTTTTTTTCCTTTTAAGGCCGTTGTACGTATTGCTTCTTTTTTGCCTTGTCTATTCATACCCGCATATATCTGTAATTACAGATCAAGTTAAGATCTAATTGCTCTACGTATCCAATGATAATCCTTGGACTTAAAACACAAATTCAGCCTTTTCCTTCTCTTTTCGTTCGTCTTTTGTCATTATCTCTAAAATTTATTCCTCTTTTGGGTAGATGTTTACAAATGCCGATACACCAGTCGTATGCACTCTTATTTCCTCGGCGTAATTTCCGCGATTGATAATTGAGGTGATGCTTTGTTCACGGAAAGATTATGTACATCTGGATATTATTTCTGATACAGAGTTTCAATCGCACCAATTATATACACGTAAAGAAGGAATGTGAGTGTGAGCGTTGGGTATTTGTGTTGGCGCGAGCCAGGCAGATAATAATGATTTATGATTTTCGTGAAAGACTAGTTTAAAATTTTTCCGCCCCCTCAGAATAATCTCTTAATTATGCAAGTACACGCACACTTGAACAGCATAATCAACAAGTAGTTAAAATGTTACAAATAAGTTATTTAAAATTATTGTCGTAATAACACATACGCTTGTGAAGAGCACCATATTAAAATGTCCAAAGTGGTCCAAAAGGTCGAGGAACTGTGTTTACGTCTTACGCAAATAGAGGCTTTAATAAAAAGAAAAAAAAGAAGAAAAAAAAGAAAAATAAAGTAAAAAACACATGCGACACCAGTCGTATCGCATTTGCGTCAGTGTCATTTGATTCTTTATCTTAATGGAGTGGGAAAGTTTCAGAATTTGCTGTAATTTTTTTTATTTTTTTTTTTATTTTTTTTTTTTTTTTTTTTTATAATTTAAATTGAGAACTGAACGATAGGTTGTAATTAATGTTAAACGATACGTTACGATTTTTACAAAATTCAAATTCGTGCGCTCTCTGTGATGTTATTTATTGATCCTCGAGATGTATGGCGAACCAGCCACCATACACAGACAGTGGTTGATGATATATATTCACATAAATCAGTGTAAAATAGCAAGTAAAAGTGTGTTACTCTTAATTGCCGCCTGTTACTGTTATGCAAAGCTCTTATATTTAACTTTCACACATCCTTAAGAAGTGTACGAATGCAAGAATGTTTGGGCCGGCCCATCGGATCCGTACGAATGAGCAGTTCTTGAGATATTAAGGAGTAAGTAAGTCTAGATATTTAAGGAAAGATGATGTACATAAAGTTCCCGGGGAGCACCAGAAGCAAGGAGTTATGTATTCGAATGTCCTTGAACGACTGTCGTAGCTCAAACGAATCATATTTTTGTATTATACAACATACATACATATTAAGACTGCTGATGCCTTGTAAAAACCTATATATTTCTTATAACGGGAGAGGGAGAGAACAAAAAGTGCTTAATTGTGCGTAAAAAAATAATTCTGAATTTTAAACAGTATTAGTTGAAGCAGAACAAATTACTGATTACGAAATCAAATTTAGTTATTTTTCGCGGAAAATTCATTTTGATAATTTGATTTGAAATATTTTAAAGCGATGCACCATTTTTTGAAGCATAAATTTAAGATACAATAAATGATAATGAATAATTTATAAATTCATTTTGTATAAAACTAATTAATATTGTTATTATCTTTATTTTAAATAGAATAAAAATCATTGCCATTAGTTTACAATAACGGCTTTTATAATTTAATAGGGAATACATGTAGCATATATTATAGCTCTTGTTTCTGTTTATGAAAAGCGCCAATTTTATTAAATATTTTAATGCATAAATCAATGGTTGACAAATTATAACATTTTTTTAAAAATATCATCAACTTTTAAATTATATTAAGGATCAATCCCTTATGAAGTATAGTTATTGAGTCCATTTTTATTTTTGTTACTCAATGTGATGTTTTGTATATACTACAAGTGTAATAATTGGAGCGTTACAGCCCTATAATAAAATATGCTAAGCAAAAAAAAAAAAAAAAAATAAAAATTTATATTATAAATAAAAATTTATATTACGTTTAAAAATTAGTTTATTTGACAAATTAATTGAAACATTGTGAGTACACATATCAAAAAATCAAATATATATTAAGACATAATAAATCATCATCAACAACAACAAAACTATAATGAATACTTGGATTTAATTAGTAAGATTAATAAATTCTGCAGTAATCAATCAAATAATTTACCCATAAGAATTAAAAATAGCTATATACAAAAAATTTTTATGCTCATTAATATTTGAGATTATAATAAAATATATAATTTATAACAATTAAAACCTAAAAATTAATAATACAAGATTTAATGTGAGTATTTATTAATTTACGCAGAAAAATATTTAATTATATAAAAACCTATATAATACATTTAGAAATTACTCTATTTGGTAATTAAAAAAATATAATAAACACTTAAAATGAAATAAATTCGTAAGTATTAAATAAAAGTATTTGACCATAAGAATTTAAAATAATTGTTTAAAAATATTTTCTATATTGGTTTATTTTTAAGATTATTATTATTAAAATTAATAGACTAATAATAAAATAAGATTTAATATTTTTTGGTATATATGTTAAAACTATTTTTAAGTGTAGAATTCTAAAATTGCAATGTATTATACCTAAAAATATTTCTTTTATTTGACAAATTGATGAAAAACTAGTGAATGCAGACAAAAAAAATTAAATATATAATAAACAATGTATAAATTATAAATAATCTTGAAATAATTTATTATTTCACTAGTGTTTGTAAGAATTGTTTAAGAAAGATTTATGTTGACTAATATTTGAGTTTAAAGCAATAAAAGTGAATAAGCTAACATTTAGTATCATACATTTAATATATTGATGTATACAAAAAAGTATATTATACTATAGAAACAAAAATATACACTAAAAAATTAGTTTCGTTAATATGTAGATTAAAAAAATGACGACAATAAAAGCGAAAAATAAACAATAATGTAATGATTAAATCATTGTGTGTATTTATAATTTTTTAATCAATATACTAAACTTAAACTTATTTTCAATGTAATATAAATTTGTGTTTGTAATATATATTTTACTTTTTTATATAATGCATTAAATACTTAATACTAATTTTTTTTAATATTAATAACTTAATCGTTTTAATTATATCTTTAAATATTAGTCAACTTAAAAACATATTTATAAGGATTCTTATAATTAAATAACGTTTTATTATTGTGTTAGTTATTAATGCATTTATTTGATTTTATTTATTTATTTTTTTTTTATATGTTTATGGTTTACGATAAATATATCGTAAATAGTTCTTTGTGTATTTCATTAAATTTGTTGTGAGCATTAACAAGTTTTGAATAATATACTATTTTTAAAATAATTATTATTTTAATATATCAAATAAACTAATTTATAAATGTGTGTATTAAAATTTTTTGTATATTGATCAAACACCGCGTATTAAATTTTATTTATTTTAAATTTGAATATTAAACATTAAAAAAAAAACTTTTATAAATATTTACAGTCAAGTAATTCGATGGATTATTGTATTGTTAAATTTAGTAGTTACTTAATTTTTATATTTATTATTTGTTTTAAACATAAAATATTGCTACGTTTATGTATGACGCGTTATTTATAGAGAATTTTACATAGAGGTTAGACTTGATACTCTTTATTAAAACACCATTTTTCTAATAATTTTTGTATTTTTTATTGTTTAATTTAATTTTTTTTACAATCACCTCCTCGATTCAAAGATTACTTTAAAAAAAGATTTCATTTAAATCAGCCAACCCTTTTAAGAGAATGTGAGTTACAGAGGTATTTAAACAACCCCATATTTTTACATAAAGATAGTACAATAAAATTTATAAAAAAAAACTTTCTCTTTAAACAAAAAATAAAAATTATACATTATAACTTGTTATGTTCAAGAAATAATTATTAAAAAAAAAAATAATATTAAAAAAAATAGTTAAAATATTTCCGTTTACAAAATAAAATATCCATCAACAACAAAGATTTTTTTAAAAGTTGAAGCTTGGTAATATTGGTGGTAAACACTCCTTTTACATAAATTGTAAACGATAAGGTGTAGTAATTCTAAAAAACAAGTAATTTTTTTGCTTTTTTTATTAAATAACATGTAGTAATTGTAAATTCTGCTGGTAATGGAAGGTGTGGAGGGAAAAGAAAAGCGCGATTAATCCGTAAAAAGAAAGAAACAGATCCTTGACAGAATTAGTATGAAATAACAGCAGTATTTGGGTCTTGGGACTGTCCTTTCTTATTACGCCTTGGCGCTGGCAAGCATTTCCTCCTGGTGTATGAGATGTGTGGTGTTGTTGACGAGACTCATGAGCTTCGACAGGGAGCCCGACCATTCGTCGAGCATCGCCGCGGGTTCCTGCGTCCTTGTGAATCGTACGACGCCCGCGGGCCTATCGGTGCGCGCACTTATCACGCCAGTCTCGACCAGGTTGCATAGACACTGTTCAGTTTCTTCCACCGGCAGGTCCAATAATTCTGCCATGCGATTCAGGGTGATTCTTGTGTAATATTTAGCCATTATCCGAATATTCTGTCAATTAGACAAAAGCAGGTGTATTCTTATGGTGATAAAAACTACACTTGAATGCTTTTTATTTGTTTACAAGTGAAGGGGAGGTATGTTTTACAATATTCAGAAATGATTGTGCAAATGAAAAAGAACTTTGAATTCTATAAAATTACAGATATGTAGGGTATACAAATGTTTTAATTTTTTAAAATATTGGGTTGGCAAATTGAAGATGAATTAGAGAAATTGTAGATTCCAGGTTAGACATAATGCAATTAAATGTTTAACTTACATGTTCCACTACTCTATTCCGTAATTCACCCCAACGTTTACGTCCTTCTTCTGTAGCAGATGAAAATACCTCTGTTGCACGCAAGTTTTTCTCGTAAATTTCACATAGACCCGACCATTTTATTAATTCTGGATTGACAAACAGTCTGAGTAGTTCTCTTTAAAAATGAAAATATAAATAAATTTACAAAATAAAGTTAATAGTTCAATGTTTTTACAAAACCAGATATAGTTTTATTGCGTATATCTTTGGTTATTATTTTACTGAATATAAAGATATTTTAAAGATATAATAAAACTATAAGATCTTGTTAATCAAAATTAAATAATATGTTAATAACTTACTTATAAATTGGTATTTCTTCAAGAAGTTTATCAGCTAATAATCTGTGAGTAAGATCTGCTTGTTCTGGTTCATGTGGAGCAAGAATAAGGTATAAAACAGCTCTGGATAAAGCAGTATGCCTTTTATCAGCATCAGCTTTCACACTAGGTGTTTCCAAAACGGCTCGATTGTGACGACACAATTCTAAATACCAGCCTTCATGACGTGCCAGTTCCATCATCAATCTGTAATACACCACATTTTTTAAATTTGGGATGTATTTAAAGACCCAAATTATGCAGAGTACTTACTCATAGTATTTTAATTTTAAAGCTTGTGTCTCTTCATCGTTTTCATCTTCAAAGAATTTTATGTTTATTTTTTTTGCCATAACTTGAGTGCGAACAAAATCTTGCTTTAGCAGACACAGGCGCATTTGTTCCAAAATTAAAGAAGCTTTTTCTCTTCTTGACATACTTCCATATGTTTCTACTTGTAATTCTAACATTACTGCAGCTGCACTTGCAATATCCTGATCTTCTTCTCTCAATTTAGCTAATCTGTGAGTAAGTCTTGCTCTCTCAACTTCTACATATATCTAAAACAAAATTATCTTTTGTAAATTTTTTATCACAATTTTTAAAAAAAATTTATGTAAAAAATGCTTTTAGTTCATAATATACCTTTCCTTCTGTTACAGAACGTAAAGTTTCTATGAGTTTAATCATAGTTTCTCTGTCTGGAGTTTTGTCAATATATGTACAGCATTCTTGGACCATTTTGGTTACTGCTTGTTTTAATTGAGATCGTCTTTTTGACAAAAGAACGATATTTTCATTCAAAGCACCCCAGTTTTTAGCTTCAAAACATATTTCTACAATTGCTATAAGAACTCTGGATGTTGATACCATATCAGAAGCCTAAGAATAACATTTATATTTTATGTAATCGAATACATATACATAAAATAAAGAATAAAAGCTGTTTCTATTATGAAATTTTTGTATACATTTTTAATAATTTTAGGTACTTAAAACTGATTTATAAATATATAGAGTCATATTTTTTATAATATTAACAATAATGCTATACTTATTATTTTCAATTAATTTTTACTTACTTTTTAGAATAATAATTAAAAAATAATAGGAAATTAAAAAGTTGTCTAGATACAAATCATTATAATATAAATAGTTTAAAAGGAAAACATAACTTACCGTTCTTGTAAGTTTTTCTAAAACTAACAATTGATCTAAGGCATCATGTAATTTTCCTTCTTGAGCTAATTTTTTACACTCTGGTATTTTTGTGTCGCAATTGCTGCTGTAGTCGATTTCCATCTTTACAATTCTACCTCCATCTACCACTGCTGAGTCCGTCATGACTGAAATAAACAACAATGTAAGAACTTTATGTAAAATCAATACCTTAATTATGTTTAAGCACAAAATTATTTTTAATATAATATAATTTGAAATATATATGACGTATTGTTGTAAGGACTTATAAATGCCTATTTTTGTTCATATCATTACAATGCACTTTTGAAAACCTTTATAAAATAAACTTCTTTTGAGTTAAGAATGAAATTAAATTTAAAAATGAGTGCAGCAAAAAAATGATGTAAGTAGTTTTTCCAAAGCTAAATGATGTATTTTATCTTTAAAAACTTATTTAAAGTTTCGTGATCTTTTTGAGGTTATCTTGTAATGTCGGCATTTATAAAATAAATTTAATACGTGTATAAATTTATAATATAGTATAAAAAATTTTTATTTACTTAATCGCACTTGTAAATAACTTTATAACTTAAATAAATTCCAATTACACACGAATTCAATACACAAAGGACTAATGAACGTCCTACTCGATCAAAATATAGACGCGAAACAGCAGATTTCCTTTAAAGTTACATTACAATTACTATACACTTGATATAGTTGCTTCATCAAAAGTGTGTACGACGTTGTTCAAACGAAAACTTCGAGGTAATTATGAAATTTAATTTGAAAATTTAGTTGTACACAATAATAAAGGAGAACTCGCATAAAAATATGCGATGGTAAAATTTTAATCGAAGAATTCAGTCGAATTAGAAGAAAATTGGAATAAAAAAAAAATCAATTACTTTTTTTTAGAAAATTCAACGACTTCAACAGTTGAGGAGCTTACAAACTTGGTGCTTCGTCTTACTTAGTCAATCGCTAGTGTATCAAAGTATAACCTTTTTATTTGACTGATCAATGTTGATAAATTACTTTATACTTCTAAAATGAAATGGACATTGAAAGATATTATGAGACAGTCAAAATCATCGATAAAAATATGGTAGAGTTATAATATTAAAAAAATTAGAAATCAATAATGGCTGATAAAGAGGGAGATGAAGTAAATCCAGTGACACCTGCAAGTACTTCAAACGAGGAAGTATCTCAAAACGTAGAACCCTCTTCTTCGGAAGTAAATCCTTCAACAGCCGATGCACCTCCACCACCTGTTAAAGAAAAAAAAAGTACTATTCGTATCATTATTTTTTAATTATTTTATCATTTTAATGTAAATAATTGTACTATTTAATTGTAGTTGAAGTTTTGCTTAAAGCAACTGGAGATGCACCGATAATGTTGAAGAAAAAGTGGGTAGTCAGTCCAGATAATACCATTGGATGGATTTCAGAATTTATTAAAAAATGTATTAAACTAGGAAGTGAAGAAAGATTGGTAAGTTACAATTATATTGTTATTTAATCTAGGAATAGACGAATACTGAGAGAATATATTTAACAAGACCTACATTTTATTTAATTTAAAAACTAAAAAGTACTAAAATATTTTTTTTTCTCTATGTATATAATATTATATAAATTATTATTATTTAATAAATATTGCTTTCAATGTTTTATTTTTCAATAATGTAAATATATAAATTGATAAAAATTGTCAACTTTTATATAGATATTAGTTATTAGAATGTTTTGTTTATTAGATGTTTATGAAATGTTGTTAATAAAGTGTTAAAAAATAAATAGATTTAGTCACTGACTTTTTTCATAGATTAGTTACAAAAAATAATAAAATTATTTTATATTTTTCAGTTTTTGTATATAAATCAAACATTTGCACCAGCTCCAGACCAAACTGTAAAAAATCTTTATGATTGTTATGGAACCGATGGAAAATTGATAATTCATTACTGTAAAAGTCAAGCTTGGGGATAAATATTTTACAGATATCAAGTAAAACAAAAATTTTTAAAATTTTTGTTTTACTTTGATTGGCACCAAAATTTTTTATAACAGCAGAAAGATTTTTATGTTAATTTATTTTGTTTTACATTTAAAATTTTATTTTAATACATCTTGAGGCACTACTTAAATTAGTAGTAAATTTTAAGGAATGTATATTTTTTAAAGTAATAAATTAATTTATTGTTATGTAAAGTAATTGTTTTAGGTTTAAGCTTTAAGTATATACTACATACAAAGAATATATAAAAGCCATTTTTTATATTTCAAAAATCTTATTTAAATTTTATATGCATGTATAAAATATTGTTCAATTTATCGTAAAATTATAAACTTAAAAATTATTTGACTAGACATATTATTGCTATATTTTATCATTTTTAAAATAATCTTTCACTAATAATATTTATGAAAAATAAATTATATTGTATTTATTGTATAAATTGTTGTCATTTATAAAAAGTATAGTATAAAAATAAACTATACTAATGGATTTGGAGTAGGGCATTTTCGAGTTCTTTCTTTGGACTTGATACTTTCTTTTGATTTATGAGATTGATTAGATATTATAGATCTTGAAGTTTCAACAATTGGTGCAGTTGCAATAGCATCACTGCGTCTACAACAGTCTGGCAGTGGTTGAGTTGGATCACAATTACATGGTTTGATAGTTGCACTGGCTAAAAAGTTATTAATACATCATTAAATTATTTGTACTGTAATATTTTCTAAAAAAGTAGGCAACTAATGTATTTACATTCATGTACAGCTTTTACACTTTCTCCAGAATCTGATCTTGGAGTACAATCTGCTATATTTTCATTATCTAAAGTTATGGCAAGTTGTTTTTTCTGATTTTGTTCACGTATACTACATGTTGATCTTGTTCTAGCTGTCGATGCACGGTCAATCACCTGCTCAACAGCTGTTATTTCAAATGGACACTTCCATATCATAATTGCACCATCCGCACTGACTGTCACAATGTGTTTACCATCAGGACTAAACCTGCATGTTGTTATAATTGCAGCATGTCCTATGCCTATATGAGTGGGTTCTCCAGTCTCGTAATCCCAAAGTTTTACAATGCTGTCATTACCACCGGTAACAAAGTACTTCCCATCAGAAGTTATATCAATAGTGTTGACAGCTGCAGTTCCTGATCCTTCAAGCTCTCGAATCATTGAACCATCCAATGTCTCCCAATATGTTATTTTTCGATCTGTACCACAAGTTAAAATTTGAACTCCATTAGGACTGAAACGAGCTCCCATGTACATTGTGGTTCCCATTAATATTTGTTTACGCGCACAACGTCTATGTATTTTAAGAAACGAAAAAATATGTATTTTTTATATTTGATATTTCATTACAGTTAATACAATTTTGTACATACTGAATATCCCAAATAACACAAGTTCCATCAGTGCTAGAACTAATAACCTCCGTACTATCAAAATTAACATGGAGAGATGTTACGGATCCTCTGTGCTCTTTTAAAATACTATTTAATTTTTGTACTTGGGGTTCTAAGTCCCATATTCTTATCTATAATAAAATATTTGGATTGTCCATGATAAAAATTTGAGTAGATAAAGTATTTATTTTCACTAATTTAAGCACAAAATTATATTTTATGTCAATAAATAATATAATTTTAGGCACAACAATAATACAATGCAATAGGATACAAAAGTTGTATGTATTGTTTTAAAAAATTAACTGCTTTTACAATTTGTAATGTATTGTTTTAAGCATATTATAACAAATCATTTATTTTTTTAAACAATGGGTCATAAAAAATTATTAACATAATAATGTTTTATTGAGATAGAGCAGGTATTTGAAATAGATGTCTTCAAGAAAAATGAAACAAAACGATAAAATACTTTATAATTATTTAAAGACTGTTAATAAGAAACAGATGCCTAATTATACATTGAAATTAAAATTCTATATTAAAATATAAGATAAACAGGATAAAGCATAATTGTTTTTATATACATTTGCCTTGTAATCAATGAAGGTTGCTTTAATGTATAGTATTTTTGATTTATATAGTGTTTATGATTTTAAATTTCTTTATTATTTCTTAGTAAAATATAACCGACTTGTTTATTGTCTACAAAAATATGATAAATATTTAAAAGATATAATGAATCATTTATTTATAAAGGTCAATGAAGTAATTGCATATAACATGAATTGATTTAACATTATTGTCTAGTCAAATATATATTTTTAATAAAATCTTTAAATCAGAATCTGGTAACTAATTTAAAGAAAAAAATAAAAAAATGATAAATTAAAAATCTTTATTGAAAATACCTGTCCATCGCATCCACCGCTGATTAATTTTTTTCTATCATTTGTTAAAACTACCGCAGAAACAGCTTTCAAGTGTGCGTTTAAAATTGAAAAAATCAGACGTCCATATTGTGGTGTAAATGCTCGAATAATACCATCGTTCCATGCTATATTAAAAATAAAATAAAATAATTAAATTAAATGAAATGAAAAATATAAACAATCTGTGAAGCTATAGAATTAATATTTAATGGATATCGATTTTGACAATAGATTTTTTAAATAAAAATATTTAAAAGTTTTCTCTTGTTTTAATGTATTTGTACATGTTATTTGTTAACATGAACAAATATTTATTACGAGGAGAAATAGTTTTATTGTAATAAATTATCTTTTGAATTATTATTAATTTCTTTTAACTTTATAATCGTTAAACTTAAGACAATCAACAAAATCATAATAGTTGCAAATTAATTGTAATAAGTAATGCCCAAAGGACAAATTGAGCATGCAATTAAAAAAATATTAAATTGCTATTTTTAAAAGTAATTTGATTTGGCTAGAGGTTTTTATCACCAACAGCTATACAAGATATTGATTTGGCTCTTACCTGATACCAGCATTTTTCCATCAAAAGAAAAATAAATGCTTGTACAAACAAAATTCGGCACAGTGATTCTTAAAAGTTCTCTTTGTGTTTCCAATCTCCAAAATCTGATGTCATTTTTACTGCTAGTGGCGAATATTTCTGAATAATTACTGAAATTTTTTAATACCTTATTTTAATATTTTTAATACACATTTTAATTAATTATTTCATGAAATGTATATATATATATATTATTTTTAAATTATTAAAGCACTTTCACTTTTTATTTTGACCTAATCATCAAATAATAAATTTTAAAACAATTTGATTAAAAAAAATAGTTTAAATAAAATAAAATAAGTTTATTACTTATGGACATGTATAAAAAATTAAATGCATTGAAATAAATCCGTATACATGCGTTATTATCTATTACTTGAAAAAACAAACATAAATTTTTATTTCAACTTTTATTTTATGCATCGTTTTACTTTAGGTTCTTACAAATTTGATATGATTTTTAATACATTAAATACAATGCAACATTGAATAATCGTAACAGTGAAAAAAATGATAAAATTTACAAAGTATCAATGTATGTATTTCTTTGTGTGTGAAAAGATGTAAATGAGAAAGTTGCTAATCATTTTTACTAACTGTGGAAAAACAATATCGTATATTGGAGCAGTGTGACAGGTGACGAGAAGACGCATATCAAAGTTCGATAATTTGATCTGATAAATTTCACTGAGACTTGTACCGACGATTATATATTCACTCTTCCAAATTACGACAGAAGTTACTCCAGCTCGAACATTTTCCGAAAGCAACTGAAATCCAATAATATTTATAAATGCATTTTGACAAATTATTATTTTCTTTTTTTAAATCATAAGAATATATGTGCAAGTGCCAATAATTTAATGTCTAAATAAATACCAAAATACAATCGGAACATTTTACAACTAAAAGTCGATAATGCGATTTTATAATAATCCAGATTAGATATTACTCGAATAAATAAGAATTGCGGTTGTACACGATTTTGATCCCAAATTACAATCGATTCCAGACATGAGTTGGAATTTACGAAATTTTTTACAATACGTTCTATATTTACACTACAATATGTAAGCATAAAATATTGAAAGTAATTTCATTCTAAGATTTAAATCAATGATTTTACGTGCTTGTTGTTCTTTTTATCTTTTTTTAAATTTGAATTGATTAAATTTTTGTCATAATATATTTATATAATATTATTAAAATTGCAAAAGAATTATTTTATACAAAATATAAATTGCTATATATGTTTTTTTTGTAAAATATATTTAAATGGTATATTTCTTTAAAAAATATATATATCTGTTATTTTAAATACCAATTGCGTTTTAAGTAGTATAATTAAGCTTCAAAGTAAAAAATTAAAAACACAAACAA
Organism: Eupristina koningsbergeri; assembly: GCA_018907245.1. NCBI lineage: Eukaryota > Metazoa > Arthropoda > Insecta > Hymenoptera > Agaonidae > Eupristina > Eupristina koningsbergeri. The sequence continues at coordinate 109,102 of JACCHV010000118.1, forward strand.
AAAAACTTAATTCGTGTATATAAGATTATGGTATTTGTTTACTACTTAAAGAATATTTGTAACAATATAATGAACGATAAAGTTTTCTACTCTTAATCTTTGGCACACACGTTCTTACAATATAAAATAAAAATTCTATGTCCTAAATTATAAAGAGAAAAACTGAATTAAGAAACAATATTGAATACAGTATTTGTCATATACAAAGAATGCCGTTCAATGAATTATTTAAATTTTTCTTTGGAGGTGAAAAACATTAGATTTATACTTGAAACAAGAGTTGCGTATCCATTATTCAAGGAAAGAAATAAATAAAGTAAGATGAACATTGACTTTTATCCGATAGACCAAAGTAATTCTATTGTATTTTTAAACTTTCACAAAGAGGGAAAGTTTCGTAAAAACCATAAGCTTATCAATTACCCATAAACTTACCGTCTTTATTTGCGGTGTGCTTGGTGCTTTCAGTTTTTTATTAACTTTCATTTCGCCTTCGACTATCGTCGTCAACTCGATAGTTCCATCTCCAGTTCCAACGATTAATTTGTTGATTTGGTAGATCACCAGATTACTGACACCCCCGCCGTAAGGGTCTCCGACCCCGATTTTACGATTTTTCGCACTTTTTGATATCCTCGAATAGCATCCGACCATCAAGGGAGTTTGCACAGGCTCTTTGCACTCCAAATTGTGATAATAATTCAATCTTCGTTAGATAATAAATCATTCGATCTATTTAATCATTTCTCTAATTATCTGAATAATTTTTCTAATGTTTTTTTAAAATGTATATAGATTTTTTGCAAAGTGCTAAATTAATGTGTACTCGATTTCACTTTACTGTCTTGCAAGGTAAGTTTTTATAAATTAATACAAATTGGATTAATGTCGTCAGTATTTTTATAAGAAACACAGACATTTAAACGAACGTTACATTTACTTTTCTACACATCAACGTAGTGTAGTGGGTAACGCTTTGACAATAAAAAATAAAAAACAATGTTTTAAAGTCTCTTTGGATCTTATAATTTTAAGTCTCATCAAGGTGTCTGGATATTTGTTTTTGGATTATAAAATCGCAAAAATAATAAAACAATGATGAAACATTGAATTGGCATCTTAACGCAACGACAAAAATTATAAATTGCGGTTGTAAATCGCGAGGCGTGCGTCTAACAATTTTTAAAAATGACTTTGCAAATTACAGTTGTGATGATTCATTGACTTTCGGATTATTTTTACCTCGCTTTAATGATATCTCCGGAGGAAGTTCCGCAGTAGGCGAGCTCGTCCCTCCCGTCGATCACCACGCAGTTGATGCTCCTCCGCAATTTCCCGACTTTCACATCAACCCCGTAGACTTTCCGCGTTTCCGGGTTGATTCGCCACACCTTGAAAGTCCGATCGCCGCTCGTCACGAAACATTCGTCCCGCAAATTAGTTTGGCGAATTATACACGCGTCGCCCGCTATTTCGGTGCTGGCGCAAGCACCTGCATTTCGGAAAATAATTGTTTAATGAAAACCCCATTTTCATAACAATAAATCATTGATTGCGTGGCCTTTAATTCCCGAGTGATATTCAGCCGCTTTAGTTTTAATATTTAACTTTTGTATGCGTAAAAATTAGTTTTTAACAATATATAATTTGGGGTGTTTTGCAAAGTGTGAATAATTCATTCTCGTTGACGATCAATTTTTAATTAGTTGCGCGTGCATTAATTTGAGGCTTGATCAAGATTTGTTGAATTTATTTGTAATTTAGTAATGATGAATCGATTGGGATTTTAAATCGAAAAATGATCTTTTCAATTCAATTTCAATCAGTTCCTATACTTTCGGTGATTTTAGTGTAAATAGAAAGCGGCTAAAAGTATACACAGTAAAATAAATTATGAGAAAGATGCACGAAATTCTAAAATAAATATGTAATTTGTATGTTTTATGCAATGTTATATTAAAATTTTATGATTAAAACTTAAAAATTCATAATTGTAAGAATTGATTGTGACAAAATGATAAAATTAAATCATCAGTATGTACAAATATTAATAAATCAACAGTACCTATCTCTAGATTTTGCTACCAAATCAATATAAGCATATAAAATAATAAAATCTTTATATATATACTATCAAGTAATTTTTTTTCACTTGTAAATTATTCTATTAGTTCGTTTTAAGCTGTACCGGATCGATCTCGACATTTTCTACAAAAAAAAAAAAAAAAAAAATGTTATAAAAAATAAAGTGATGTCAAAATTACCGCATAGAGCACTGTTTTTGTTAACATCCCATATCACGATGTTCCCGTCATCTCTTCCCCCAAGGCTTATCAGATAATTACTTTCACAGGAGAAGCAAACATCTTCAACTCTGACTTTATGTATCATGTGGCTTGCTTTCATTTTCTTTTGCTCATAGTCCCATATTATAACTATTGCCTTAATTAAAAAAAACGTATAGTTATAATTAATAATTAATGTTAATGAATAAAAAAAAAAAAATTCGTCTTCAATATTTTGATAAAAAAGATGCAGTACTTACTTTGAACCCCATGTGGTTGATTTGTCCAGAAGCAAGGTATTTTCCGCAGGGTGAAATGCAAATTGCCGATATCAAATTTGTGTGTCCAGCCAAAAAAATTTGTTTACCCGTTTCGATATGCTTAATGGTAACTTTATTCCCCATTGGATACACAAAGTGTTTTTCATCAGGATGGATTAACAGACCGTTTTTCGTCAAGCCTAAAAATAATTTAAAATTCTTTTATTCATTTTGGTGGAAAATGAATTTTAAATTTGGGAATTTGTTTAATTTTTTCAGAGATAATTTATGTGATATAAATAGTAATTTCTGCAATTAAATAAAGTAAAGAGTTATGTTTACGTACCATCAAAGGCAACTATCCCAGTTAATTCAAGATCCTGTATATCCATGATTGTGTTAAATAAATTAATACAAAATATTTAATCTAATAATTATATAAGAATGAAAGTGTGCGAGGCATTAATTATTCGAAAGAGCGTTCCACGTAAATATGTAACCATGGCGATTTATGACTCGAGTGAACTTCTGTTTCAAAGCGAATAATAACAAAATACTTTTACTTTCATAATTATTGTAAAACAATTGTTGTTGTAATGACACTCTTTAAATAATATTAATTATTATTCGTTTTTACTGTAGTATATATGTATAAATGAATACTTGTCTGTATACTGAACGGAGAAAAACATTTAGATTAAATTCATTGTAAATAATTTATTCTACAGTTTAATGTTATTTAATTATCTAATTTTATTCTATTATTAATTGTAAAGTATAATATTAAACTTTCCATCCCTGCTACAATAAATATGGAGTTTTGTATCTTTCATTTGACTTACGTTGTGGAAAAACTCACAGATTCACAGCTACAATTTCATTTGAAATTTCAGATGTAAACAGAAAAAACCCGCGGAATAATTTCTGAATAACCAAAAATTGTAGTCGTTCTTGCATTAAAATGTCATCAGAATCGATAGAAGAAACAGCTATTAGTCTATTTGAGTGAGTAGTTAATAATGAATTTTTGTTAAAAAAAATAAAAACATTAAAAATAATATTTTAAAAGATATAGTTTAAAAGATATATTTATGGTGATCATAACCTCTTATATGTAATAACCTCTTTAAATTGTTTAATCAGAAATTTAGATCCTACATTTTGGAAGAAAGGTAGATTGCAAACATTTAAGTATTGGCCTTTCACATCCGATAAACACCAATGTACACCAGATAATATGGCCACCGCTGGATTTTATGCTATTGGTGGAGAAGATGAACCGGATTTGGCAGAATGTTTTATGTGTCATAAACAGCTGGATGGATGGGAACCAGATGATGATCCATGGTAAAAAATAGATTGAAATAGTTTTTATAAAGCATTAAAAAGACATTTTGAGTTAATAATTACAATTTTTTTTTTATTTATATAAATACAATTGAATTATACATCAAATCATATAGTGATATTATGAGGAATTAGATTACAAGTTTTCTAATATTTCTGTTTTATTTCTTTCATTTTCTATTCAATGAATATATATTAATGTAATTTTATAAGTTTTTATTATTATATTAAAATGAAAACAGTAATAATAGTAATAATTCATCAATTTATTATTTTTTTTTAAACATATAGCGCTCATTTATAGAATTAACATTTATTTCTATCATTTTTAATGTTTTACCTATACATTAATTTCATACATTATAATAATATTAAATTTATTTTTTATTAAAGGCAAGAACATAAAAAACATCAACCTGATTGTCCATTTATACAAATAAATAAACAAGATGAAACATCTTTAACAATAAAAGAATTATTTCATTTGGCACAACATTACTACAAGCACATCAAAGTAAGTAAATTAACAATAAAATTACTTGAACTAATAAAAATACTCAAAACAACATATTTACAATATTTTAATATTATTTTTTATTTCACAAAAAAAAAAATCAATTGTTACTTAGTAATTTATGATACAATATTTTCAGAATCATGAATTCGAACAAATAATGACAGATATGAAAGTTTATTGGAAAGAACAAGCAAGGACGGTTGCTGATGTTTATCAAACACTAAAGAAGAACATAGACTAGTAATTATTATTAATAATTAAGATATATAAGATAGGTTTACTGATGACTGTATACTTTTTGATCAAATAGAATTTGTATTTATAAATACAGTAGCTCAAGTTTAATTTTTTAAAACTAAATACAAGGCATCCCTTCCCATAAGATTATACAATAAGGTTCGAATCCTCTTTTCGACGTCGTTCCTCGCTTTCCTTCTTGTATCAACCAAGTGCAGATCACCAGCCCTATCGCGATGACGCGTCTTTAATCTCGAGTGCATACACAGAAAGGCGAAAACCGCTTGGCGATCGCACTTACACACACAAAAAGCCCACACAAATGCGTGTGTGTGTGCGTGTGCAAGCGTCCAGTGGCGATAGCAGTGCGGCTCTCATCCTTGGGTCCGCGAGAATGAAAAAGTGAGAGATAACGACGCCGCTCGGGGAATCTGCCGGGGCGTCGGCACAGCCCATACATACACGCGCATCGACTTCGCACGAGCTCGCACTCTCTTCCTCGAGGTCGCAACACCGCTCCTCTCAGCCATGGAAAGACGCCCTGGAGCGCCCTTCTGGCCCAACTTTGGACACCGGGTCCAGAACGACGTGGACCAGATAAAGACGGAGCGGACCCCTTTGCTCGGGGACTGGGCGGCGACGACGCCGTTGGAGCTGAGGCTGGTCCGACGTAGACAACCAGGTAACGCGCTGGTTAGCCGCTCAGAGAAAGTCGAGCCGATTTCAAAGGCTTCTTTCCTGTATCATTTACCTAGTGCGCACTAGTAAGATTCCACTTGGTTGAGCCGTTGTCTCCTGTTCCCCCCGACTTCCCCTCCCGCCATCATGTATTACCTAATCGTTGCTCTAGACACTCGCGCGCGATTGCCGGCTGTTGTTCAATTGTGTTTACAAAGTATTTAAAAATTATGTACAATTGTATTTCTATATGTACATGATTTCGGGTTGGTTGATTATAATCGATAAGAGTAAGTGACCACACGTCGATCGCTTATCGGCTCTCTCTCACCTTCTGGACTTGTCCAAGCTTTCATTTAAAATCTACATTGTTTACTTAATATTTTAGGTGAATTCAGTTCAATGTTTTTATTTTTGTGCCATGGCTTTAACTAATTTCTTAAATCATGTCAATACGTGTAGACTCATCGATTTATATCTATGTAAGTTGAAATCAGTTTTGAGTTTAGCACCTTGAGTTACCGTACAAATTAATTTTTATTTATATAAAACACAATTGATAAAATCATACAGATTGATTAAATTTAAATAATTCTTTATAGCGTAATAAAGACATAATTTAAGATGAAAATTGATATTAAAATAAAATATTCTCAGATTTTATTAAATATTAAGTATTGATAAAATTTTTTACACAAAGGGTATCATGATTTTATCAATATTATTCGTCACACCGATCATTATATTATTACTAGGATTTTGAACTTTTGAAATATAACTCTAACGAATAAGAATAAGTGGTGTTTAATAAATAATTGTCATACCAATTTTTGATAAATAAATATTAATTTTTGAAAAACTCAATGTTGCATTGTTTGACTATTTCTAACAATTAGAAGTTAAACATTATAAATTATTTTATTAGTAAATAATAATTTTATTATTGTACTATAAATATTTTTTGATATCAATTGATAAATATAATGTACATATAACAAATCTTTTCTTTAATTGTTATATTCTAATGTTTACTCATAAAAGCTCTCATACAATAAAAAAGTTTCAGATAATATATTAATCTTTAAAAAAAAAATTTTTTTAATAACATCTAAATTTAAATATATATCGTAAATTATATTACTATGACTATCAATAATGAATAATTCAATTTATAATGAGATTGATATTTAATGAACGTGATTGATTATTTTAATGTTCTTCGATCATTTAATTATTGATGTCAACTTGTATTCCATATGTAGAACAATGATACATTTTATCAAATTCACGTATCAATATTTATTAGGATAAAAAATTATATCCAATTAAATCTTTGAATCTATGGCCTAAAACTTAGACGTAGCTTTATCAAATGTAGAATAATTTGAAAAACAAAGCATACGCATTAAGAGAATAATTATTTATATTTCAATTAATGCATTTAGTGTTGCCAAATAACATTTTAATATAATTTTACACTGAAATCTTCTTACAATGAAATTAACAATTATAAATTATGTAATTGTAATATTCATATACTTATTGCAACAACTTCATCGCATAAAAGTAAAATCTTTTTAATGTATATAAATGATTATCTAAAATCAAAAAATATTTAAAAATCGATAAAATTATACGTGTGTCAATGACGTAACAATCATAATTTCGATTTATTTTTCGCAGATTTACGACGTTAGAATAAAAAATTAATTTTATAAAATGTCAAATGAATGTACTCATACTTTATTATCAATTCTATGAATATAAAAAAATTTTTACTTAGTAAATTCTAATCTGCTTAATATGATGTGATGTCGGTGAAATTATAAAAATATGATAAAACGAAGAATAAAGTTTGATTATATTATAAGATATAGAGAATCAAAAAAATTCTGTTTTTTTGGTAAAAGAGTTAAAATTTGAATGACAATGATTTAAAGAAAATTTAATGAATTATTGTTAATATTTTCTTTTTTTCAAAATTCACATAAAAGTAATTTTTATAATTTATACGAAATATATACACATTTAAAGGTGATCAAATATACATTAAATATAAAATTTAACTTTTAAATATTTATTTTATATATTACATATTACATAATATCTAGAAAGTTTTCTTTCGAAATATATCATATTTATCTTATTTGGAAATATTAATTTTTGTAGTCACAAAAGTTTATATAAAATTGTTTTTAATGAGGGGTTTTTAAATTACATAGAAATATGTATATATACATGATTATTTAAAAACATATTTAATAAAATATATTTTTTTCAATCATAATTAAATTCTTTCAATGAAATTTGTAGTTTAAAAGATGAATTAATTTAATTAACATTAAACAATTATATTTGTGATTACATTTTCCCAATATTAGTTCTGAAAATATTATTTTTATTACTATTAATACTAAATAAAGAGTAGACTATAATTCTATTTGATACATTGATTTATTAAATGCAGAATTTAATTTTAATATTTTTTTTATGACCAATAATAATAATATTATTAATTTTTCTATAATTCATCAAAAAAATTTAAATTTTTTGTTTGAAACTTATATTTAAGTCGATAATTTTACATTTGTATTTTATTTTAGAAAAAATATAAATATTGCTATTCACAAAGTTAGAGATATTTTTATTATTACATAAAATTTTTAGAATAAAGCTTTCAGACTTTAGATTTATTAAAAAAAATTTTATTAAAACAAAATTAGTTTTTTGTTGTATTAAAAAAATTGTTTAATCTAATTTTAATAAAATCTTTAAATATCCTTTTTAATTTACATTTTATAATGGTAAATTTTTTGATTCTGAATTACAGATAATTTACCTTCTATAGAAATTAAAGTATATTTAAAATTGCAGATAGTTTACACGTCTGTAGAAAAAAAATTTAACATTATTTATGAAAATATTGCAATGAGAATAAAATTTGCTTTACTTCTAAGAGAAACGAAATTATAAATCTAGCTTGTATTTAATCAATATAATATTTTACTAGAATTACTTTATGTAATGAAGATATTTACCAATGCTTGATTTTTCTGCTTTATGCATATACATTAATTTGGTTTTCACTAATCATGTTGATCTTTCTTATATAATTAAAAAAAACTTATTTGACTCTATAGATATCTCAGAAAATTATTTAAACAATTTAAATAAATAAAGACATCTGTGTATTTAAAGAAATATAATTAATTAAGTAGTGAAACTAAATATTAATACAATAACTTTATAATTAATATTGTAAAATAAATAAATGATATATCAGAAAATAAATTGATCTGTTGAATTTGTATTGAATATTAAACAAAATTTTTAAATTTTAATGAAAATTTATTTATATTTTTTATATATAATATATTTTTATTAAAACCATTGAATACATTAATAAAATTTGAAGAATCATTCATGTTGCAAATAAAAACTCTTTTTTAATTTATTAAATTTATTGCGTTAAATTTTACATACATAAAAAATGTTACACTGTTCACACTACTTTCATTTTCATCAATAATATTATCATATTCTGTTTTAAAATAACTCAAAACTTTAATTTTTTTAGATAAATTAGGTTTTATAAATTAAATTTTAATTATTACTTTTCTCAAATTGTAAAAAATAATAGTTCCAAAAAAATGCAGATTAAATAGTGTTTATCTAAATGGTTTAGCACTTTAAAAAAATGTACAATCACTAAATTATCACGTAATTTCGTATCTTATAATATTATGTATACTAATTATAATAAAAAACATTGTTTCATGATAAGAATAATTTTTTAATTTATAAGATTTAATTTTTGGATATAATTTGTCTACGAATGTACTTATTTATGTTAAAAAATCATTAAATAAACGAGAATAAAGATAATGTTGATTTGATTCTTTTTTTTTATCTATATTGAAAATTTCACATTATATGTATTTGAAGTAGATGATTTTTTTCTATAATAATTCCAGTGTAGCTATAGATATATCTTTGTTGTTAAATATGAGATTTACTAAAGTCATTTATATTGATAATTTTGATTAGATAAAGTAAGTTCAAAAGTAAAGAATGATGAGTAGTATTTTTTTAATGGAACAGTTTGTAAACAAATCTTTCATTATTTAAAGATCTTTCGTGAAAAATAAAATAAAATGTTAAAACATAAATTTTGCATTGTTTTGATTTATCATTTTTGTCAAAGAATGTTAATCTAGAAAAATTATAAAACTATTATAACATACGAGGTGTCCAAAATAATCATTCAGATGTATTTATATATTTTTGATTATTAAAGTTATTATTTGCATATACAATTGAAAAATTAGAATAGTTTTTAAGGAAGTTTTTCTTTTCGATAGCCTATATCTCCATATATTTTTTGTGTATAAAACAATTATCAATTATAAAAAAACTTAAACTTTGTTATCGTTCATGTAGTTCTGTATGTGTAAAACAATATCTCATGATAAATAAAAGAATAAATGTTTAAGAATTCTTTAAAATTCTTTTTTTATTAAGTATTGATAAATCAATATTTAATAGTAAATTTGTTTAATTTTATAAAATTGACGCATAAACAAGAAATTTTTTTATATTTTAAATAGAGCACATTAAATATTTTCCATACAGTATGTACAGATATAATGTAATTATTATAAATTTCATTATATTATTTGATTTGATTATAGATGCTATATATACACGTATACATATATTATATTAATCAAATATCTGTGCTTAAGTTATTTAAATAACTGGTTAATAACATATCTTAATAATGTTATTATTAAAATTTTAGGTTCTACATTAAATCGAATATTAACGATATCAATAACATAATTGGATCATATTTAGAAATTACTATTAAATTATAAGTTATTTAATAAATAAAATTATTGATTATTTTTTAATAATATAATATAATAAAGTAATATAATTTAATTTAAGAATATAATATTAGAAAAAGTAGGACAATATAATAAAGGACAATAGAATTAATTCAAAAAGATTCACATTGACTAGATAAAATATTATTGATAAATATTAAAATACTTCAATTTTAAAATATACTTTAAAAAAAGAAAATGCAATAAATTCATTTAAAATAAATAGAGCATTGGACATTAATAAATATTAGTTTATTTAGACACAATTATTTTGTTCTCATATTTATTGTTTGTTGGTATTAAAGTACATGTGCTTTTATTTTAGTATTTGTCGATATATAGTCGGAGTGATTGTCTAAGGCAAATAGAAAATTTTCATGTTTCAGAATTTTCGTTAAAAATCAACCAAGTGTTTAAAACTTGAATGTTTTTATAGAATAAATTTGATTATAAATTGGTCAAAAGTTCTATTCGCTTTGTACAAAACAAAGCTATATTTTTTAGACTATAAGACAAGTTTCTGAACTTTCCTTCATACGATATTTTAAGTAATATATTTGAACTTATTAATAAATTGATTAAAGCCACTTGGATTTTTAATTTAAGGAAAAAACAAGTTTTTATCTGCTGAATTTGCAAAAATGTAGTCCAGATTCAATTTAGAAAAAAGAAAGAATTTAGATTTTCGTATCACCGAGTGAGAGCTTTTCCAAATTCGATCGTATTCGTTACAAAAGTTTTTAAATTTGAAAGCTCGGATAGAAAAAGCTTTTTACTTAAAAAGTTATCTATATTCAAAGGTAGTTCGCACTTTACCAAATACATTTTAATGTGTACAAAATAAAGAGAACTACCTACAGAATTATAAATTTTCTTTTTTATTTAGATTTCGATTTTTTGAGTCTTACAATACTGGAGAGTTTTCATTTTAAATGAATTAAGAAAGCCTCTTTGTAAAACTCTGTTCAGACTGTTTTTTATGCTACTATTTACACAAAATTTTTATGCACTTTAAAGATTTATTCGTTTAGGGAAGATTGCAATACAGTAAATTAAGGAAGTTATAAGAATTACTATAATTGGTGATTATAAACATTATTTGCAAAAAAGCGCTGATATTTTATGTTACATTTTAAAAATATTTTATAGATTTTGAAAAGATGTGAATACGTTATTATTAAATATGATAATGTGAAATTATAAAGAAAATTTTTAAATTGCATTATAAAATATTCACTTTAACATTGTATAAAGTAGTTCTTATTTATCATTAAATAGAATTACTTAAGTAATATACTAGTGTCACAAAAAACTTTTAATTAAATTCATACGAATTATGTGTGTTAAGCCATAAATACTAAGTATTATATTAGACATTATAAGGTTATTATGATACGTAAAAGCTAAGTTGTAATGATCCTTTATGAAATGTAACTTTTTTTTCAAAAGAATATAAAAATTTATGAAGTAAACAATATCAAAGTTACATGTAATAATGTAATTGTTTTTGTCAAGAAATTTTATTAGATTATTCAATTTGATTATTAAGTCAATAATGTTATTAAAAATATACATCATTTCGTAGTTACGATATACTGTTTTAAATCTTTTAAACATTATATAGTCATTTTAACATATTCGCATGTATAAAACATGTTTATGAATATGTAGTATTAAACTCAATTTAGATTTTGCTTTAATGTTTATTCCACACGATTATCTCACTAATCTTTGTGAAAGTGATATAACTTTTTAAATTTTTTTTACAAGTGGGCTTGTTTAAGTTTAGATAATTCGGCGTTTTAATTCGTTTTCGTATCCAAAACGCACGTCAGACCAAAAAACTCTGCAGGTGTCTTATTTACCTTGAAATAAAAAATGAATTGCTGCTTATTTCATATTCTGAAAGTGCGATCATACCAATGCTGAACTCTATCTAGAAATTTATAAGCTTACAATCGACTTCAAATAATTATAATTTCTTTTTGATAAAATAAGTTTATATTATTTTATTATTATTCACTTAGGTTATTCTTTCGATAAAGACTCTTTCAGCAGTAAGGGGCTTGGAAATAAATCATTTTTATGAATGCAATAGATGTTATAAAATTTTTATATCTCTTTTTGAAGAAAAAACCGAGACTCTCACCAACAGAATACATTTTAATAGAAGCGACGAAGAAGCCTTTTGATTTAAAATAAATTCTGTTTTCAACTAAATTCAAAGCAAAGCACTGATACAATAATTAGGCTTTGTGATCCAAGGGATTTATTCCATACAAGTAGTGTACTTTACCTTGTGAACAATTGTCGAACTTCGTAAATCCGTACGTGCTAAATCTTGAACGTAAATTCGAGGAGTACGTACACACGTTCTTGTCATATTAATTAAACTGTTATTTAATATTAATCAGTTGGATCAAGTTTGGGGCGTGTAATCATCGTACATTCCTTACACGTACAAGTTATTATTTATGTATTCCGTATTTTGGTTTTTCCAATTGATTACGTTTATAAATAAAAATACATTCGTTAAATTTAGATATGAAAATATTACGGACTCATTATCATTATAAATATTTAATTACATATACAATAATTTACTTTTAATTTATTTGATTGAATTGATTCAAACATAGTTTCTATCAATTACCAAATTTACTTTATTCATATAAATGATAACCAATACTTGAAGCTGTTAGAAATTTAATAATGAGTGAGCAAAAAATTGTAAATTATGAGTAAACGCTTGGTAATAAATATTTTAAATGGAAAATATTCGTATAATTAATTGTCTTCTTATATAATATTAACAATAAAATTTTTTACATTTTTAATTTTGCGTAAAAATAAATAATTTAGGTACAGCAATTAGAATTGCGCAAAGGAAATATAATCGTAGAAACTTTTTGAGGCTTTATATAATCCTGAAAAATATTTTTTACATTTTTTTAATAAGAAATTCTTTTTAAATTATGGTAGCTCATCTCATTAGTTTGAAGATCTTTTATGAATAATAATTTTTCTATTGAATGAACACTTAACTATAGAATAAGTTTCTGAAACAGTATTTCTTTTTTAAAATATCCGGTTGCTGGAACACTTTTCTATTCTTATTATTATTAAATATAAATTATAGTTTTAGCGCAATTTTCATAAACATAAAATAGTGATTAATTCAATATTTATATATTAATTCATATAAATAATATAATTAGATATCATATTTAGTTTTTATGCATAAAAAGTCATTTTTAATTATTTAGTGTATATTTGGTAATTGTTTATATATTAAAAAACCGAGTATTAAAGTTATTTTTAAAAAAATTATAGTTAATCTTATATAATTGAGAAATTATAAGACGAATAAGGAAAAAAGTTAAGGAGAATTATAAATACATGTTATAAATGTTAAAAATAGCTTTAAAATTAAATATTTCATGTACGCAATGAAATGGACTCATTCTAAATTATATGTGGGTTAAATTGAAATCTGCTCATAAGAAAATGTAATGCTTCCTCTAGACTGATATTACTTAAACAACATTATACGAGAATATTTTATTTTTTTTTTATTTTTCTGTGATTTAATGGACCTTTTTATCATTTATTATTATGCTATTTCATTTTAAGTTCAATTTGTGTTCATAAACATATTTTATTAACAATATTTGATCGATTTGATTGATGACTTAAAATTTGTTTTAAAATTGTATTTTAATGAGAATAGTATTTATTGATGTTTTTGTAATAAAAACAAAAATAAATATTTAAATGTTTCATCTACAAACGATATCCCTCACAAACTCTTTTTTAAGTATTAAATGGTATTAAAAAACGTGCTTTCAATGACATCAATCATTATTATTTTGTACCTTCTTCTTATTTAGCATATTTTTATTTAAAAAATTATAAAAATAATTTGGAAATAACCTAATAAATAATATAAAAAAGACTGGTAGGTGACATGTTAATATAAAGTTTATTATTAATTTATTTTAATTAATATTATATAAATTATATTTATTTATTTTTTATGTTTAAGATATTAATTTTTTTACTGTGTTATTATTATAAATTTTTGTTATCATTAAGCTATATAATTTCTTAAATTATTACATTTGTTGAATTTGTCAACTTCATTGAACTACTATAAAATTAAAAATAATTATGATAATCAAAATTTAATGTAAGTATTTGTATTTTCAATTTTTTATTAAAAATTAAACAAAAAAATATATCTGCAATAATCGAAGTTAATTTAAATTTAACCTAAAATGCCAAATTAATTTTAAAAATTTTGATTGATTGTTGTAGATTAATGAGATTTTATATAATATCCTTGTAAAAGTATGATATTCTAATATATTTAAAATTTTTGATAATGTATTACTATTTTAGTTTTTGAATCGAAATGAATAAAGTGCATTAAATCATTTAAAATGTTCGTATTTATCATGTTAATTTACTATAGTTTCATGATATAACTGAAGATTATTTTAGAAGAAATTAACGATACTCTTTTGAAATACATATTTACTTTTGTTTGAATGATTTTTTGATAATGATATTTCAATGGCACGTTTAACGTTGACATATTTTTTTTAAAAAATTGACGTATTATTTTGAAATATTTTTTTACTAATCTTATTACGTAAACTATATATATTAAGTTTAAAGTAATTACATTATTAGTATAAAATATAAAATATGACCAATATATTAGTTTAAATTATTAATTTAAAATGCAATTTTTATTTCTTATCAACGGAATCGATAGTTCAAAAAATTATTATTAATATTTATATATTATAAATTATAGTTGAAATATTTTAATGTATATTTAAAATTCGTATAATAGCTTTTATAAATATATATCAAGTGTAGAAGAGGGAAGAAAAATAAAAATTATTTTACAAATAAAAAACTTCATATTTAAGACAATAGATATGGAAATTAATTTTTTAAAATAGTTTTTATTATGAACATATATGTTAATAAAATTTAACATATATTCAAAATAGTCATTAATTATCGGAAAACATATAAATTATATTGATTTATTTTTAAGAATATTAAAACAGTTTATTGCAGTTTACTAATATTTATAAATTTTCGTTAAATATATGATATCGAATTATCCATCATAAAATATTCTTTTCACGGGCAAAAAAAAAGGATTTCATGGCGTAGATCAAAGCATTCACCTTTCGGCCTTCCAAATGCTCGGTCGAAATCTGACTTTAAATTTTCTTTATTTAAATGGCTTAATCATTGAATGCCAATTAACTCTAATAAATAATTTAAAAATAATTTTAAAAGGAAGTCTAGATAAAACTGTCTTTTGAAGAACCCTTTGAATAATTTGAATTTAAAACCAATTTTTAAATACAATTCTTCTATAAGAAGATGTTTCAAATTTTTGTTTAATATTTCAGGATTATAAAAACATGATCCTTCTCATATTTTTTACACTTATTTTATATTTATTTTATAGCTATACATAGTATATAGCTTTTATACTGAATAAATTTGTGTAGATAATATAAAAAAGCATTATAATTTTTTAAAAAATTATGCACTACATGACCACGCGTAAGGAGTTTTTTATTATGATTGCTTAAAATCAAATATTTGCAACTACTTTTTTCTATAATTTATTTTTTATGATAATTCAATACTCGTAATTTATATTGGTACTGTATAAATCATGATTTATTTAGCTAAAATCTCTATTCATAAAAAAAAAATTAAATAGTGAGTAAACAACTCCTGAATTAATTTTATTTTTATCCTTTCCTTGATTCTTCAAATAAAAATACATTAATTAGCAATACCTCTTTTACAAACTGAAGGAATATATTTTAATATATTAATGCTTAAGTTATTTATATTTTTTATACCTACTGAATTATTTTTGTTAAATTTAATAACTTAAAATATAATCTATTTTTTATGATTTATTTCTTGGATTATGTAAATGATCGTTCAAAATATTATTTATATATTTTGATATGATCTAAAGAAAGTAATTATTTATTTTGTATTATCTGAAGAAAATTATCTAAATAAAATTATTGTTTATTATTTTTAAGGAACTGAATTAGGTATAGTTACTAGGATTACTATATAATTGAAAATGAATTTTCAATTATAATATAAAAAGTTAACTTTTCAATAACAGATAATTTAAATTAAGTTATAGTCAATGTAAATAAAACATGAGGTGAGATATTATCATGATTAATATCATAATAACGTATAAACTAAATTTATGATAAAGTTAAGAGAAGATAAACAATGAAATGTTAATGTAAGTTAGATTAACAGTATATATTAATAATGTAATCTAAGTTAATTATACAAATTATTGTCACTCATGATTAAGTTGAAATGTACCTATGAATATGATTCTCTGACAGCTTTTCATCTCTTATGAATTATAATGACAGCTATAATATTTAAACACGATAATAATACTTAATTAAAATTTTCAATAAGTAAAAGAATAAGTTAATTTTAGAACGTAATTATTTATAAAATTGATTCTCTGTAAATTTATATTAAGGAATATATAAAGTGAATTAAAAAAGAAAAATTAAAAATATTCTATAATTTTATACAATTCCCGTTTGAACCATAAAAAGAAATTTATTTTGATTAATCTAATATTAAATATTTATACAATTTTATGTTTATTTTTCATCTGTTTTAATTATTTTTCCTTCTCACGTTTATAATTTATCAGCTTATACGTACATAAATTTAAGGTCGTGTGCTAAATATAAAATCTGTACAAATAAAAAAAAATATTAATATAAAATAACTAATTGATGATTTTCAGTAATTTCTATTGTTTTTTATCAATTACTTTCTAATAATTATGTTTTTAGAAGATATATATTAGATATATTTAAATTGTACTTATTTTTGTATATATCTCGTTTAAAATTAATGATGAATCTAAGAAGTAAATATACTTTTTAATGTAATTTTATACCATATTATTGTATCAATCTATAGATTATTAATTAATTCCGTAATTGTTTGATAAAAACCATTGAATGAACATATGCGTTGTTAATCAAAATCTTAAAAATAATACGAAGTATTGTTGTTTTAGAAGTTCGTTCATCCACAATTTTTGTTAAAATCTTAATATATGCAATAAACGTGATAAGATAGATAACAAGAATAAAAGTAAAATACTGGCTTTAAAATGTATGAGACCTAAAGTACTATCATTTTTAAATTAAAATGAATAATATAATTAATGAAATTGAATTGTTCTTTCTTATTTACAAATGATTTATATATATGTTCTATAAAATTGTCTTCGTAAAATTAGTTAATTAAAAAAAAAGTTTTATTTAAATTTATTACTGATGTAGGATTATTATGAAAATTAAAACCAAATGTTAAATTAAATTCAATCTTATATCATTAATAATAAATAAATAAATAATTTTAAAAATCAAAACTTCTTAGTAAGGGAAAAGGCATAGTAATATGTTTTATTATTGAATATCTACATGTGAATTTTTTCAAATTCTTATTTAATTGATTTTAATTCTATTTTCTTATTTCTAATTAAATGAGTATATTAATCGGATACATTTTTTGTACCATTTCACCATATTATAATGATATAACTTATATCAAGATAATATTGCTTTATTTTCTTGGTGATATTTGTAATAGAATAATGTTGAATTAGTTGAATCGTGATGTAATTTCTACATTGACTGAATTTTACATTTTAAAGTTATAAACGATCACTTTTAATCGAAATATTATTTAAAATTTTTTAATAATTATTTATACACATTCAATTAAATCATTCTTTAATTTTGAAGCTGCTAATGAAGAGTTTATGGGATATTAAAAAGATATTTAATAGCTTGAGAAAAAATTGAAATTTTTTTATTGCTTTCTTAAAATTTTTATTTTAATGGCCCTAGCAATTAAGATATTTGATGTGAATGTACTTTTTACTAAATTGGAAGCTTATATTTTTCTACAAGATTGTATTAACATTCAACTTGTATTACATTGACATTTTCTAATTTTTTTAAAATATAGTAGTACTTTTTGTTTAAGCGTAAATAAGATTACAATATTTTTAAAAATTTACGTTGGTTTTTTCCTTGGTAGCAGTATTGAATATCTATCAATCTTAAAACGATAACGTGATAATCAGTAAACAGTAGAGATATTTACTAAATACGGAAAATTTTTTTTTTTTTTGCAAACTAGTTCGTGGCCGATGCATAAAGATGATAAATAGTTGAAATAAAAAGAGAAATATTCAGACGAACAGATAAGCAGATAACGGAAGTGAATAAAAGACTGGAAGAAAGAAAAGATAATCAAAAGGGTTAGCGTTGGCTTTTCTGTCAATCGAACTTAATATTTGTCTTCAATCCTTGACTTCGATTTGAGCGATTACTCGTAGTTAAAAATTAATCGCATACTTGATCATCAAATTAATAAAGAGTCTTAGAGAGATTTTTAAGAGATATGTATTGAATTGCATTATGTTTAGTCTTTGTACATTACAAAAATTTAGTTAAAATTTGCATTAAGTTTTATTATTGTTATTATCATTATCATCATCATTATCATCATCATCATCATCATCATCATCATCAGCAGCAGCAGAAGCAGCAGCAGCATGATTATGATGATCACTATTACAAGTTATTCACTCTTTATTATTTAAAAATTTTAAACTAAACATAATAATGCCCCTATTATTTTATAAATAAAAAAAAATGTCTACACTTGTAGTAATTTTTAAAAAATTCTTAATTTAATATACGTTATAATGTAACCGAATAAACTTGTACTCTACAGATTATTAAAAGGATCAAAATTGTTTTTTATTTATAAAGTAAACACTTATAAATTAAATAATAATATAAAATCAGCGATATATTAAACATATTTTTATAAATCTTAAAAATATTTTCACTCAATAGTTTATTGCATTGAAATATTGTTTATAAACTTAACATTAGTTTTCATACAAATAGACTAAGAAAGAGAAACGTTATTGATTACGTAATAATTTACATAAAATATTGAGAAAATCATTGATTAGAATTATAAAAACATTTCAATTTTAATAAATCAACGAATTTTAAGATAAGAACAATACTACCACGATTTAATTAATTTCTTATTACACACGGATAAAGTCAAATAGACATTTTTAAGAACAATTTTTATCTTAAACAGTTGTACTATCACTGTGAAATATTCCTTTACATAAAGGCATCAGAATTTTATTTCACATTAAAGACATTTAATCCAATGGAATAACGTCAGTTCCAAAAAACAAAAAATTACCGGTATCAGAATTACTGTTTCTTAGATTCTCGAATCCAGATCATAAATTTTCTTTAGAAATATACGACTTTTAACACGAAAATTGGTATCTGCTTAGATAAAAAATAAAGGTGATATGAAATATAAAATATTAGAAGAAATGTTTTTGATTTTTTTTTTTACAGTGTGAAATGACAGAAAATTTATATGAATTGTGTATAAATTCACTTGATAAAAATATAATCCTCTATATTTTTTATTTTTTTTCTTTTTGTTTTATATATATCGATACAAGTCATATTGATTCAAAAAAAAAAAAAAAATTAAAATCGTGAATAAGCTGCAATATTATGTAAAAACACTTCAAATTCGTGTTATGTTTTGAAAAGTGCAAATTCAATTGTGAATATATGTGATTTTTTTATTAGCGTGCACATGCAATAAAGACAAATGATCAAAATTGCATTTAACACAAATTAGTCACGTGCCGCCGTATATTATGATCTCTTAAAGAAGTCTATTGTCTCAATGAGAAAATATTCCTTTATTACTTTATTATAGTAATCGATAAAACAAATAAAAAAATTTGAATTTCGATCATGAATTTGTGTTAATTAAAAAATCTTAAATAATGTTAATATTATTTTAATTTTGTATGCATTTAATAACTAGTGAAATATTTTAGGCATGTCTAGGTAAAATAATAATATGTTTTATTCAATTTTAACATTATATGTTAAATTTATATATATTTATTACAGTGAAAAAATTTATATGTTGATTTGTTATTTTATCTATATAATATTTTATGCATGTTAAATATCTCAGTTCTATTTATATAGTAATTTATAAATATATTATTAATTTTTTATATAAAGTTATTATTTATATTGTTTACAGATTCAATTAAAACAAAAATTTTTATTGACAGTTTTTGAATATTTATATTCAAAATGTGATTTTACATTAGGTAATTAAAAAAAAATATTTTTTATACTGTTCTTATTTGATTTTATGATAATTTCTTATCAACAATAATTATGTAATAATTTCATACGAAATATTTTGTTTTGTAATACGTTTTATGTTTTTTAAATGTAGATATTTATGTGTATAAAACCAACTTCATGATCTTTATTTTAAGAAAGATAAATGTGTGAATAATAATATTATTATAATGTTAGCATATTAAAATATTAATTTTTTACCTTGAATAATTTAACTAATTCAATAATTTAAATAGTCGTAATACAAATATTTATCTTATATGTATAATCTATAAAATCATTTAATTCAAAAAATTGAAACAAATGTTTTTTAACATTTACGAATTAACATAATTTATTAAATTAATAGCATACAAATAAATATTTTTTTTGTGGCTTATAGTAATATTAGTCTTGTGTTATTTTAATTGATTACTGTTTTCTTAAAGCTTTGTTAAACCTTAATTTTCTTATCATATTATTAAAAAGTAGAGCTATAAATAATGAAGATCTTTACAAATTACCGATTTTTGTTCAGATGTTATACAATACTATTTTGTTTCAAATATATTTTATAGAAAATAAATAACATAAAATACTGAAAACAGTTCTTATTAAATTTATTAATTAAGAATCATATTAATTTATTTTTATTTATAATGAAGGAACATGAAATATATATATAGGTTTAAATAAACAAAGCAATGTCTTGAAATTAAATTTCTTGATTATGTTGATATCAAATATTATAATATTATATTATTAGCATAAGTATAAATTTCTCTAACTATTAACTACATCCAATCAATATTTTATTACATATATTCAATGTTTGAACATTCGCTTAAAGGTTTCCTTATTTTTAAATTCCTTGACCTCAATGATAGTTTTATTGATAGATAAAAAAAGATTTCAATCTGAATATGATTACATTTTTTAAAATGATTTTATAAATATTTATAATAATATTTATATAGTCATTAATAATTTTATCATTAGAAAAAAAATTATTTTTTCATAATTTTTTTTGTTGAAACATTACCAACAACGGAAAAATAGCTTAAATATATAATTGTTGAAATATTTTTTTATAGTATATCCAATTAACAAATATTTAATTAATTTATATCAATTCATATATATGGAATATTAAAAATATAGATCAACTTAAAATTTACATTTATTTTATTTTTTTAATGATTACAATTATTGAAATTAGTACTTACTAGGAGCAGTTGACGTTTCTTATTTTCCCTGAAAAAAAATAATTATATTTCAATATTTATAACTTTTATATATAATAATTATATATATTATATATATATATATATAATATATATAATATTATGAAGAAATGTAAAAAATCAGCAACTATATGTTGAAAAAAAATTTTTCATGAAATTTGATAAATTAAAAAATGGACTTTAATACTGAATTTTAATACAGTAAATCTCAAACATGTTGCCTAATTTTGTCGGTATGATAATGATAATTATTAGTATTTTTAATTTTGTACTAACTTTTAATTATCCATGGTACGTAACACACCTGATAATAACCATCGTTTCCTGTAAATTTTATTTATTTTAATTAAAAATTTAAGTAATAAACGCAATAAACAATGACTGCTAACATTTAAAATTATTATTGCAATTAATTAGTACATTAATTAACACTAGGTTTTTTGAAAATTTTATTTTGTTTTAAAAGTTAAATGTCTTTCAAATTAGCAAAGTTATATTACACATAATCTGAAAACGATTTATTTTACCAAATACGGAAATATTTTTAAATATTATTCTATTGTATTATCAAATTTTGTATAAGTTTTTTTTTCATTTTGAATGTGCAAATTTTTAAATTTAACAGCAACAAAATTATACGAAAATAAATAATATAAAATTTTCCAAAATGTGAAAAGCTAATTTTTATATTTTTATTAAATAAATTTATTATTAGATAACAGAATTGATATTATTACAGATCACTTATATAAATATTAATTTTATTATAAAATGAAGATGTAGAAAACATAATATAGTCGAATAATTGTAATTTATAGCATAATTATTTTCATACAAATCAAAATTTTATATATTTTAATTCTGTTCTAGTTTAAAAAGCACTCCAAATTATGTATTATTTTGATTAATTTGTAAGTTTTTTTAATTTTAATTTTGTAATCTATTTTTTACGTATCATTTATTTTATTTATTTACTATTATTAGTAAAACTAATAATAAACTATTACTAATATTAGTTGAATAGTCAAAACTCATATTTTTTTAAATCGAATATTTTAAAAATTTACTGTAGACAATTTTTTATTTTTATTTAAAATCCACGTGTCAAGCATGTCGCTCATTTTCAAAGTAACAATATCATATTGTAATACGTTAAAAAAATAATATGGTATAATTTTCAAATAAAATTTAACAAAATATTGTAAAAAAAAAAGTTGTAATTAAAATAAAGTGTCATGCGTAAATTAATGTCAATTAATTCATTTTATTATGTTATGACAATTATCTTTATACAAAATATGATTATTTTTTTTTTTATCTACTAAAATTAGTATCTCAAACATGAGAATATTTTTTGAAGTTTTCATAATTTTTCTGATATTTTTAAAATAATCGTACCATAATATTTTTTCGTTTTTATAATTAAAAATATCGTATTTATTTAATTTTTCATAATATTTTTATAACACAATCATTAATTTAATATAATTTGTGTCGGTTTTGGTACGATTATTTAAAAATATAAATAAAGAAAATAATGTAACAGTTATAAAATTAGACTAACAATTTGATAAAAAATAACTTGAAGTGAAATTCAGTACTATATACAACTATATTCAAGATTTTTAATATTTAATATCTTTACAGAAATAGAAACAAAATTCTAAGGTTTATTCATATTTAAAATTGATATTGATTTTTTAATTTTTGAAAATTTTGTATTGATTCATATTATTCACATATTATTTTTTAAAAATATAAAGATAATATCATTTCATATGTTATATTACCTTATAAAACAAATTTCTCCTATATTTAAATAACTGTTGTTTACATTTATATATATGTATACATACGTATATATTATGCTTTTAATGTAACATATGTGTATAATATATTTAATATTAAATATAATATAAATAAACAAGTATATACAAAAAACAATTTTAATTCCCTTATTTATAGTTGGACTAAAGAAATTAAAATATGTATATATGCATTTAGATAAAGACACTGCTTCATAATTGCTGAACTTATTTATTAACTTTACTTATCTTGATTTCATAAAACGTGATAGAATTAAATCTTGTTTTAGTAACTAGTAACTAGAATAAATATGTACAGTAATGTCAGGAGAAATATATTTGATAAAATAATTAGTGAAATGAAATGGTGACACGTTCTGTTATTGTACCAGATGTAACTCAACATTTATAGTTATATCCAACAGAGGCTACTGGGATAAACTATTTTTACAAATACTGGATAATCTAGTATTATATATACTGGCTAATTGAAGAATGAACAGATAAATAATATGTATAATATATTTCAATTATTAGCTATTAAAATAGAATTCTTTTTTATAAAAAATGTTACGTTAAAATTAATACTAAATATATAATAAAATATTAAACATTAATTTTGAATCCTTAAGAGATTATATAATATTTTCATATATATATTAATTTGTTAAACTTATAAAATATAATTCAAATTATTAAGTTGCCCAATAAATTGTAAATAATTTAATTTATTTCATATTTTATTGATCATAATTTACCTGTCCATTTAATAAATGTCAATAATAAGTTATTTTAAAATATTCTATTATTAAAATAAAATTAAATAAAAACTTGAGTTTTTAATTAAAAACATAACTATAATATATGTTTGTACAGATATGATTCAATTTATTCCTTGAAGTAATATTTTATGTAAAAAATGTACTTTCTTCTAGTTACTCACAAAAATTAATTATACATAAAAGAAAGTTAAAAAAATATCTTTCCAATCATTTTCGTGGATTAAACGTGCTTTTAAATGTAGCTATTAATCACGATTTCACTTGAATTTTATAATAATGTTTAATAATGTCTATTATAGCAATATAAGTGTTGTTATAAACAATAAATCAAAAAAAATTAGTGATTATTAATTATCTGTTTATAATTAGTAAATAAATGGTTGCTACTATCTAAAAAATAATAATAAATAGTAATTATTGTGGAATATATTTTTCCAATGAAAGGAATTTATGAAATATGAAGTGTTTGGTCGGTATTGTTACTTCCGTAATAATTTTCAAATTTTTATGTATATTTTGATAAAATTTCAGCTTTATTAAAGAGGATTTTTGTATTTGTCGGTGATAAGTGAATATAAAGCTTTAAAAAGTAATTTTAGCACACAAAATGTAAATAATTGCTTAATTTTTCAAAAATTTGAAGTTATCATTATTCTTTTTCACTTTAATGTTACATTGTTAATAAAAAATTTCTCCTTCAATTAACTTAATTTCTTCATTTTTAATGATTATTAGACTTGAATTCTCTTGTATTACTAAGATAATTTCTAAAGTAATCTATGAAGATTACTGAGAAAAATAAATGAATTTAATGCATTATATCTTTATTAGTTGAATTCCTTACGTGCATAAGTGTCTTATCAATTACAAAAAATACTTGAACTTATGTGGATACAAATTTGATGCGAGGGATAGTGATAACACCGGCTTTACGTATGATAATTTATTTATAATCGCGAACTTTAATCAGATCACTATCCTTATCAGTCACCATACATTCATTGGCTATGTATTTGAAGTATCTATTAAAACATGAATTCTTCTCCTTTGCCATTTTAATCGGAATTCGGATAAAATAATTCTCGTGTGAAGAAAAATCTGAAATGATCGGTGACATATATTTTACATTCATTTTATTACTTTTCTTGTCAACGCAATTGTATTTGTTCATTAAAGATGATCGTCAATCATTTCTTGACAAGGTCGACTAAACTATGATATGTGACGCAACCATTTTTGAAGTATTTCAATAAAAAAACTAAATAGTTTTCTCATATGATGTTAATAGTATCTTGATATAGATAATATGATTCAGATATTAAAAAGATTAACTCATGTTCTTTACAAGTATATATTAAGAATTTGTTACATATAAGTTGTTAATATTGTATTAAAAGTTAAGTAATTGAAGAAAACAATAGTTTTGTTTCATTTTTTTTATATTTATACATTTCATTGAGTCAGATTATTGTACTTTGTAAAGTTTTTTCTATTTTTACTTGAATATTAATATGAAGTATTTAAATATTCATTTAAAAATATTAGTCAAGATCACTGATTCTAATCATTAATATCAAAATCAATAGTAAATTAAATATTGACATTAACTAAACATTTTTCTAATTTAATAATTGAAAAATAAATTTCTTTAGAATTATATATATGCATTAATTTGTAAATAAACATCATATTTCTTAAACATAAAAATAACTCCATAAAAAAATAATTCAAAAAATATTCTTATACTGGGTTTAACTAATAAACTTATTCGATAATCATAACATTTAAATCCGAAACAATATAGTGTGTCATTTCAAAAAAAACTTTTCTTGTACGCAATGAATATCTTAAAAAATATCATGAAATATTAGAAAAGTTTTCGTGAATTGCTTAATAAATATAGTTGACACTATTTCAACTTTTTAAACTTGTCTACGGTATTTCAAAATTATTCGAATCAATTTGATTTTTCTGAAAAAAGAAAAATTATATTGCTCATTTATTATAAACACTGGTGAAAATTTTATTTTTTAAAATATTGAAAACTCCAAATTATCTTTTAGTTAAAATAGTATATCTCGATATTTATTATAATATATTGTCTTTACATATGTTTGAATCGAACGAAAATAGTAAAGTAAATTCTTAAAAAAATATTTCTTCATTTTTTATTTTTGGTCATGAAGGATAATATCAAAATGTATTGTAAAAGTTTATTCAATTTTTTTAACTAGCGTTTTTTACTCATTATATTAAAGAGAAAAAAAAATTTAATATGTAATAGTAAGTTTTATAAAGTATGTTTCTTATTTTATCGTAATTTTTCATCAACTATTATATTAATAAATAAAAAATTAATTAAAATTTATTTGGACTCATATTCAAGATGCGAATAGCGTTAATTATTAATTGGATAATTATCACTTCTACTTAGTGTTAATGACATTCCACGATTTTTAACGTATCGACCACCTGCGAAATAGAATAATTTCATTACGTGATCAACCATAAACATTAATTCGTAATGTTTGATCTATTTCATATTTTAAAAATTCGTTATTGTAAAGCTCACTGTCATTGTGATATTCAATTTTAAATTTTAACAATTTTTTGAAGATAATGCTACATAAAATGTTTTAAAATATTTTATTGTATATTATGTATTATAATATTTAAATGAAATTACCATTTAAAAATTAAAAATACAAAAAATTTAATAATAATTTAAGTCATAAATAAAAAATTGATGGAGTTCTATTCATTTATAACTAAAGAAATATTTAAATCTTTTCTTTAGTCAAAGATACGTTGTTCGACTTTTATTACAAATTAATGTTTAAAGTAGATATTTTTACTGTATATTTTCACAACTATATATAATTTTATAATTGACTTTTGATAATTTCGATAATCGGATCAAATATGAATTTACTCTTAACGAGAGCTGTGTGTGCATACACGCACACCCTACGCGCACCCCCTACATACATATACACACACATGCGCACGCCTGTGATGACGATTTATAATTTCATTACATAGGGTTCAATGTGTGCTTGAAATGGGAGAACAATTAATCTTGCAAAGTATATCTTGGATCTTATCTTGA
The DNA here is from genome assembly GCA_018907245.1 of Eupristina koningsbergeri. Taxonomy (NCBI): domain Eukaryota; kingdom Metazoa; phylum Arthropoda; class Insecta; order Hymenoptera; family Agaonidae; genus Eupristina; species Eupristina koningsbergeri. The sequence continues at coordinate 136,571 of JACCHV010000118.1, forward strand.
TGAATTATAAGGGGATTAAGTTTTTATTGTATAGGTGTCTTGATGCTTGAAGCAATTATGCAATTATATATTGTGAGTATGAGTATTTACAATTAATAAGAATAATGACGTACGATTATTGTTATAAATGATTACAATGTTTAAATTTTTTTTAAATTAAGCAATAACGATGTGTATTGTAAAAAGCGTTTTTTACACATCATGTTAAAATTTCTTGAATTTATAAAAAATTAAAATAATGCTTTTTGCATTGCAGACTATGTGAAAATATTTTCATTGATCAATCTAAATTTCCTTTTATTTTATTTGTAATTGTTTTTATAGCAGTTTCCGATGCAAATTTTAAAGGATTAATTTATATTTATTTGAATTATATTTTTGAAAATGTCGAAGATGTTGAAAATGAAATAATGTTAATTGTTTAATTTATTCAAGTTGATTATTTATAATGTATTATACAATTTAATGTAAAAACATACACGTTCTATTAAGTTCTATTTTGATTCCTTATCTTTTATTTTTCAAATTATATAGAATAAAAACGCAATTGAAGAAAATTAAAGTAAATTTTGGTTAAATCAAGAATGTTTTTAACATCATACAGAAAAAGTCTTTAGTTCGTTACCATTAGTATTGATAAAATTCGTATGCGTAACACGAATTACAATGCAACCAAAATTAAAGATTAGAGTGAGTTTGTCTATAAAATTGTAACTGACCTTGACATAAGTTGATTTCCTATTCCGCATAAATTATATAAAATAAAGAGTAAGTTTTTGGAGTGAATAATTCATTAAAAAAAAAAAGTGAATTGTGAAGCGCAATTACCCTATTTCTATTGTGAATGTATGTTCAGATTTCTAATAAAACAATACTAATACGTAAAGCTTACAAAATAATAGTTTTATGGAAGTTATTTTAATGTGTTTTCATTTTCTCTAAGTAATAAGTTTCATAATGAACAGTAAAAAATTTACTATGAATTTTTCTAATATACTTCTTTGTGAACGACTAAACAAATATGAAAATATAAATTAGAACTTGTATAATTTTTCTATCAATAAACATTAAAGTATACTAGTTATCTTTGTTTATTTTTTTTAAATATCATTTCAATCGTAATAAAATTAAAATTATAACATTTCATAGAATAAAAAGATTATTGTGATAATTTTCAGATAAGAAAATGAAATACGTATTTTTTTTTCATTAATATTTAATAGTGCTTTGTTTATTTATGTAAAAGTTGTTATAAACTCATTTAAATTTGCAATTTTCTGCAGATATTTTGAATTAACTTCCATATTCATCTTTTTTATGTTAAAAATGTTTTGTAGAAAAAGGATCTTATTAAAATTTTCAAAGTTGATAACGAAATGAAAATTTTTTACAACTCTTGAAATTTCATCAAAATAATTTAAAATTAAAATTTTCATTGTAATTCAACATAAATAAAGTAGATTTCGTACAAAGTTTTGCTGTTTCCAATTCTACTTTTTGTACCTGTCGATATAATTTCATTTTTTTTTGTATTGATGAAAAAAAGTCAATTCATTACTGTCGGCCAGTTGTTGAATTTACTTCTATTTTGATTCTAGTCGCAAGTAAAACAGTATAAAGTATAACAAAATTGAAATAAAAAAAGGAAATATTTAATATTCATAAATATCATGCAAGAATGCTTAATCCTATAAAACATCGATCACAGTCGAAGGTAACAATTGTCGTGAACCTGGAAAAGCTCTGGCGCGCAAAATTCAAAAGCGCAAAAGCTTTCGAAGAAGAGGAAGACATCTAGGGTAATCCCCGGCGATTAGCTCCTTGACTCCCGTTATCTCGTTTGGAATCGGAAGCCCGGGGCCCGGTGCTAGACACGCGCGAGGAGGTGCTCGGGATCTGGGGCTTATCGGCTCGGGTGCGCAGCGCGCGTGCGCGCGAGCGAATAAAAAGCGAAATTAGCAGCGGCGCGCGGTCAGTCCGTCAGGCGGTCGCGCGCGCACATCCAACAAATACAAACACACACACACAAACAGTCGAGCGCATCCACCCACAAACACAGAAGCACACGCGCACAATTAGTACAGACGCGGAGACAAGTACAAACGTCCTTTCTCCCTCTATCTTTCATTAGGGTTTTCCGTGTCACGCCTCCACCCCCGAAAGAGCCGCTTTCGCCGGGCGAACATCTCCTCCTCCCCCCCATCCGCGCTTTTCCTCGTGGAAAGTCTGGTGCTGGACAGTCGTCCGAGTGCTAATGGTGCACGGGAGTCCTGGTCGTGCGCACCGGAGACATTCTCGCTCGTCGACGTGAGACGCGGTGCCGCTGCTCCTGGTGAAAAAGCATTTTTTGAGAGGAAGCCGAGTCCCAGAATTTACTGCAAGCGGTACCGACAAACATGTTCGCCGCCTGGAAGTCCTGCTGTGAGTACAATTTTCCGAATTTTCAAACATTTTCCCAGTCTGGGGTGCGATCGTCGAGGCTTTCTTCATATTCGCTTTTCGAACTTTTAAATCAGTTGGTTTTAGAGTCGCACTTTTCATTAAATTCATTGTTATTCATAGGCTCTCGTTGTTAAGTAGAGCGCGTTCGCCGAGGTTTCGAGCAAAATGTATATGACGACGATGTTTAACGAAAAAACCGTAAAAATTATTTGTCGTTAATTGGATTTGCGCCTCCGTTTGTACCAGGAAAAAATAATCATCTCCGTTCCCGCAATTTTTACAAAAAAACAATTATATTTCAAATCAGGCAGTTTAGATTCTGTCGCAGCAAATAAAATAAAATTAAATCAGTGCGCCAGCGTGCGGTTGATTAGAAATGACGGTCGCAATATCATTAAAATCAAATAAGGACAAAAAAACGATTAATTGCAATATATTAAATTAAAGCTCAATAATAATGGTAATTACAGTGTCAATTATATCGGTACGTGGTAGCGCTCAAATTGTTCAACAAACGCCGTAATTTAAATTAACTAATTTTTTTTTATCGATTGTCTTATGAATTACTAGCCAATCCAATGCAAAATGAAACGCACTTCAATTGCGATTTAGCACACAAGTTTCTTTTGCTTTTCTGAAAATTCGCGCGTTAGTCGCGGTGTACTCGTAGAGGTGACTCTTTTTATTTCAGCTATTTTTGTTCTCGATTTCATTCTCGCTCAAAGGGAAAAATATCCTGTCTATTCCTCGACAAAAGCTATTATTCAGATAACATCGACAGCTGCATTCCATTTCAAAATTGCACTTACGTCCCTGTGCAATTTTTCAGTCTTCATCGGCCGATCGCGTAATTGTCCGGACGTAACGAGATTTTCTTTACAAATCGATGGAGTAGCGTCAAATCTATTTCCGATGCCTCGATAAACGCAACGACGTTCGCGATTGTTTTTGTTTTTCTTTTTATTTCGCGCGAATAACGGTTGGTCGCCTATCAAACAAACCGTTTTGGCATGCCAAGCGCTTTTCTCCCCTTTCCCCCCCCCCCACCCCCGCACCCACCGTTACGGGTTGGAGACCTGAGGTGGCAATTTTTGAAAAGACGACCACTTTCGTGCTTTTCGGGGGGTCATACATTTGGCAGAATTTTCTGGCTGGAGATAAAATTTTTCCTCTCGGGCTGCTTATCATTTCACGGTAAACTAGTCATGAATCTTATGTGCGATTTTTTTGAGCGCAAACGATGCTTGACAAGTTTTTATTTTGACGGGGTAAACAAAGCAGTTTTTAAATCGATTCACTTAATATACCGATATTCAAGAAATTTCCAGGATTTATCTTTGGAAGCGTTTTCCGATGGAAATTTCATGCGAAAATCCATAAATTCCATTTACATTTTCATACATTACAACTCCTGAATTTCGGCAAAAAAATCAAAGTGCATGTTTTATTCCTTTTCGTATTGGAAAACTTTCGTGAATATACTTCACCATGAATAAGCAAAACGATATTCCTTTGCTCTACCAGAATAATTTTATGCTTTTTAACATAAAGTTACGTGAAAGTGTTGCGAGAAGAGGAACAATAAAAAAAAAAAATATTTGATGGAACGCTTGGTGATTGATTTGTAGGCGCGCCAAATTTTTTCGCTTAAATAATTTCGATTCTTTCAACGTCTGCTTCCGCTTCCGGTAATTTACCTTCATCTTTCTCTTTCTTTCATTGTCTACTTGAAATATTAAATACTCATACTTTTTCCAAGAACAGGCCGTTAATTTACTAATGGAGTTTTAGTTTAAAATAAAATAAATTTCAAACCGACCAATTTGTTTGGTTTTTGTTTAATCATCTGCTTATTGTTGAAGAATTCCGATTTTAAATTTGTGCATGCATTTATAAACACGTACATGCATGTTATTAATATTGAAATAAAAATTGAAATAAATTGAACTATATATAAAATGATTCCAACAAAACTCATTATTACATTCATAAAATAAACTAGCTTATAATTATTTTTTATTCAACTTTTCTACATAATTATTTAATTAATTAATTTCTTTAATTTAGTTATCATTTCAGTTCTTCGAGTGAATTTAAAGAAAGTGAAAAATATGTTTGAATGAGATGATATCAGTTGATTTATAGATCAGTTGTAAATTTTTTCTTCAAAACAATAGTGTTGTTAATGGTTATTTTAAATGAAATATTTGAAATCATATAAATGAATTTAAATTTTACTAGTCATTATTGGAACTGGAATTATTTATTAATTAAAGATAGTTCGTCATAAAAAATTTAGTAATTAATTTACGTTTTCCACTTATTTGTCTTTTAATCTAAATGTAATAAATTTATAATATACATTATTAGTTCTATTATTCACGTACGTATTATATAAAAATTGTTGCTTTTTTTTATAAGCTTAACAAACTACATAATAATCGTTCTTAGAAATAAATATAATATTTTTAGACTTTAACGTATTTTTTAATAAATTTGTAAAAAGCTAATTTTTATTCAATATTCTTGTATTGTCTTTAAATAAATCTCTTGTACACATAAATATATTCGAGGATTTACACGTCTATGCATAATTATATTAATACCTCTATATTTTAATAAATTTTTTTTTTTGCAAATCTTCCTTTTTTTTAAAGATTTCTACCATTCGAATATTTTTATTTAGAAGGCAATTTTGCAAATCGTTAATTTTTACAGAGAAACATTGCTTTTAAAGATTCATAATTTTTCACAATAATATTATTAAACATACGTAGACTAATAAATAAATAATAGTACAAGTATAATAATATACTTATTACGCAAAGGTTATTATCGTTAACCATTGAACATATTAGTAACAAAAGCTAATTCGCAATAAAAATATCATAAGTTTTCATATTCTTCAACAAAAAGAAAACACTATTGCATCATGTGTTAATGTATAAACAAAACTCCACATTAACTTCAATAATTCCTGTTATCTTTAGCGCAAGATGCCAAACTTTGGTTTAAATATTTAATTGTGTGTTAATATTCTATAACCGGAAATGTAGATTTGCTCGAGTCTCATATGTAAATTAAAATTTTTATATATTTTTATTATATAACAAAAGTAGAATTTTATTTTTTCAAATAAAAAAAAAAAACATATTTTTTGTTTATGTATAATTACAGCGCATTATTGAATAAACTATTGGGTTTAAAACAGTTTTTAATTTATATAATATAATATATTACAAGCCACATTTTATGAAATACAAAAGCTGTCTTTTTTTTATAATAGTTAAAATTTGAATAAATTATTCTGTCATCGGAAATGTAAAATAAATTTCAAACGTATATTATATTGAAATACAGATTTTTTCTTTATTAATTTTCAATTTTATGATAAAATATTATAGAATAGCATTCTAAGAAGGTTAATACACGGTGTAAAATAGAGAATAAAAATCTTATAATATATATATATATAAATGTGTGTATGTGTGTATATATATATATGTGTGTATAATGATGAAAAAAAAATTATACAATTTCAAACCAAAATTATTACTTATTAAAAGTCATAGAAATATAAACTAAATCCATGGTTGCACTTGCGCTACCCATTCGCTCGTAAATTTAACACAATTTACGATCGAGGATTATTTATATATATTTATATTAAAAGGATGAGTCAGAAGTTATTGAACGATACATTATTTATATTTTGTACAGATACTCGGTGTTACCCTACAAAACTACGTGACACGACTTTAGTTTTAAAATGCGCGCACGTTTTGAGTGTCGATGACGAGAAAATGACATTAATCCTTGTAACGCTTCCTAAACGCGTCAAATCTTTTGTTTATTATAGTATAAAAAAGTTAAACAATGGCAATGTAAACTTACCTTGCATGATCTATTTTGCTGCACACATGGGAGGCGACGTAACCTTTTTCCATTTTAACGAGGGATAATTTATTTGACATTATAGTGTGCAAGTTTTTAAAAGTTGTTCAAGAGCTTTACTTTTCTTGTATTTTTAATCTGAAGATTCTCGTTATTTCGTAGACGTCAGAAACGTCAATTACACGAAGTGTTTATCGCGATATCAATAAAGCGATTTATTAACAAGTGTCGATATTATAAATAGAAATTAAAAATAGAAGGGTGATTATTAAATTCCTCGCGAGTCTGTAATCGATCTGGTGCGATCGCTGGTCACTTTTTTGCTCTCGAGTTATTTCCCCCATTAATTTGCGAGCAGACTGAAACCACCGTACATTTCGCAAATTGCGAAAAAAGTCGAGAGAGAAAAGAGTGAAAAAAAAAAAAAATTTACCATATCATAATCGGTATCTTATCTCTCGGGAAGAAAAGAGAACAATTGGAAAAATGTCGAGACAGATGTTAAAGCATGATTTGCGACTTTGGCACGCGATAATGAGGGGGAGATGAAGCTCCTGTCACTTGGCGATCTCGAGTTTTCGCACGTGCAGGCTCATTGCAAATATCATTAACGACGACTCGCAGATAAGGAAGGTGGCACTTTAAAAAAAAATATGCCGCCGGGAAAAACTGACCGGGAAAAACCGGCGTCGATTTTTTCGCACATCGGACACGCCCGATCTTTCCAAAGGAAGCACTCGTTATTAATTTCGCGATAATGACTCGCCTCTCCGATAATAATTATTGCGCTTCCGACTCGCCCGCGACTCGCTTTGAAGGAGGGATGAGGCGGGGGGCGGGGGCGGAGGCGGAGGCGGCGGTTGCACAACGGCGGGCCGCACTCGAGGCCTTGCGTAATTTTTTCGGAAGCCGGGAAACCGCGAATTTTCGGTTAGAAATTTCCTACTTTTCCGATGCATATTGACGAGGGGCACGTGCTCAGGGCGGCACTTGCCTCCCTCTTGCCGACGCACGTGCAAAAGGAGCTTTCCGTTGTCGGAAGAGCCCCGGCTCCTTCCTTTTGAGTGGAGCCTAATGGTTCTTTTCCATTTTCAAGGTGCAATAATAATAATAATAAAAATAACAATAATAATAATAATAATGGTAATGAAAATGGTAATTATAACAACAACAGCAACAGTAATGATAATGATGATGATGATAGCAGCAGACGATACCTCTTCAGGTGCCTCGGGAAATTTCGTGAATTCGATAAAGGAAAAACGTGAATCAAAAGTCCACGTGCGTGGCGACTCGGGATTTAATTGGTTATTTCGCAAGGCAGGCGACGATGTGGAAAAACTTGAGCGAAAATTGCATATCAGTGTTCAAAGATTTTTCTCGGGTGCTGATGAATTTCGGTGTTGCACTTTGAAATGAATGGGAAACTTTTGTTTACCCAAATTCAAAGGCTCCTCGGTGTTTGCATTTAAAAATGAATATTTTTCTGTTGCTATGCTCTCAGTGTATTATATTTTACTATGTATTTGTAGAAATATTTTTCTACTCAAATACAAACTTGTATTTTGAGATTATGTCACCGAGATTTTCCTCTTAAATTTCATAAATAAATAAGTAATTATTTGCAATAAATTCAATGGACCTTTATTATTAAATTAAAATTTGGAATCGATAATTCATAAGTTTATATTTTAATATATGATGTCAATTCTCACTGATCGTTACTCTTAAAAATTACTTACAGCATGAAATTTACTAGTCCACAAAAAAATTATATATACTGTACTCAATTAATGAACGTCAATAATCAAACGAGAGAATTACAGGAATTTGCGTTTATTACCTATTAATGAATATCGAGGAAATTCCGACTATTTTCCAAATGAACTGTACTATTTTATAAACGCAAAATCCGTGTGTCATCATTAAAATAGAGATTCATTAAGAATGAAAGAGAAATACGGAATGACCGCTTTATTTAAAATAATTTGATCTTTAATTTAAAGCGATGGTTTTTAAATTCCACGAATGTTTGCCGAAACGAGTAAATGTTTCGAATGGAAAACCGAGAGCCACTGAAATAAACGAGCCAAAGCGACAATAATAATATAATAACGAAAGATCAGAGTGGAATAAAATAAAAAACAGAGTGGCCTCGTTTCTCTTTGCCATGAGCTTCTCTCCCTCGGCATTTTCCGTAGGGAAACCATAATAAAAGGTCGATCGCAAGCTAAATTTTCCATTTCATCCGCAGGTTTTTACTTTCCGCAGCGATGGATCTTCGCCATGATGGGCTTCCTCTCGCTGCTGAACGCCTACGCGATGAGGGTCTGCCTCTCGATCGCCATCACGGAGATGGTGGTCAGGCACAACAGCACCACTTCCATCGAGGGAAGCTGCCCGTCCCCCCACGCGCCCTCGGTCAATGAGACCCACAGGCCCTCGACCGAGGGCCTCTACGACTGGAGCGAGGAGGAGCAGGTGAGGACAAATGACAACCAGACAACAATGATAATTGTCCCTCGTTTTTTTATTTTTTGAAATGGAGAATTTTTTTAATACGACGAGGATCTTCTCTCTGTCTCTCTCTTGTTGGACATCTGGCTTTAGGATTTAGTTTTGGACTTGTTAAATCGGGCGATAACACGTTGGAGTGCAATTTCTTTATAATTTGTCACACTTTTAGCTTTTCAATGCGACGCATGCATACTAATACGATAAATCAATACATTTCTTCTACAAATATTGAATTGCAGATGCTGTACCAACTAAACAATCCTAAATTCTATGTTTTTCCCTTTGAATGTGCACATAAGGATTGAAAACTTTAGAGATCTCACAATTTCAAAACTGCTGAGGTATCGAAATCCAAATCCTTAGAAGAAGTTGACATTGTGTCGTTATGTAACTTAACAATAATCAATTAAAAAATTCAGGTTTGACTTTGTAATAACTTGAACACTGTACCTCCTTATTCATATTCATACTCAAACTCGTCTTACTCAACAGATCGCATTAAAATAATTCGTAAAATTTCATTAATATCTATGAAATTAAAGACATTAAAACTAAAAAAGCATTGTTATTGACGTTTACTAGAATCGTTGAATAATTTTAATCTTCAATTCGTTATCTTTACTCTATCTCAATAAAAATAGAATTTTTTTATCTAACAATCGTGATTATACAACTATACTACTACTTATAGTTAATATTCAAAATTAATATTTTTTTTCGAATGAATTAAATGTGCAAGTAAATATATACAAAGTTGAAACATTTTTTAGTAATTTCACCTGGAATTAAGTAATTGATGATGTATTATTTTGCACAGTTTTATATCTTAATGTTATTGAAAATGAAAAATTATTTCAATAAAATTTTTTTTTAATATATTTTACAGAATTATCGAATAGTTTATATTAATTTTTATTTTTTTCTTTATTCAATACTAAATAATATTCACGAACTATAATAATTATCGTTTGATTATGGTATAATTCATTTTAAAAAATTTAAAAATATTTTTAGTGTAAATAAAAAATTAGAATGGCTATTAAATTAACTTTTATCAATGGATAATTAGTCTTAATTTAGAGAATTTTTATTTAAATAAAATATATAATACCCCCTGTAAATATTACATGTTACTAATTATTTTATATTATTTTACTGAGAAGACACTTAAATTGTTTACGGCTTTGGTATATTTAGGAACAGAAACAATAAACATTTATATTTTTTAAGTATAAAATTATTGATGATATAATAATAATAATAATAATAACAAAAAATAATTTTTTTATAAAAGAATTTCGTAATTAAATTTTAATTAGTAATAAAATAGTATTATATTCATTTTTATTGAGCTTTAAAAATCAATAAAGACGTATCAAGTCTATTAAAAATGGTAGGAAAATAAATAAACTATGTAATATATATATATTCTTTTAAATATTGCAAACTTTACATAAACTAATATAATTTAAAATTATTTTACACAGATCAAATAATCAATATAAGTCTATTTTGGTATAGAAATATGTCGAACTAACTACATGAAAAATCATAAAAAATTCCATAGTATTTAATATTTTAAATTCATTTATTTTTTAAAATGACACTTGAAATATTTACTAGTTACTTTTTTATAAACAATGTCAACAAACAAATGCATTTTTTTACGTTTTCTATTATAAAATAAAAAGTTGTAATTTTAGTGCTATAGTATCCATTAATGAATTGTAGATAATAAAATTACGAATAAAATCCATTTTTATGTAAACTAATTGCAAAATTATATGTAGAGGAATGGCCAAAATCATCAAAAAATTTTTGTATAAATTAAAAAATTTGTAACGTTGTTACTTTTAATTTTTTTAAATCTGATTATCTGTTTTAAGTTTTTTCAACAGTTTTAAAAAATAATTACAGTGCAATGGTTTATAGTAGTGGAAATGAATTATGCACTATTTGTAAATTCTTACAATGATTATCTTGAGAACTATTGCAGCTATTACAATGATTTTTTTTTTAATTTTAGGGTAACTAAATACTAGGATTCTGACTCTTGTATATGATTTTGAATTACATCATAAAATTTTATAGTACTACTATGTACATAATTCTATCCTCTGTTTTTATTTCTCCCCACTACTTTTGTGTTCTTGGTCGTTTTTGGTCGTGTTTATCCGCATTTTTGAAATAATTTAAAAGATTTTTACCAAATGTGAGTAAAAGATTCTACTTTATTGTCGTTATATTTTTTTATGATCGTTGAGAAAACTAAAGTCGGATAACGCATTGGGCAAACAATACCTTAGAAAATTTTCGCACAAATTATTTACCAATCGAATTGTACTAAAAATAATAATCCCATACAACTGAAATTTTGCACAAATACAGTATATTTATATAAAGTGATTTCTACAATATTATTGTTAGATTTTTATTTGAACTATGATTTTATACAAATATCGTTATCCTTTTTTCCATCAACAATGAAGAATAATTTTTATATAATCATTAATGATGATGATCGTGATGAATGACATTAGATATAGATAAAAATTGTGGGCTAATTAAAAATAGATTAAAATTAATATTTTTAGATTAAAATTAATATTTTTACTACGAATTTGATTGTGAATTGGAGAGGTGTAACAATTTATTTTATTTGCTTCTTTTTGATTAAAATCTGTAATTTATGGCTTATCAATGATCGGCAACAATTAAAAAATTTATCTAACTGACATAAATTTACGATACTGATTAAAAAGAAATACTGTAAATCACACGATCGAATGCATTTCATTAATTGCTACAAGTTTCTTTCATGATAAACCGAAACTCAAGAAACTCACATTCAATGCAGTTATTTCGAAATATTTATGCTATTGAGATTTACCATGTCCAATTCTTTTTTAATCGTAAATTAAATGAAAAGGAATTCCCTAAAGTGTCTAAAAACTAATCATGAAAAAAATGAATAAAATGTAAATAATCAATGTACTAATTGCAGTTCTCAATTGACGAAGAAAAAAATTTTTACTAATTTATTATCATATTATCAAATAAGTAGTCGACTACAATAATTATATCGCTTTAATGGACTATTTTGCATACTGACCTGGATACAAAAAAAGTACAATTGAAATAAAAAAAATCTCTGTATACGTGTGAGTATGTAAGAAAAAAATATTCTAGTTAAATCATTTGCTACAGATCGTCACTGATTAAAACTCGAATATTAAGATTGATTTTTGAAGACATACTTAGGGAATTGTTGATTAGTTTCTCACTTATAATTAAAATAATAATCAATTCGTCAATTAAATGTATGTTCTATAACTATTTTAATATTGAAAAATATAATTGTGCTTTTACTCTTAAATTTTACAATTACAAACATCATATGTATTTCAATAAAGAGAATTTTATTATATATTAATATCAACATTTTTAATGTTATTTTTTTTCAATAAAAAATTAATAAAATTGAGGAGTAGTTGCTTTCTTTTATAACTAAAACTAAATATTTAGAATTTTTCTTCTTCTTATTTTGCATGTAAAAATTTATTCAATATACATTTCAACAAATAAAAAAATGCTTAAACACTTATATTCTTGTATAAACCAAATTATCAAGGAGAAACATTTATCTTTTGTTCGTAAGTTCACAGTGTGTCAAATTCGTTTTCAATCTCCTTGATAATTAAATTCTTAATGCATACATGATTTTTCAAAAATTTGAGATGTATTTTTCACCGATATTATTATGAACATGTGTTTATTTTTGTTTTATCTCAGAATGAAAATACAAGAGAAAAAAATCAGTAATTAATACACCTCGAGCACACTTTTTATCCGTCTTTCTTGATTGTTTAAAAAATAATGTCATTGATATCGTTTCTAACAATATCCTCGTCATCAAGGCATTGAAAAAGTGAATGTTCACTTCAACATGTAAGCACAACACCGAGAGGAAACTAATTTAAAATAAAAAACGCTCTCTAAGCTTTGATGACCGTCTCGTTAAATTACGCTCGTTAACGTTTCCAGTGATTCCTAAAAACCTGGTCCCAAAGATAATTTAAAAAAAGTTTCCAAAACACCCAAGTAAACAACGCAAACAAAATGCATTATTTTGCGTAAAAAATTTATGCCCGTGAAAGTCATAACCCGGGAATAAAGCAACGACCCACGTTGGTTGTTTACACGTGGGTCCATCAGAGGCAGTCGCCATAATCCAGGTTGCATTTAAAAAATAAGCTGACCGAGTCCTCGTTCACAGGGAATAATCTTGTCCTCGTTTTACTGGGGCTACGTGCTGACGCATCTCCCAGGTGGGATGCTGGCCGAGCGCTTCGGGGGCAAGCACTCGCTGGGGTTGGGGATCCTCTCGACGGCGATATTCACCCTCCTGACGCCGATGGCCGTCGACATGGGGGGCAGCGTCGCCCTCATAGTGCTCAGGGTGCTCATGGGTCTGGGCGAGGGCACGACCTTCCCGGCCCTCAACGCCATGCTGGCGCAGTGGACACCGCCCGAGGAACGTTCCAAGATCGGCTCCCTCGTCTTCGCCGGGGCTCAACTTGGTGAGTCTCTCTTATTCTCTCTCTCTCTCTCTCTCTCTCTCTCTCTCTCTCTGTCTCTCTCTTTCTCTTTCTCTCTACCTCTCTCTCTCATTTTTACTTTGGCTTTATGGCCCTCGCTCCTTATTCCCCTGCTCTTTTACTTTTATGATTATTATTCCGAGCTTTTATCTTTTTTATGCGGAATCTTTGAAGTGATATTTCAATTTTATTCAATGGAAAGTCGTTGAGCGCGATACGGGAAGTGACTTCACTTCGACACAAACGACGTCTTACTGCGGAAAATTTTCATATTTATTATTATATTTATTTTGTTTTATTTTACATTTATTTATACATTACATCTTAGAGGAATACTAGCTTTTTGAGATTGTTAATTTACGTTCTTTACTAGATCATTATTGATGGATTATAAGCATGATAGTTGTTAAATTGTAAATTATTAACACTAAAAAATATAATTAACGATGAAAAGTAATTTATGTACTGGCTGTAAGAATACGAACATTAATCACAAAGAAATAACTTTTTTAAAAGAATTTAAACAATATTTTATTATGCATGTTTTTATTTTGTAATAGTTTTAGTTTTTAAATCTTCAATGTGTGTAGAATTAGAAAAAATTTATTATGAATCTAAATGTACATGTTTATCTTTTTGTTATTATAAGGTTCAGAAATAATAATAATACTAATAATAATCATGATTATGAAAACAACAATAATATTGATGAATTTTTTTTCTACAATAATTATTATAACGCATATAAAATTTTTAAATTATTACTAGCTTTTACAAAAATTAATCAATTATAAACAATCAACATTTTGTGGAACTTAATATTAATTTCATCAATAATATTTAGAATTATTTTAATTAAATATAACGAAATTGATATTAAGTATAATAGTACACTATACAGTAAAACACTTTTAAAAAAAAAAAATTGTTTTTTATCATATAAAATAATAACAACGAAATTTTTAAAATATCACAATTAAGGTTGCAAAAAAAATATTCATTCTTTTTTAAAAACATTTTATAACATTTTATAATAACATTATAATGTAAAAAATGTAGTTCTGTAGTTTTTGTACTCAACACTAACTTATAAGAACTTAATATGTATTCTTCATTAACTTATGATTGATTTAGTAAGTATTTTATTTATTTTTTTTTTTTTTTAAGTAAGTCTAAAGTCTAATTGCTAAATCTATTTCTGTATGTGCATTTTATAAATTAAAAAATATGATTATATTTAAATATGAATTTATCAATTGAGCAGGATATTTGGTAGTCCAATATCTGCATTATTCATCTCAAAATCATCTCAAAGAAAAGTAAAGTTTTCACAAGCAGATTTTTAAAAGTTATATACTCCACGTGTCTATGACAATGCACTTTACGACTGTATTCGCTCTTATTCCATTAAACCAATCATTACTTAAATCTTTATCGTAAACCTTTTTGACGTGAATTTTCCACGATGGATAATACAGCATTTGGAGTTTGACTTTAATTAAAAATGATTATATCTATTTTAACCAAATAATCATTACACATTAATTGGTTTTTGCTCTGAGGAATTTTTATAAGGAAACACTTTTTATCAGCAACAATGAATATAACATTTGTTAAGCACTATAAAACGAAATGGTACCTACGTATTTTACTAAAAACTTGTGCTGTAAATTTTAAAGTTACGTTATCTGTTAACTTTCACACAGTTACGAATACTTACTTAATTCATTAAATACACATATACATATATAGGTAAATGAAACTACCACAATGAAACTAATTCATTCATTCATAAATTATGTTTTATTACAAAGAACATTATTATTTGGTTTATTTTGACAATTATTAATAATTTGTGTTAATATCAATGTTTGTTTATTTACTTTCTAAAAGAATAATACTAAATTATTTATATATTATAATTATATACACATTATAATATTTAACATTACAATTAATCATAAACAATATTGTCCAACAACAACAAAAGTTGAAATCACAATCTCGTTAATTATCTTATTTTGTATTATGGCATTTGAAAAGTACTCTTGATCAAAAAATGTTTTTTTATCCAATATTTTTATAATTTAAAATTTATTTAAAAAATATATTAAAAATAGTTGTTAAAATATACGAAATATTTACTAAATTTGAATATTTTTCTATCGTCAGATAATTTTTAAATAAAAATGTTATAAATAAGGTTAAATAATGTGTTATGCAAATTATAAAATTTTGAATACGAAATATCTATAATAAAAGGGATTCCAGAGTCATTATTCCAAAAATTAATTAAACTTATATATAGATTTTAAATATTATAAGGAAATGTAACAACATGTTTTTGAATTAAATTTAAATAAAATTAGTAGTAAAGTTAGGTAAACTTGTAATCAATAATATTACATTAGATAATATAGAAGTTTCTTTGAAAGTTATAAGTATTTATTGCTTTTAACAAAATGTATGTACCAAAAGAGTTAACAAGTGAAATTAGCTTATATTCTTGTTTGTACACAAACATTTAATAAAACTTAATCGTGCTTTTGCCTAAAATAATAGAATTCGCACTTATTCGAATAAAAAATAGTTTTTTTATTTTTATTGGTTAATTGTAACGTAATTTATGGTAGTTAAGCATATTTACACATTTTTTATGAATATTATGCGTGTTTATGATAATTAGGGCTCTGTATTACTCGAGATTTTAGAAATGAGAGCACATTTTAAATTCTGCTGAAGTTACGATTTTTAATTTTTACACAAAATCACTATTCAATGTCTTAAAAAATATGCGTCTCGAGTCTATAATACATATACATGTATATAACACTGTCCTTGCAGTAATAAAATGAGTTATAGCACTACAAAATTTTATGATCGTTTTTTGTAAAATATTACAATGTAAAGGAAATATTGAAGGTTTTAAAAAACTACTTTAGTAAAATTTGAGCTAATAACCTACGTTGGATGAATGCTTAAAATATTTATTATGTTATTAAATTAAATCGTTACTACATTTTTAATAATGTAAAAGTATCAACTATGTATTTTGGACATTTGTGATTATTTTAGGTATTACTAAAGCTAATACTCCCTAAAATAATAGTACGAATTCGTGGTTTAAGTCAAACAATTGAACTAAGGTATACTTTTAAAAATGTATTTGAATTTCTGTTATTTTTTTTACATTTTAAGCAAATACATTTAAAGTGTTATCGATGCAAACACTGTTATGCCATTGAATTCAATGTACTTGATTTTAACTATTAACTATCACGACTTACGATAATTACAATCAATATGAATTACGCATCGAAGGTCGGTTTACATGCATGAGAAAACATATGCTGAACGGCTCATTAAGTACCAAGTAAAGACAATGCAAATCCTGAAACAAATTACGTCCGGTTGATTGATTAAAGAAAATTGTAAATATGCTAATGCTCAGTCTGCTTTCCAATTTCAAAAATTTAACAAATAACTGCATACTCGTCTTGTGTCAATCTCCCGTTCCAATAAAAGAAAGTGGGCCCAACAGATTTTGAACACGTGGGGATTTATTGCGCAGGTACTGTTTTCGCAACAACGCTGTCCGGGGTGATCCTCCACCACTCGAGCATCGGGTGGCCAGCCGTGTTCTACGTGTTCGGGATGTTCGGGGTCGTCTGGTTCCTGGTCTGGTGCGTCCTGTGCTACAACAACCCCCGGGAGCATCCCTTCATCTCGGAGGAGGAGGCCAAGTATCTGGACGAGCGGATGTCCGCGCACACGCACCAGAAGCCCCCTCCGGTGCCCTGGCGACACATTTTCCGCTCGGCGCCCCTCTGGGCCCTCATTTGCGCCCAAATTGGACACGATTGGGGCTTCTTTACGATGGTCACCGATTTGCCCAAGTACATGAGCAGCGTCCTCAAGTTCTCCATACAGGACAACGGCTATTACTCGTCCTTGCCCTACCTCTGCATGTGGATCTGCAGTATCCTGACCTCCTGGGGCGCGGACTGGCTGATCGTGCGTGGGGTTCTCTCGACGACGAATGTCAGGAAACTGGGCACTACAATCGCCTCGATCGGACCCGGATTCTTCATCATCGCCGCATCGTACGCCGGCTGCGATCAATTGTCGGTTGTTGTTCTCTTCACAGTTGGCATGACCCTGATGGGAACTTTCTATCCTGGTGAGCATAATAACTCCTGTGCCTTTTTTTTAATAAATACATGTGAATAAAAATTTTGCAATAAATCTCGACTTTTTTCTACAAATGTAGAATAAATAGTCTGATGTAAAGTACTTCAACATCTCTGAAAAATAAAATGATCAAAGATAAATTATTTTATTTTGAATAAAATTATCCAATAAAAAAAGCATTGATTATACAATTTAACATTACGTAGTTGATTATACTGTAATTACTTATTGTACAAAGCAATATATAATTTATATTATAAAATATGAAATATAAAATTAAAAACTATCGTAAAATCCATGTGTACTATATTCATAAAGACGTATAGAAAATTTTTTTTTGTTATGAAATAATTATTCGTTGAAACGAGTAATTCATAAAAAGCTTGTATAATTATAGAAATTATAAATGTTAACTATAAGTAAAGAAATATTAAATAATATTATATTATTATATAAACTGCAATAAAAAAAATAATTTCTATTTATAATATCCATTTTTTTTAATTTATATATGATTAAATCTTTACATACTAATAAAAAAATCTTTTACTTGACATTTTTCTTGAAACAAAGAATTTATTTTAATATTTCAAAATAACTCTTTAAAAGTACTTATTTTGCTTTCCAAGTTTTTCAAATTTCATATATTTCTTATTAAATGACTTTTTCCCCTGTGATGATTAAAGCCTGCAGCTTATTTTTAAATTAACAATGCCAATTGTTCTGTGTGTTATTAGATACAAAAAACGATTTTATATTATGAATCATTCATTTAATAATATTACAAAATATTGATAAAAAATTTATAATAACATTAAGAAATGAATTTATATCAAAATAATAAGAATTAAATTGTTAAATAAATTATATTTTTTATAAAAATCAATATTAAAATATCGGTTATAAAAATTAAACAATAATATAATATTTTCTTATTAACCTGGTAGTTATTATGTACTATAAATCATATTTCTAAAAATTTTATTTATATTTAAAGTAACTTAATAGTTTTACTAAAGAAAAAATTAGCATAAAAATTATTATATTATTTATATATTTTTATCGTGGATAAAAAGATAATTTAATTCTTAAAAAAATATTTTTTTGATTTATTATGAAAATTATTAATTAATCAAATATTTACGTCTTAAGTATACTATTTAATTTATTTAATGGTGAACAATTTTTATACGAAAACAAATGTCAAAAATTAATATGATGTACATTATTTTAATGCATTTCATAATAAAGAAGAAAGTTAATAGCGCGACAAATCATTTTTAAGAGAAATTGGATTTAAATAAATATAGAAATTTATATGCTTCTACTGTCATTATATTTTGAAATAATAATAATGTTTTATTAGTAAAAATACTTGATTTTATGAAAGTTCATATAATTTCATTAACTTTTATTACAATAATAATTTAATACCGATATTGATAAAGGTATTTAATAATATTATAATTTTATATAAGATAATGTTAAAATTTATGAATATATGATATTAAATTTTCCATACTACTTTAATAAGAGAAAACTATTTCACTTCACTAATTAAATATATTTAACATAATTAAAATATAAATTCAAATTTAATAAACTGGAAAATTAATTTTTAATTTAATTGAAGTGTCTCTTGACTAAAATTCTACATTAAATAATATTTTAATGTACTTAAGTTACATTATTAAAATCTATTTAAAATTGCTCTATTATCAATGTCATTTAGTCTTCGTCAAATTATAAGTTGCAGCATTTTTTTACATTAATAATACAAGAATTTTCTTCGTCACCAAAAGTTAAATTACCAGTTAAATTTGTATTTCATTATAAAACTATTTCATAAATTATTAAATTTGAATAAAATGTCGTTTTTTTTGGCAAACTTTTCGAGCTCTCCTGTGTAAGTACACTCGTCTAATGACTCATCTGCATTAATCACAATCAGGTATGAAGGTCAACGTCCTCGACTTGAGTCCCAATTACTCGGGCACGTTGATGGCCATAACAAACGGCATCGCCGCATTCACGGGCATCCTGACACCCTACATCGTCGGGATCCTGACGCCCAACCAAACGGTCGGTGAGTGGCGCCTCGTCTTTTGGATTGTCATGCTGGTCTTCCTCGTGACCAACGGCATTTTCGTGATCTGGGCCAGCGGTGAACCTCAGCCCTGGAACGACCCTGATTTTCTTCGCCAGCAGGAGAAAGTAGATTCGCACAAAAGCGACAAAAAAGTCTACGACAAGAAACTAGAGCGCGCGTGAACCTCTAGGGTCTTCAAAAATGACTTTACAATTAAACGCAAAATCGCATTTGTAGTTTGATGTGTTTTCGGCGAGAGGTTTCCTGCAAAAGGAAATGCCTCGATACCCCAGTGCAAAGATGTTGGAAAACTGGAAAATTGGACGCGAAGGTAGTCGCAGTCCCCCTCATGTGCATTTTTCCCCAAATTACTGTGCCAAATGATTATTGCGCACTGGATTGTCATTTTAATAATAAAAGCGATAAAATTAGAAAAACACCGTGGTATTAGATGCACATATATATATGTGTGTGTGTGCGTGTGCGTGTGTGCGTTTTGTGTTTGTGTTTGTATGCGTGTGCGGGCGTGTGTGTATCTGTATTTATGTATCGAGTCAACTGGACAATTTAAGCCGATATGATGGAAATTTATTTTCGCATTTTCACAGCCCTGTAACGAATAGTTCATCGACGCGCGAATGAAAAATTGGCTTGCGATAATTACCGATGTTTGGCATTTTTACAGGTAAATTATCATTTTTACCACGCAGTATTAAGATCTGAGTAAACGTCAATGGACAGTTCACGACACCTGAACTGATTCTGAACTGTGAACTTGCAGTATTTTCCTTTTTCTCTCGTATCTCGAAAATGCAAAGAAATCTTAATAATCGTAGAGGAATATATTCGGTGCTCCCAAATCGAAATTAGAACG
Organism: Eupristina koningsbergeri; assembly: GCA_018907245.1. NCBI lineage: Eukaryota > Metazoa > Arthropoda > Insecta > Hymenoptera > Agaonidae > Eupristina > Eupristina koningsbergeri. The sequence continues at coordinate 157,176 of JACCHV010000118.1, forward strand.
AAAAATCCATAATTTTATTTAGCCTTTTAATGTTATCTCGATAAATGCACGGGGAGCACCTTTTTTTTAATGAAAAAACGCTTTTCCTAAGATCGTGTTAGGATAAATTGCGGAAAGATGGGAAAAACCCTTGAGATGTAGGGTCGAACAGATAAGATACAAATGAGGAAATTATACTAGTGCGACGTGATCGCGCGATTTTGTATAAAATGTGCCTGCAAATACAATTTCAGTGAATCGAATTTTGATAATTAATGTTAATTCCAATGAATATTAGCGATCGAATAATAACTAATTTAAGGTCATTCCAAGTGATTAGATCTTGTACTGTGTTGTGCTAAAACAATTGTATGATTTGATGTTTGTGGCCGATTGAGCATTGTGATGAGCAAAATAATTTTAAATGTACCAACGTAACATCGTTCTGTGTTTGTTTAGTAATTCTTGTCACGATGAATTTTCAATCAGAATTTTATCCATATTTTATCTTTTGATTAAAGATTGATTTTCATTGTTCGGTAATATACTATTGTACATAAAATAATTTTAACCAACTCGCTCGTAAACTGAAAATTGTGTAAATAATAAATGAGTATTTTAAAAAACGAAAGTTTTGGAGAAGTTATTAGTTTTAAAGTTGAGTAAAATTAAACATTTATCAGTTCCTTTTCTTGGCGATGCTTAAAAGTTTAAATGTTAAAATCTTTATCTAAAATTCTCTTTAAAATTATTATAAAATTCAAATTCCGTAAAATCTATCTTAAAAAAAAAGAAAAAAAAAATTGAATTTAAGAAATTCTCGAATATTCGCAGAGAATTTGTTGAAAGAGATTGAATCGAGAATCAAGAATACGATAAAGCAAAGATAGTGTACCGATTATTGATTAATAGACTTTTACCCCTTTAAATTTCTTTATCTGATCGTTGAATACAACCATAGTTTGTCACATGAGATATATTTCACTGATAGTAGGTGGTGCGGAAGATTTTCTTATAATAAAGAAATCATCTTATCTTTATACAAATTGACAGTTACATTCCTTAAATTCTAGGCTATAGGAGTCGAAGGAACATTTGTGCTTATTAATTTTAATTTGTCAAGCTGAAAACTAATTGTATATATTAAGAAAGCCAAATAATTGTGCAAAGTGACCTTCTGTATAAATGAGTTTCATCTTTTCTATGTGTCAAAGTTTGTGATAATCAACGGTTAGATATATAGATATATATATATGTACTAACGCACACATAAACATTTAATTGTGCTATAAAACAGATAATTAAGAAATACTGATGTTTTATTATTATAAATAAAATCATTTATTACATTAAAATAATAATAAAAAAAAGGTAAATATTTTCTTACTGATAAAACTCCAAAGCTATCGTTATTTTTAGTATAAATGCGTTTTTATATAAAAAAAATGTAAATATAATATTATTTATGTAATACTAAAATAAATCTTATTGCAATAAAACTGCACAAAATAATTTAGAATATTTTCAAAACAAAGTATTATACTTGATGTCTTTTCCTTATTTTGTAAAAATAAACAAGTTATTTACAAATTATTTTTATTTACCTGCAAAATATAAGTATATTAAATTTGTATTAAATGATATGGATAAGTGATATTTGCTCTATCATGAAAAGTTGTAAAAATGATATTAGACTAAAATTAAGGTATCGGTAAAATTACAATTATTTTCTATTTAGGAATTTTTAATATTTAATTCTTTTCATATATACATGATTAAAATATGTAGAAAATTCGTGTAAAGTAATTTTGTATTTGAAAATAATGAAATACAAATAATAACTTGTATGGATGTCTTAATATAACAATTTCAATGTTCTTATATCCAAATCTTATATGAATAATTTTGTAAGATAAAAACTAATTGTACGATGTATAAAATTAAACAAATTAATTCATGATCCCAAAATGTGTTCAGTGTTTTATATTTTAGAATAAGATTTCTGTTAATTTAAATACTTTATTTGTTTATTTATAAATTTCTTTTTTTTAAAAATTATTAAAAATTAAAAAAAAAAATTAATTTTCATGAAACTATTATCATTCTCTATTTTGTAGTATTAGAAAAGAATTTTTAAGAATGCTGAAATTTATTATTAAATGATAATTGATGTTAAAGAAATGTCAAATTAAGTTTAAATTTGTATTCGGTGTGATTGAACTTTAACTTTGATATACGAGTTACATAGTGTCCAATTTATAAATCATATTTTTGTTTCTCGTGTGTCATTTATATTAAACCTTGTTAGTATTTATTTAAATAATTAATTTATGTAAAAATAATGCATTAGATATAATCTTTAGTTTCCTCCAATTTATTCTTTGTATTCATAATATTAATATTTTGCTAACGTGATTTAAATCAGTACGATATTTCATCCACATATAATAATTACATGATAATTCAGCCATGTTTATATTTCTTCATAATTATGAAAGTAAGTACAATTTTTTTTTTTATGAAACACTCCATTCTTTGTTTAACAATAACAAGAATCATCATATTATTTTAATTAAGCATAATAAAATATAAAGAAAATTGTGAAAATGTTACTTTACAATGTTTTATTCAATTATCAGTTACTCTGGAGTTACTACATCGCTATATTATTATACGATTAAGAAATTCTGCTTCACTTTTCCAAGTTGAAGAAATCAAATTTAAATAAACTAAATTCTAACCCATTATTAATCACAATGTGTGTGCAAGGCCATTTAATTGTCTTGATAGAACAAACATTTCGTTCTAACGCACAAATTATTTAAATACAATTAAATTAGTTGTTCGCATTGGGCCACGAGTGAACGTCACCTTTGTTATGCACCATAAACTACAGACAAAACGAGTCCCCGAGACTTCACGGTGGTACCTCCGACGAATCTTTGAATTTCCTAGAAATTCCGGATACCTGCGTAAACAGGCATTTTACCTTTGATGTACCTATTCTATCTGCGCCCAACCCTGCATTATCTCCCTCCCTCCCCCCTCCTGTCCGCCCCACCCAACCCCCCTCGATTCCTTTCTTGAAGAGCGAAAGATTGCGGACACTGTAATTAAAGGTGTATTTTGAGAATTTACCTATTTCCTTATTCTTGAAAGAAGCTTTCGTTTACCTCGATGTATGTCAAAACATTTACATTACATATAATTTGCATTTAACGATGTATACCAATTAATGATAAGTCCTGCTTTATCGAGTGTATCGTAAAAAAATAAGTATACGAGCATTAGTGTGTCTTTGTGCAAGTGACAACCGACAACCATAGCCTTTTAAATTCGATTACCCAAGCATCGGGAAAGAAAGTTTTTTTATTTTCGAAGAGTTTCCGAAGTAGCACGTTTATCATTGTAAACTCGTAAGAAGATATTTTGTAGTTGTAATGGAAAAATTGTGTACACATTGCATTCGGTACAATTTTGAATTTTTAGCGCGTATGATGGATTTATGAGTGTTGACAAAGTTGAAAACGTATAAGAAAAGATGTCTATTTATAAATCAAAATTAAGAAAGCTCTTTTTACTATTGTTGACAGACACTTATCACTGCATACAATTCGATGAACATGGCAAACCATCCGAATCCAAATAGACATTGCAATGATGATGATGATGATGATGATGCTGTTATTAATGCGCGTCTCGACACAAAAGCATTTACCGGTGAAATTAGTATTCTTGCAAATTGCACGCACGAAGTGTGTGTGTGTGTGGTTTTTGCGTCGAAAATTTGCATCCGAATTAGATGTTGAGGAGTGGAGTGGGTCGGGTCGTCGGCAATTGAGACGTAAACTCCGGATAGCCGGGATCAAGGTAAAAACAAATGGATGGATCCAAAGCTTTTGCAGATGAGCAATTCGCCTTTTGGATTGGAGTGCAGCTCCGGATCGATCGGACGCGAATTCGGCGAGGAACAAAGGACGCAGGCGAATAATTTTTTTTTTCTGTCCCTTCGTCAAGGACGCCAGGGCAAAGGTCTCGCAGACGACGCATTTGATTTTTACCAAGACTTAATGCAGACTGTTTGAGTTATGAGGCGCGCGACAATCTTATGCTTTTAGTATCCACTCACAAATCCTCGCCCTTTGGCAACTTATGCACACGTCTCTATCTCCATCTCCGTCTGTTCCACCCCCTCGCTCCGTGATCTTTACGGCATTGTGTTGTACCTCTGTTTTAAGCTTTTGTTTTACTTGTGCCGCTAACTGCTGACACCCTCGGGTTTCCTCTTCTTTTTCCCTGGTGCCATCGCTCTTTGTTCCTCTCTGGATTTCCATGTTTCATTCTTAAATAATCAATAGGGCGAGAAATAAAATTTAATTGGAGCCCGAGCTAAGTGTAAAATTAAAATTAAAATTAAAATTAACATTAAAATTAAATTGAATCATCACGTTATTTGAGTGCGCAGTTAACTTTAATTTCGCTCGGTGGTTTTGAAAAATTGCGAATCAACGATATTTTTATCGAGCTGGCTTTGACAATAAATTTGCAGCTTTCTTATCGTCAAAATCATTATCCACTTAATTAAATTTGTCTCCAAGAAATTTACGATCCCATCCGATGAAAATACGCATAATTAATTGTTTTATACGCAATTTTTCGCGTACATTCACTCGGAGCACCTTCTTCGGACGACTATGAAAGAAGAATTAAAACTGTGAAATGGCATCTATATATTTTTACAAGGAAATTGACTTTTTAATATTATAAAACGTAAAGGCGGTTATCAAATTATCGTATGGTTTTATGATCGTGTGTAATCATTTGAAATTACTGCTTCTTAGTCTGAAGAAGTAATGTACCCAAAGTCAAGAATAACTGATAAGTTATAATATTTTTCATTTTTGATAATATCGCATTCTAGACGAAACTTTTCTACGTAAATAATTTTTTAATGAATTAAATTAGTGGAAGGTTGAAAAAAATGTGAAATAATACGAAATGATTAACATTATCTTTAGATCCTCGAAATAAAGAACGCATTATGCCAAGATTTTCTAATGGATTCTGTCATTTTTTTTCGTAAATAAATTTAAAATCATTAAACAAATCTTTGTTCTTTCCCTGAAACCATGTATTGATTTTTTTCAACGTTTAAAAGTTTTTCGATTACCGAGGAAAAGCCGGTTTTAAAGAGCAGCACCGGTCGTACGAATTTAAAATGATAATTCCTTGCTGCTTCGGCATCTCTTCATTTTTATTACTTTGGTAATTACCAATTAAGCAGTAATGAATGTCATCGAGTTAATAAAATCATGTAAATTGAATAATATAATATAAAATATTTTCCACGGGGATATTATATACCCAATTTGTGTTTGATACCCATAAAAATATTGCAAACTTTTTGAGAAAGGAAATGTTTTATTATTATAAAGTCTCGCCAATACGGCGTGCCAAAACTATATTTCTTCAACGATATTTTATGAAAGGTAGTTAAAGACTTTTGATCTTCATAGTACTCCGATAATATTTTCATATTATTGACATTTTTGTGATTTAAATAAAGATTTATAAACTATTGGATATAATATATCAAATGTAAATATGATCTTAGTTAACAACATTCAAAAAATCAACTTTGAAATAAAAAGTATCGATCAATATTCAAAGATATGGTTAAATTTATTTCCGTTTAAAAATTCTATTAGATATTATACTATTTATGTGAAAGGTATACATATAAAAAAGTAAAAATACGGTCGTAAAACTGTTACTATATATCCAAATTAAACGGCAAAATGGAATATAATTTCGCGTACTATAAAAATTTACATCAAATTTTTATAAAAAAATTTGTGTTGAAAATCTTAATTTATATTTAAATTTTTGAACGGTAATTTTTTTTTTTTTTAATTTTTTTTATTTAAAGATTTTAATACTATATCTAAATAATAATAAGGTAATAATTATTAATAAAAATTCCAAATGTTTGATGTGTTAATAAATACAGTAATGTACAAAAAAGAACATATATATATTGCAATTATATTTGTTATAAATTTATAAACACAAAAATTCCTAAATACTATCAATACAGACAATCAATATTTTAAGATACACACAATGATCTGATAACATATAAACTTGCTGAATTACTTTAATACGAATTGATAATAATAATATTTTAAAAATTTACTCTTGCTTAATATTTAATACAAAAGTTATTTTATTTTAATCATTAAATTATAACAATAAATTATTTAATGAAATAAAAATCGTTTAAAAATTTATTAACGGATGAATATATTCATAAAAAGATATTAAATTTGTAAAAAACTGCGTTAAAAAAATTATTGTAAAATTAGAAATTTTTGAAGAATTGAGATAATAAAGTAAACAAATCAATTTATACATTGCACTTGATTTTCATTATTATTAATTAAAAATTTTACATTCTTATAATTCATCTCACTACAAATATTTATTTTTTTATACGAATAATATCTTTTAATTTTTAATAAAAAAAATTGAATAAAATGTAACAAGTTATATTTTATAAAGTAAATATTTAATCTCTAAAGATTACTTAATTTTTCGTTAAGGAGAAATATTAAAAGCCGAATCAAGAATAATAAAATGATTTTCAATGAACAATAAATTTTGAAAAGGTGGTTTTCTTGTATTGTGTACCTAAATATCTGAAAACTTATATTAAATTCTTTTTATCTACAAAAGTGAAAGTATTTATGGTTTTCCAATAATGTAACATTTTACTTGTTTTGAAAATGTCAACATTCAAAAAATTTTTGCTGTATCTTACTTTATCGACTCGAATTTTCATTATACATCATAGATATAATATATTAAATTTAAAAATCTTATCTTACAATTATGAATGTAATGATGAACATAAAAAGTATGATTTATTGAATAATATCAATTATTGACAACAAAAAATTGTTTATTAAAGTTTAAATCAATTTTCTTAAAGTACATTGAATTTTATTATGCATAAAATTGATTCAGTAATTATCGTTTGAATGATAATGATAAAATAATTTATTTTACATTAATCACAATATAATACACATCATAGTATTTAAATGTATTATATAAAGTAAAAGTGGAATTTGCGATTATACCATACGCTACACATATAAGTTTCTAAATATACTTATTCCATTGATTTTATAGTCATTAAAGACAATGATTACATAAATGACTCGAGAGGAAAATAAAATTCAATAAGTATATTATGCAATGCTTTTAGAAAAATCAATCTTAAAATTCAGTCGACTACTGAATTTTGGCTGAAAATTTGTGTAATAATAAAAGTATTAAAAAGTTAAAAAGTTATTTTACGTTTAAAGGTAAACGAAATATCTTAATTGCATGCGAATCTTATTATACTAGAACGAAATTTACGATTAAATTGATTTAATATCAGAGATTGATGATATTTAGTGTGCGTTGCAAGTAATCATATAATATACTCTTAAATTTAAACTAAATTCAATCAGTCTAAAATTTTCCTATTACGCTTCACATTATTATTTTGATAATTTATATTTTAATTCGTTATATAAATTATGAGATTTACGAGGTACAAACATATATAGGCGAATCATTAATAGCGGTAATAAGTCAGGTAATTCTACAAAATAATATTATAAATCGCGGGTTGCATGTGCCGGTGATAATAGTGAGCGATTGCGGCTAATCCAAGCATTTATCGCGTGTACACACAGTTAAACGCATGCAAAAAACTTTTTACGTCCCGTACAAGTTGTGTTATTTAATTTAAAAGCCGTTAAGGCCACCGATTTATCAATGGTGTAGTGCCGTAATACTTATTCAATTAGCGAATTGCAAAAGCAAGTTGGCGTTTGTCGTTGGTTGGTTGGTTGGTTGGTTGGTTAGTTGGGTTCTGTTGGGTTCTGTTGGTCTTTTCCGAGATTCCTGCTGGATCAATCGCAGCGGCCACCGGCAGTCACTTCGAGTCGCGGACTGAAGGTCAGGGGTCGAGTGCTGCCAAATGATCGAGGGAAAATAATCGGCGCTGCTCGCGCTCGTTCTCGTTTGTCTCGCGGAAACCAAGTGCCCAAAAACCGGGGACAAAAACGAACCGAAAGCCTCGTTGTTTTGTTGTGTTGTGTTGTTGTTGTTGCTGTTGTTGGTACGGGAGTCGAGTCCGAGTGTCTCCCGTTATTTACGATCTATGAAATGAATTAGTCTCGATGCAGTTTGGTTGCATGGTGGGATAGCTCGGCGTGCTCGAGAGCTTTGTCACTGTCAGCAACAAAAGGTTTTTTTTGTTGTAAATCACTGCACGAAATAAAGTAACTGGTTATTTTCATTAGGTAAAGTGACTGTTTGAGTTATTGTTTGTGGTCTGGCGTGTCTAACTAGACAGAAATTGCGCGCCAGGACCCGGTCTTATTCATGCAACGCTCGCACTCGGTGCAGTTCCTTTGACAGCGAGGTTACCCGGAGGAGCCTCGACGAGACGCACCAGCTCGCTCTCCTTCAGAAGCTCGCCCACGCAATTAATTACATCTGCTCGGGGCGCATGAAAAATTTCGAGGAGAATCGCCGAGGTAGGCGCAAATGAATATTTAGCATTCATCCCGTCAAAGAAGCTGCTCTCCTTTGAGCCCCGGAGATAAAAGTGGATGATAGGGAGGTGAGGCGCTCTTGAAAAAGCAGCCCCGAAAATCCGCCCCCGCGAGATCCGCGCACCCCCACTCCGGGCCTCCTCCTCGAGAGCGCCTCGGCGAGCCGCTTCCACGGGGGAACGATCAGAAAGGGAGAGGCCGCCGACCGGGTCGCAGCGCACCGGGCAGGTGCTGTTGCGTAAGCGTCGCCCTCGCCGGCGTCGAGGTGCGCGCACAATGGAATGCCGTCGCGCCGCCGCCGATCCTCCGCCTCCTCCTCTCGGTTGTTCTCGCCGCGGCGTCTCCCGCAGTCTCCGGCCGCCGTCCGCGCGGCGCCTCGTCGATAATCCCGTCTCGCCGTCGTCTACTCGACGAGCACCGCCACCACTTGGCCGCGCGACTCCCGACCTGGACGTCCTCCGCGGGGCCAAGACTAGAAAGCCCAGGCTCTTGAGGTAACTTTTCACGCTCTTCTCACCTTTTTCACTCCCGTGATCCAGCACCGCGAAGGGGACTCCTTCTTATTTTGGATTTCTTCTTTTGTTTTCTCTTTTTCTTTTGTTTCCTTCTTTTTTTTTCATTCTTTTTTGTTTTGTTTTGTTACGTTTTTTCTGTTTTTTTGTTACTTAGCACCCTTTCTCGGGATGTGCATGTTGGACTATAGGAACAACATTTTTATTGCGGAGCTCTCAGGAATTCAGCATCTTTTTTCTTGTTTAAGTTTAGGCTCTTGGTTCCAATTTAAAAAGGTTCGTTCGCCGCGCTCATAACTTCTCATTTTCGAATTCTTCCTAAAACGATTTTCCTGTCAAAGGCCATAAAGATGCCCAGGGTTTATAGTTTAATTTGCAAGTATCCTATAAGAAAAATTTGTAAATTTTACAAGCTCATTGTCGGCGCCGAGAGATCAATTTATAAACAAAATTAAGGGGCGAAATTTATTATGATACCCGTACTTACTCAAATAGAACACGCGCACATTCATTACCTCCATTCCAAAAGTTTTTAAGAGCCCGATATATATACGCGTATACGTCTATACACCTATCTATATATACAACCAAATACATACATGTATGCATATTATACACACTCAAACGCACACGCATATAACGAATGCTTATCCCAGATGCGAGTGTAATTAACGCGGAAAGTTAATTCCCAAATTACGATCCTTTTTACGTTTCATAAAAAAATTCCTGTTAGTTAATTCCATCCGATCCTCAATTCGACTCTTTGCTTTTATTTTCTTTTCCTTTACCCTAAGCTCGAGTAGTGATCCTTCGTTAGTGGCAAATAAATGTTTATCCACTCTTCAATTATATAAATTCCATGTATTTGTGTTAGTGCATGTTTGTTCGAGATTGACTTATGACATTCTTGACTGCGCAATACCATGGAATTTAGAACTTGGAGAATCACAGTTTTATTTCAATGGACAGCTTGAATAAAGTTCAGACTAGTTTGCAATCTTACATGGTAGCTCATTTATCTACAAGGAAATAGAAAATAGTCAAATATATTCAGTCGAGCGTATCAGGGCAAATAAATATATGACATAATCGCATTGTATAATCGCTATATCAATATATCAAGTTGTACAATCGCCGCTTTCGTATTTATTTTTACAATTTTAATTGATTCTAGCATTTTTTCACCTCTGCAAATGGGTCAAAAATTTCTTTTGAATAGTTGGGTTTTTAAAAGAAAGGTTTTTATTTATTTAACGAGTCGAAATTAACTTAAACAATGTACACTTGTGTAATTATTACAGAAATTTATGCATTATGCGTATTTTATGTACGAGCACGTATTCGCTCATATTTTTATTCAGGAAAAAGTATAAAAGTTGTGAAAAATTAAGAAAGCATCTTTATGCTTTAAATATTGCTCAACATGCGTAAACTAAAAATACGCTTGCAAATTTTTGTATTGTCGCGAAAACTTTGCAATGCCGAGATTTTCCTAGGCAATAATTTTGCCATCGCACAACTAGGATGACAAATGAATAATTATCCAGAGAGGATCAAGTGCACTGTTTTCGCAACGTAATTTTGCCAACAAAAAACCAATTCTCCAGATGCAAAAGTCCCGCAAATTAACTTTATAAATAAAAAACCATAATAAATCATATATTGATTAATTTAGTTACAAAGCAATATCTCCGAAGAAAATTATTACTCACAACTTTGTAGTTCGTTGCATAGCGTTTCCAAGGCTCTAGGCAATCCCCGTGCATTATTAATTGCGAGCCGCAACGAGAGTGTGATTTATTGTAATATTTTAATTATATTTATTGTAATGAATATTAAAGGATATTTGTTCAAAAAAAAAAAATTATTTATCCGAGTGATTTATTTTTCTGGCGTTAATTTTAATATTCAGCTCGGTAATTAATAAGATGTGTAAAACAAGTTCCGACTTTCTTTATTTTACAAACGTTGAAATATAATCGGAATAACAGGTTGTATCTTAAAATATCAGTTTTGAATGATCATTTAATATTATATTTTATGGCTTACATAATCCCCGCGATACTTTAATGCTCGAGCTCAAACGAATTTGATAAATAATATAGATTTTCAGTGTACAGATAGGTTCAGTGATCTTAGATTAGCAGTTACATGCCTATATTGATCGTGTACTATTGGTACATTTCAACTTTCAAATAAAGAAATTGGTTTGCATCGACTATAAATAATTTTTTTTTTATTTCCTGATTGTTAAATTGTGCAATAAATGTATTGTAGGGCTTATAAAAATCCATCTTGGCATTCACGTATAAATCTATCCAATTCGGCCCAGCTCGAGCATTTTAATATAAATTTGAAATAATTGACAAAAAATTTATGTATAAAATTATCTTTATAAAATTCCACTCGCTGATTATTAAGCCGCGATATTCTTAATTAAATTTAATTGTACAATAAAAATAATACATCGCAAATAATTACGTACGTCGCTATTAATTGGATGAAGTGAAATGGTGTAATTTTAATCTTAATTAATAAATAACATTTTTCAAACAATTTTTCTCTTCTCAATTTATTTGAATTTACATTTTTGTATTTATTAATTTTATTGATTACTGTCGATTGGATTAACACACTCTTTTTCTTATTTGTTTTCGATTCGTTTGCTTCGTGAATTAGATTTGTTCGTTTTTACACTCTGTACTTCGCATGATTTCACATGATACACTTATTAAGCTAATTATGGAATTTACTCGCTGATGCTTTATTTTTAATGTGCTATTAATCTTTGTATTTTATTTATTAAAACCTGAAAATATACACGTAATTTTTTTAAATCAAGTAGTACGACGTCAAAGAAATGTTGATGTATAATTTCACGAAAAAAAACAACTGAATACAATAATGATGGTGTCTGTAATTATATTTATTTCGATATTCCATTTTATTAATGTTTAATTTTACCAATCAAAGTTATTATTTATTTGTTGGAAATATGTTTTAGTTAATATATTTACCAATTAGACGGATCAAGTGTACTGTTACTACTGAATCACGATAGAGAAATAAATGATTTTGTTGGAAAGTTATGATTAGATGATTGATTACAAATGTTTTCTGTAATGTCAAAGTTTAGTAATACGTGTCAACTTGTTATTCAAACTGAATATTGATAAACGTATAATGAAATAATAATTACTATCACTTTAAACATTTTATATTTTTTTTTGAATACCTTCATTGGTACGTATTTTTATGTTATGTAAATGAATCTCTGATACGCACTAAAATTTTTCATTTTATTCTTCATTAAAATCATCGCGTAAGTAATTCAAATTTTAAAAGAAATTTTCAACAAATTATTGTTTTATAAATAAAATTTTATCGATAATATTCGAACCGTTCGCATACGTGATTTTTACACGTTTATCAACTTTTTGCTTTACGTGTTTACAAATGTATCTTCAAAATTTAACGAATTAAAATATATTTCAAAAACTAGAATTTTGCTTTATACAACTTTAAATTAAAAATGTTATTTAACGAAGCCTTAAAAAAAAAAAAAATCAAACTCGAAAACACATTCTGTGCGGTGAACTCGTAAAGCAATCACTTTTGACATTTATTGAGGCTTACCGCAAATTGTCACCTGTCCGATGCAACATCGGTTTACGTGAGACTACACACATACGCACCAATGGTGTTGAATCGTTAAGTTGTGTATTTTAAATCAATGCAAGGAGTCAGGTACATTTTAGTTTCAATGTATAAGGCGTTTTTATATTCGAGTATTTTGCTCGTATCCGGGAATTTTTAAATTAGCCAAGTTTGGTCTTCTCAAATAAATTATTAGTGATTAAATTATATTGAAGTATTGAAATAAAAAATAAAATTGTAAAAAGAGTCGTCCGAATGAGTGTGTTTATTCCTCTTCAAAATCGATCTGTGAATTTTATTCTCTGCCTCGTATTACCAATTACAAATTTCAAAAGTTGGTGGTTGAAAACTTACAATAATAGTCGGCAGTTGTCGAATAAATCAATAAATTATCCTTAATTATAGCTATAAAACCCGAAATTTCCTTTGATTGTGATTATTTACTAAATCTTTTTCAGCGCATTAAATAAAATATTGCCTGGACTAATCAATAAACTACAATACTTTTAATATGGGAGACATCAAAGTACACAAGATATAAAAATGCAATAAAACCGTATAATTTAATATCAATCCCACAAGCACTGCCCGAAATGATGTTCGCGGATGCACATTTATATCCACATTATATCGGAGATAAAAAAAAAAAGAAAAAAATAAGAAGAAAAAAAAAGAAAAAATTATCGGTGTTGATATTTATTCGCACGCATAGGAAATATACTTTGTGCGTAAAGTCCGAGTGTGTGACGTACTTACGGGCTCAAAGATTTGAGGGGGAGTTACCAAACTGCACACGGTTACCCACACACCCAAACGAAGAAGCCAAGTATCCGTTGGTGTGCCCTGCCCGAGCAAAAAAAAAGGAACCACACGCATGTGATCGAGAATGAATGGGAATATACTTTCGTTATCGCCGTGAGTGAATGCACGCTCATTAAGTATTTGTTAACACAGATTTTGCGATACAAATTTATCAAGTTCATCGGGTATTTGTAATGTATATGGGATTTTGTTAAAATTGGAGAGATCAAAATTAAATGCTGAGCAAGGAAATGTCGAAGGTAAATCATCCGTGATGGCGCTTATTAATAATAAATTCTTCGCAATCAAGGTAAAAATAACGTTATTGATAAAAATATCATTTTTTAAAAGTTCGTGCGACAAGCTACAAGTGCCGGTTCAGAGTAATAATAATAATAATAATTTTATTATTAATATCCCTTTTTATTATTACTCGTTCATTTTAATCTTAGTTCCGTCATTTTTAACCAAATTACACTTGTTTTTCTTAATATAATTTCTCCTTGTATTTTCGTATTAAAATTTTTCATCTTCCGTGGACAAAATTTCCCTACGGACTTGTACTTTACAGCGTATGAATTATTGGTTAAGGGAACAATTCAGATTTTTTTTCTTTTTCTATTTATTTTTCTCATTTTTTGTTTCTATCATTCTCAAACAATATTCTTATAAAGCAAATTTTTAAGTAATTAAAATATTTTATTCCGTCGTCTTGTGCATTTGATGAAGAATTTCTTTTTAATCTTATATCAACTCTTATATATATATTCTCTCATCTTTTAGTAGCATCGATCTACATTATTTATATACAGTATATATGTTTTTAATTATCATTTTCAATTATTGTTTTACACCTAAAATACAAAGTCATTGTAATCTTAAAGATTTTTAATTTCCCTGAGTGTTTTCATTAGTTTAAATTATGAAAATTGTTTTTATCGAGGCTTAAATATTTTTTGCATATATTTTTTAAAACGAATACTCAAAAATTCATACCTCTATTTTTGGTTAAAGAAAATTTCATATTTTCATTCTACACATTACTTATATATGACTAATAAAGTGTACGTCAGAATAACATTCGAGCAAAAATCAATACTATAAAATATATAAGCATTCGATTTATTTTATATAATACAATCTATTCTATAAATTCAATCAAGTGCCTTAATAGTCACACCGATATATTACCGAGAGGAGCTTATTGATAAATTTTTCAATTTGAATTTATAGTCCTGATTCGATGATAAATTGACGCCTTTTAAGCTTTCATTAAAACATTTTCAATTCATACATGTATGAACGTGTGTGTGTGTGTGTGCGTGAGTGTGTATTTGCATCTCAATCATTTTTATTAGTCTATTAAAGTTTTTAGTTCATAATAAATGGTGCTAATAATAAAGTAAAATGTGGTCGCTTTATCATACATTTTATTTGGTTCTTATGCAATTGAAGAGTATTTTAATGAGGGAGAAAAGTTTAATCAACGCCTTATTGATGCATCATCATTTTGTCGGATTGGATGACGAAAGTTATGACCTAGTGCTCCGTTCCTTCAAAGTGTTTGTACGAATATTGAACGAGTGCTGCTTTTAATTTTATTCTGGAAGCCATTAATGTTTAACCGTTTATACAGAGGAAATTTTCTCAATTCTACCTGCCATTACTGACTGTTACCGTACTACTAACTGTTGTAAACTCGTGCACCAGGCCATCATTTTTATAGACCTTTTCTTTTAAGGATAATTTGTCTACGTAAATATTTTAAAATACAAATGCAATACTTCAGAGACCCTACAGAGTTTACTTATTTTTATCAAATTCTCAAGAGCAGAGAGCCATCCGGCCTTTTTAATTGGCACTTGTACATAACAGAAATTAGCAAAAAATAACGGCACACCTTATATTTGCAGAGAAACTAAAGTTGAAAATCCAATATTATTTTTGAATGCAGGAAGTATCCTTTTCCAACTAATTGCTTAAAGTTGATTAACGGAGCCAATTAGGACTAGAGAAGATTGCTGGCTTCTCTACTTCGTGTGTTAAATTGGTTGCTTACAGGTTTAGATCGGCGTTGATTGTTCGAATCAATCAACTTTTAACTACTAATTGCAAAAAAATAAAAAAAAAAATAAAAAAATATTGTTAAATCCAAATTTTTCCATTTTCTTTTTTTTTAAACTTTGCTGTTCTTTAATTACTGACATTTGAAATAGGGCTTATATTATTTATTAATCCAAATTTTTATATTTCCAGAGGAGATTTAAGAACGACGACACATTCTTTAACTTGAACGAAACTTTAGTTTGAAAAGATTTTTCTTTGATCTTTTACAATATTTACGTGAATTAGAGGTATGTGTCAACTGCTATAAGAAGATCGAAATGATATGAAATTCTAGTTCTTTTATTTCTTATAACAATTTCTACTTAAATTTTCGTCTTTAGTAGCGTGTGTTGAAAGGTATTTATTTTAATGTTTTGCAATCGTTATACCAATTATAAACATTGTAAATCAATGATAAGTATAAATAGAAAAATTTTAACTCTACTGTTGTGATAAATTGATGATTATTAAACGTTACATAATAATCTTCGATAAAGATAATAGTTGACAAATTAGTTAATTGCAATAGATAATTTAAATTGTGCAAAAATTTACAACGCACTTGTTGCGTTCCAATTCTAGGCAAACAGATTTTTTATGCTTTTAGGTACAATATGAATCAGTTTATGAAAGTGTATATGAAAAATATCTATAATTTTACACCTGTTTGAACGATGCAATATCCATAATTTAGCACACAATATAAACTATGCGCCGTGTATTTGGAAAGAGACGAATAGATTTAGTTGAAATGAACAAACGTAAGTCCTTTTTATTGGTATCATCGTATTTGTAAAATTATCTGCGATCCTTTCTAGTTTACGCATTTTTCTAGATTCCAATTTGAAGTTTAAAAGGATTCCTCCCTCCTCGATCGAATGCAATTCGCTGTGTTTTCGTTGCACTTTGCACATTGAGGTTATGTTTTCCATGTGAGGTTGTCGTTTGAAGTCCGAGTCAGAGACACATGTACATCTGCACTGTGCGATGAAATAAATATATAACTCGCGATTCGAGCAGCGATTGATAAAGGAAAAAAACAAAATTTATACGCGAGGCGTATAATCTGTACTCCGTGACGATCCAAATGCAGTTTATCCAAGGCAACGACAGTAAATGCGGACGCGTCCGCAGCTGTCGCCGCTTTTGTGCGACGACGACGACGACGATCTCGAGGGTGACGGGCTCTCATGTGCCGTGATGTTACTTCTCTATTCGCCTGCCTGCTTGGACCTGCGGTTCTCTACTATTATTCACTGCTGCAATGCAGTCGCAGGCGACGACGAATTCAGCCACGACGACAGAGGTTCCTCTGCCCTTGGTTAGAAAATATTCAAATCAAATCCTCCTTCTCGTCATTTCACCCACTTTTAACATTCATTTGCTATCTTAACATTGACCGATGATCAATGGAATTATTTTACAAATTTAACGATACTACTGACCAACAAAATTTATTAATAAAAAATAATTATATCTAAGTGTGCAGTGACAGGCAGATAAGTGATAAAACAATCTAAATGATAAAATAAAGAGCTTTAAAAGGAGCTATTTTTATTTACATTATCATTTTAATTATTTAAACATATTTGCCAAGCTAATACTTTAAAGAATTTTGGGTTCTATTTTTGTTTTAAGTATATTTTATATATGGCAAGGGAATTATTACAATATTATTTTATGTAAATGATGTACGCACTTGATTTAATTATTATTAACATTATATTATCAAATTTGCAATAATCCTTTTAATGTAGTTTAATAGAATAAATCTAAAACTATCTGCATTTTTTACTAGAATTAAAAGTTTTGCTCATTTGATAAATTGGGATTAAGATAATATTTAATATATCTTAAATTAAATTTAAATTTAAATATTATTCTTGTAAAGTGTCTATAAAAGTATATTGTACAGTACATCTGGAAACATTAGTAAAAGCTAGTGTAAAAATAATTGTCAAAATTTTAAATGTTAAACTAATTAATTTTATCACCAATACAAATAAATTAGATTTCATATTTGATTAGATAATAATATAAAAAACAAAATTTATTACTTTGTTAATTCAAATGTAATACGAGAAAGAGTAACTAATTATTTTTTTCTTTTTTAAATTAGGATTAAGCGCCGAGAGACATTTGTTGAACGTGATACATGGCTCAATTGCAACATGGAGGCCAACTACGACGAGGATCTGTCGCAAAATGCCTTTTTTCGACTTTTACAAGAAGAACATCAAACAGTTTTCGACCGAGCCATTGGAGAAGGTTGGATCATTTGCATCCCTCGTTGTGGATCTTTCACCAAGGATGCATTAACAGAAAAAGACTTTCTAAGCCACATTCTAGTACCTGAAGAAGAACGACCTGGTACATAAATATTATTTATATTTGTAACTTTTATTCAGTACTGAAATTATTACTTAAATTTCAATATGTTTATTCAGGCACACGTTTTCATACATTGACTGATCATGAAGTACGATTATCGAATAGAATTTTGACAATTCAATATAAACCATCAAAGCGCAAATCTTTATATTTATTATTTGAAGAAACATTTTACACGCCAGATCTTATTAAATATTGCATATGGTAGGTTGATGATCATTTTTTAATAAGATAATATGAATAATTATGTCCATATCTTATCTCAACTAATTTATAAGTATTTTATCAATCATAAAATATATTGTATTTTGAAATAGTAATTTATAAAATATAATAAAAATGAAAATTTATTTTTATTGTAAATTATATATCTTTAGTAGATTTAAAAGATTATTACATTATTTATCTACTTTTTTAACTTGCAATTATTGATATATTTTGTTTGTAGGTGCATAGAAGGATTGATAGAAGAAGGAACTCGTACATCACGCGAAGAGGTACCAATTGTATCTTCCTTGAAAGAATGTATAGACTTATTATGGACAGAAGTTCTTGACAAACATATTTTAAATGAATTGGATACAACAATTGAAGAATTTGAAAAAACTCATAAAGATTTCGAAACAGAATGTCTCCAAACACAACATGAACTCGTAAACATATTATATACCAAGTGCTTACGAATTCTCTTAAAATACCCAAGATTACGAGAAAGAACAATTGAAAGTCGATACTTTTTGCAATCAATTAAAGTAGCAACTGAAACTTATGTCTTACATGGTTTACACAAAATGATACCAAAGGCGGTATCATTTTGTACAGCCTCAGAAGATGCAAGTTTAAATAAAATAATAAAGAATCTACAAGACTTACAATTACATGATCTTGGTGTCCGTTTCGATCTGTATGATGGCGTAATGCGAGGAAAACTAGGTACAATAATTAAATTAGTTGTTTTAAATATTGAAATTAAAGTGTACTCATAATTATAATATCACTAGTTTAAATAAAAGTTTAAGTGTATCGATAAATATTTATTATATTGAAAATCTATTTAAGAAATTGATTTTTAGACTAAAAATGTATATAAAATTAATTTTTTATCTCAAATTATTATAATTAAATTATTACTTGATTTATATTACAATTATCAAACTTAATATGCAAAAATATTTATATTTAAATTTTGGAGATTATGATTTTATTATTAAATGATATGAATATTTTTCTTATATCAATTAAAAGTTTGTTCAACCAAAAGTATTTTTTTAAAACATTAATGCAATTAAATTTAAAAAAAGTTTATATTATTTTATTATTTATAAATTCTAAAAATATTATTATTTTTATATATACTTTCTTTGTATTCGTGAATTTTATAGAAAATATTTTGAGAAAACGATGTACGCATTTAATTTCAAGTTATATTAAAGTGAATGCAAAAATTGTTTAATTAAACAATGCACGACTTTATAAAAAAAAAAAAAGTTATAAAAGAGATCTCTAAACAACTCATAAAATTATTTTTGTCAATTTTGTCAAATAGAATTATCACGACTAGAGAGCCACTTCACCTCACTGGGAAAAGTCAACTGTTTAAAGCGAGCAGCCCGTTTTGTCTCGCAGGGTGAATCCTCAGTTTCCTCGGACGACCTTTTGCCTGTATTCATATTCCTTGTGGTAAAGTCAGGGTTGGCTAGCTGGTGCGCCCAGTTGACCTTCATGAAGCAGTTCAGATTCGCGGCGAACTCCGACCACGAAGCAGATGAGGCTGGATTCTTGATTACGTCATTGGAGGCTGCTGTCGAGCACGTGAAGTCGGGTTCGTTGACGATTGAGTCCTGTCAGATCGACCGGGGACTGATAAATAGACACAAAATTTACGAGAACGAAAAACTGTCTCTGGGAGTCGACGAAATCAACGGATCGGGGGTAATAATGAACGAGTTGTTTGAACATGCGAAGAACGGAAACCTGAGTGAAGTACAAAGAATATTGGCAGAGCAAGCAGAAGGTAATAATTTACATAATTTTAAATACCTGAAAACTTTTTTAATGAGATAAGTTCATGAAAAAAATTGGAAAATTATATTCCTATATATCGATGTATAATTAAAATCAAATTGCAGTTATCTTTCATTATCAAATTTTTTATAAATTCAATCAAAGAATTTATAAATTGAATAATTGATTGATATTTATTCCGAACAAATTGATTAAATTAAAATTTTAAATAGTCTTACAATATCCGTTTGTCAATAGATTTACGAAATATTTTTAATCGATTTTACTTTATTTTTAAAACGAAAAACATATGTTCAAAGTTGCAAAATTTTATATTTTGTGAATAATTTATAATCTTATACAGTGATTAATTAGTTTTTTAATTGATCAATAGTGACGTTAATGAAATTAAAAATTTTTATGATCAATAAATACGAAACTAGAAACTAGAATAACACATTTTTATTGTTTGGTTGTTGTATATCATACAATACTTACCAATAACACATTAAATTGCCAATTCAAAGAATCAAATTATTTATAGTAAAATATTCAAAGTTTATACGATTTGCATGAAATATTGTTACTTAATGTAAATCAAATACTGGTTCACA
Organism: Eupristina koningsbergeri; assembly: GCA_018907245.1. NCBI lineage: Eukaryota > Metazoa > Arthropoda > Insecta > Hymenoptera > Agaonidae > Eupristina > Eupristina koningsbergeri. The sequence continues at coordinate 177,855 of JACCHV010000118.1, forward strand.
AATCATCCAAAGCGATATAATCCTAAATGCCAAAACTTTATCATCGGTGCATTTTTGTTTTACGTCTCCAGGTGCTTCCAAGGAGACGAAAATGTGCCATCCCCTATGTTTATGCGAGAGTTGTGAACGCAGTTTATCAAAAAGTTCTCTATCCGATCTCACCATCATCCTCACGGGCGACGACCGCGGCCTTACCTGCCTCCACGTAGCCAGCGTCCACGGTCAGGTAGCAGTAGTGGATTACCTGTTGCAGCAGGGTGCGGACCCCAACGAAGCGGACATCGAGGGTACGACGGCTCTTCATTGCGCCGCCGCTCGAGGACACCAGAACACGCTCCTGCTTCTGCTCCACGCGAACGCGGACCCCAACGCCCTGGACAACAAGGGTAACGGTGCACTACACCTAGCCGCAGATCATGGACACGACACCTGTGTCAAGGCCTTGCTGTACTTTGCCGAACAGGCCAGGATCGTTCTTTATACCAAGTGAGCGGGTTTTCTTTTTTTTTTTTGGTTTTTGTTTCGTTTTGATTACCCTTTTAATTACGACTTGAAAAGAGGAAAACATTTAAAATCGACAAGGATATCACCTTCGTCGGTATAATTTTTTTCGTAAACATCAAATTCTGCTGAAACGGTAATTTTATTACTTTTGCGCAAGTTCAATATTGTTATAAATATTTAAAGAATCGTCGAGCTCATTAAAACCTCGAGACTCCAAACACTGGAAGAGCATCGCAAAATCGACTTTGTTCGTTTGCTCGTAACGTTATTCCCCCGTGGAATCGTATTTACTTCGCGATAATTGAAGATTCTGCGAAGATTGAAAATATTTAGTACAGTTAAAGAGGTTCTATATTTAGCTTTGGTGTGACGTATGCACGTCTCCTTTGCTATCTCGGATTCAAATGCATAGTCTGCGCTCGGAGACTCGAAACGCTCGGATATGCATTTATAGTTACACACAATGTGCTTTTTTTTATGCGACGTATCAGTGCGGCGAATCTCCAGGGTGACACTCCGCTGCACTTCGCCTCGAAATGGGGTTATAGTGGGATCGTCGAGATTCTGCTGGAGTACGGGGCCGACTCGAACATCAAGAACCGGAGGGGCCAGACGCCGCTGAGCCTGGCGCACAGCAGTCACATCGCGCGACTCCTCGAGGGCACTTCTTCGAGGACAAGCACACCGACCGGGTCGTCGGACTACGTCCTGGGCTCCAAGCAGCTGATCGCCAAGCTCGGCAACCACGTGGGCAACTCTAGCGCCGTAGTCCCCAAGTCCAGCAGATTCTCGTGAGTCTTGACCCTGTTGATCATTTTACTTACTGTTTGTCGGCGGTCAACAGCGCACTGTTTCACCTTTTGTGCATTTTAACGTTTTTTTGAAGCTTAAATTTATGTTATTGCAATCACACATTGATTTATCGTGATATCATTTCGGTGCACTTTTTAAAAATGTCATGGCTTTTATAAATGTTTGCTTCTAAATGCTATGCCGAATAAAAAAAAAGTATTTTTTTTCTTTTTCAAATATTAGCATCCAAAAAATATCATTGTGTATCATTCGCAATAAAAATCGGCTTATCGGCCACGTTATAGAAGCTGTTTTACTTTGCCTTATAAGCGGATTTTTTATTGATTACTATTTTTATGAAGGTAATAATTATCTTTCGAGACTCGATGATTGTGAATAATATTGAATTAAATGCTAACAAAATATTTATGTAATGTTTAAGTGTAAAATTTAATGACATCGAGCAGTCGATAACAGTTTACGATCACTAAAATATAATAGCATCGTGATAGAAAAGATAAAATAAAATAATACATTCATACATATAATTTAATAGATCATGTACATTACACTATCTGGAATACAGCTTATGACATTCATTAACGATTACTTATTAATTACAATGCAATTCAATATTTAATATCATACTAATTTTTGCATTGGCTTTTACCTTATCAGTAACAATAATTGATAACACTTTAAATTATTACTGGAACAATACACGCATTATATAAGCAATAATTTTTGATAAAAGAATTCTCATAAATTTTTGCGTCGAATACGTCAATGATTACTTGTAAATGACTTGCGTCATGTTTCTCTTGAACGAACTATAAGTCGGAGTATTCGTCATTTTGATAATGCAAGATCTAGTTCTCCATCGTAGATCAAACCCGACAAACCCCCCAAAGTTCTCCACAAAGTCGTCCATTGCAAAAAAACAAAAAAACAAAAAAGAATCCATAAACTTGCCAAAATACCTTCGATCAGTGAAATGCAATTGGGGAGAGCCGTTTAGGTCCCCTTCCACGTTTTCCACCCGGGGATTAAAATAGCACGGCATTCCAAAGGAAAGAAAAGACAAAGAAAAGACTTGTGATTTTTAAAAGCAGCTATCGAGGTAGCATGTCGGACGGGATGCACAAGATCGACCGGTTGTTCGCCGCGGTGGCCGAGGGCGACATCCGCCTCGCCTCGTACTACCTGGGGCTCGAGGGTCCCTGCAGCAAGACCTTCGTCTCGGAGACGGACGAGCCCAAGTTCTGCCATCCCCTGTGCAACTGCGACAAGTGCGTCTCCATCGAGGAGTTGTCGTACGAGAGGGAGACGAAGCCGCCCATAGCCATAAACGCCGTGAACAGCAACGGGGAAACCGCCTTGCACATCGCCTGCGCCGCCGGATGCGTCGAGATCATACAAGTACGATTTATTCTCCACCAATTTGGACATTTCTTTTGTAGTTGTAGAGAAAAATTTTAGGTGCATTGGAAAAACTTGGAAAATCTCGAATGAAAATATGTCGAGAGATTTCATTGATTAATTTGTCGACGCATCATCAAAGGCAAAGATAATCTTTTGAGCTTATTAGCTCGCAACACCTTTGTGCAATAATCAATTTTCATTTAATTTTTTATTTTGATCGATTTTGAAGCATCTTTGATCATTATGGAAATCATTATTTATTAATTTTGATATAGTCATAAACTGCTTTGAAATATGACGCTTTGAACATTAATAATAAGCGATCGTAAATTCAGGTTTTACGTGGAAAATAATTTGATAATTGAAAATTACTATCTAAACTACAAATTAAAATAACGTAATCCCGTTATTTCTTTAGAATTTTAAATGCTTCAATTTGTTTATGAATATGCAATTATATATGTAGAATAAACGCAATTTATACAATAATAAGCTTATAATTTAAAAAAAGGTAAATTATCAACTGTTCATTTAATTGAAAATGTTTATTTAGGAACGAGATATAAAATTAACGTTGATGATATTTGTAATTTTAAATTTGTTCGATATTTATCCAAGCTGTGTTATATTAAATTATATTTTTTTATGAACAATTTTTGTCCACAATCAGGATACCTAAAATATCTCTTTCATACCTTTATTATATAAAATGAAAAACATACAAGTACTTTTATATCAACAAATATTTAACAATGATAAACGCCTAAAAATTAAACAGTTTTCTTAATAATTAAAATTTTATAAATCTAGAATGACTAATGATTGTCGCGAAACTAAGTTCATAAATTTCCGGAAGACAATATTATTATTGATGCGTAATTATGAATAAATTTTCCTTCGCTGTTTTAAAAATATTTTTAATAGTTGTGTGTTTTTTTACAAATTTTATTCTGCGAAAATTGTTGGTTTTATGAAAATATTTACAAATTTTTAATTATTATAATAAAACTCGGAATTTTGTTTTATCTTTTAATGTTTAATGTTGCAACAAAATTATTTTCTTATTAAAAAATTTTATATTTTTGATAATATTTTATTAATAATATTTCAAGCCTTTTTTATATAAATCAATCTTTTGCACGTGTAAATCGACCGATCATTAAATTTTTTTCAACGTGGACGGGATTATCAATAGCAGCTTTAAGTATTAAAAAAAAAAAAAAATGAATGTATCTTTAATATTGAACAATATTTTACATTTTTAATAATATCAATAATTGAAAAGTAATTAAATGCTATAAAAGTATTGTATGATTATTATTATTTGTAATAATAACAATAATATTACCAACAATATTAATATAAATATTTGAAAATCGTAAAAATTAGTGGTTATTGAAAAAAATGACCTTAAAATATTTATGAATATGTTCATTCAATATACAATAGTACAATAATTATACTATAAAAAAATTTTTTTATGTATGTATTCACACTTTTTGTTCCATATACAAGTAAATATGTAATCATATTTAAACACGAAAGAATATTTCAAATACAAATAATCGTTAATATAATTGTTTGAAATACCTTCCATATTTTATAAAGTTCAAAATTTTATGATCGTTAACAAGTGTGGAGATAATAATTGTAAAATAAATACAATTATAATTATTATGCTGGCGTTCGAAAACTCAGTTGTATTCAGTAAAACTTTGTGTTTATTAATATGAATTATTTATAAATTGTTAATGCTTATAATAAAATTTTAAATTGTCCTTTATTAATTATTATTCTCTGTAGAATTTATTCATTAGAAAAGACACGTGCCGTGTCACAATTATACACTGAAATCTATAATTTAAATGTTTAATATCATTTGTTAATTGGTGGAGTTTACCAAAAATTCTAAAAAAGGAGTCGTAATTTTGAATAATATTTTAAAAAATAAGTATGATTACATTACTTTATTTTATCACCGATCTACCGATGATACATTATTATGCATTAACAAAAACCAAGTTAACATAATCTTAAATATTTTTAACAAGTGCAATACTTAAATCCTTAAAATAGATTTATAAAATCTAAAATAATAATATTATAATCTTTTTCGATATGATTATTAAAACAATAACAATGAAATTTAACGAATTGATATAATGAGGGTTCCACAATCGGATAGATTTTTAATTTTCAATTCAATATTTTTCTGAAAGTAAAATTATCCGATCTATAAAATTAAAAATAATGCTTTATTTTTGTGACCTACTATTTTTAGAATTAAAAGTTAAAATTCTATTTAATTATGTCAATTTTGTATATCAATTAAATTTTATTGGTATTGATTTAATAAACATATCTAAAAAGTTTATCGCATTGTTATTTTACATTTCACAAGTATATTTTAGGTTTTTATTGTATTTGTTAAAAATATATTTATTTAACAATTATTATCTCCGCACTTGTTAAGGATCATAAAATATCAACTTGAAACAAAGTTGATTTTTATTAATTTATAATATATGAAATAAACAATTAAATTTTGAAATTATTATGAAAATCGCTTTATCGGAGAGAATTTTTATAATAATTAACAAGGTTTAGAGCTAATAAAATACTCGTTTACATGTATTTGGAACATGAAATTAAAGCTTCATTTTACTAATACAGATGCATATATTTTATTTCAGTGAAGACAACGAATGAGTTTCTTAATATAACAATTTCAATTTTGTTATTGTGCAATACTTGAAAACATGGTATTAAATAAAAAAAAAAAAAAAAATAATCCTGATCATTAGTGACTACCATTAACAATAATAACGAGCATCGATCGTGGTTCTTTCATTTCACGTAACATGCAGTTACTTTTAAAAATAAGTAAAAAATAATTATTAACCTCGTAAACATCAAAATCATTTACTCCGATATGAAAATATAAAGTGAGCTTATTATCATGGCGGCTTCGTTATCATTGGCAACGACACGCTTTGGCACGCTTTAGCGAAATAATAATCGCGAAGGTATTTTAATTAACACGATCGGAACTTGGATTGCAGGTGTTGCTGGATGCGGGGGCGAAGGTAAACGTGGTGACGCGTTCGGAAGGTCGCACGCCGTTGCACTTGGCCTGCCTCAACGACCGCACGAAGGTCGTGAAGATGCTCCTGGGGTGCGGAGCCTGCAACTGCGACGCCAAGGACAACATGCGTGACACGCCGCTGCACCTCTCGGCACGATCAGGGAACGTCCGGATCGTGGAGATGCTGGTGCGGCACGGAGCCAACACCAGGTTGCGCAACCTCAACGGCGACACGGCTCTCGAGGAAGTCGAGAGGATCAGGTCCGACGATATATTCTTGTCGCTCGCCCTCAGCAACATCGGCAAGATCCTCAAGAACGTCAGTGTGGCGATCGCTAGTCAATAGCAAGAGAACGACGAGAACCTGCAATAAACTCCAAGCACGAAATTTCTGTCAACATAATGCGACTTTTAAGAACGATATTGATATGAATTATCAATTAAGAACAAATTCATAAAAAAACATTATATTTTATAATCGAATCATGCGATAAATCAATCAAAGCATTTATAATTCAGATTAGTACTATTTAGGTCTTGTACTATACACATGTCATTCGGCAAAGAAATTGAGTGAAAAGTTAATTCTAATCAGTGATTTATTTTAGCTTGGCAATAATAATGTATACATAAAACAATGATGCTATTTAAATTATATCTTACATTAATATATCGATTTCGTCGTTTAAAAACATTCCATCATTAAATTGCGTTACTCTTTTATGAAGAAGTTACCAGTCGCAGTTTTCATCATGAGAATAAATCCAAATAAACTCTTCAGACCACAAAGCAAACTTTGTTCGAATTAGAGTTACTTTGTATTGATCAGTGTTTTATTGAAAGCGGTTTCTTCGGTCGTCGCATCACACTTAATCTAAAAGATGAATTGTAAGAGGCAAAGCATTGATTCTGTTTGTGCTTTATTTCACAACTTTTCTCTTTTTATTTTATGTAGAAGTTATTTTTTATGACATTTTTTAATTGGTTAGTTTTATTAACTGAATATTAGGCTTTGATTTGTACTCGAGCAGCTCAATATTGGGTACAAATAATATTTATCTATACTAACTTTTTTGTTAGTCATTTCTTGATATGATTTCGTAATATTTCCATATTATTCTGATTTTCATGTAACAGTTAGCCGCGGTGTTGTACATTTTCATGGACAACACTTCATTCCGTCCTGTTGATTGTTTTAGTATTTTACAAACATTACATTTCAGAATACATTTAAATTCGATATTAGAAATAAAAAAAAAATTATGTTCATTGCTTACCGCATTCGGTGAGCCTATAGATTAATACTGTCCAAAGAAATTTTTAATCTTTTGACAAAATCAAAAAAACTAATCAATAAAGATTACAAGAACCCACAGGTAAATGTTATATTTAAAGAACAGTCTACGTGATAATCATGTGCCATTGGCACCAAAGCATTAGAGAGAAATTTCTTTCTTTAAAGTAATATGATACAGTGATAATTTAACTAAGTTTCTCTCTACTGTTTAATTTTAGAGGTCATCTATATCATTTACAAGTTTTTATTAACAAATGAAAGCTTAATTAATACATTAACTGTATTTAATTAGCATTTTTATACAAGTTACATTTTACAATAATACGTAATTCTTTAGATCAGTTGTATAAAATATATTTTTGCATATAGAATTTGTTTTTTAAAAATATTCAAGCAATGAATATTACATTGATTTTTTAAATAAAACTCAGATTGTAAAATTTTTGTTTATATTTAGGAATAATAAAATAGACTGTTCATTTTTTTTGTTAAAATAGTTAAAAATTAAAAAAAAAAAAAAAAAAAAAAAAAAAAAAAGAAGTAGTCGATTTTGGCTTACCTTGTAATATTTAAAAGTTTTACGAGTCAATAAAATGTTAAATTTTTTAAACTCTTCAATAGAACTCATTCAGTGCTGTAAAAATAATTCATATTTCTAGTCGCTTCTTTGTTATAGATACAAAGTTTTGAATAATCAAACATTGAATCAAATAAATACATTATTTTTATTATTTTATGCTCAGTCTATCATAATTATGTAAGTATTAAAATTTTATATAAAATATTTTTAAAACAATAACTTTATTAATGAGTATTTTTTAAATATTATTTTATTAACACATTATTTCTTAAATAAAATTAATATTATTAATAATTAGTTTTCTTTATTATTTATTGTACCTTGTAGACTTCTATGAATGTATGATACTATATATTCATGTAAATATATTCTAGATTTTTCCCCTAGATTATATAATTAAAAACTATAATTTTTATTTATGTAGCTGCAGTTAGTGTTTAATATATTTGCACAAAAATATATAAGCAAAGCAACAATAAAAGATATTTAAGGAGCCAAAATCGACATAATTTTAATGTAGTTATTTGTAGATTAAGATTAGTACTAAGAGTTTATTACTAATATTATCATTAAACGTTGTTTACTTGTATTTACTACAGATAATGGTCTGTATATTATATTCCGTTGATTCGATAATTAACTATATAGTCTGTTTGAGATAATGTTAATAAATGTAAAAAAAAGAAAAATTACAAATACGTGATAAAATGCAATCTGATTAAAATTATAACGGGTGGTGAATATTTAGTCAATATTGACGTTTGCGTAGATCCATTTAAATCGTTATAATTAAAATAATATAATGAAAAAAAAATGAGAGAAAAGAATAATAGAAGAGAAAATACTTTACATTCAGAAGTATGCTGTATAACTTTGTTTGTATAAGTTATTAGTGACTTCAAAAAATAACCTGTACTTAGTTTATAATTAAGAGATACAGGGTAATCTGTCAAGTTTTACCTGTAGTAAAGGCTCTTTTATCTTTTCTTTGAATATTTTATTTAGAAGGAATATTTATTAAAAATATAATGTTCATTTTCAATGCAAATAATTTGACCAATTGTTGACCTGAATTAAATTAATTAATTGAATACTTTTCCTTCATAACTTATGAATATTCATGCATTTTATATTTCAAATTAATTTCTTAAATTATTTTCTCTTTTTTAACGACAATGTTTTATTAGATCGTTATTTTCGTTTAAATTATAATTTAATCATAAATAATTACTCTATTGCCATTTTGATTAAATTATCTAATTATTTTTTTTTTTAGATATTAAATATGATTTATTTAATACTGTACAAACTATTACATTTGTTTATGGTTTATATAAAAATGTTCACAATAATTTCAATTCCATTAAATCTACAATATTGTCTTATTTGAATCTATTTCTATACAGCATTTTTATAAAAAAACATCTGTGTTACAAACAAATTATGACAATTTTTACACGAGACTATCATTGCACCTGCGGCCTAATGTCTATTGACAAAATCAATATTAACAGAATAATAAAAGTTACTTCCACTATAAACATTATTTTTATAGTTATTCGCAAATATATTGTTGTCTATAAATCATATTTAGTCGTAAATCAATTATTTAATCGTGTACTTAGAAAAATTTCTTCTTCCTTTTTCATTCCAATTTTCGCATTTTTATAGTTAAGTAGAACGAAAAAAAGAAATATTTTAATAATTTCACTTATTTTTAATGATGTTAAAAAAATATGAGATATATTTATATCTCAATTAACTTAATTTACTGCGTTCCAATTTGATAAATACATTTTAAAAATAAACACAAAATAGATTAATTTACAAAACTTAAAATATAATTAATGTTGACTTTATTATATTTGAAATTTATAATGTTTCAATAAGAAATAAAGTAAATTTTATTGTATTGAAATATATTTTACATCTTATAATATTAATGATATAATTAAAATAAAAAATATACACAATTGAAATATTTAAATAGTTATAAAGTTTGCAGTGATTATTAAAATAAATATATACAAATTCTCCATTATTAACTGTTTCATTATAAATACAGTTTAAAAATATATATAAATAATTAAAATATATGCCTTAAGGTATTTAAACAATAATCTAAATTGTGCGATTAAACGTATGCTTTATATAAAAAATATTCAGTAGAAATATAATACAGAATTAAAATCTTATGTTCAATTTCATTATTGCAATATTTGAAGCATTCGATATAAGAAAAGATAAATGATAATATTATTTAATTAAAATAAGTCTTTGTACAGTGATCAAAGTTATATCAAATTAAAAATGAATAAGCACTTGCAATAGAAGAGCTAAAGACTGCTTCTAGAGTATGTTTCTGTACTCTAGTCACAGTGAATACAGAACAATTATTTTTATACAGAATTTCAAGAGGATAAAACAAATATAATAACATACAAGAAAGTAAAATCACGTTTTTTAATGTTGACATTTTATTTCAAAATTCATATACATAACTAAATAAACTTTATTTTATATAAAATGTATAAGAACATAAAATCAGATAATCGTCGAAATATATTTGAAATGTTTTAATATTTATTGTGTTTAAGAATAATTTATCTTTATTTTTTTTTTAAATAATGATATTCGTATTCTTATCTTATTATTTTTTTATATTTTAAATATAATATTAAAACTGCAAATGATTATTTTGCAATGAATACATAAAAACTATTTTAAATAAAATATACTTGCATACATCTATCGATTTGTATTTACAACAATGCATTATTCTTTAATATAAAAGTAAACCCACATTCTTGTGCCAAGGAAAATTTGTTTCCGTGAAAAAATAATTAGAAGTATTTACAAAAACTTTGTCCATAAAAGTTTTAAAAATCACACGTATCAATATGTGCAATTTTTATTTCATTCAACATTTTATAAAGTTATGTGTAGACCATTATATAAAACTAAGAAAATCAACAAATGCGTAATACACACATACGCATATAATTATGTCCAAAAAGGAATACAAAATAATACGTTATATTTTAACAATAGTTATTTTATTACTTTGTAATTATTTTTAAACGTTATCAATACAAACTTACACACAAGTATCACAAATATTCTCAAATCTTAAAACAAGAATTACATAGTATTAGGATAAATGCTCTGATAAGTGACCATATGCTAATCAATTTCTCGATTGAAAAATTTGAAGAAGCGTAAAAACGAGTTTTTGATAAGAATATAGTATTTATTATAACATAAACAATATATTTTTTAAAAGGCATCAAAATTCTCGATATAAGTGAATTTTACTGCTTAAAAATATGATAAAAAAATTAATATCATTCTAACTTTGGCACGAAGGTGGTTTTCATTTACCGTTTTTGAAGAAATAGTATATAATAAAATAATTTATATATACATAATTTAAACAGTTTATTTTCAAATTAGTTTTTCTTCAAATGGTCACTTATAAAACTTTCACATTCATAAAGAAATACAATTGTCTTATTTATAATTGATTTAAGCTCTAGTATTTTAAATTAAATTAGAATAGAAACCGACCCAATTACAAATTTTACCAACACTTTTAAAATTTATTTTTGGTTAACATTTATAAAATTCAGAGCTTCAATTATCAGTCCAATAAAAATACAATTGTACTCTATCATTTCATTATTAACGAAATATTTTTCATATTTTTTATAATATCAAAGTTAAATTTCAAAATCAAAAATAAGTTTTAATTAAATAGTAGAAAATAATTTTTATTTTTATAAAGCTATATCCTCTACACAATTTTTTAAACTAAGTTTCAATTTAAATAAAAGTTAAGTTTAGAGAATATTTTACAACAAATTTAAATGTTTCTTTTTATATTTCAATTAAAAATATTTTTTTGTTTATTATACAATATATGTGTTAAATAGTTTTAAATGTATTTATAACATTTACTATAAATAAAAAAAATTTATATGTCATAATATTATTTTTTTAACCACTTAGTTACTGTTTTGATTGTTTGGATTTTTGTAATATAAAATATACATGTCACTAATTTGACATTGGAAACTATAACTTTCTTTACAAACTCTAATGTGATGTTGTAATAATCGTGAAATATATAAATGAGAAATATAAGAAAATAATTTGCACTTATATTGCAAAAAGAATAATGCCGTTTTCAATGTATTAATGCACTTAATTATTATAAAATATACCAGCATAAGTCTAAATCTGAATTGTTACGATACTTCCAAAAGAATATAAGATAAAAAAAAGAATAATTAATGGTCTAAAATATCGATTTGTTCTTATATTTGACTTCTGTGTAATAAAAAAAAGAGCATAATTAAAAAATATATTTAATTTTTACAATCGTAAATTGACATGTATTAGAATAATTTAATGAAATAACAACTTTCTTAAAACTCAAGCTATGTATAAATATATACATATTCTAAAAGTTAATAATGTAACCTATTCCACATTTTCAACAATATAATAGTTAAACATGTATGATGATTTTAAATTCATTATTCAAAATAGCTAAGAAATTTTATCAAGAGATTCATATACGAAATTAAACTTAAAATTAATAAATAATATATACAAATACATTATAAATATTTATTATGTGGTTTAAAAATGCTGAGTTAATCTGAATATAAAAATAATCTAATTGATAATATCGTGAATATTATGTCATTCTAAAATATGAGTAAATAAAGTAGTAGAAGATAAATGTAATAGAAAAGTGTCCAAATTGTACCTGAATATATTAAAAGAAAAATCAATGAACCATCAATTTTTACATTATACACACTAGTCATTTATATTGAGTACTTGTTGAATAAACATGTGCAGTCCAATCAAAATTGTTTATACACAGCATTTAAAACACAGAATGATTATTCTAAGAATGTATAAATCAAAATAATCATCAACTTGTTTATATACATGTATTGAATGCATGTCGTGATAAGCTTGATTGTACGATCAATAATTCTATCAGATTCAACTTACTATTAAAATATCCAATTATTTACATGATTATCTTTGAAATATCTAATTACACTAACACCTCACAGCATAAAAAAATGAAATGTGAACATGAAAAATATCAATACCTTTGGTACAAAATATCGCGTTCAAGATATAGTAAGATTATAGTGAGTGTTGATAAAAACAACCTGTTAGTCAATTTTATTTGTAAATCCATGTTAAATTGCTAACAATACAGATGAAATATATGTGTCCAAGCAGACTCAACAAAACATAAAATGTAATCAATTTTGTTGAAATTTACATTTATGACAGAACAAATAAATTCATCGAGATAGATTTGAATGAATAGTCAATATTGACATTGAAAGTATAATAGTGGACGGACATTTAAGACAACACAATTCTATTGTCTTACTTCATATTTATACGTTGGGTAATAAATTTGTACCAGTGGTTATATAAAAAATTAGTTTGTATTCTCTCAATTAGTTTAAAATAAATTACTTTTAAAGTTGAAACTTATATTAAAGAATTGTAGAGAGTTAGAGCAAGGTCCCAATCGTACGTTATATTTAACTATCTTGTCTTTAGTAAAACATTATTTTTTACTTTTTCAAGATCTATTCTATACTTAAATCGTATCTTAAATTAGTCTTATTAAGCTCAATCATCTATTCAATTATAATCAATTCGATATAGTAAAATAATATTAATAGCGCCATTTCCGATAAAAATAATTACAGATTAATTAAATTGATATTTAATCGAAAATCAATAGATAATTAGGGTTCAAAAAAAAAAAAAAAAAATTTTTTTTCGAGAAAAAAGATCAATGGACGAGTTTAATAAAAGAAAAAAATTTTTTTTTTGACCAGAATTAACTTGCGGGTGGTAAACTCCAAACCGAAGGTATATCCATTTTTTTCTTGTCTTGGTCAGCTTTTTTTCTTCTTTGGCTCCTATACCTTGCACGATTTGGACTCCAATCAATAGCTCCATTGTCTTGAATGTGATAAGGCGAATGTAGCCTTTCTTCATTTTGTAGAGGTGTTGAATTATCTTCATCCATGGTGTTTAGTACGATCGACTCAGTTCTGAATTCATAACTTTTATCGTAATAGCATCTAAGGGTTGGTTCTGAACGGAAATTTTGCATTGCACACCATGAGTGAATTAATAGATGTGGAAAGCGTGAAAGCCAATATTCTGTGAACTTGATGGGTATTTCGCCTAAACTTTGTTGAGCTTCTAGGGTTAACTCGCGATAATGGTGTTTCTGTGAATAGATGATTAATTTTATTATGGTTTTTACAAAAAAAAAAAAAAAAATGTATGTCGAAAATAATAAAAATCATGTAAAAGTTTAAAAATTACTTTTAAGATAATTTAAGTGTATTTTGTTGTATAAACAAAATAAATTGGTAAAGTTGCCGTTGCTAGAGTAAAAAGTAATATTTAACTTAAAGCAACCACGAGAATGTGTGACAAAATTATTTTTTACGCAGCAATTGATACAATAATATCTTGATTTAAATATTGATAAATAACAAATTTAAATTTATTTACCTTATTTCGAAGTGCACGAAGTAAATCTCTCACACTTTCACCTCGGTAACTTCGATATTTTCTCAAGTCGGTCGCTACTTCTCGATCAATATGAAGCCTCCAATCTCCTTGAACCACTGCACGATTACCTTTTTCTAATGCCTGCAACGCTGAGCTTTCGGGTCCATCTTTTTCAACACGATCGCTAACATCCTGCGTTTAAAATTGTAATCATTTATATTTTATTAATTTATATTGTCGATGTAACGCTAAGATAACATACAACGTATAACGTGAATCGAATTTAAACAATATAAAATTATGTAAACAATTCGTTTAAGTATTATTATTGTAAGTACATATTGTACATCATGTCAATAAATAAAGACTGACGTTATTATATGAATACCAGATAATTATTATTGCTAAAATGTACCAAACATCACTATAATAGATAGTAAGCTTGATTAAAAATAATGTAATTCACAATTTATAACAAATAGGTATCCACAGTTCTAATATTTTCAATATTTTTTTTTTGTTTTAACGATCATCATAAAATATAAATAAAATTAAATTTTTAATTACACAATACTATCTCTCATAAAATAGATTATTCAATTTTTATTTAAAACAAAACTCTTAAATATTGACTGATCTACCTGAAAGAATGTTAGAACTTGAGATGCATCCCAAAACATAGGATGATCGTGAATTGCTTGAGCCGGTGGTCGATCCACCGGATCACTGGCTATCATAGCTTTTATCAATACTAAAGCTACCTGCTTATCATTTTCTGAAATACTTTGTAATGCCGACAAGCTGGTTTCTCCTCCTACAATTAAAAAAAAAAAACGGAATGTTTAAAAATAAAATTCCTGCTGAATTTTTAAAACTGTCGATAGTTCATCGACAGTGTTAACAAACATTACATTATTAATAGCTTTTATAAAAGTTCATTGAAATTTACAAAAACGTGATAACAAAAAAAGATAAAAAATATTTTATTTAACCTTTTTTTAAAGCAATTTTTTAATGTATACAAAACATTGTAAATATTATTTTCCTTGTGAACAGCTTGGACTATTTGTATTATTTTTTAATTCAAATCTAAATTTATAAAATTAAATAATATTACAATAAGTTTAAATTTAATAAAATAAAAGTAGTCAAAATATACAAGTATATAAATTGTTATTTATCGATAGGGTCAATGACGTATAAAAGTTATTGATAATACTATTTATAAATTCATATCAGACATGACCAATAAGAAAATTTGAGATTTCATTTGGTTAAAAAAATGATGCAACGTTTATTGTGTGAATTTGTATTACGCAAGCGACGTAAAAATATTTGTTCGTCACTGAATATATTCGTACGTTCATTTGTGAAATCAATTTGCATTTTTTTCTAGGTATTTTCTTGAATTATCACTAAATTTATTACTACATATCATATTGATATTAAAATATAATTATTACCAAATATGTTTTGAAATAATTATTGCTAAAGCAATTTTTTAATTATTTTTTAAATCAGTAAATACATAAAGATTTTTTACCGCCAAATAAAATATTTGTTCGTGCTGTTAGATTCTATTTCATTGCGTATAAATTATTTTGCTGCCTGAAACTATTTCGAATTCAATTTCAATATTATTTTAATGTGAGAATTTAGGATTTTATGCATGAATGATTCAAAAACTCGAATCGAAGAACTAGTAGTAAACAAAATTTATGATTATTTCTCAAAAAATGGTCAAAACCACTACTCACCCAGTATATTGGCTTGTCGTCTCAGGGGATCACCAAACGGATGCTTCCCACTCGAGAGTACGTAGTAGAAAACGCACCCTAGAGAAAAAATGTCAACGGCGCAGGTCGTCCTCTCGCCGTTGAGCATCTCCGGGGCAATCCAGCCGTCGGTGCCCGTTACACCCGACCTCCTGGAGAAGGACATACGACCGAGTTGCAGCTTTTTGCAGAGGCCAAAGTCCGAGATCATGGCGCGAACCTCACCACGAGGCCCTGGCACCGATAAGAGCACATTGTGCGGCTTTATGTCTCTGTGTACTATTTAAAAGACCAAAATTCATTTTCATTTGAAAAATGTCTTCTTCAAAGTGGAAATAATTTTCATTTTAATAAATAATAATATTACTAGATGTTTGTAGGCAGTTATCGCTATTGTGTTACACTTTTGCAAAGTAATAGTATTTAAAAAATCCAGAGGCCAAAGCAATTAAAAATACAGCAATTGATCAATTGATATAAGTCTACTATTTAAAAACTATTTTCAAAAGATTTTCCGATTATTTGAATTCCGTATTTTTAAAAGTAACAACGTACACCCAGTGCCTGATAAACAAATTTTAGAATATACATTGGATTGATCTTGGATAAATCTTTGCTTTTGCGGCCAATCGAACAAGGCACTGCCATTTAAAAATAATCAAATAAAGGTAAACATTCTCAGAGGTAAACATTCCATACCTATATCTAAGGAATGTAAATGAGCGAGGCCAGACGTCGCTTGCCTCAATATATTTTTTGAGGATATTTTGCTCCGGTCGTATCTCCCTGCCACGTAGTCTTGCAGAGTGGCTTCGGCCAACTCGAGTGCTATATAACGAAAGAGTCGGTCTTGCTCGGTACAAAAATACCGGACGACGTTGGCATGGACATCGGATTCGCGGAGAAGTGCCACTTCTCTGTCGGCGAATGTGAAGCAGTCCGGTAGTAGTCGTTTCACCGCTACTGACCTATTGTCGAACTCGCCCCTGCAAATGAGAGAAGATTACGGCATTGGCGTTAATTGGTGAGAAGGAGAGAAATGTTTTGGGTGGGTGATGATTGCTTTGGCGATTGGAGAGCAATTCAAACGCACGAAGCTCAGGTGTATTTTTTGCTCACTTGGTCAATCGCACCAATAACAATGAGAAATTAAGTGCTGCACGCTTTATTTCTCGGGCAAGTGAATCATTTGAATTTCTATTTTTACAAACTTGATACTTTAATTTGATTTACTTGTATTTTCAATATTTCTTAATATTTTTAAACAAAAAGTCAAAATACAAATTAAAGAATACTTTTGAGCTGAATAAATGAGCCGTGAATAATAATACAAGGTTTTGCATACATAGTTTAGAAATTCAAATTCAAACAAACGCAAACATTACTTTGAATTTATTACAAAAGCGTTTTAATACAGACGTTTAATATGAATATTCATCTATCTGTATAAGTAAATACTACGAACAAAAGAATGTAACGATGAGTAAAATAAAAATTAATTATACAACTGCGTTACGCTTATTTTATTATAATTGATAATAATGGGATGATTCTGTAAAAAAAACTATGAGCAAGAATTTAATTAAATTTTATAAATCAAACATTTCCGTACACAAACTATAATACGAACTCTTAATTAAATAAAAGCTATTTCAAAATGTCGATACAAATAACATGGTTGCAAGTTTGTATAAAGTCACAAGAATTGAAAAAAAATGGGGATCAAGTTTTATATGACCAAACGCTACATTAATTCTACAAGTTATTAAATTCAATATTCATCGGTAAGCAATCAAAGAAACTTTAAATGCATTTGGTAAATTTTACGATATCTCTATAAAATATAAATTTATAAATGCTAAAAATTTTATTTTCAACCAATATTATTTTCTGCGTTTAAATTAATGCTCTGCTTTATTAATTCGTCGAACATTATGAAAATCCGTATTATGAAAAAAAAATTTTTATTAAATTTCTAACGTAATGTTTGTAAAAAAAATTTATTACTTGTAGACAAAAGTTCCATCACAGCCTTTGCCCAGTACTTCTTCAGCATTGAAAGTAATTTTGCCTACTCGAACCAATCCTTCGCCGATTTCTTCAGGTGTGTATATTGCCCCATTCTTACTATTACTACTTGTACGACTGTTTTCCCGTGAACCCTGATCGAATTGCTAATATCAGATATGTAGAAATATTGTTTCATGTTGCCATCAAATAAATTATTTAATCGAGATAAAACAAGGACCATAAGTTTACCTGAGATAAATGTCGAAATTCCTTGAACTGAGCGTTTAAATACCACAGCATTGTTATAACACATCCAACAAGAATTATGAGAGCTAATTTCAATCCTTTATTTTCTTGTTGATTAATCCATTTTTTACTTGCTGTATAAGACACCGCAACGGCTTTTCGCCAGCTCTTATTATTATTATTATCACGAATAGATCCATTTACTTTCTTATTATCAGTAGTAATATCTAAAGTTTTTGTTATATTAAATATATCTGGATTTGATTCAATAATTGGATCTGATCGTCCTGTAATCAGTAATGGCTGATTGTGGGGCTTATACTCGACAGGAATTTCGTAATGCCCTAAAAGGAATATAAAGGAATTATAAATATTATAAAGAAGTTTTCCAAAAACTTTAATTATACATTCATTTTGAAAATTCATTTATACGCATACCTAAAGCCATAATTTTTTTATTATTTGTTCTGATTCTTTGATAATCATTTTCAGTCGTTTTTTCAGCATGGTTTGGAGAGGGTGAATCATTCTTATTTAAATGGGATATTATTGGACCTTCTAATAATAAATGACCAGCTTTGTTACTTATTGTGGGTGTGGAAGAATCCACCAATGATGGTAAAGCATATAATCCATGACTGTGTTCACCAACGTATAAAGTGGGACTAAAATAAAAACAATATTTTTTAAATAAAAATCAAATTGATTTCCAATAACAATGCAAATTATTTAAACTTTATCTCGTAATATTATTTTAAAAATTTTAATTATATCTTAATAAATTTCAAATTGATGGTTTAAAAAAAAATTTATATTAAAATGTCATTTAAAATAATATAAATTGTTACTAGTGATATTTGGAAATTTAATAACAATACTTACAAAAATTGGAATTCACTAGGTTTTACAGATATTTTCTTCAATAGAAGACTTAAGGTTGTATCGGCAACACTGGTAAATGGTATTGATAACAAACCATCTTTAATAATTGTATATACTGCTATTACTGGACTACCTAAATTAATATCCCATAAAATTTTTCCAAACCTATCTACTGTAACTACTTGTCCCGTTGAAGTCCCAGTAAAATGAACTAAATCATAATCTTCAACAACATCAGGATCCATTTTAGCAGCGGAATAATCGTAAAAAGTAACGTTCCATTTTCTATCCTTACGCTTGCTGTCTATCATTATAATATTATACTCTGTTCGACCCACATATATAACATTTTGAGTATCTATAGGGCATGTATTATCTGGTGTAGTAAACCCAAGAAGTTGCTGTCTTTTTCCAGTTTGTGGATCTACACTAAACCAGGTATCGATCTTTCTTCCCGTGTATAAAATACCATCGCTACTGCGACACGGACTACTGGCCACTAACTGTGGAATGGTAAATGGCAGCTTTTTTAATGCCTCAGTTTCTGGACCAAATAAATATAAAGATCCATCTTTTGGGTCTGGTAAAAAGATAGGCCTGATAGCAAAGTAAATTATTAAAATATATTTTTGTAACTTTGTATCATCATTTTAATCAAGAATAAACTTATGTAATAAACTTACATTGATATTTGTGATACATCATGAGGAACTTTAACTGCAGGTTCTATAAATTGAAAAAAATTATTAGATACAATTATCAAAAATGATTGCATAAAAAATAAAAAAATATTAAGTTAAGGAAATGATCTGAGTACTAGTTTAATTTCACCAAGTCCCTAACATTATTCAATTACTCATTCATAATAATAACTAATTTTGTATACTGATATGTTCAATGATATGCAAAATTCTTTAATTATTGGTCTTTATGTATAATTATTACCATCATTCTGATGCCATCGAATTTCGCCAGTCTTCTGTTCTACAGCAATCAATAATCCATCAAGAGTTGAGAACATAAGCAAGGCTTCTTCTTGGTCAGGAACCAAACCAGTACTGTCGTCCTTTAAAAGACAAACAATGCACACCTGTCAAATGCCTTTTGATGCAATGGCAATATTTATTGATACATACCTCTGTTGCTTGTTGACCAAGGATGCAACAGACGAACGACAGGAGTATACAGTATAATACTTTTTTCATCTTAAAGACCATTGGGACAGTTAATTAACTTGACCATCCTATTAAGCAGTGTTAGGTTATGTGCGCCCTTGCCCTTCGAGCAAATACACAGTGGAAAGTCAAACATCCCCCTCGAATTTTCAGTTTATTGCCACTGCGGCACACAACTCACCGAGCAATCAATTTCAGTGACGGCTCGCAGCAACACGAGTAAGGTAAATAAATAAACTTATCGAATAATCCAAGGTAACGGGAGCGTTGCGTCATTTTGCAAAAAAATACACGATTTAAAAAGGCCGTCTTCTCCGCAACAGCCCGACGAGCCTCCCAACGAAACACTTTTCTCCCCGAGGGTCACCCGCGAGCCCAGCAGAAGCTCATCCCCACGACTCGACTTGTGTGCGTATTTACCATACGGTACTTTTTTCTATTCATCAATGTACTTAAATTGCTCGCACTGTTCCGCGTTCTACAGTGACTCTTTGTAACTTCGTTCTTTAAATCGCCCAGAGCGCCATCTGACCGAAAACAAACACCAGGAACCCGTCGGGGCAGAGGGGACGTGGGTGCGGGAGCCTAGACCGAGGCTGAGGCTCCGTCGGCGCTGACCGGAGGCGTAGCCAATTCGCGAATGAGAATGCAATAGTGTATGGTGATTATTTCGATGCTCACGAACCTGATAATGACAGATGAGGATAAGCAATCGTTGCGTCACTCTTTGCCGATTTGAATTTTCGAGGCTAAACTTCTCGAGCTTACTTTACTTCCGCGGAAAAGCCGCTCGGAAAACTAGGAGGTGCGCTTTTCATTTACCTGGAGCTCTGCTGCTCGAGTGCGCTGGGCTTCCATTCTATTCAATTGTCCGATGAGGCACTCGCACACTCCCTCACATTTATTTGACGCACACTTTCTTGCTGATGATCAAATAAACTTTTCGAGTGTTTTTCGGTGTATCATTAACTCTTGGCGGCGATTATCGCACGTTTTAGGCACGTGTTTTCCCAAGAGCCAAATATGCATCTAAACCGAAAAGTAGCCTTGATAAAAAAAAAAAAAAAAAAAAAAAAAAAGAACGAAAGCTTAATCATAAGAAAAATAGCAGTTCTGTAAACAGTTGGAACTACGAATTAAGATTCAAATGATCCATACGGTCCGATAATAAAGTTAACAAAGGTAATTTAAAATAGAAACGAATTCGTTCCTTCGGTATTACTTTATTTTTATTTTTTTTTTTTCTTTTTTTCCTTAACTGTTATAAATATAAAGTTCAACGGCGCACAATTAGCGCATTTACTCAACAGTAAAGAATGAAAGAGTATTTTTAAGAGAATTGGAGAACAATTCATTATTTTTGTTTCCATGCTATTACTACAGTTGTAAAGAAACTCATTTACATTCCTCTTTTTTAGTATAAACAATGCTGTATAAATAAATTGTAAAGTTGTTTTTCTAGCAAAGCCTCTGAAAATAAAGGTGCAATGGTATTAATCGATTACTTTATTACAGATATTTGAGAAGGTGTCGCCGTATCATAAATCAAAAATAAAACAATGATGAATATTTATTAGTTAAGCTGTATGTGATCAAGTGATTATCGTACTTGGAGATAAAGAAATAAAATTTTATATTATGCTGAATTTGAGTTTTTTAAATTTGTTATTCTGCTGTAAAAAAAAAATTAAGAATACACAAGTGCGAGAATAATCTAAATAGAAAAAGGATTTGAACGTTAAATTTGTTGATAAAAATTGGGTCAACCATCTAAACATTTTTATACAAAGAAAAAAATAGATATTTTATATTTTAGAACTTTGAAAAAGTTACAATTATTGTAAAGTTACCTATCAAGTATCAATAAAATTAAGTAGTAATAAAATTGAAATAAATAAAGTTCGTATGTACTCGATATATTCTAAAGGATTCGAAATATATTTAAAATAATACGTTTAAAACATTAAATATAAATCAGTTGTTGTTGTTGAAATAATAATGGTATTATAATAAATAAATGATAAGGCTTTTACTTGTAAATAAATAGATATAGAAACAGTTTTTAAAAATAAAAAAATTTTATTTTACAGTGGCAATAAAAATTAAACAATAACAAAAAGAAAAGCTGAAGGTAAAAATACAAAACTGGAAGAAAAAAAAAACAATTTGTAGATGCAAATTCTGAAAAACTCATATATTACATTTTATCTTTATAAAAAAAATACATATACTCATAAGTTTTTAGAAAAATACATATATAAATTGTTAATAAAATTTAGCATTTTTAATTTAATAAAATTATTTGTTAACAATACATTGATACAAAATAAACATAAAAATATTTTGTTCATAAAATTCCAAATAATCAATAATAATTAAATTTACTAAAGTCATGTATTCTCTTAATTATTTATCTGTAAATATAACATTTATAATGCAAATTTAAAATTATATAATATGTACACATATTTTTTCAATAGTAAAGCACTCTATTATCAATTAATATAAAATCATGTAAAATTAAATTGGCATACATTCTAAAATTGATATAATTTCGGAATAAAAATTGTAAGTTAAAATAATTCTTTGGATCTAAATGATTAAAATACCGAATTTCAACTATATAATTTTCCTGCTGATGATTTAATTCCGTATAATTATTATTTATTAAATATAATGTACATTTTTATTTTAAAAAATAGCCTTTAGAAATAAATAATTTACCTTTAATTTTTTTAGTTTTAGAGTATTTAGTCTGTTTTTAAAGATAAGAAAAATACGAGTACTATGGCATATAAATCAAATGGTGTAATCTATGTATACGCCCTAAAAGTCTTCGTTACACACATGTGTAACATATCTGTAATTTGCTTTTTTGTTCTTTGTGATATTGACATAATATTATTATGCAATAGTCTTTTATAAGCAATATTAAAATGTAGCACCAAGGTCCATTTCTCCAGATAACACCCCCTGAACATATATACACACAGACATGAACATACACACGCGCGTGGGCGCGCGCGTACATCATAAATGTGAGCAAATAATAAATTTATGCGAATATTACACATATGCGCATCTTTTTTATTACAATTTGTGACTATTTATTCAAGAAATTGTGACAACTGAGTATTAAACATTTTTTGTACGTTTTTTAAAATCAAAATTGAAAAGTAATTTTTGTTAGTGTTTCACTATCGAATATCTAATAATTATTTAACAGCGAATATATTTACATATTTATCTATTAATGTCTGTTTTTTTTTTTAGATTTTATAAGAATAACATTTACAAGTTATGTCAACTTCTGTTCCCGAAGTTAGTGTCAGTGAATAGATAGAATTTTTTGTGATAAATACAAATTTTTATATTTATATCATTTTCGAATATTGTAAAATTTTATAATTTTTTCCAAATTTATACATCAACAAAATTGAATTCTTTAAAGACATTTAATATTTTTAATGTACATGTATAGAATTTATAGATTACATTATTAAAAAATACACATTTTTTTTTTTGCAGTTTTTATTTATTTTACATAAAGTTACCATTTTCCTCTTTTCCAGATCCAATTTAATTGGTGTTAAGCTTAAAGTGACTCTATCATTAATACAATTTATGGTGCATAAATAAATGTAATTATTAATTTATATATTGCACATTATTTAGAAGATTGGCTTGAAATTATTTGCCATTTTAATAATGCCTATGTAAATTTTAAGTTTTTCTTCTATTAATAATCACAATGTTTTTAAAATAATTTCAAATCGCATTAATTTGTTTAGCAATTACAAAATCTTAAACCAACATTACATTATGTTCCGCATTCGTAATTACAAGAGTCCATTTCACATATTCATTATTTGTAAATATCTCCAAAACTACTTTAAACAGAAACGTAATTTCCACTAAATTTCTGTAACTAATAAGAAAAAAGTTTTTTTTTATTTTTTTATTTTTAATACTTTAAATAATTTTTTTTTTTTTTTAAATATCACATTAATTTTAATACAATACAAATCACAATATTTGATCTACTACACAAACTGCTAACGATAAAAAAATAATTTATTAGATACTTATGCAAAAGATACCGAGTACTTATAATAGCTTTGAGAGATCTTAATAAACTATGGATTGCAATTTATTTTTTGCATTAAAACAATTTCCAAAGACTTCATTTTTTCAAAATAAAATCAGTTTGGTAATTAATAATTTGATTGCTCATAAGATAGTATTTGTATTTTTCAGGTATTCTTATTTTTTCCTTAGCATTAATTTTATGTGTCGTTTAAAAACGTTTACCAACTAAAAATTATTTTATCAATCGACAATATTATCAGGCACGAATTAAAAACTAAAATCCACGGGGAGATAATTCGAAACATTGTGTGTATTTTTGGGTATCCCTATCATTCCTGTTCACCCTCGGAGGTATGTTGCTCCTCTTCTCCATCGTCTTCCGAATCTTCCGGATCCCCGATCTCGTACTGTTGGTATTCGCAAATGATATCGAGGACGTCGTGATGAGCGTCAATAAAGTCATTTTCTTCCATTCCCTCAGCCGTGAACCAGTGCAAAAAGGCTTTCCGCCTGAACATCGAGGAAAATTGCGCGGAAACACGCTTGAAGAGATGATGAACAACGGTGTTGTTGCAGAGGAATGTGCCCGACATCTTGTAACCCTTTGGTGGGATGTTGCACACGGCGGTCTTTAGGTTGTTCGGGATCCATTTGACGAACATCGACTTGTTCCTCGTTTGGATGTTGTGCATCTCGGTGTCGACCTCCCGCATCGACATTTTACCTCGGAAGATCGCAGCAGCCGTCAGATACCTAATTTGGAAGTTGAGAGAATTGGTTTGAAATTAAATTAAATGATTATTTTGATTTATATTTATTAGCTGGTTAACAATGGAATAAAGGGTTACGATTTATTTTTCGGCTGGATCTAATGTATTTCTAGGTATAGTCAAATTATTAAGACTTTTTTACAGTCGAATAATTAATTGGTACATCTAATAAGACAATAATGTTAACTTTCTTGTTGTTTTTATACAATGTACTTTGGCTTTATACCTTTCAATATTATTTTCAAATATTACCGATTGTATCGTTATCTTATATAATGTTAAATATAATTCACAAGATTTATAGCTTTAAACTCAATTATAAATGATTATAAATCTAATGGTAATATACTTTTAACTATTTCTTATAAGTATATTTTATCTTTATTTAAATTACTTAATATCTAAAAATGTTTAGCTTAAAGAAAATAATTTAAATAATGTTTTTACATACATATATAGTAAAATTTTTGCTTTATTCTATTTATTATTTAAAATAAAGAAATAATAAAAATGAAAGAATCAATGGTGATTAATGAAAAAATTTTAATTTCATAAATATTTAATAAATTAAATTGTAATACGTTTTTTAATTAGATAAATAATAAATTGAAGACCAATCATCTCGCTTAAATGAAATTTAAATAAAAAAAAAAAAAAGGAATTGTCCAATGGATACAAGACTTTTCTGTATTATCTAACTGCGATAATAAAAAATACATTGATTTTATATGTAAAAAAAATTATGTATGAATCATACTCTATTTTTATATAAGTAGTAGACAATATTATTTTATAATAAATATTACATTAAATGCTTATTGGTCAATTAAAAATTTTTCATTTTGAACTTGGAGTATAAAGTAAATAAAAAATCTTTGTACTTTTTAATCAAAATTAATTAATAAACTTGTTAAAATAATCAAACATAATTATGCTTTTAACAAAAGATTAAATTTATAAAAAAAAAAAAAAAAACTAATATGATGACTAACAAATCAGTACGCAATTCTGTACAATTTAATATTTAATAATACAAAAATGGTCTACATTTTACCAATTTCACAAAATAATAATAAAAATAAAAAAATTGTTTTTAAAAATCTCATGGTGAAATAAGCGTTTCATCGATAAAAATTTAAAGAAACACAAATTTATTCGGAGTTTTAAAAATTCGCAAATAATGCAAAATCATTAAAAATTGAAAACTTGGCCGGAAAGTTGAAAGTTTATTCTATTTCTGTATTATTGGACGAGCGTTTGAGCGAAAATACTTTCGTTATATTTATATTTATAAATCGTTCGACAATAATAAAGAAATTAGAGATGCATATATTGGTAGTAAAAATTCCAATTAAATGTCAATTAAAAGCGAAAGTCTAGAACTATTGTCGCCGCAAAAAATCTTTAGCCTGTGATTTCTATTAATAGCCATTAGCTTTGTTCGCTCGACAAATGCCATTGCCAGCTCAGAGGAGAATTCCTATGACCAATCGAGTCGATTATTACCTTCCGAAACGCGGATCACAAGCCGCCATGATGTTCCGCGAGTCGAACATCTGATGCGTCAACTCCGCGACCGTCATGTCCG
Source organism: Eupristina koningsbergeri (assembly GCA_018907245.1). Lineage (NCBI taxonomy): Eukaryota > Metazoa > Arthropoda > Insecta > Hymenoptera > Agaonidae > Eupristina > Eupristina koningsbergeri. The sequence continues at coordinate 204,646 of JACCHV010000118.1, forward strand.
TGTATTCCTGGCTGGTGCGCGCCATCAACGGGGCGAACCCAGTCAAAATGAAGTGGAGCCTCGGGAACGGGATCATGTTTACGGCAAGTTTCCGTAAATCGGCATTCAGCTGACCTGGAACACGAACGAGGACATGTACATGGGTCGTAAGGTATCGGGGGGCGGGGGTGTAGTCCGGAGCACGAGGTGTCGTTAAAGTAAAGACCGCAATAAAGCAGTAAAAGCTCCGGGGGTATAGGAGCATCGATTTCGAGCTACTGCCAGACAGATGGGCAAATAAAAGCTGAATTTTAATTTTTACTTTAGTCTGCTGCTGAATTGAAAACGATCGCGATTAAGCTCAGACGCTTTTTTGTCGCCATCAGGTGTACCTGGGAACCTGAGGCACGTAGTGACACCGGACATCGTCAGGGAAATCAAATGATTCAGGTCTGCGTAGGTCGGACTCGGGATATTCAAAGTCCTGAGGAGTATGTCGTAAATTGCATGGTTGTCGATGCAGAAGGCCGAATCTGTTTGGTAAACGAGCTGCTGCAAAGCCAGTAGAACGTTGTAGGGCCCGACCACCGTTTCCTGGACCTTGGGGGACGGCAGGACCGAGTAGGTGTTCACGATTCTGTCTGGGTACTCGTCACGTAGCTTCGACAGGAGGAGGGTTCCCATTCCCGAGCCGGTGCCACCCCCCAGGGAGTGCGACATCTGAAACCCTTGCATGCAGTCGCAACTCTCGACCTCCATGCGCGTGACGTCCAGCACCTGGTCCATGAGCTCGACACCCTCGGTGAAGTGACCTTTGGCCCAGTTGTTGCTCGCGCTGTTCTGTCCATAGATAAAATTGTCCGGTCGGAATATTTCCCCCAAGGTGCTCGCCTTTATAGCGTCTATAGTTCCAGGTTCAAGGTCAACGATTACGGTCCGCGGTATGTAGCGCTTGAATGTCGTCTCCTTGTAGTAGACGTCGATCTTGTCCAATTGATAAGAGTCGGTACCGTAATACATACCATCACTTCCGATGCAATGCTCCTCCGATATTATTTCCCAGAACTAGAACGGGTTTTCCGAATGTTTTTCCTTTCGAGACAAAAAGGTATTTCTCGTTGGTGCACTTTTATTCGGACTTACCTTGGCGCCTATTTGATTGCCGCACTGGCCGATTTGTAAATTTACTATTTCTCGCATTTTTTGGCTTTTTTAAAAGTTATTTTTAAACTTGAAGATTTGGATCGAGATTTTTGATGTTTAATCAATTTTGGAGCGTCGAATTGGCATGTAAATTAATGCTTTATTGGTGTTTTACTATTTTTAAGTTATTTTATCATTTATTATTGAAAAAAACATTAAATTTTAAAATGAATGCTCATTTTTCAAACTAAAGAGTTCAAGTCTACTTGTAAATTTTATGAAATTAACTCGTAAATTTATCAATTCTTTCACATTTCTTTAATTGTGATTATTAGAATATAATCACTTGAAAATTTAGGATCTATTGACATAATATTTACTAAAATTTAAGACGTCACTTGAACAAATGATAATTAAAGAGTTTGAACATCACTTTTTTTCTATTGGTCTAACAATATAGACATTTTCAGACCTGAGAGATATATGCAATTAAAAATATACATTTGAATTAATAAGCACTTTAATTGATCATAATCATTTCGAATAAAAATTTCAACTAAAAATAAATTTATGATATTAACAATTTGTATGTAATACTACAAGGATTTATATTGCTATTGATTTAACTATTTTAAACATCGTCCTAATCAACTAAACATAATATATAGTCGATGACAAGATATTTGATATTATCATTTTTATTTATAAAGATTTGTGTATCTTTTACTATGAATCACTGTATATTAATATCTGTATACCAGAAATCAAATAAAATTTTAAGAAAAACTATCATCAATGATTTATATATTAAGAATTTATTTTTTATATTTTCTGACTCAACTTTCAATAAATTTACACAAACTTAGCTTTTTTCTTATACACATCACATGACTACAATTAGTATTTCTGTATAAATTCACAATATTCCGAAATTTTCTACTTTATATTAAAAATTGGAAACTTCAATAATTTATTGACGATATAAGGATGCATTTTTTATTTTTAAAATGCAGACTTTTTAGTCATCACAATTATCATTGCCGCTGTATTTAAATTTATTTACCTTGTTCTCTCGGTATTTAAATTAATATTTGTGTTGCTATTAATAATAAAATTACATTGAGTTTTCCTTGACAAAGTAATTTTTCTGTTTTTCTATTTTCAATATAATTTTTATTATTAATAATTTATCCAAATTTCCTACACATCAATTGCCCTAAATAAAGATAAAATTAAGATTTAAGAGAACTAGGCTAGATAAAAGACTGCTAAGACCATGTTTCATTCTTTATTACACATCGTAAATTATGCAAGTTATCAATAATTAATTTCCTACCGATCATTCTTGCATATGCATAAAAATAAATATTCATTTTATTCCAAGAAGTATTAGGGTCAGCTCCAGTGGTATTACTTTTTTTAATTTTTTTATTTATTTTCACTTAGTGTATAAAACTTATACAAGTCTCCTGAAAGAATGTAAAATATAGTAGCCATAAGTTTATCGTTTTTTTTTATGTCAGTTGCATCTAATCTATGACAAAGAAACTGCATAATAAAATTATAATAAAAGCACAATGAAAGTTCTTTTATTTTTTTTTTTTTTAATTTATTGCTTCTTTAAAAACTGATTTACATCTTTTCGTAATGTTATCATACATCTGTATCATATTCAAATGATGTTTGTATTACCTGTAAACTCAACTGGAATTTTAGATATTTTTATTGAGAATAGTAATTTTCATAAAATTATTTACGTATTTAAGAATATAAGAATTATAAACGTACGGAAAAAATCATAAAAATATGGTGAAATATTTTAACCGTTTTGTATTGTATAAAATTACACTTTGCATTAAAAAGAAGGAACAATAATTATATTCATTATATTTTTTAAATTTAAAATTAAAATGTATTTTGTCAGTCCAATAGTAAACAATTTTTTCATTTGTATATTGCCAATAACGATAAATACAGTAAATGATTTTCTATATTTAAATAATTTAGTGATACTTAATTAATCGATAAATTTTTTAATTATCAATTATTTTATGCAGTTTTTAAAAATAAAATTCTTATCTTTTTTAATTGTAAAGGAAAATATACTATCATCATGTGCAAATACATTTAATAATAATTATAAATTAAAAAAGATTCAATTCTAATTTTAGAAATGTACATATTTTTGTTAATAATAAAGAAAAAATTTCATTGACAAATAAATTACGTTAACATCGATGCATTCTTTATTTTCAATATTAATCGTTATAAATCGAACTATTATTTAAAAAATATAGTCCAGTATTAATTTGAAAATTGTTAAATTTAAAAATGTATAGATGTATTGTATTGACTGGTAGTTGTAAGAATATTAGTTAAACACCTGCGAGGAACTGTTAACGATAAAAATATACGTAAGTAAATAAAAATTGTTAGGTTTTGCATAAAAAAATAAGTGATCAAAAGCTAAACTACGAGTTAATATTAATTGACAGTGAAGTAAAATTATGATCAACGATTTGATACGTTTACGAATATTAAAGAAGAACGTTTTTTGAATGGATCCCTTTCAAGTTTAAAAAGTCATTTATGGAACTATAATGTTTTTTTACAATGATAATTAATCACGAGTAATTGTTTTTTAGAATTAAACGGATAAAATAACGCTCACATTTACCGTTAAAGATTCGAGTTCTCAAGAGACGTTGGGAAGACGGTAAAAAAGCCCATCTGTGATATTGAAAAGAATGTTTTAAATTAATTCGTTAGTATACCGGAGCGTTTTACATTCGAAGAAGGCATTTTGTTTAAAAAAAAAAGAGGAAAAAAGGAAAAGTAAAGCCGAATTCGAAGGGACGGGTCTGTTGGTCTGGAGTGTCCCCTCCCCCTGCCCCAATTCCAAGGGCCGGGACTCGGAATTTCCTGGCCAACTTCAGAAGCGTTGGAGATCGGGCGACCCTCCGAGTCTCGGTGCCCCTATCTCGAAAAATGCCTACAAGGCGAAATGCGAGCCGATATCGCTTTGGAGCCAGAGTCCCGGTCGCAATGACGGTTCGGTCTCGGCCTCGCGACTTTTATCTCCCGTAGTTTCTCTTACGCGAATTCCGGGAATCCCCCTCGGAGGGAGTGCGCGTGCGCGGGTCTCCGGTCGAGTCCTGGGCCGCCCCGCTGGTGCCGTGCCTCCTCCAGCGGACGTCGGGCGGGAGTCTGTATGGGTGACGCACCGACGAGTGGTTGTCGCGCGCGCTATCGTCCGTCGGGGTCCGCTGTCGAGTTCCGCGTCCGAGCATGAAGAGGTTAGCCCTGCGCTCCCACACGCATAAGTAATCCGAGAGGCGCGCGCGCGCGCTACGCGCCGACGAGGAGTCCCCGCGCGACCGAGGACCAATCCCGGCCGAGGACCCACGCGCAAACCATTGGGCAACGCGGAAACTAACGGCAGCAGCTCGCGTCGCGGGCTGTGTAATATGTGGGAACCGGGCGGCAGCAGCACCAGCACCAACACCAACACCAGCAGCAACCGGAGCGTCGTCGTCCTGGTGACTGCGCTCAGCCTGTGCCTCCTCCTCTACAAGGCCTGGGGTCCCCTGCTCTTTATCACTTGTGCCCTCGTGCTCGTCGTGCACACGTGCTACTCGCTGCTGGTCAACGACAGCCTCTTCGCGCCTCACACCCTCGTGCTGCTGCGCTACGCCAAGGACTTTGGCCTCGAGCTCGTCCTCAGCCTTAAGCTCCTCGCCTCCCAGGGCTTTGAGAAGTCGTCCAAGGCCGTGGAGTATTTGAAGCGACGGTACGACGAGGGCAGCAGGAGACGGTACAACGAACTGGTCGGTACTCCGGTGAACCCGGGCGAAGACATGAACGGGAGACAAAGAAATGCCTACAGGCTCAGCACCTCTGTGAGTTTTGATCTTTGTTCGCGAGATGAGTTTGCATTACTTTTAGGTTAATGTCGCTAAATCCAGTGTTCAAATTACAGTGTTTAAATAACAAAGGCTTGTGAGAGTCGTGTAATTCTATATTTAGGCAGGCATACAGACCAATTCATTAGGCTTATTTGTATTGAATTCTTGAGTACATTGTTTAGCCTGCATTGTGTCTTGATCAGAAACACACTAAAATTTTAATTATCACTAATTCTATTATTCTCTCTTTATAAGTAATATTTTTATCTTCTTTCTTCGTTTGTTAGATTAATAAACATGATATAAATTCAAATTTGTTATTAAAAGCGTTCTACAGTGTGGTACAATTGAGTTAAAAAAAGATCCTTGTTTAAATTTTCTTCTTTTCATTCAACCGTTTCTTTCAGTGATGATCCTTTTTAATTGATATCGCTTATTTTATTATTTTAAATATTCCATTAACAAGTTTTTAAAAGTAAAAGTATTTTTTACATTTGTATTCTAGAAAAATGTAAAGTTTCGATTATTTTACTGATTAATTCATCTGATCTTGTTAACAAATTTGTTTTAAAATACATTAGTCTTCGCTTATCACATATAAACGTATATAAAATTAAAAATCATTCCATAAATTTTAAAAATTAGGGTAGAAAATGAAGTTATATGAATTTTGTGTACATTATTAATCATAGACTGAATAATTCTATTAATAATCTCATTAAATGCTCATTTTTTAAAATAATAGTAAACTACATATTTTATGTATTTTCTTTTTTCTATATATAATTGTGAAATATTTTAAGTTTTTTAAATATTAACAAGTTTTCACTGATATGTATTAATTGTTATTACAATAATGATATTCGTTATTTTATATTTCATTATATTAGTCAGAATATTAATACTGATGAATTTATAATACAGGGTTTTGAGTTTTCTGACCATGGAAGTCCTATTAATCATGATCCTTATCACTCATTTGCATTGAATGGAGCTGGTGATAATGCAAGAACTTCAACGCCAATTCCCAGAATGACAACTTGGAGAAAAGGTGCACATCCAAATGGCGATCTAGGCCAATTTATTCCAGTGTGTACCTTTTCACCTAAAAAACCTCTGTCCATGCGAAGTGAAAATAAACAGCCTGGGATTACTATTCCTCATTGCGAAGAAACTCTTTATAGTCCTAAAGGCTCTCCTTGGGGACAGAGCATTAGTCCAAAAATGAAAGAAAGAGATAATAGTGTTAGAACTGTGCAAACTGTTGCTGGGCCTTTATTAACTTCAACTAGATACAATATCGATCCTAAGTATGTATATTTTTTATAAATTTTCTGTAAAAATATAATTATTAATATAAAATTGATGAATAATTATAAATAGAACATTATTATATATATTATATGCAATACTAAGATATAACTCTAAATTATTCTAATGTTAATATAAATAAATATTTAAATGTTTTGTATATTATTAGTAGTAGACACAAAAATCAATTTTATATTTTAATTTAAAATAATAATGTATTCAAATACATATATTTTTTTGCATTTGAATATGTAATGATTATGAATTAATATTCTAGGATATATACAGATGTCAGTTCTCCTGGATTTTCAAGTAGATTAACAAAATACGCTTCAGAAGCTAACAATAAATTAACACATCTGCCTCAATATGCTCCAGGCCAATTTCCAAAAGTTAATCTCCATGCAAGTCCTACACCATTGTTAAATCCAAAAACAGCTAGAGCAAGAATTCCAGTTACGGTTAGAGTGGCACCACCTGAAATTGTAAACTATTCTCCAATGTTAGATAATCACATGCATCAAGAAAGAAAGATGTTTTCCAAGAATTCTTCAGCAGAACTGAAGGAATCTGCATCTTGTCCAAGTCTTGATCCAGTGCTTAAAAAAATATCCTTGAAGCGGCATGCTTCTAGAGAGGATATACTAGAGTTAGCTAAGAAACAGCGTGCTGAAAAAATATATTACGGTCAATTGGAAAATCTTGAAGAAATGATGCAAAAAAGAGCAAGAGATGAGTCAATGACGTCAGAAGAAGATGTATCTCCTCAATCAAAAACTCAAAGACCTACAAAAAGATCAAAAGCTTCTTGTCATGATATTTTACATTCACTCAGTTCTAGTCTTAATGTATTTTCTGGTGTTAAGAGAAAAGCTAGTAAGTGTATTTCTTGTTTTTACTTCATTTTGAAATTTACAGTTTCAAAAAATAGTTATAATTACAAATGTTACAATACAAATTGATTCATTTTTCTTATGTTTCAATAATATTAACATATATATATGTATTGTTATTCATTGCCCTTTTTATTGATTAATTTTAATCATTTTAAATTTTTAGATGATACTTCAAGTTCTGATACTCCAGAAACTGAAAAACATTTTAAACCATCAACAACATCTCCTAATAAAAGTTTACCCATTGCAATACATTCTGAAAAAGAAATTATGAGTTCTAAAGAACAATTAAATGTAAAAGTTCCAATCACAAATGCATCTGGAGAACCTCATCAGCACAAGAATAAAGAAAAAACTCCAGAAACCCATAAGATGACACATACTTCTTTAGAAAGTAAAAAATTACAAGTATCAAATGATTTGAATCAATCTACACCTAAAGCTCCTCCTAAAACAATGCCTGTGACTACTAAAGATTCAAAATTAACTGATAAACTATTTATGAGGCCTGAACCTCAAACAAATGAGAAATTAAAGACTTTAATTGAAGAACAAGGAAATATAGAAGTAAAATTTACAACCAATGACAAAGAAGAAATTAAAAAGCAGGACATTGTAAACATGAGGCAGAATAGCATGCGATTGAGACTTCAAAGTATGTTTGATGCTATATCTGGAAAATGTAAGTTACTTCAAATGATGTCTATATTATTACAAATTAAAAAAAGATCATTTGTTATTTGTAAAAATACTATTTAAGTATAATTTTGTTTGATACATAATTTCTATATATACATGTTTTACTTTTTAATCAATTACATTTTTTATTTAAAATTCTTTAACTCTTTACTTTTTAAATTATAATTTCAATAAAATAATAATAAATCTTTAATTTAATTTAAATTAATTAAAAATATTAAATGGCTAACAATAAAAAAATTAAATTCAATTAATTTTTTCACTATTTTTAATTGTATACGCATTTTGTAGTAGAAATATGCATTAGATTTAAAAATCGGCAGTAAATATACAAAAAGTATGATATACTTATTCACATTGATTATACATAATATATTGTACAGTATATAACTATAAAATGTTTAGGTTATATAGCTTATTTTGTCATAATTGAAGTTATAGTCTGTGAATAAGATTATAATTCTCGTAAAAAATAAACATGGGTTAAAAAAAAACAAATTGAATTTTGGATCACTTAACAGAAATTATTTAGTTCAGGTAGTTATCAGAAAAGTGATGATGTAGATGTTTGGAACGTAATCTTATTAAAAACTATAAATATTATAATCTAAAAAGGTTTCAAATGACGAATATCGAGTCAATCAACAAATACATACCGCGATATGATGAATATTTCTGAGTAGCAAACAGTTTATTACAACGAAATTTATTACAAAAATTTATTACAACGAAAGTAGTGCAGATCAAACTATATTCGGCTAAGAGTATTTTATATAGCACTAAGAACAATAATAAAATGTTTTACAATATTAAAAAAAAATGATTACACTAGTTTCCAGTAGGTGTGCCAAACTATTGTAAAAAAAAGATCCTAGCTCATTTTGATTAACGATAAAAAGACCAACTTATCACAAGGATTGAGTGTGCCTGATGTCTTGTAAAGTATTTGAAGAATTATACACCTACTTTCTTAGAAGCATTACATTTTGTAGTTTCCTCGACTGTGTTATTCTCTATTAGATAAAATTTTAAGGCTGAATAGTTCGAAAATATTTAGAAAACTTGAAATAGAATAAAGCTTCAGATTCAGATCTGACAGCTTCTATTAATTATTTCTCTTAAACTTTTTAAATTTTTAACAATATTGTTCCATAAAATTTTTGAATTAGATATTATGTCAAATCATTGATGTTTTGAGATTATTTTACTTTTCATAAAATTTTTAAACCATTAGATGCACTGAACTATCCCTCTGATGAATTTCCTGAATTTAGATATTTCGATTTAATGAAACGTAACTTTGTTGAAAAAGTCAATTGATCTACTTACTTATTTCTCATTATATAAAAAACAAATAATCTTGATTCAATAAAGGTAGAACAATAGTCAACGTTTCGATAGATTCGATCTTATATTAATCACTTTCTAAATATAGACTAGAAGAAACTCAAGCATTAATTCTTAATTATATAAAAATATCGTATAAAATCAACCATACCTTTATGTGATTTATACGCAAAAGAATGTTTGCGTCATATTTTAATTGAATACTCTAGGTATAAAAAATTTGCGGTTAAGTACATGAACAATAATAACAGTATAAATTCTAAAGTCTAATGAAAAAGATAGTGTATCGCAATTATCTTATTTTATTACTGAAATGTTAAAAAAAGATCTTTTATTTTAAATAAATATAGCCCCTATTCATTGCGTTGAGATAATTAGAATTAGCAAAATGAATGTATTTCTTTTGTTAAAAATTCATTTAGATATTTACATATGTTCCTGCTATTTTCCGTAGTATATTTTGTATTCTATATTAGATAAATCAGTATAAATTATTTATAAATCAGTATAAAATATTTTTTTATAATTAATACTTATAGCAAAAAAAATAAATTTTAGCAATAAAAAAATTAAAAATTACTTAAATATAAAATGCAATAAAATAATATATTAATACTTTGGAAAACTTTTTATAGCCGCCAGTAAAATCGATCCAGACGTTGTCATACAAGCTGAGGAAGTTAATCCGCCCTCTTCGTCGAATTGTACGTCCTTAAGTACTTTGACTTCAACAACGATGGTTAATTCGGCGCCTATTACAACAACCATTGTTCCAATTCTCAAGACTGATACTGATTCAAAGTCAGTCTCTTCAAAACATGTAACCTTTGATTTACCTGTCAGTACAAGTTCTACAACGGCTAACATTACTACAATGAGCTCGTCTCCAGACAAAAAACCCATTAAACAACCCGAGTCGAAGCCTGTTGTAAAAGAAACAACGAGTATTGGGGCATTCAATATGCCCCCCGCAGTGAACTTTAACTTTGGCAGTACCCTTGCCCCCGCCTCGATTGCATCGTCCAATTCGCCGAAACCGATCGTTTCGTCAGGACTGACATTCCCCAAGGCCTCTGTCGAACAACTTAATAGCACATTGAGTACTGCAACTACCAATAATAGTAATATCAATTTCTCTGGTAGTAGTACTATTGTAACCGACACCAACAACGTCCAATTGTCAAGCACGATAAGCCCCATTGCCAGTAATACTCCAGCCGTCTCGATTTCCGTTTCCGATGCACCTAAGGACTCCTCTTTCGCTGTGAGCTCTTCCGGATTTACATTTGGAAGTGCGGCTAAACCAGTGACAACAGCTTCTGCTCCTGTACTTTCTTTCACCTCATCGACTGCACAGACCCCAACCCAGAGTACAGAGCTGAAAACTAATACTAGTACTATTAATGTTTCAAATAGTAATGTCACTCCGACTTTCGGAAATCCGTTAATGAAATCCCCCACTACATCGATTGCACGTAAGTTTTAATAACTTTTTATTATGTTGTTATAACGGGATATTTGCATATTTAATTTGTTATTCTTTTCTTTTAACATGTTGAATTGTATTTATTTTTTAATTTCTTTGGATAAAAATTATTTATTAAAACATATATATTCCTTAACATACGTATTTTCATATGTAATAATATTATATTTTAAATGCTTTAGAGTATTTTATTATAAATGATTATATTAATAAACTAAAAAAATTTGCTATTTTATTTTATAAACAGTAAAAACAACGATTATGCTATATTAAAATAATAAATATAATAAAAATTTAAAAACAATATTTGTTTCTACGATTTTACGACAAGAAAGATAGAATTGGTTTATAATTTTATTTCAATATTCTAATTTAAAGTATTTACCAATATTATGTTTACGTATGATAAATATAGAAAAAGAATTTATTTATAGCTTTTTTAATAAAATTATACAAAAATTATAGATTAAATTAAATTGTTTGGTAAATTTTGTTGGATAACTTTTTACGGAAACGTTAATGATTTTACGAAAACCTTATTTTTATTTTAATATAATAATAACTTACCTATACTTCCAAGGAATCATTTATTCAATTTTCCTATTATTATTGAAAATGTGCATATCAATAACATTATTTGTAACTTTTTGTTTGTGTACTTTTTTGTTATTTATTTAAAAAATTATATTTAAATATAAGAGTAACAAATTATTTTACATAATATTTGCAAAATATTTCATGTGATTTGATTATTATAATACCTCAAAAAATTTAACATCACATTTATTCAAACATGTAATCAATACTAATAAAAGACTGTAAAACGGTTGAATGAAATATTATTTATATGCGTTACTTATATTATCTACATAGTCTTGTATTTTAATTATAATTTTTAAAGTAATTACATAAATTTTATAATGGCATGATTAATATTTAACTTAACAAAAATTAATAATTTTTACAGAACCAACAATAACTGTACCAATTTCAAGCAGTGATAAAAAGGATAATACTCAGGGAGCTTTTTGTTTTGGTGCATCTACAACTAGTAGCAGTAACACCAGTACTAGTTTTGTTCAAACCGCACCCAGCTTCAACATACCTGCACCAAGTCAAACTTTCTCGTCTGCACCGAGTCAAAATTTCTCGTCTGCACCGAGCCAAAGTTTTTCGTCTGCACCGAGTCAAACTTTCTCAGCTGCACCTGTGGCAACCACAACTGCTGCTACTCCTGCATTATTTACTTTTGGTGCTGCATCAAAGAGCTCAACTCCAGGATTTTCTTTTGGAGCAACTGCACCTTCAAATGTAACTCCCAGTACGAATACTGGTTTTGGAATTGCTGGACAAACACCCAGTACTAATTCTGTAACACCTACTTTCTCAACACCTTCGACTTCAATGGCTAATCAAGCTACTGCGGGTAAGAAACTTTGAATTTCGAAATTTTGCTTCAGACATGTACAATTTTTCCAATGATTTTTTAATCTTATTAAAATTTTTTCATTACGTATTCTGATTAATTGAATTATTAAAAATTAAAAAATATAAACTATTCTAGTTTCAAGTTCTGTTATTTTTATAAATAATATGTATTCTTATTTTATAGAATTAAGTAGATTTTAGGTTTATAAGTTGTGTAATTCAATACTCTTATGTATAAAAATAAACGTGTATATATTAAATATAACAGGGGTAAATGTATTAACAGTAAATAATTTCATATATTATATTATTGAAAATACTAAAAATAATATTGTTCACATGATCTCAAAGGTTAATTAAACCAATATTACGTTATTTCTTATTTAGTAATAATTTTTTTTTTTTGTAAAAAATTACATGCATACTATTTATGTATTATAAAAAAAATGACTCAAGAAATACATCATCTTCTAATAATAATATGCGAATAAAATACTTATTATTAACTATTATAGTATCAGTTGCCCCGGCATTTGGTAGTTCAGCAACACCGCTCTTTGGTGCATCCAATTCGCCAAGTCTCTTTAGCGGATCATCTAGCTCATCATCCTCTACAATATTTAAATCTCCATCGACAACTGCGTCTGCAACAACTCCAACGATTTTCGGCTCCCAATCTGGTATGCCGACTTTTGGTGCATCAACACCCAGCTCATTAACATCTTCATCAGTACCTACACCGACAACCACGACAACATCTGCGACACCTAGTCTATTCAGTCATATTGTATCAGGAAAAGCTACTACAAATTCCACAATTCCAAGTTTGTTTGGAAGTGTGGGCTCACCAGCCACAACGATGGCATCACCAAAACTAGGTTTCGGTGAATCGACCCAACAGCAGCAACCACAACAAAATAGCATATTTTCAGGCATGAGTGGGGCACCATCCGGATCTACGTCAATTTTTGGATCATCGGCAGGAGCTTCCACATCCGGAACACCTACAGGACTATTCAGTGGTACCAACACTGCAGCTCAAAATACTACAAATTTGGTTAGAAAATACTTTTTTATCTATAGATTATAAGTTACTTACAATATTTGAGTATGTACTAATTTTTAAAAATAAAAAATAATATTAACTATAAGATTCTTTTATAAAATTAAAACCATAACTTATTTTAAGGTAATTTCGAAATTTTTCACTCAAACAGGGTTCATCATCAAATCCAGCGGATAATACAAACATCTTTGGACAGCCAAAAGCACAACCACCCTTGTCGTTTGGCACGTCAACTCCGACCTTTGGACAATCGAAACCAACTCCTAGTTTTGGTCAATCCAAACCTAGTCCAAGCTTTGGACAGGCGAAACCTACTCCTACTTTTGGCTTACCCAGCACGAGTGGCACCAATGCATCTTCGGCCTTTCAAATGGGCTCATCCAATAATAATATGCCAACTTTCAATACAGGCAGTGGAGCACAGATGTCCTCTGCACCAAGCAATAATATTTTCGGATCTAGTTTTGGCTCTTCCCCTGCTGCCAATAATAACACTAGCGCTAGTACTACCAGTGCTGGATTCGGAAACACAGCTCCAAGTACATTTGGAAATGTTGCTTCGAACTTCGGGGCGTCAAGCTCCTCCAGTACAACATCACCCTTTGGTAGCTCATCAAACACGAACCAAATACCTAGCCTCTTCGGAAACGTCGCTGCTCCTTCTGCTGCTTCATTTACTTTCGGTGCATCTCAGCCTCAACAACAACAACAGCAACAACAACAGCAGCAACAACAGCCCCAACCTCAACAGCCCGCAGCTTCCTTTTCTTTTGGAGGATCTACAAACACTAATAATGCTTCTAGTAGCGGACTTTTCCAATTTGGTGGTTCTAACGCTAATAAGCCAGGTTAGTTTTTAGTATATGTGGTAACTTTACAGATAAAATCAAGTGCTTTAAAATTACTTTTAATTATTTTTTTAAATGAATCAAGGATTTAGTAATTTTATTCTTCAGACTTTTATTCAAATTAATATACAATAATTCATTTTTTAAATATATTACATATAAAATGAGCATAACTTACACTCTGATTAATAGTATTTTTGTTAAATGAATAAAATGGTAGAGTAGGAATATTTAAAAACAAATTTTTATAAATCAATCTAATGACAAATGCTTTTATTACATTAGCTGGTTTCAACTTTAATGCACCAACACCGACTCCTTCGATTAATTTCACCGGCGGCTCATCCGTCCCAAGTAGTTTTAATTCACCTGTACCAGGAGGACCACAAGGAGCATCAAATTTCAATACACCCACCAACATGTTTAGCATAGGCGCGAGCTCATCGACCCCTCGGTCGAGAACGAGTAGGCAAAGGCGACAAAGATGATGGAGAATGTAAACTGGCATACGTAAAACCTCCATTTTCTAAAGTAAAAATATAAACTGGCTGCATACGCTCTCAATTTATAGGAAACAAAAAGAACGAAAATGGAGGAAGATGTGGAGGGAGATATTTGCGAAAGGGAGAAAGAGAGAAAGAGAAAGAGTGTATGTGTGTGCGAAAAATTTATTAGGGTAATATTTCCAGGCGAAATTCAACCTTATGAATCTTGCTCAATTTATTTCTAAATTACGTCTTGTTCTTAAGGCTTGAAAAAAGAAGTCAGTAACGCAATAATACTTTTTTTAAACTAAAGTGAAAGTAACTGACTTAATCCGTGGGTACGGACATATTTAAAATAAATGTTTGAGCGCGCCGAAGATACTTTCATAAATTTTTTTACCAATATAGTAAATTTTGAAAATAGCCGTTAAATATTGTATACTTGGTACATATTTAGGGTAAACCCCTTTTAAAAAAAAAAACAGTGAAGCAGCGACAAAGTCACTGTTTATAATTTGCGTTCCTACATACACGCGCGCGCGTCTGTACAAAATGAAAAATCATAAATTCGTTGCCAACTCCAGTTTTCTCGAGTTTTTGGTATACGAACAAGCAAGAGCGTATGTAAATACATGATGATAAAAGGGTATAGTAGAAGTGTTTATAAATAAAATTTACATCCAATTATTCCAAAAATCATGGTAATGAATGATTCTTTTCCTAAAAATAAAATTGACGAAATCATTATAATTAGAAAATACAGATATTTTATGTTATTAATATTTTTGATCCAAATTAAGCTTGAAGCTTTAAAATTCAAGATGAAGTTAAGATTATTCTTGAATAGTTGGATATTACATTCTGACAAAATTGCAATTATTATGAAGACTTTTAAAGTGTAGAAATGTGTTGGAGGAATGATTCATTTGCTTTGGTGCAATTATGGATTTTCGTGGAATGACAAAGCGTACAACTAAAGAATTAGATTATATTTAATATCTTAAGTCAACTTTAATTGGTCTTAATTGGTGTTATTTGGCATTGTAAAGAATGAAAGGCAAGTGATTTATCTGAAATGAGTATAATACCGTCTCATGTTGTATTAAAAGCAATGCTTCAATCTTAAACCTATAGTCTAAAAGGATTTGATGTAATTTGTAAGCATTTCACAGAGCTTAAGATTTTTAATAATTTTGTAGTAAAATGAGTATAGTAATATATTATTAATATTACGAATTACCACACATTACAATAATATTATCAAAAGAATAAATTATATTCTCGTATTGTCTACTACGGAATCTGTTTTGCTTATTTCTTTATTCCTAAAAATATTCTATATTTTCTTCAGGAAACTGTTCATTTTTATTCAGTTTTTAACAATTATTAATTTCAAGACTAATAGAATTTTTCTATGAGATTTTAATTTTCTTTTTTTTTTTACTGTATTCGACTATGTCGAAATGATTATCAATACGAAAATGAACAGATTGTATTTGAAAAATTCAGTGCAAGTAGATTATTTAAATATCTCTTCACTTGAAGAGAAGGTAAAAAATTGACTTATATGGCTTACTAATAAATATTCCACAATTACATAACTTTTGATAAAGATCATGTAAACACAAATCTCCTAAGCTGTGTAAATAAAAAAAACTGTAATATTAGTATTTTCATTTAATAAACTTTTTTGCGAATTTTTTCTGTAGTTATCTACAAATTTACTTCCTCCACTTATGTAATGATATGATTCAATATTTGTTTTAACTTTTAAATCTAATTAAATTTTTGTAAGATAATTTAAGCAAGTTTATTTTGTATAATTATATTTTATTTATTCAATTATAGTCAGTTATTAGTTTTATACAAATTAATGTTTAATTTAAAAGCTTTTGCTTAAAAGAATTTTTTTTTTTAAATAAATTTAAATGGAATTCATATATATTTACAATTAAAAATGCTTATTTACTGTCAATAAATAGATTTTAACCCCATTGTAATTATTCTTGAATAATAAAATTTAATAAAATTCGACATGACGCAGTTACACTTACTGTAAGTATTACTAAAGATATGTATACAGCAAAGTACAATGAGGTTCATGGAATAATTAAATCATGGTTAAATAAAATAAAAACATTCGCGGACGAATGGATTCATCTTCCAATTATCAATTTAAATTTAGCATTTCTATCAAAATTACCTTTTATATAATTAAGCCCAAAGATTCTAGATGCTACTATATAATAAATGGTCCAGTATTTTTTTTTTTTTAATTGATCAGGGAACTGTGAACTGATGATTCGCGAACAGGATCAGCATAATTGCCAATGCTAAAAAAAACAAAAATGCTGATCCATCGACGTATCCACCTGGAAATTTCTCGAAGAAAACAGGATACAGGCTTTCCTTACAAAGGTGAATGCAAAAGCTGTAAATCTGGACTGGTTGCAATAGTCCCGGATCATAAATCGGGCTCATGGTCATACAACTGTAATACAAGAGGACGATCCATTCCAGAACTACATACCAATGTATCTGCACAACTACAAGTATGAAAAACCAGACAACTTCTACGGCGATTTGTTAAAATAGATTAAGATAAATTTACACGAAGAGTGCGGTGGATATACTTGAAAAATTTTGTAATCAAATACAGTTTTTTTTAGAAATTTTATTTTAATGTATTTTTACCGTATTAGACGAATCGAAATAATATTCACGATGGAAAAATACACATAATGAATTTAGTTATTGCATTCAAATATTCATTTGTATAATCTATAAAATGTACTCATTTGTGAGTTGACGCTCGAACGTTTATAAAAAAAAGGTATTTTCTGCTCGGGTTAAAATCAAACGAGGGAAATTATCGCGGAAATGGAAAAAGCACACCTGTGTAAGTTACCCGGAAATTCGCAGTTACGATGTAGATTTTCACTTACATGTTTTAAACGATCGTACCTGGGGGACGTCGGGGGTATAAAAATATTGCGGATTAGTTCGAGGAGATGATTTTGTGTCGGAATCCTGGTGCGCTTTAAATGAAAGATTTTCAAATCAAAATTAGTGTCCATCATTAAAGTAATATTCCTGAATCTACTTTTAAATCCTGATCACATGCAATATCTAAATTTTTCTTACAACATTCTTAATTTTTTTAAGTTACTTTCATAAGAAAATTAACTATATTTTTTAGAACTTTGTGCAAATTTGAAATGGTTAAGCTTATTAAAATACACAAATAATAAAATGCATGAATATTATTTTATTCCTTGGTTTGATTTTTACGCATTTTTAGATTGCAAATAATTTGAAAAGTAATTCTTTCGTATTAATTTAAAAGTGTTAACTGAGAAAAACTATTTAATAACAATTATATTCTTAACTCATCAACGTATAATTATTTTATTAAAGTTAATTTAATTAGAAATTTATTAATATTCAATTAAAAACTAATTTAATTTATTTTTCGTTTTAAAGAATTTTCCGCATTTCTTTCAATTATTGATGTTTTAACGTAAATCCACAGAAAATGATGTATTTTTTGAGAAAAATGTAAACAAGAAGTAAAATGTTTTGAATAAGTTGAAAAATCATTTTTATCGGTACTGTATTATGTATACGCATAATCTCATTTGTAGAACTCATAATAGTAATTTGGATTTTTTAATGTATATACTACTTATGTACATCATAAATCATATAATTAAATATTTTTAAAAAACAATCAATGAGATTTCTTCAATCCAACTGTAAACGGTAATGAATTTATAATCATTTTCAAAACAAAGATAGTTTATCAGATAATATTAAACTAATATGTGTAAATTATTATCATGGACAACGTTTTAAGCTCTTTATCAATTTTAGTTGAATCATAATATTTTTTAATTAAATGCCACACCAAGCACGATTTCTAGCACTGGATTATTAAAAAAAATTGTATTAAAATTTCATTATTATTTTTTTTTTTTTTTGTACTATTCGTACATTGTCATTGATCGATGATTGCTATTTTATGTTTTATTTCGACATATTAATTTCTATTTTAAATTAAAAAGTTTACCTTTCTTTCAGGACATTCTTACAAATCCTTTCGTGTTTTTTCAATTTGCTACAGGATTGTTTTTTATTTCTTTATTTTTTTTTTAAATATTATTTATTTTTTTTATTTATTAAACATGGAGAATCTAATTGAATGACGGATTACTTGGATATTTGGTAGGTAAATAAAATTCCATACCAAATAAGTCTTTAATGAAATACACAAACAAAACATTACATTTCATTGAATATAATCAACAAGAGTAAAAGCAAACATTGTTTTACACCTTCTTTTATATATACAATCTACTGTTTTTAAACGACCAACAGTCGTTTCTTGAAATTTTTTTCAATTTTTATATATAAAAAATTATATCAAATATAATTATTCAACAACTTATGGTATAAATCTTCAGTAAAGCAAAATAAATGAATAAAATAAAACTTTATTAAGCTTTATTTAGTTTTTTATGATGAAAATTATGAAATAATAATTTTTTTTTTTTTTAATGAATAATTCAATAATTATATTCACTTGGCATCATTTATCACAAAAATTCCCTTGAAAAGAGGTATCCTTTTTGTAAATCGTGTATTTATGCAAAACAAAATAAAAATTGAAAAATTCGTTTGACGCGGAAGAAGAGCAATATACAATAGACATTTTCGCGTTCGAGCGATTCGCAAGCTAAAAAGATAAATTGCGTATCGCATCAACAGTTCGCATAAGTTTAAATTCGTTGTAACACTCTATTCTCTGGTTTTAAATCTTTTTTGAACCACTCGAAAAAGACCGAAATACTTCTCGCGTTTACTGGAAAATAATTCTAGAGGAATTGGGATCGGTGGAGTTTCGCGTACACGAGAACTAGATGAATTGTTATTCTCGTTGTGTGTGTGTGCAAATGTTGCACGAAAATATATGACGTCAATAGTAATCGCGAATCACATGCGAATTGAATTTTATTTTACAAAAGGAGGAAAGTTTGGCATTGATACTTGTGATTTTGGAGCAAATTAATTTGATGGATCGTACGAAAATAGTAATGTTTTACGATATCTTTCGATGATTTACAAATTGCACCGTTTAATTATCATAATACGTATTAGTATGTCAGATTTAAAATCTAAGCATTTGGAGGAGTTGCTGGTCGTAAAATGTTAAGTATGAATATTTTTAATTTGACCTTTATAACTGTATATTATATATGAAATCGTACGTGTATATATTTACAAAATATCAACTGCAATATCATGACCTAATTACGTCAATTTAAATCTGTTTAACTTTCTTCAGATCGAAACTCATTGTCTACTTGACTTAAAATTTCACTCTAAAATGTAAAATTTAATATTATTTATGAATAAAAGTAAACCAATTGAAGGACAAATTATATTTAGATTAGCATTAGCGACAAACTTCTGAGAATATTTCGTTTATCTAACATCATTAAAAAGGACGTACTTGGACAAATTGTCTATGCATCATTAAGCTTAAAATATTTTATAATAACAACGAAATATTAATGTTTTTATGCAATTATAGCATACCAATTTTTTTAATCTAAATTAACCGATTAGTTTTTCATGTAATTGTAAAAAGCATTCCATTAAAAGTTTTCATACGTTAAAATTATTTAACGATACAACAAAAAAAAAAATAATATTTTATATTAGGCATTTATTTTAAATTCATTGTGAAATTGTAATTAATTTTTTTATAAATCACAATGGTATTGAGCAGTCAAATTCCGAATCATCTGAAAATCTAAGTACACTACTATCATTTACATAATGCTAGTTTGATTTTATAGACTGATTTTATATTTAAAAAATTCGCCTTAACAATGAAACGAGCAGCCTTGAAACATTATTATGCAGTTAAAAAACTAATCTCGTTCATTAAGAATTTTAAAAATAATGCTAACAGTATCTTGATTATTATGATGTTATTGGTGTAATTATTTTTAGCAATTATATTAGAAATGCTTTGATTTGCAATTGTCGATCAATACAATAGATTTAATGCAATCACGATCGTAAATACAACTTTCTATACTTACGTTTTTATCAGGCATTGTAATAAAAACTAAGAAAGTCTGATGGTTCAACGACTGAAGACCAGGAAACGATGACTTTATAGTCCTCAAACGATGAAAAGTAAAATCAAACATTTTTGTTATCGTAGACAGTAAAAAATTATTGTCTACGGCAACAAAATCAAGTCAATGATGCAGCTAAATTTCTTGCAGTTACAGATAAAAAATTTTTTTAGCGCTGCATACAATTAGAGGTTTTGCTCTTCAACAAGCATGAAATAATAGAATAAAAATAATTCTGACTTTTACTATTTCATTTTCTGGTTGAACAATATTTTATAACAGTAATGATGGATAAATATTGTTACCGCATATGACGTTAAATTTAAGAATACATAATTTATGGAGAAATTTATTTTTAGCCATTGCTTTTTAAATTTATTTTTATTTATGAATCATTAAATTTATAAATCATTTACATTGAAATTTTTCTGTATACAATTATTATTTATTCTTACAGCCCGGATATGAAATAACGAATCTGATATACATGAGGCGCATAATAAACATTTGTACATTTATAATTTAATGAACAAAAACAATCATTACCATATGAATTATATAATTTGTAAACGATAAAATGTATCTCGAACCAATAATAATGTTTTATTCCGTAGAAAATATTTTCAATACATGTTTATAATTAGAATTATCGTGCAGATCAGAGTACAAAAAATATAAAAATATATCAGAACGTAAATAGAAAAAAAAATATGACATACCGCATTTTTCTCGACATGTCAGCATTAAACAATTAATTAAATAAATTTAATGCATTAAAATCATAGCGAAGGAATGATAGAAAGTTATATTTAAAATTTAATTTAAGGAATCTCAGGAAGTATTAGAGTGCCAAAATTATATTTTGGAGAATGATTTAGGCCTGACTACCAGAAATTTGCATCATATGTGAGCGCAATGAATTTTTATTGTTTTAAAATATCTTCGTAACGCGTTATATTTATCTTTATGAATTAAATCTACGATGTTTGAATTTTAAAAATCATTTTATGCAAAATAGATCAAGCATCGTTCAAAAAATTAAATGTGGTATTTTTTAAATCTTATACTAATAATAATAATAATGAAATGTTGTAATGAAGTATTTCATAGGTTGGTTAAGTTTGCTTGACATAAAGTGCAAAAAATAAGTTTTATTTATGTATTTTTTTTTTACAGCTTTTAAAATTTGCTAATGTTCTTTT
The DNA here is from genome assembly GCA_018907245.1 of Eupristina koningsbergeri. Taxonomy (NCBI): domain Eukaryota; kingdom Metazoa; phylum Arthropoda; class Insecta; order Hymenoptera; family Agaonidae; genus Eupristina; species Eupristina koningsbergeri. Next base: position 226,590 of record JACCHV010000118.1, read on the forward strand.
TTTGTAAAATTGTGAATTTCATACCGTTAAATCATCTTTTTAAATAGTTTTTGTATTTTCAATTTTTTGAAACACGTGTGGTTAGAGAATATTAATTTTTATCTACCAAAAAATTCTTTAAAATTAAATTTCTTTATCAGGTATGAGAAAATTAATTACTCGTGGTTAATTCGTAGATTAATTCACATTAAAAAAAGTACTCGACTGGATGAAAAAAATAAAAAATCGACTTTGATATTGTTTGAATAATTGCGTCATGTGTCTATGTGCGAGCAAAATGGAGAGGAAAATAATTCTCCAAATCCATTTATTAACAACGGTTTAATCAAACTTTGAAAAGCATTATTATTATTAACAAAGAGGTGCAGGAAAATCGTTGGTTTGCCAAATTCAATGGGCCAGCAAAAGTTTAACGCGGCTCCGCCGCTCGGCCATTAATTATTATTGTTTATTGCAATTTGCACATGTTTTTTGCGGGAAATGAGTGTCGGTAGAGCGTGAATTTGTAAATAAAGCCAATGTATCCCAACAGATTTGCGAGCGAGTAATTGTTTTACATCCCAGAAATGTAAATACGAGGTTGGGATGCGTCAGCGGGTGACCCCAAGCCCGACGTCGGCCAGATAATTCCTCGTAAAATCCGCAATGGCCCCGACGAAATGAAACGTTAAACAGGCGATTAAGTGAAAGTTAATTCGTACACAAGGAGATCGATTTCATCTCGATCGAGCGTGAAGAAGGTAAATAAGAATGACCGGGACCGTTAGCAACCATGTGCATAGGCTCGGGGAGCCCCACGGGATGGAAGAGGAGGGAGGATCCGGTCCGCCTAAAAAAGGCAGCGGTGCGCGAGGGAGACAGCGCGCGGAAAAGTGACGGGCGGGAAACGCGGGTAAGTGACGGCGTGGAGGGCCTCCTGGTGACGGAGAGCCCTCGACTCCGAGCCCCGAGTCCCCGAGCCCGTGTTTGCTCGGTTACCCAGCTGCCGCGGCCCGCTCTTTTTCTTTTATTACTCGCGTCCGTCTCGCTCTGGCCGGGCGCCATGTTGGCGCGTGCGCTCGCCTCGGGGAGCGAGATGCCGCGAGAGGCGGCCGAGGGCGCGAGGGAGAGGGAGCGAGGGAGCCGCGGGGGTCGGCCGGCCGGGGCGCTAGGCTCGGCGCCGCGGCGGCTCGGCGGCTGCTCGGCTCGGCTCGGCTCCTCAGAAGGGAACCAACAGTGCAAGCGTACAGGACGGGAGAACATCTAGGTTCGGCAGCGGCGTGTCCAACACCTTACACACACCACCATCACCATCTCTCCATCTAAATAAGAACAACACAACGGCCATGGCTGACCCGGAAAAGCAGCCCGAGCAGCAGCAGCAGCAGCCTGCTCAGCAGACGCAGCAGCAACAACAGCAGAACCAGCAACAGCAGCAGCCCCAGCAACAAGCCAAGGCTGCCCAGCAGCAGAAAATGGTCATCGGTGAGTGCGCGACGTACCGAGGCGCGCGCGCGCGCGCCCCCGCTGCAGGCCATCATCCTCGGGGCCCCACCCCGTGGAAGGGCCCGTTGGCGCGCGAACCGCGGCCGTGCACGTGCCCCGGGTTGAGGGGGGACACGCGCGTCGTCGAGGAGGCGATACGGTCGCGCGATCCACGCCGTAATGGCGCATAATCCGAAAGACAGAGAGGGAAGAGACGCGGGCGCGCAGCAGCAGCAGCAGCACCACCAGCAGCAGATCGGCGGCGCGCGGGTTCCTCGGTGCGTGTTACCTAAGACCATGTGGCCGGCGCGTTCCTTTTCCTTCTCACTCTCGCCCTCGTCAAAACATTCGCCCTCGGCCCCCATCTTTTACCCTCCATTTGTCCGCCGCTCCAAGAGAGGAGGAGCACGGACAAAGATGGAAGGATGGGGACTAGGAGCAGGAAATCCTCTTATCGTGGCCCGAGCCTTTCTCTCTCCCTCCCTCCCTCTCTCTCTCTCGTTCTCTCGCTCTTTCGCTCTTTCGCTCTCTCTCTCTCTCGCTCTCCGTCTCTCTCGAAATTTCCGAGCGCGTGGAGCTCGTGTGCGTTTTTCCACTTTGTGGTTTTGCTAGGGAAAACGTGGAATGCTTCTCCGAACCCTCGTGCCCGAAGTTCCCGTTGTTGATTTTCCCCGTCCTTCGTGCGTTACCCCGTGGTCGTCACCGACAATAAAGCATCTCGTTATTTTCCTTTTGACGAGAGAGTTTATAACCTCAAAATCAGAACCTCGAGGAAAGAGGAAAGGGGAGGGCGATTTCAATGCTTCCGTCTTATCTATCTGGTGCCACTCCGATTGGACGTAATGGATCCCGATGCCCTTTTTCGCCTTTTTCAACATCCTCGGCACGCATTTTGCTCTCTTTGACTTGCGCCCTTCCTCGGTTACGTAAGTCCCGGGCCGTGTATTTTCATCCATCCTTGTGTGTTGTGTGCATGCATGCCATTTTTCGAGCGAAGCACACCATGAGGAAGAGGAAGAGGAGGTGGCGCAACGTAGGGGCAGAGGAGGAGGAGGAGGAGCCGCGGGATGATCGTGTCGTTAACGTTGTTTCCATATATGTGTACACGTTGTTTTGATGGGGAAAAAGATGAGGAGATAGGGACACGAGGAATGAATGGAGGAGCAGAAAAAAAGAGAGAGAAAAAAAAAAAGTTCAACAAGAATCGGCGCACTCGCAGGCGAACCTCGTGTGTTGGGATATTCTTAAGGATGTGCGGCGACGGCGGCGGCGAAACAGGAACATGTGGATATTTATAGACCCGGGTGCAAATGGTTAACATTCCTTTATGATTTGACATAGTTTAGGAAGCTTGTTTCACGGGAAATTTACATTTTGGGAGTACACTTTAGTGTTTTGAGGAAATAATTCGTTATCGCGACTCGCTTTCTTGCGACGTCGAATGCACTTTAAGCGCTAATCGCGAAATCGTGATGGATTTTTATGTTTATTGATAATACATGAGCGCAATGCACAAAATGCACAACGCCGTACAATGTAATTCAGAATTTTTACGAAATTGATCCTCGATAACAACGAAAATGCATACAAGCAAGATTCGGGTTTTAATTTTTTTTTCTTTTTCTTTTTTTTCTTGGACCATCATTCTCTCTTTTTATTTAACATACGACATATTCGTTTACAAAAAGAAGTACTTGCGTTTATTAATTTTTTTTTTTTTTTAATGAGCAACAACAGCATTTTGTCATTTGTATTTTTAAGGCTTTTTAAACGAGATGTATATTTATTAAAAATTTAAATTACCGACCATATGAATGAAGTCTTATTCATATACAAATAAGAAAACAAAACACTATTCCTAGTTCATTCGTGTTCTTTCATTATTCAATAATGGACAAAATGATAATCTAAAAATCTAACCTCGTATATTTACGAGATTCACATTTACAATTGATGATTTACGTTTCGTCCAGCTGTGAAACGTAAATCATGGTTGTGAAATAATTTTAGTTGCTCATTACGTTTATTACTCATTAACCGTGGACTCAACTCATAGAATTTTGCACATGTTGTATAACATTTAAATTAATTTTAATATAATCAATTTTAAAAAGGATAGAAATTTCAGCAAGAGATGTTTTGTTTAAAATTTTTTATGCAGAAACCCCACCTCCGAGTTTTTCGTGCACCAGTTTCAATTGACAAAAGGAGAAATGTCATAAGAATGTTATCATTTGTAAATCTTTATGTATTTTTTAAATTGCGCGTTACAGGTTTCTGATGTTTGTTGGAAAATTTTTTAATGACACTTGGAGGACTATAGATTTTTTGCATGCTTGCATATTCGTGAAATCACATCTTTACTTTTTTAATTTTAGAACATAATTGCATTCAACAATTCGCTAGTTTCTTTATATTTATGTCGAGATCATTAGATTTTATGCACACTTATCTACTCCTTAAATACGATAATGACTGATATAAAATAGTAAATTACGTATCGCTCTGAATTGCTCTATAAAGAAGAATTTATATTAAAAGAAAGTTCATCCAGTTAAAGTTTAGATTAAGATTGAAAACGCAAACTTTTTATTCTACAATTAAATAAATATACTATCGTAAAAGTTAATAAAAAATAAGGTTGTAATAATCTTAAAGAACACATTTATTAAATAATGATGTTTATAATTAATTCAAAAAGTAAAAATAATAATTTTTGGTTTCATATAAAATTTAAGTAGTGAAAAAATGTACTTTTAAACTTATTTTAATATATTCATAATTTGATTTCACTACGAATAAAAATATAGATTAAACCATATTTCTAGTCATTAACTAAAAAATTTTTTATTTTTTTTTATAAATACATAAATAAACTAAGCTATAAAAAGTCTATAATTATAAAACCACGTATAATATTTTTGTAGATTATAGATTATGTGAAAAAACAAAAAATTATCAATATCGTAATCTTTTATAAAATGTGTTCAGTATGTAGAAAAAATATGATTAACCTTGATTACATGTGAAATGCTAATTTATTAATCCTACAAATTACGTCATATTTTAAGTTTTTAAACATGATTTTATTAATAATTTAGACAGTTACTACTATAATACTTTTTAATTGTTCATTCATCTCAATTTATTAAATCTAATAAAATAATATATTGCTACAAAATCTTATATAACATTAAAGTCTATAAATTTAATCAATCGTGATTAAGAAACTGACTACTTTATTTTATCTTTATATTAATTGTAACTCCGCTCAATGTATTTTAATATACTTTTAAATTACGCTAGTAAACATATTCATAATTGAAATTCAAAAGGTTAAATAACTCATAAATATATTTTATTGGTAATTTTTTCAGTGGTTATGTATTTTATATACATCCATGAAGAATTAAAGAAAAATTAAGCATTATTTTTATAACTTAAATTTATTTATAATGGGATACAACTGCAAATTTATGTTTGAAAAATGAGTCCTTAAATTTTTACATTAACCTTGTCATGATCAAGATATAATACTTTGGATTAATAGCTTCTGATAGACTCTGTTGAAAATTGAAAATTTTGTTTACGTTAAAAATTATTTGATAATAAAAATATATTAATATCTTGTGTAATATCATTTAAAGTTTCTTCGTTCTTAAATGAAATCCAAGTTATGATAATAGAAATGAATCTCAACCCTTCGGTTAGATATGCACCATTAGTTTTCTATAGCAAAGAAGTAGAGTAAGAAAAACTTTTGCCAAGAAAAATATATTTTTTGGAATACACAATATTTATGTTTTCTTTTAAAACACAAATTATTATGTTTTATGTTGTGAAATAATATTTTGTTATGATATAGCATGAAGTTATGTGAATATTTATTTAAACCATAGTAATTATCGTAGAATCTATAATAGAGTAAAAAAGTAATAAACAAAGAAAAAACCGGTTTTGTACTAATTTTTAACCGCCATTTCATTTTGGCATTTTATTTACGCATTATTAATAATTTCTTACTCATGTTAATTTTTACTATTATTTTATTACATGCTTATTATAATTTAGTCCCTTTTATTAGGAAATAATAACCATAATTACACGAAGAAAAACTATATTGATGTAATTTATAAAATATAATTTATGTTATTATCAGTGTTCAAACGTTATAACTGTAAATGCATGCTTTGACTTATTGTTACCTTATGCAATTTCGTAGAAATTCATTATATATACAAAAAAAAAAATATATAATTACCGAAAATATAATACAGAAAACAGAAAAGAAAACACAAACTTAAATTTTTTAATGATAAAATTCGTTGATAATTTTGTTAAATTAAATATTTTCATTTTTAATTATTTTAATAAATTTATAACTAGTGATACATAAAAAAATATAGCACGGAAAATTATTATTACAAATTATAAATGATTAACCTGGCATAAAATATAATTACAATTAAATATTAATTATTAATTACTATCAAGTTTTTGTATTTATTTAATTAAGTTTAATTATTTTTTTTACTTTTTTGTTTTCAGCTAAAAAAGTTAATGGAACTGTGAAGTGGTTCAACGTTAAAAGTGGCTATGGATTTATCAACAGGTTAGTTATTTCTTTTATACTTATTTTTTATTTAATAATTGATTTCCAATACGTGTTTTGTTATCAAAAGAATAATTAGTTTCTAAATTATTATCAATTTGAAATTTGAACATTAAAGTTGATTGATGATTTTAGAAAAAGTCTTTCGTGTTATTGACGTTAATAAACGTAACAAAATTTTATAAATATTGGAGTCACATTTTGTTCATTCGGATAAATTTATTTCAACGTTTGTTTCAAATGCTAAATAAATATACTTTTGATTTATTTCATAAATATTTTATAATACAAAAGTTTTTTAACAAATATATTTTTACTATTTGAAAAGAAGTGTTGATAAAATTATAGATTAGTAACTTATGCTTTCAATATTATTATTACTATTTTGCTTTAGTTGTTTTTTTTTTTTTTTTTTTTTTTTGTATAATGTAACATTGTAAAATTTAACTTTAAACAATTATTTCGTTTCGCGCGAGCTAGAAAATTAATTTAATATTGTTCATGTACCAGAAATTGTGATAAATTTTTTGTATCGATAGATAATTGTTTAATGATGCATAAAAAGTACATATATATATATATACATAAATAATATTAATGGCATAGAGTGTTAGAACAATGTCTTCATATTATTCTTCTAGCATAAATCTTTTCTTAATACATTAGGTGGTTACGTTTCGAATAATAAAGTCGTAAAATAAGCATAATAATTTTGTATAATCAATATAAAAGTTGGACATTATAGTGTAACGTTCCAAAGTATAAGTAGATGATCGTTAAAGAAAAGTGAAATAACGAAAGAATTAACTCTGAAGCAATAACAAGTAAAACAACTTGGTAATAGATTTTTTTGTGGTCTTAAAAGTAAAATAATTGATTTTAGCATGTCGCTATTGCAAATTTTAAACTCATTGACCTCTGAATCTTCATCTAAATTTAAGATGATGTTCCAGTCGACAGAGCCACGATACTTTTCCGAGGAAATGGCCAAAGTACGTGAAAACTGAAAATCTCATATGTCTAATTTCTTCATTCGCATCTCATTACCCGATGCGAGAGCTTTGCCGGGTTATTTCTAACCAGTGAAATCTTATACCCTGGAGGTCTCACGGAAAATCATTACGCATAATTGCCATGTGGGCATAAGCGCGCAAATTCAAGCAAAAGAAAAAAGAGAAAGAGAAAGAAAGAGAAAAGCAAAGGACCTTAAGGAGCGCAAGTCGAGCGAGTCTTTCGTCGTCGAGGGTGCGCGTCGACACCGTCCACGAGGAGGAAAAAACCTGCACGTCCCTTAGCTCCGCGCGCACCATGTGCGCAGCTCCGTGGCAAAAGAAAGAAAGATCGCGTCAACGGAAAAAGTCGAGCGGACATATTGCACGCGGTGGCCCCCGGCGTGACGACGTCTCCCCGGGGCGGGAAGGGGAGGGACGGACGCACCGCTGCATTGTACACGAATACTCGGGCGTCATTGCGTTCGGCTACGACGCGACCACGGCGACGAGGTGGAGGTTGTACTTGGCCGACCGAGTCGCCTATTTCTAGGCCTGCGTCGCGCCCTGGCCCCCGGCCAAAAGCGCCTTCCGCCTCTCCCTACGAGTGGTGCAAAGGAACAACCGGGTCGAAATTAGGACCGGCGACAACGACGTGCACCCGCATTTTCTGGGGTGAAAATTGCAGTGCACTTGCTCCCCGGGGGAACGGGACAACCGTTGTTATTCTCACGGTTGATTTGAGGTCGTTGTTCAGCTATCGACATTGATTTTTGCGTTTGTAGATTGGCTTTCAGTGCCCGCCCGACTTTGCCCCGCTTAATGGCACGTACCTGCAGTAAAACAAAGAAGTAATACAAGCGAACCTTGAGGTGGAAATCGCAGGAGGATACGTTTTATTATCTCTCGGACTGATTTGTTTTAATTTTATAGCTTCGATAAGCCGTTGGTGTATTTTATTTTTTTTCTTTTTGTTTTGTCTTTTCCTCGTTTTCCATTCGGGAACGGCTTAGCCCTGCACAGGCGTCAGGGGGAAAAGAGATGGAAAATGTACATTATTACGCACGTAGGATCCTCGAAGAGCTAGGTAAGAAGGCAGGAATAAGGAACAGGGATTCTTTCTAGTAAATGGCAGATAAGATGTAATCGGACTGTCTTTGGTGTTGACGACTCGAAGTTCACCTAAAATTGGCAAAATCTCCCTTTTGCTTCGCTTGCAAACTCGAAACATTTAAACGCCCATGAAATATGCAAATAAATTAAAATGAAGCGGTAAACTGTCATAGTATGAATTTAAATATTACTTTTATTGATGTCGTTAAAATGATATTTTGCGTAAACTTATTTTTATCTCGACGCGGTATATAGGCTGCAAAGTTTAGCAAAGAATAAAGAAATTGTATTTCTCAAGACATAAACCATAACTTTAATTGAAGTTAATTAGCGCAAAGCATAACTTGTATTGATTACGAACAAGTATCGATGTCGTTTTCTCTAGGTGTATAAAAATAGTTCACAGTCAGTTTATTCATCGCATTTAAATGACTTTTCTATATTTTTTTTTATTTTTTTTTTTATTTTTTTATGGACATACGAGAACGCGTCATTTGATCTAATATAAGTGTGATACAATCACTTACTCACTATTTAACTATTTCGCGTCTCATTGAAATACACAAGAGTTGTTTTCTCTGCTTCATCATCTATAGAAATAAATTTATGAAGTCAAAGCATCGCCGACTCTGTCAACCCTTTTAACGATATATTCCAATCAATAAAGCATTTGTAATTAAAAAAAAAAAAATACCCCTATTATCGGACATTGCGAATTATGAGTTATCGACGCTCGACGGCTTGCCGAGGAAACGGGAAAAATGCTCTGGAGTTGTTACGAACATGGCAAAAGAAACGGAAAAATAGTGGAAAGTCTTGTCGTACACTAGTTATAATTAATAATACTGGGGGAAGCCTTAGAGGTTAGGTTTACTTGGAAGCGTGTTCCCGTACATGTATACAGTGGTTCTGACAACGTAAAAATTCCACGAGATTTGTGAGAGAACAAGAAGGAAAAAGAAGGAAAAGAGAGAAAAAGAAGCCAAAGCGGCTTACCAAGGCTGACATAATTAAGAGCTTCGGCAGTTACATTGTATCTGACTTTGTCCATTGCACTCTTTTTCTCGTCATTCCCCTTGGTTAATTAACCGATTTTCATCGAATTATCCAACGGTTCATGTCCGATTATTTATTTATACCATCGCAAACCGATTAGCTCCTTCACGTTTGTTATTGCAATTCAATGCCTTTATAATCTGCTGGTTACCCCTTTCATTTTGGACATTTCGGATTTTTATCAAGTAATTTCGCAACTTCCTGCCAAATAAGTAATATGATTGGTGCATTTATTCGAGTAACAATGCGTATTAAATAACAAGTGCTTCTTTTTTACTGTCATAAAAAAATATTTAATTCTTTCGACTAAGTTAACGAAAAAAATTAAAAACTTGAGTAATATTTTAATACATTTGTTTTCTTTTCTTTTTAGGAATGACACCAAAGAAGATGTATTCGTTCATCAAGTAAGTATATTTAATATTTAATATTCTTAATATGAAATATTAAAATCTGATACATTATAAGAGTCGCAAAAAAAAAAAAAAAAATTTACAATATATATACCTGTATACATTTTAAAATCAATTTATCGCGCATATTTGGAAAAGTTAAGTTACTTTTAAAAAAACGTTTCTTTATTTTAATTGAAATTATAATGAGCTATACGGTAAGTCTTGTTGGAAATTATTAAATGAAAATTATTATCCGATCATTTACAAGCTTGAGTATGTGTGCAATGCAATGCGCAATAATTAAACCAGGTCAATCAACTTATTGATCTAAATTTTTTTTAATTATTAATTTTAGTCTCACGATCCATGTCCTTATGAATATTTCAATTACGTTTGTTAAAAAAAAAAAAAAATCTTAGTCAACTCGTGTAAATCAATTGTAAGCATCGTGAGAAAAGACGGATTGTTGTTGTTCCGAAAATTAGAAAAATAAGAGTATATGATTGATCTTTGTTCTCTACTAAACAATACTACTCGATCTTAAAAAAGATAAATCATCACAACTTTTCCTTACAAAAAGCGTCTATTTTATGAAACGAAGTACTATCTTTATATCGGGCACATCAAATTTTCAATTAAGCAATGAGAAAAGGTTTCAAAGCGAAAACATAACGGAGGAGGAGAGTTAAAGGAGAGGAGGTGGGTGGGGTGGAGGAGGAGGAGGAGGAGGGTGACGGGTAAAAAGAGCTTATAACATGACGTTGCACTTAATTTTCCAGTCAGCCATCATCAAGAACAATCCGAAGAAAGCCGTGAGAAGCGTCGGCGATGGGGAGGTCGTCGAGTTCGACGTGGTGATAGGCGAGAAGGGTAATGAGGCGGCCAACGTGACCGGGCCCGATGGCGAGGCCGTTAAGGGCTCGCCCTATGCAGCTGACAAACGCCGTAGTTATCGCCAATTCTACAAGCGCGGCGGCGCCCGGCCATTGCGCAGACCTCGCGAGGGCCAGGAAGGCTATGAGTCCGGTAGGTAGCACAAGCATCTCCAAGATCACGTCATCTCCAGTGCCCCATTCAGCTGTTATCAGGCGAATTATGCGTTCGTTTATGCTCAGCTTATGATAGGATCTCTGTAAGCGTTCGGCTCATTACTATTATCTCGTTGGTCTGTGCATAATTGCACTTTGAATCGATTTTGATTTCCCATCCGTAAGCTCTGTCGTAAACGTTAACGGGGAAATGAATTTGTATAATGTTCAAGTTTAAATCTCCGAGCATAAGTTCTGTGTTAAATATCGCCAATGGCATCATGCATTTGCACTATTATCGAGGAAATGATAATTTGGGATTGTGGGCTATTACAGGCGAGGGTGGCAAGACCGGTGACGAACAGAGCGGCGGTGAGGGCGGCGGCGGCCAACAACGGCGATACAGGCCTCGCCGACAATTCGACGGTTACTACCGGGGAAGCCGACGCTCGGGTCCCGGGGGCCAGCAGTCGGAGAACGGCGGTGGTAGCGGGGGCGAGGCCGCAGTCCAGGGCGGCGAGCAGGGCGCTGACGGGGAGACCGGTGGCCCTCGCTCGGGAACCCGAGGTCGAGGCGGCCTCTCAAGGCGATTCTTCCGGCGGCACTACCGAGGTGGCCGCGGGGGAGCTGCCGGGGGTGGACCCGCCAGGCGTCCCCGTAGCCAGGATGGCCAGGTACGTTTTCTGAACCTAATTACCAACAAGCACAATCGCCTCTCTCCCTCATATTTCATCAATTTTACGATTAGGCTGGGGTTGGGGGGTACGTAACTTGTTTGTCGATAACCACTCGTGGTTATTTTATTTCCTCTACGAGGAAAATGGAGTTCCGTTCAACATTATGTATTCCTAGTACGAATAGGCATTTTGCCGGTCTTGTGGCATGTGGTAGACCTACTTTTATTTAGAATTACCTTCTTTTATAACTATCGATTTGTTCACCACTCGTAAACGTATCCTGGGTAATGTTTTTGCTTTATCCATCACCTCATACATTTAAAAAAAATGTTCTCATTACCATTCATTAATTTTAAAGTAAAATTAAGCAGAAAAATATGATGAACTTATTTTCTTTTCCTAATGGAGAAAATAATAACATGTAAGAATAATAATTAATGCTTGGATCAATTTGTCTTCGGTAAAAAGGATTTAATTTTTGCAATTTTTCATAATTCAAAAAACCATTACTTTAAAATATTTTGTGCTGGTTTTAGTTAATGGAGCAAAATTTTGTGTGCTTTAATCATGTCATATAAATGGATACATATTTGTGTATGCGTGTGAGTGTGTGAGAGAAAGAGATGATTAATCTTTGCTCTTTATTATACAATATTTGTATAGTATATACATAATACTTGCAGTTTATTGTACGATATATTTTCAATCAGTTTGATTATAAAAAAACTTATTAAAAATAAAGATAAATGTATTCATTTAATGAATATTCAATGATTCTATCTAAAATAAAATAAACTTCATTTATTAACATTAAAATTTTTTTAGTGAATTTTGTTCTAAAATAATAATGTTTAATTTTGAATTATCAAAAATCACTTTATAAATCATTGTTAAGTTTTTATGTATATTTTTCTTATTGAATGAAATTTGCAAGTTCTTATCAGAGAGTTTTATTGATACCATAAAACCAATGACAATCATTGTTTTAAAAAATTATCTTTCATAGTTTTCGTGATATAATACTCTAGAACATGAACTGGAAATTAAAAATGTTATAATTTATTCTCAAGCTAAAATATATTATAAAAATATTTTATAATAATCTGATCCTATTTTTATGTTCATTTTTTTTTAATATTTATAATACAGTTTTCTCGATTCACCTTTAATTATGTACCAGTTTTTTATTGTAATCTCATTAAGCACATGACTTGTAAGTAATATTTGGGATTTTTATGTGTTTGTTTCAGCAAAATATGAATTAAAAATAATTTTTTTAATTTACAATAAAATTTTTAATTAAACACTTTCTAATTGAAATAAAAATTTCTAATTAAATATTTATCATACATCGCTTTATAAATTATTTATTTAAAATAATTATATTTTTTAATTATTATTGTTTTCATTTTTCTTTGCTGTTATTTATATGTAGTTCCATTTATCAATCGTTAACGAGTTTCAAGAAGTTTGTATTATTGTAATTTCTTATTCTTATATAATTTTAATTTTAATATAATGTAAGGAATTATTTATTTTATTTTTTAAAAAAAATTTTTTTTATTATATAATCTTCATGAACCAAATTTTTAATGATAAATGTTGTTTTAAGCAATTTTAATAACATTTGATCGAATGAATTATTGATGAAGTGAACTTTGTTAATTTTGAAAATGTAATATAAAACATTGTAACTATAAAGATTAGATTATTTGAATCAACAGCAGTATTACTTGATAGCTTACATACGATTTTGAGATCTTTAAATGGCCGCTAGTGATACTTATTTTATATTTGTGTAACTATCTTTTTGGTTGATTAATCATAATTTACTGTCAAGAACACATTTCTTTATTTTGCATAATTATTAATTTGTCTTTTTGTTTTTAATTTTATCTCTTTTAACACAAACTGGTATTTTGAGAATTACAGTTTTGTAAGTGTAGTCAAGTAACCACAAAAATTTATTCATTAACAAATGCAATGATTTTTTTCATAAAATTAAAGCACTAAATTTAATCAAAAATTGTATTTATATTTTCACCTTCGATGATGAAAATAAACCTTTAAGTTCACTCTTAAAACCAAGTTATTAGAATGTAGCACAAACACCTTCGTTTTATTATTTATCATATAGATTAAAAAATTAGTTAAATTGTATGTTTTATTTCAAACAAAAATTTTTTAAGTTATTATAAATCTCTTTCTAATGTTCTTTATGCTGATTCTTATTGTAGTTTTTGTTGAAATTTTGTTTTGTTTTGTTTGAATTAATAGTTGAAAAAGGATGAATTGTTGATTCAGTTGGTTTTTCAAGACTAGTACAATTATGTATTTAATATTTTGAATGTTTAATTTTTAAAATAAATTATGTAAAAAATGAGATAAAAATTGAAATACATTTTTGAAATGTTTAATTATTTTCTTAATATTTAATAACAGTATAATCAAAATAGGTACAAAAATTTCTGAATAAAGAATCTATAGATTAATTGAATTTAATATATCATATTTTTAAATTAAACACATACGTATTTTTAAAAAATCTATGTTTGAATACCAATAATAATCATTTTCTGCGATAAGAATTCTAATTTTTTTTTGTAGGATTATTTAAATTTTTTATGCAAGTAGAAAATATTAAATATTTAAAGTAACAATGTTTTAGATTAATTGGCATGCCTCGATTTTCGACAACGCAATTCTAAATTTCATGAGTCTTAAAATCTTGAAATAGAGATACAGTCAAAAATAGTATTGAATAAATTAAAATTAGAATATATTATCATCTATAACACATTTTATTTTAATTTGATACATGCACTTGTAATAAAATAACTAATATAGAGAAATATTATTTCAAATCTATTAATTTATAAATATTTGTTTTGATAAACGTTAAAATTTTTTAATATTACTTTTTATAACTCTTGGGATAGATTAATAATTTGGAATGTTTTTGGCCTAATCAAAACTTTTATACCTACTCCTACCTTAAAATATTATACAGTGAACTAATAATCTCATAAAATGGATTAATTTAATTTAACATTATGGTATAAACTTTAAAAACAATGGAATATTTTAATATATATATATATATTATTCGTTTATTTAATTATTAGTTAAACTAGTTTTTCCAAGTTAATGTTATTAATATATAAACTAAAAAAAGTATTTAATATAACGTACACATTATACGAGTAAAAACAAGTGTATATATTACGGAATTAAAAACAATTCACAAAATACAATTATATCTGCTTATAAAATAAAAAAATTAAAATCATTTCTCTTAAAATTCTCAAAAAATAATATCAAGAAACTTCTTTACCTTACTCATTATCATCGACTTTTAACAATTAATATAATATATTTATTGATTGAAATAATTTTTTGTAATTCCAGAATATGAGTTGTAAATTGATTAAAATTTAGTGATAATATCTTGTATTTTTTAGTTGTGTTTAGATTTAAAGTTTTATACATCACGTAGATAATAAGATAAGTAACTTTTCAGATCATGGATCATAAGAAATATTGTTTTTTAGAAATAATTTAAGAAAGTGAACTTTGATTTGTGGCTTATAAAACATGTATGTGTACTGCAATAATACATCACATAAAGTCTGTATTGTAGCTTATGAAAAATATATTTTATTACTGCACCTTATTCATCATCATTATTTGCTCAAAATGGTTTTTGTTGTATAACGTTAGCCTTATGTCAATTTTACATCACCTGCAAATATTTTTCGTATTTTTAACTTTCATATTGAGTAAATAAGAGCGTGAAGATATATACGTATATTTAAATTTATGCTAGTTTACATATTTTTTTATGTACTTATTAAAATACGTATATCTTTTTAAAAATTTAAGTGTCTAAATTTTTTTTTTTATATATATTTATATTTTTAAAAAGTATTCATTTAAGTCTTTGAGATGATTTGTAGGTTCAATTTTCAGATTTTCTTGATAATTTCTTCTGCTGCCAAATAGAATTTCGAACAATTTTATCCTTGCAACCCTTGCTTGAAAATAAATACAAAATAATAGCATTTTTAAATACAAAGTAAAATTAGATCCAAATAAGGAAATAATATAAAATCTCTTTACGAGTTAAAAAAAAAAAAAAACTTCGAAAAAGCCAACCCATCTTAATGTCTAGAATTTTATCCTTTTAATTGAACAATCAATTGACACATCGGCAATATTCTCGGGTCTCGTAGAAAAGCTTGGCACACGCTGCTGCACGTATCTCTTGTACTATTTTCAGTCGGAGCAGAAGTCGGATGCACCTGTAGAAAAGGATGCACCTGCCGCTGCCCCTGCTCTACAGGTAAATTTAGATTTTTTGCACTTTTCGCTTGACCTTTCAGTCTCGCCAAGCTGTAGCACGTTGTTTTCTTGTAGATCTAGTTTAGTACGAGTTTTTGTTTAAAATTTTAATTTTTTTTCTATGATATTTTTTATGCTTTGTGCCTCGACACTTGCTTACACAGCATTGCACAAAGCGAATATGACATCGATTTATTGCCGTTGTTATTGTGGTTATTGTGTTATGATTTATTATAATTTGGTTCTGTTCGTGTTGATATTGTTATTTTTATGCATAGATTTATTCTAAAAGTATAGGTTATAGAGATGAGAAAGTTTATTGGGTGTGGCCAGTGAACGATGAAAATTCAATTTAGGGAAAATACGAAGCTTTGTCAAAAGAACTACTGTATCTAGTGACAATAGTGCACGATAAAAGCTATTTGCAAAAATAATACTAAATCAATGATGGCTTTTCGCAATTGATTTTAATTAGCAAATATATATACTATTGCACTTTGAAAGGTTGAAAATTAGGTAAATTATTTACAAACCAAACTGTATTTTTAATTAAGTTATTTGTTGGAACCTGATTTACACGGCAGGTCCTTCTGGAGAAAAAAAGAAAAAATCATTTTCATACACTGCCTTTTCCAATTATAATTTTTAAATTTGACTACACGATGAGTCGTGAAATTCGATTTTTCTTTTTTCTTTTTCTCTTTTATGCAATCATTGCACTTTCATCATGCAACGAATAATCAATAATCTAATAAATAATTTCATTTGATTCATATCATTTCGTCAAAAAGACAGAAACTTTCACCATAACCTTTCAAATTTTTAGAATGAATGCAAATACCAAAAACAAAAGTGTTTAATTGCGATAAATAATGAATTTACTACTTTCTTTAGGAGAGTCAGCCGGCGCAGAATAACGCATCCAACACCAACACCAGTGAAGGCACTGCTTAATCATCGACAGTCGTCGCCAATATAAAATCACCATCCCTCTCTACATAACAACTGCTATCTATTATAAAGAACGAGGCGACGGAAACAAAATTAAGTTAAAAACAACAACAGCTAACAGCAAGCAGCAGCAGCAGCAGCAACTAAGCAACAACAACATTCTATAACAATCGCTATAAAAAATTAAAAAAAAAAAAAAAATTAAAAAAAAAAGAATGAGAAAAAGAAAGATTACCAGCAAACACTACTCCACAGTCTCCCCACGAAACTTAAGTAAAAATATGAAATTAAAAGCTGAATAAATAATACAAATTTGCAAGCTGAAATTGCGGTACGTAATGCAATAAAGAGTGAAACAGCAAATGATCCAAAGCCAATAATAAAGGCTTTGGGTAATTCAGCGACGAAAAAGAACAACATGATATGGTGTTAGAGTGAGAGATGAAAGCAGTTAGATCCACGTAGCGAGCCCTAAAATAAAGATACACGTAAACAATTTCTTTACTAAATATTCAATCTATAATCAATTATAATTTCTATTTTATTTACCTGCGTTTTTTTTGCCGTTTTCGCTACTTTTTACTTGAAAGCGGCTTAGGTTCGCGCGAACAATATTATTTTTCACCTACTTTTGTCTCTTAAAATTATCACTGCTTATTATTAATATTATCGATTTGAGGAACTAGTACTGTAATTTCTGCTATTTAGTACTATATAATATGTCAGCTTACATTCTTACTATTGTTATTACTACTTCGTGGTGCGTAAGAGAAACGAGACAATTAGCGGTGAAACAGTCGCATTTGGCGGGGGAGGAGAGGGGGGGAACTTTGTTATATATTTTGATTAAACTTGCATAATTGACAGCAATAATAAGCACCTGCGGGTTATAAAAAGCTTTACTTATTGTCGCGCAACGCACCATGGATAAGCTTTTTAGCAAGCGAGACAGAGACTGCGTACCAAATTTTGTTGTAAATCAATGTGAGGGAAAAGCATAATAGTTTTCTAAGATCAGACTACTTTTCTGTTGTTTTTTTTATCGTTTCAATGTTTTTTTTTTTCTTCAATTTTTTCCGTTAATTGAAACGCGTTGGATCGTAATTGTCATACACTGGTCCTTTGTTTCTTTTTACCTATTATTGATATTTTTACGTGTCAAGTGATTATGTGCGATGCGTTGTCATTTCGGAATTCGTTGAGAAGTCGGTAACGAAATACAATCATGGAATTTAATATTTTTATAATAACGAATGCATCTGAATGAGTTATCGATATGTTACGAATATCATTGTTGTATGCGATAAAAAATAATAAATAATAAATCAATAAACTTTTTGTTCGATTACCATCAAAACGGCGCTGTTCGTTTATGGTAAGCTCTGGTGGTTATATTGTAATCTGGCGTTTCACAGTTAGAAACGAAATTTAAAGTTTCGTAAGATGTAATTATCCGTGAATATTCTCCAAAGAACGAAATATTAAAATCATTGAGATTAAAGAATTAATAAACAAGTTCGATAAACGAAAAACTTTCCGACAAATTCCAATAATTAATGTTACGCATGGAAGGTGTGTTTTGCGTTTTGTTTAAAAATTAACGCAGATAAATTGTCTTCGTGATTTATTCTTTGGGAAAGTTCTTCGTATGAATTGTTTTCCATATGAAAAATCAACGTAACATACATTGCCACGCATCAATTGTCAAAAAAAAATAAAAAAAAAAAAAAAAAATATAATAAAAAAAAATAATGTGAAAAATGATATAATTTGTACGAAAAAAATTCGCATGATCTTTTTTTTAAAAAAAAAGACAAAAATCATATAGTTTGTAGTATCGTCCACAGGATAATAAAGTGTACATTTTTCTTTCTATAAAAACAGAAATTATTCACTATTGCGCTTTTTTACGAGTCTCAGTCTCATTTTGTAAGAACGCTCTTTTCTTCCATCCGCATCTTGTCTCGTCGAAGTAAGGTGTGACAAAATTCTCTGCCCTTACACGCACACCACAATATCTTTTTCTCTAGTAATAAAAAGAATAAAAACGTACCACTACAACTCGCGTCCCTATTTACGAGTAAGTATATTCGTTCTTCCTTGTTTTTTGTCGGCGATCGACGTCTTTTTCAACGAGATTTTAAGAGATACAACGAGAATTCTCATTAAAGTCTTTTGTGATTTGTGTGCATAATATCTTTGTTTGCGTGTCAAAAATAAAAATTAATGCTAATCAAGGGGGATATATAAATCTAAAAGAAATCTAGGAATTGCTCTGTCACAGGGGGTTGCAAAGTAAACTTTGTCGCGTTCTCAACGCTTACATTATATTTATCGATGTGTTACATAATTAATTTATTGAAGTTATGTACAAATTTTTTAATATTGTTTATGACAGATGAAAATAATTTAAAGATGATAAGAAAATGTATAATAAACGCGACCGAGGTCCCATTGTACAGAGCAATTCGAAGATTACTTTTACCCAGAGGTGAAGAGACCGAGTGTATAATCCAACAGAGAGAAAAAGTCGTGGCTGACTGTGAAAAAATAATAATTAATGAAAAAAAACGTACGATGCATGTGTTAAGTGAAATTTCAAAGTCAAGCATAATTACTAACAAACTTAGCAGAAAATATTGATAAAGTTTATGAACAACGGGATAAAGCTCAAGGGGAGAGACTGAAAGGTTTGAGGTCGACGAGAGACTTGAACTTCGATCTGCCTCGTCTTCATTATAAAATATCCAATAAAAGTTTTTAAAATCCATTTCAAGTTTTTAATAAAAGAACATACGTGGTGTTTTGCTATGCGAAACCTGAGGAACATCATTACGCAGTAAATAGAGTTGAATAAATATAAAAAAAGAGTAAAACGCAAAAAAAGCACTCACCGCCTTCGTCCACTTGTTCCATCCGCGATCGATCATTTGGCTCAAAAAAAAAAAGAGAAAAGTGCACGAGGTGAACGAAATTACGACGGATTTTCTTCCCTCGAAAATTCGGAGCACAGAAACGCTTGGAAAAACATTTTGTTTTTTTTCTTTTTTTGAGATGGAGCGGCCGTGATTTTAAAGTGAGAAGTCGGAATGATTACGAGGGGGGTGCTTAATTTTTTTGAGCAAAATCTCTTGTATGACAAAAGTCAATAATGAAATAAAAAGTTAAAAAAATAATAAAAAAAAAAAATGAAAAAAAGTGAAAAAGATAAGAAATCGTTGGTGGGCGGTGATTTTCATTTGCGCAATGGAAGTCGCCGCCCCGATTTAGCGTTGGGCAAAAGTGTACCCAGTGAATTTTGTACCGTAAACAAAACTTTAAAAAAAGGAAAAAAGTTTTAAAAAAAAAAAGTGAAATCGCGAAGCTCTAATGCTAATTTCGTAATACGGAATTTAATTTTTTCACGAAACATGTGCATTATAACGAAATAAACGAAACAAAAAAATCGAAAAAATCAGGAACTACATGGGAGTGTTTATTTATTTAACCCTTGCTTATATTTAAAGGTTATAACTTTTTTTTTTCCTAAATTAATAAGCAAGCAGAGTTTATGAGAAGTTGTGTTTTAATGTTTTTATTTATTCATTATTTGGAGCATTTATTTGAATATTTTTATTTTATAATTTGGTGCAACTATAATTCAAAATAGTATTTAAACTTCAAATTTTAATTCTATAACGTATTTTAAAAAAGAATAAACAATCGTATTCGATAAAAGTTTGAATATGGAACGATTTTTAGAAAATTTGTAAATTAATATTCGATATTGTCCAGAAATCATTGGAATGATTTTCTTATTGTGCATAATCGAAAATAGTTTAATTAGTTGGCACACATTCTTAAAATTATAACTTTTTTTTATTATTTTTATATTAAAAAATTGCTAATTGAATATATTTGATAAAAATAATTTTTAATTTAATAATATTAAAAAGTTTGTGGAACAATCTTCAAAACTGAATTCATTCAGGGAATTCTTGTTTATAATTATTAACAATCATTCTAAAGCAGTCGTTAAATGGAAATTGTACATAAATTATATTTTTATTATTTTAAGAGATCAAAAAAAAAAAAAAAAAATTAGATCGAAGAGCCCACGCTGCAATAACTTAAGTAAATACAAGTGATGTAAAGTTTCTTTTTCTTTTATTTGGTACGTAATTGGTGCTTCAATTCAATGTGGTAATCTTATTTTTGTATTTTAAACAATTATTTCAAATGTTATAAATCTATTAAACAATACTTTGTTATATTGTGCGATAAAAAATTTGATTGAATAAGAGAATTCATCATACCTTAAAATACTTTAATATCAATTGTAGTTAAAAATAAAATTCAAGTTGGACCTTTTGATGAATATTTCAAAGAGAAAAAAAATATCATTCAAGACGAAGTTTAAAGATTAGGTTTAGTGCGTAAAAGCCTAAAAGTGCTCTGCACTGAAAATAGGAAATGTATTTATGGACGTTTGAAGAGGAAGACAACGTAAGCACATTCATCGTCGTGTTTTTTTTGTCTTTTTTCAACAACTTTTCCAATTTTGAGAAGAGTATTTATTTGTCCTTGCAGCACGAGGCAAAGAAGCGCCTTCCCAAAAAGTATTTTTGAGAAAGTTTAAAGAGTTATTTATAGCTTTTGGATGTCGATGGATAGAGATAGCAGGTGATTATTATGCGAGAGCCTTGGAATGTAGGGGCAGGTGTGCACATCGGCTTATCAGACGAGCGAATTTAATCTCAAGATAAGGTTTGGAAAAGGCGAGCTCAAAGGCAAACGACGAAAATTCGAATATTCGGGTCGCGTTTGAATGTGCCGGGCGAGCGACGTCCAATAAAAAATGGTGGCTCCGTGGACTTTCCCGGTAGGACCGAAAATCTCATTAGCCTGCGGGGCTCCTAAGATTAACTAAGAAACTAGGAATAGGAAACATTACGCATTATATCCATTTCGTGAAGTTTCGATCGATCGCCATTGGGGAAGCGTCTCGAGGGATTAACTTCCGGGAGTAGAGCTGCTCGCACTTTGGGGAGGTGTAATTTCGGGACTGGATATCGGCTCGACTCGTTGTATCATTGGTCCTCTTTATTTGTGTTCGTCGGTTCCGAGAGCATCGTGCTTCATGAGGCTGGCTTCGCATCGACGCCGATAAGCCATCAGGAAGTGGCCGACGTCCGTGCGGTTATCCTCTGGGGGACTGAAAGCGAGAGCGCGAACGAGAGCGATGAGGAGTCAGGCCAGTGAGTAGAGAATATTTTTTTAGGTCGAGGTATTGATCGGCAATATTCCGAGTGTGGGACGCCCCCCGCGCGAGTAACCTTAAAGCGAGAGATAATACGTGCACACCGTCGTCGTTGCGACGAGTTCGACGCTCGAGAGATTTTATGGTTGTTGTTTTTGCTGTTGTTGTTGTTGTTGTTGTTGTATTATTTACAAGTGCCGTTCTATCGTGCTGAAATTCTGTAGCGGCGAGTTTTGGTTTTGACGAATATTTGCCTCGCATTTCCGGATTGGAAATCGCAGCTAGTTTGTGCAAGAGTACAAAGTTGGGGGGATATAAGTAGAGCCAAGATACGATAAAGTCATGAGCCCACTGAACAGAGGTCCACTGATGGGTCCGAGGATTCCACCTTCAGCCATGAGACCACCGCCGATGCCCAGGTTTGGCAGAGTACCACCACCACCACCAGGTATGGCTCGACCAATGCCACCACCCCCTCCGATCAATCCAATGTTTGGAATCAGAGGTAGACCCATTCCTCCGTTACCACCAAGACCAGGTCCAATGATGGCTAGACCTGGACCTGGACCTGTTGGTCCACCAATGTTTAATCCTAGAGGTAGACCTTTACCCCCACTACCACCCATGGGACTCAGGGGACCCATAGGTCTTCGTGGGCCTATGATGAGACCAGGCCCAAGAGGCATTCTGCCACCTCATGTTCTACCACATATAAGGCCAAGGTTTCCCCCAAACCATCTCAATGGAAAGGGTAAAATGAATGCAAAAAAAGCCAATAAATTGGAGGTAATTTCTTTTTCCAATTAGTCATTCAAAGTATAATTAAAAATGTATAAATATTTCAAATGTTGAGTTTAAACAAAGAAAATTTTTGGTTATTTGTCATTTCGTATTTTTATATTTGTAAAAAAGTTAAATTTTTTATTAAATACCATTGTTATTATTAATTACATTTTTAACTATTTTCTCAACTATTTTAACAAGAATTAAAATATTTAATACATTTGAATTATGTTTTGTTGACCCACCCATTTTCTTTTGTCACAGGAACTAGAATTAAAAAAACCCTGGATGACCGATGAGATCCGAAGTGAAATCCAAAAGAAGAATAAGCTCTATGCCAAAGCCAAGAAGAATAAAGATGCTAAGGAATGGGAGGAGTTCAAGGACTTAAGAAACAAAGTTACTCGAATGATAAGAGATGCCAAAAATGAATATCTTGCAAAAAATCCTGAACAGGTATTTTATCGATTATTAAATGAGCAAATATATATTTACCAATATTATTTATGATTGTTAATCAAATTTAAAAATAATTACATTGAATATTCAATAAAAAATTAAAATTAGATTATACATCATGAAAAGTTATGGATAACAATTAATTAAATTTTTCTAAATTATATTTTTTAAATTGTATTTTATCATTGATTCTAATATATTGGTAAAGTGATATTTACGTAATTACATGAATAAAATAATAATAAAGAGTCAGTATTCATAAGTCACATGGAAATTTCGTGTAGTACATAGAAGGTTATTAAAATTTATCAAACTTACGTTTATAAATAAAAGGATAACTTTTACAAGTAGAATATTAACTTTTTATATAGCATTGTCATTTACTATAATATAATAATAAAATTGTAAATTTCCACGTACGTATACATCTCTTCCTTATATAATGCATGCTTCTTTAAAACTCTAAAAAATACATACTGCATTAATAAATGGATTTACGAAGAGCACCAGTAGAATTTCTTAGATGGATAAAAAATTATTGAGTCCAGCTGTTGCAGCCCAAGCATCAAAAGCATTACCTCTAGAATGTTCAAAAACATATGTTATAAATTACCGTACTATGCAGTAAACATTCAAATTAGTTAAATGAATTTAGTGCAGAGTTGATAGTTTTAAAAATTCCTTTCATTACAGGTTGCTCAGAAAACAGCTGAAAAGAGTACTGTTGAAAAAGAAAGTGTTCAGAAAACTGAGAATACAACTGAGCAAACAGAGCAAATGGAGCTTAACGGGGAGAGCAAGCCTTCCAGCGAACAAGCAATGTCTTAAGCTTCATAGGCTACTCCTCCTTAAATTATTCGAGCGCTTGGTTGAAATTGAAACACCACTTTAGAACCTCGGACTGATTACTATTTCACTATTCAACTTTTTTTGTTACTTATTGAGACTGTAGTAACATTAATACAAGTCCATTTGTCTATCATCAATATGGTTTAAAGAGAATTACATAATAAATATGCGCACTTAACGTGTCTTCACTATACATAATGGATCAAAGATGCTATTGTGTTGCATTATTAATTTTCCATTTTTTTTGAAATATCTCTTAGTTAAGTAAATAAATGTAATTATATTGAAATGTCTAAATAACTATTAACGATAATATTTTAGTAAATTTACAAAACGTTATATAATCGTGTTAAACGAATGATAAATTATCTAAAGCACAGTGTGAAAGGTTTATTTATTTGAGGAAAATTTATACCTTCAGTTATACCTGAGTACATTGAAATTATTTAAATTTAGTATTTATTTTTCATTTGACAATTTAAATGAAATCCGTGGAATTACGAAAGATATTTATATATGTACATATATATGCATGTAAATTATTTATTAATTTCCTAAAAACTTTAATAGTTCAATATCAATCGAAGGGTTACACAGGTTTTAACTATTTTCAACTATCTATAATTTTCCTCGTTTTTATTTTATTTTTTTAAGCCTTCACCTTTATTACTCCTTTATTGTCTTATAATTCTAGTAATCAACTTCTATTATATATCATAACATTTTCACAGAACATAAATTTTATGACTAACAAATTATTATTTTTTAATGTATATTTAGAAATACATTAATTAATATTTTTTTTTTTTTTATTGAAACTATAAATGTAAGACAGCATAAATTTATGATATTGTGCATTAGTCATAGTTAAAATTGATAATTTGCAAAGCCTTAAATTTGTCTTTAATTTATTCGTGTAGAAATTATTCCATTCTTATGATTAGAATTATCGATTACTAATTACTTTAAAAATCGCTATTCTCATAGCTTGATCTCTTACAAGTTATTTTTTAAGTTTCTTTTAAATTCTATTTAAACTTTATGAATTAAAAATATACACCAAAGTAATAAAGTTATTTTAAGTATCTTTATAAACCTTTAGTTTATTCCAATTAAAAATAAATACTAAATTTAAATTATTTTTAATAAATTTCATCAATAGATTTTTTCTTAAATAAATAAATCACAACTATGCTATGCATTTTCTCGATATTGAAAATGATAAATGTAATTCCTAAATGTTAACTGGCCCATGGAAACAAAATCAATGATTTTTGATCGGCTCCTTAATTGCTCTTTGGCCAGTAGTGCAGTGCTCCAGGTTATTTTACGAATTCCTTTCAGTCATTTATAAAAAGGATTATTAATATAAAACGATGATTTACAAATATATGTAGTTTTAGTATCAATTTGTCTTTAATGATTTCTGTACAGTAATATGTAGCTTGCAGCATTGTATTAAATATTAAATGAATTTTTGTCAAGTCAATTTTTTATCATTACTGCGTAATTATAATTAATATTCTTAATAAAATTATTTAAATGGTTACAAATATAGATTTAAAAAATGACTTAAAGCATTTTTTTGTATCCAAGTCCATATATTGTAAAAAAATAAATAATGTACAAATTTAAATTATTGTGTACTTCTTCTTCTTCGAATTTTGTATGCTAATTTAAAATCTAGAAAATAATTATAAATAGTTATATAAAGATTATTTTTCAAGTCTCATGTTATGTTTATAATCAATTTTTCATATTAACTGTAAAAAATTATTTGTTTCACATGCATCAATCATTGCAATTTTCTAATTTTAATTTTATTACTTATCTATAACTTGTTAAAACTGTACAATCTCATTTAAAACGTTTAATTTTTAATTTTAATAATTTCTTTTATAAACAAAAATATTTTTTAATTTAGTCCATATTATACTTAAAATTTTGCTCATATTTATATTGTATTTTTATAATAGAGTAGTAGTTATTCTTTTTTAAATTAAATGTTTTCAATAAAAGATTATTGTTCCATAATTTTTATATGTATGAGTTTTCTAGTTTTCTGAACAAATTTATAATATACTTATTTTTTTTATTCTGAAATCAGTAATATTAATTTTTTTATGAACATCAAATTAAAGTAAATATAGTAAAAACTGACTGGTGAAAAAAAAGTTGATTCCTGTAAAAATTTAACAATGGAAAGTATGTTTTTCTTATTAGAGTCGAGCTCAGACTTATATTTCTTTTTCAGCCTTATTCAAGAGACCAGTTGTTACTTTATAATTTTTAGGCACACCTTTATGAAAATGATGATGCAATCGAGGAAGGTAATGACGATGATGATTCTGATGAATTCTGTTCAGACTCCGAAGAAGTTCTTAAAACATTTTGTGAAGTTTGCGACAGAGATTTTCCCACTGAAGAGTTATTGAAGAGACACATTCAAGAACATCAAACTTGCAACATCGACGGCTGCACTTTCACTGCTCATTCAAAAATAGTTGAGAAGCATATCAGTATGCAGCATTACACTGGCTTATATAAAAGAATAAAGAATTTATCAACTGAAGAAGACATTCAAAAGTGGAAAGAAGAAAGAAAAAGGTGATTTTTTAACAATGTAATATTAATTATTATTTTTAACGCAGTATTTTATTTAATTTAATCTTGAAATTATATTTTAAGGAAAAAATTATCAAATTATTAAATTTATGCAAATATTTTTCAATTTTTAAATTTATATTTTACATAAAAGGGCTTAATTCAATTTGTAAGAAATCTTTTTATGTATAATTCCAGACGATATCCTACAGCTGTTAATGTTGAACTTCAAGAAGCAGCAAACCTTGAAAAAGAAAGGCGTGGTGAAGTTGTTCAAAAACACACTCAAAAATTTCGTGCTCCGCATAAAAAAGAAAATTTGAAACGAAATCGCAAGAGAAAACGTAATAGACCATTATTTGAAATAGAGAAGTCTGAAAAAATTGAGATTTCCGATATTTATAGAGGCTTAAAACCATTTAGCGGTACAGGTAAATTCTTAAAACAATGCATTTATATAAATTAAAAATTAATCCAAATTTTTAATATTTAATTTATTGTTATGTAAAATAAAACATTTTCAACTTTTCATTAATAGGTATCCTGAAAGAAGAAGATAACATCAATGATTCTTTGACCGCAGAAGTAGAGGTAATTACTTCTGTACAAGAAGATAAATTTGAAGTTTCAGACGACGAAAGTGAAGTTATCGAGCAACCAAAAATTGCTGAAACGACAACGACAAATGAAGAAGAATCTCCAAAAATATTGAGTTTAGTTGCTGATTATGGAACTGAATCTGATAATGGTAAGTGTTATTGTTATTTAATCAATATTTATAAATCTAATAATATTATTAAAAAACTATTGTTACTTCAGATGAACTTCCAGAAGAACTACCTAGCAAATTATTAAAATTAAATGATGATGAAATTTCTCAATTATCTGCATCACAAATCCAACTAGTCAAAGAAACAAAAGATTTTCAAAATAATTTAGCTCAAGTAGCTACTGCTACTGCCACGACAGACAACAAAAATAGAAGAGTTAATGAAAGAAGAAAAAGGTCAAATGAAAAGTCATCCCAAAAAAATAAAGATAGCAAAGAAAATATTAAAAATAAACCAAATAAACTCCAAAGGCATAATAATAATGACGTACCAATGAGTAAGCGTAAAGTATCGTTATTAAATAAGTTACTCGCACGTTCTATACAACACGAACGCAATGCAATTTTTCAGTGCATAACATTTATCGCAAATAACAATTTTTTCGACTGATTATACTTTGACATTTATTTTTAATAATAAAATAACATTAACGAATTCTGAAAGTCTGTATTATAAATTGTGAAGTTAAAATAGTACTTATAAGATCAAATCTGTAAACATAGAGCTACATTATATTTTTATATTTTTATATTTTTTATACTATTTAAAATTAATTTGTAAGAAATGTAATTTGTTATATATTTTATTTACATGTACAAAATATTGTTTTATTTGTTATATAATAAATAAATTTACAAAAATATTGCTATTAAAATTTTTTTATTAACAAAATACAATATAAAATAATTCAAAGATAACTAATATATAAATAATTCATAAAATAAAATAATAGATATATTTATTATAAAAAAACTTTCCAGTCAATAATTTTTAGTTAATAAATACACATATGTATTTTACATTTTTTTAAAACAACTTTTTATTCATAGATAAAACAGTTTTTAATACTTTTTATGAATTTTTGTTTAACTTTTATTTTTAAAAATTTGTTTACAAATACACAATGTTTTTAATTTTAATTTTATGTGGTTTATTGAAATGAACACATAAATATAAGACATTAATTTGACAACCATAAATAATAATAAGATTTTTATGTAACGTTTTTATATTTATTTAATCACACTAAAAAAATTTATATTACCAAAGTGTAGTCGAAATTTATTATTTTAATAAAAGAGGCAATGTATTGATGAACAAATAATAAAT
This sequence comes from Eupristina koningsbergeri, assembly GCA_018907245.1. Classification (NCBI taxonomy): domain Eukaryota; kingdom Metazoa; phylum Arthropoda; class Insecta; order Hymenoptera; family Agaonidae; genus Eupristina; species Eupristina koningsbergeri. Next base: position 255,090 of record JACCHV010000118.1, read on the forward strand.
TTTTTATTGAAAAATTTATATTCAATATTTGTAATTATTATCATTTGTTATTTATAGAATTTAATTTCTATAAATGGCTATATATTATTTAAAATTAAGTGACATTAAATATATTTTAAAGCACTTTTGATATTTGTGGGATATGTACAGTTGTTAATATAATTTAATCACAACCTACTACCAAAAATTTGTGTATTAATTGTATACCACAATCTGATAATTGCTATGATACTTTTGTAAAAAGATAAGAATATAATACTATTTTACAACCATAAAACTTGTTACTTAAAAACGAAAAATTAATATAGCAAATCACCGTTATGTCTTTAAAAAAGATTGCACTCATTTTTGCACTTGGAAATTTTAAAAATAGTACTTTAGAATATTAAAGCCATGGTTGATAAAAATAAATAACTAATTTTGAAAGACAGTTGAAATTTTCAACGTACAACATTCATGGAAATTGTCATATTGCGAGGCAATCGAGCAGTAATTGTATCTGCTAATGTCTGAGGCAACTCATGCCATATATATTTTCCATTAATTGAAACTTCTTCTAATGGGGGCCTAAACGCTATGAGTAGTGTTAAACAAAGTCCATCACCTTCTCCAGTTCCACTGAATTCAACTGATAATAAGCCATGTGGCTTGTGTTGTGGAATACCATCTCCAAAAATTTCCTAAAAAAATGTACATGCATAAGTAATTGTTATAAATTATAATTATCCATTAATATTTTTTAATTTAAAACTCAATAAAATTTTTTTTACATTACATATTAAATAAACAAAAAACTTGTATTGTTTTACATAATTAGAAAATAAAGGATATAATTGATAAAGGTAAACTTACCACCATAAACCTATGTAATGTAGAATGTAAATTTTTTGAAGGATTAATTTCACAAACTGGTAGGTGTAAAGATGTTTTTTCAGACATAAGTACGTGTAATCTATTCCTGTCAACAATCGTTTATCATGGTAACTCAAATTGTGATTAAAAATATTATAAAAATGTATTTCTATCAAACTTACGTTGCTTTTTTTTTTATACACACTATTAAGCGTAAATACAATTTATTGCGAGCCTTTTCAACTGGTAATACATATGAATGCCATGGTCCATTAACTTTCTTGACAAAATCCCTTCCTTTTTGTATCAATGTTAGGATATCTTTTGATCGAAGCTGTAGATTTGTGACATCTCGAACCCAGCATGCTTGAAGAGATTCTTCATTAGATTGATCTGGAGTTTTTAAACTGCCTCCAACTATAGTACCAGTCATGACAAACCTAAACCATGATCCACTTGCACACTCCACCATAATCAAAGATTTTGGATCCATTATCAAGCCTGTTTCCTCCAATACTTCCCGTTTCATAGCATCTATTAAATTTTCATTTGGTTCTACACGTCCAGCTGGCAAGTACCATTTCCCCATGCAAGTTGCTTTTGCTTCTTGCATCATCAAAACCTCGTCATGCTCGTTGATGAGAACAGCAGCTACAATATATGTAACTGTCTTCTGACATACAGGAACATATAGAGAACTGACCGCAGGTTTAATTCCATTTAATTCTAAAAAAAAAAATTAAATTATGAGAAAGTAACACATATCATGCCTTTAGAATAAACAAGAAATAATTATTTCATAATCTGACTAGTTTTAACAGTACAATATAAAATGAAGAAAAGCATCATTCTTTTTTTATACAGAACAACAATAAGTTAATTCATAGTTTTAAGCATAAACTTTAAACAAGAAATAATTATTTCATAATTTGACTGTTTTTAATGTTTTTAACAGTACAATGTAAAATGATGAAAATCTGCACAGAATAAAACAATAAATACAATCATATTTTTACACACATGGATTTTTAAAATGAGATTGAAACCGAGATTTATTATTAAGCTTGAGCAACAGGAAACGTATTGATTATTTATTGCGAGAAACTGTAAACATAGGTGTAAATACAAACAATGCATTGAAAGTTGAGTGGGAGGGAAAAGTCGCGAGGGAGCTCGTGGATGTCGGGCGTTGGAAAGAGCGAAACAGCACCTCTTTCCATAAATAGTAAAAGAAGGATGCTTCCTGGCGATTGTTCCACGAGCTTGGGAACTGACTCACGTTATAACCTACAAGGAAAGGGTTTCAAGGTCCTTTTCTTTGCGTCCAGAGTCGGCGGAAAAGCGCGCGGCGAATGTGGGCGCAGCACCACCAGCAGGATCTTTCCCTGGGTGATTAGCATAATCGCTAGGCCAAAGTGGGTAACTGTACAAGCGACTCGGAGTGAGGAAGGGAAAGGCTATACGCGGGGGAGCGTAAACACAGTCTCACACACAGGCACACCCGCTCACCGGCTGCCTCGTTCTGGTGCTCCAGGGTGTAGTCGCAGATGTCGTCGGCGACGCGCGAGCTCTGCCCCCCGAGCACGTGCTTGATCTCGTCCTCGATGACATCGGGCATCTTCGCGCCGAGCCGCGGGCCCGCCTCGCCCGCTTTGATACCCGGGACCGAGCCCCCGCGCACAAGCCACGGGACCAGGAGCCGGAGGAGCGCGTCCACGCGGACCCGCGTCCAGCCGGAGAACCGCAGGAGTGCGCGGAGCAGCAGCGATCAGCTCGAGGTCGGATCGCCGATTCCCGATCCGGCCACACGACCGCCCAAGAGTGGATCGGCTAACGGATATCGCCCAGGCGTCGTCATCGCATCGGCGCGGCCGAGAACAACAACACCCAGAGCCCCGGCCCTCTCTCTCGCGCACGCAGACGCCGCGCATTGGCCGCGCGCATTCCTCTCCGGGCGCCCGGGTGGGGGAGCGCGGCCTCAAGCGCCAGGTGCGCTTGCCCGCCTTTCCTCCGGGGCTCCCGAGAAAGAGAGTGTCGCCCCGGCAAGGACGGGGCTGCTTCACGACCCGGTGCACATCCTCTACGTGGAAGCACGACTCCTTCCTTCACGCCTCTTAGAGTCAGCTCCCTTTAACGATACCTTCTTAATTAGGCGTACCTCCGCACCTCCTCGGACTTATTCTTTATGGCGATATTATCGCGTTCGGGTGCTCGACTCGCGCTCTATCCCCAGGTGAAATGCCTCCCAACCAACATCTCCGGGTTTAACAACCCATTATTAACGCGCTCGAGCAGTTCTTAATTTTCAATTTTAATGGGCTTTAGCCATTTCAAGTGGACTTCTTCTCTCCTCGGGAGAGAAAGAGACGTTTGACCGCCGCTGAACTTTTGATTACATGTTGAACTTGTTTACATGAATGCTAAATTTGGTTACGCATGCACTCGACTAGACTTCGTCCTGGAGTAAACAATTTTACAGTCGCTCGGAAAATTTGCAGAGCATATGTTAGGTTTTGGTTCGTTTGAAGGCGTCAAAAGTACTTAGAATTTAACTTATTGTTAAATTTTCAAAAGAACGTATTACGATTTTAATTGTCCATGTGAGCATGAGGATTTTTAAATCAAAACTTCTCTAAAATCCCATTAGCTTCGAATTATATTTATGTATAATCTTGGTATTATCTTTAAAAACATGAAAATTATACATAACTTTTGTACGCAACTACACCAATTAACCCAAAAATGATAATGTATAGAATTAAATTATTTATATCTTTTTAGTGCAAATGCAAAATATTATCGTATGTTTATTTGATCTAAAGAGCATTTTAATATGTGAATTAATGTGGTTTAAATTTAATTAAACGTGATTTCTTCACTCAAAAAAAAAGAAGCATTGATAATTGTCTTTTTTAATACGATACAAAGTTTTAGCATATATTTATGAAATTTAAGCAAAGAAAATCACTAAAATCGAGAAATTTCTATTCAAATATTTTCTTTAATTTGTTTATGCGTGTTCGACTGTAGATAATTGACTAAACCTCCAATATGTGATATACCCAAGTGTACTAGTTATGCTTTCACCTAGAACATAATTCACTTATAACTTAAAAAAAGAAGCCATTTTATTCAAAAGGAAAGCTAAGAAAAACTGTAGAATTTTAATCACTTCTTATCACATTAAATGATTTATCAATGTTAATTGTCTTTGTAACGATGCTTCGAAAGTTCGAGAGTATGAATTAAAATTTTTCTCTTGCCTATGAACACGTGAAAGTGTATCGAACGTAAATTACCTTAAATATTCATTTAACGAGATCCAAACATCAACAAATTAAAGATCGTCATTTAAAAGTTGCAATAATGGGATATTTTCTAAACAAAAATATTTAAAATTTTTTTTAAGTAATAATAAAAATTAAGTAATGATAAATTTTATAATGGAACCTAGCGATGATAAACAAAATTTTAATTGTAAAAATACAATAATTATATATAAATACAACGAAACCATAATATTTATTTATTTATTTTATAGATGTAAATTGAACAAATTTAAATGCAATTGAAATATAAACAATCACTCGATTGGCGTGCAATATACTTTGTGAATATATCCTTACAACGAATCATTTACAATTATTTATTCTAATTTGTTTTTCAAAAGCCAATAAAATACTTTGGCTAATGAAATATTCAATAATATTTAACATAAAATTCCTATTTCCGGTTTAAAATCAATAAGAATACAGTCGACTGTTATATGTTTACAATAATATTTTTCCCAGGTGTACATCGACTTGGTAAATTTATTAGCTGTAATTAAAATTCATGATATACACTATCTAATTATTTTACTCGCAATTTATTAATCAAATTCCCAAATTATCTTGTTGTTGGCTACTGGAGTCATTATTTTATCGTATCACGAGTTATACTTTCGTTACTCGCTAACTGTAACCGTTTCCCATTTCCTCCAATTTATATATTTAAAAAAATTGACTTTCTAAAGAAAGATAGATATACTAGCCCATTGTTTATGTTACTATTGTTTTGTTATATTATTTTTATTAAACGTGAATATATCATACCTGTGGGTAAAGCACATGTATTGATAATGAAAAGAACAATTTTTTCAAAGATAATTTTAAGAGAAAAAATTTCGCATAACAATTTTTAAATAATTAATAATTGGTAAAAATTTATGTTTCAGTAGAGTTTTACGAATAAAATATTAAAGCATTGTGTGAATAAATATTTTTACACTAATATATGTTTTTTTTATCTTTGAAAATAATTAAGAAGGTATAATTTGCAATCTGAACTGTAATTGGTAATCTTACACGAAATTTTAAGGTTCTCAATAGTTTTTACAATAAAAAAGTAATCATTAATTTTATATCACATTTTTGCTGCTTAATACTAATTTTTTAATGTAACTTAAACAATACGTGACAAAAATATTATGCATTTGTAAGTTGATGTGAATTCTAAACTACACATTTTTTTAATGTAAAATATTTTGAATAAAAATTGTTAGAATAAGTAAAAATCTCATTTGTTTATATAAGTATGTAATAAAATATCTGCTCAGTTAATTATTCGATAAAATACGATATATTAAATAAAAATCTGATTATTTTTGAAATTATGTTCTGCATTTCTTTTTAAACTAAAAAAATTGTTTTTAATTTTAAATTATATCGGAGAAAAATAAATTAAGATCAACGACGTTGAATTGTTTACCTATTATTTATAAAGATATTTTAACTGCAACGAGATTCCATGTTAAGGATATTTAAAATTTTTTTTTAGAAATTTGGAGCAACTGCTGAACATTTAAAATTGTATATACACGTGTGTATCGATGGAATTGCGGACGTTTCAACATTTACTCTGTTATTGTGCTCGATGTTATTCACAGGTACTATTTATTCCAGAACACCTAGAATGAGTACACATTCTAAATAATTTCTGATTCAATGTTTATTATAAGGAATTTAGTTGAAAATTCGTGGCATTTAATTAATCGGCATTGTATAATAATCAAAATACAAACAGAAATTATAAATATAAACAAAGCGTGGCGATTACCTACGACAAACGTAAATTTTATTTTATTTTTCAATATGCATGTTACAATTAAATATAATGAACTGGATAAATAATTATTGTTTCTCAAATGAAAGAGAGAGAGAGAGAGAGAGAGAGAGAGAGCAAAAAATATAAAATTTAAACAAATTTTATAACAAAGGGAGTTCCAAATAATTATTTGTAATTAATATTTATAATCAATTGCAATTCGTGCAAGTATTAAACTAAAAATGGACTATCGCAAGCTCCAAAACCACTAGAAACACCTCCTTCGTTGCACCTTGCAAATTTCGTTCGGAGCGTATGTCCCACACTCTCATTCATTAAAATGCCGTCCTCATCCCCGAGGACAACCCCAAATATTCCCAGCTCCGAAGTGACGTCCTCGAGCGACGGCACGGGCTCTCCACCTGGTTTCACGAAGTAGTTTTGCTGAACCACGGGTGCAATTCTATCCATCAGAATCCATGCGCTCCTCTCGCTGCTCATCGACTTCAGCTTCACCTGGAGCTCCTCGCCGAAGAGGTTATTGGCACCGCCTTCGCGCTGGGGCTTGAGCACGAAGTCCTCCGGACGCTCCAGGGCCATCGCCACCGCCGTCTCACCGGCTTCGTCAAAGTCCAGCGAGTAGAGGCCTGTCGGAGCGGATAAGTAGATACTGTAAATGCCTCGAGATAAGGAAGAGGAGAAAAAAAGAGAAAGAAATCGTTGGGAAAGAGCCAAGCGGAATACCTGAGAGGACGGGATCGTTGAATATCAAATGGGTTTTAAACTGCATTGAGGGTCATTGAATTAAGTACTTTTTGGGAAACGAGAATGAATTACTTCGAATGGATTCTTCCAGGATCGTAAACATTCTTAAATTTTTTACAATTTACAGGTGAAAAAAGTACGCATCTATCTTAAGGTGGAACAATAAAAACTTGTTTACTGTTTTTACTTGTAGAGCCGAATCCCGAGAAATGGAATTACCGATTTCGTATAAGCTTTCCGCGAAGACTATTACTTTGAAAAAACCTGTGAAAAAGCGACGCATTTTCATGGAGTCCTCGGGGATGAGGAAACGCTCGAGGACTCCGGGTTGGGCGAGGATCTGCTGGACTTTTTTGGTTCCGGCCAGCTGATATCCTATAGTCGGACATTTGATTGCCTTGGAGCGCTCGATTTGGTATCTCACGATCCAAGTAGACTCGTTTGAATAGTTTTCCGGTGAGTAGCCGCTCCTGAAGTAGACGACGGCGATCTCCACTTCGTCCACCAGGAGGCGACGTTCCGTGCCCTGAAGCTGCAAGCGCTTCGACAGCTGCTCGAGGCTCAAGCGCAGCACTCGGAGCTCCGGCTCCGAACGTCGGAGATGGTACTCGAGGTGTCGTTGGTCGCTGATGTGGAGTGTCGTCGCGTCCTCTACCACGAAGAGCACCGCTGGCTTCGGGGATTGCGGTAATAAGAGATCCGGTTCCATTCTCTTCGCATCATCGGTCATCCTAGAAATTCCTTTAAAAGTAAATTTCCGGGGAATACAATGACCCCGGAGCAACGTCTTCAACTCGAACAACCTGACTACGCTTGATTTAAATAATATTGATTGCTTAACTGTATTAAGTGGAGAACGCGTTTTTCTCAAAAGAAGGAAAGAATGTTTAGAAAGTTTGATACGTGCATTCTTCACTTTTCCTGCTACAAACTTTTTTTTATCAATTATATTTACAGTCCCTTAGATTTATCATTGAAAATAAAATTTAAATTTTTTTAAATGTATGCATACGTTGACAACAAAATTAATCTTCTTAAATTTTATATCATTTTTATGAAGCATTTTGGTTCTTATTTAGTTTGTCTAAAAAGGTAAATGTCATTCCTTGACTCAAGTTTATCAGAAACGTATACTTTTACATTATTTAAAAAGAAAAACATTTGATAAATTAAGATAATATTTATGTTTCATACTCGTAATCACTGAAATACCAAGCAAGGCTTATAAAAAATGAAGGTGTTAAGTACTGTATTTACTATATTCTATTTACTATATTATATTTTACTTTACATTTTTTGGATGAAAATACTCGACAGATGAAAAATATTTGATTTTCCAAAGACGACAACACGCCTTTGAGAAAAATTCATAAAATTATTTTTCTGTGTTATTAAATGAGTAAAAGGCAAACGTTCAGAGAATGTTAGAAAGTATCCGAGTCTCTTTCCATATTAGGATGGATGTTTAATTTTTTTATTGCACTTGTTTAAAAAGGTTTCATCTCAATAACTTTAGTTTGAATATTTGAAATGGCGAAGACGAGTGAATTATATTGTTGTTATTAAATTTTTTTTACTTGAATTGAGTTTTTTTTATATAAAACTTTATTTATTATCCACATATTAATTGATATACCAATTTCTATTTTAAATGTTAAATTATTTCCAAGAATGTATCCAACTCAATATAAAAATGTGTGTTATTTAAATAGTAAACACTATAAAACGTTGAAAAACTTGTTTTTATCCAACCATTCATAAAAGATAAAAACACGTTCCCATCACACATTACATAATTAGATAGTAATCTCATAAAGGAATTGTTAAATGTGTGAAAATTTTATTGCTTATTAAGTACTCATTAACACTATTAAATTGCAGTGTTGATGAATTCCTCAGATAAAAGAAAAATTTAGATATTTAAGGTACAAAACTCATTTGTGAATACAGATATAGAAAAACTTTCGATATTAACTGAAATCATTCAATAGAATAAAAAAAGTTAAATAATTAATGTTTTTTAAATAAAAAAAGTCTTGTAATTATATGTAGAAAGAGATTAATATTTATAGAGTAATTATCATCTGAAACAATTTAAAATAAAAATTTCATTAGTAATAGAAACATACTGATTATTCACTTTGAATGATTATTTTCATTCATTAAATTGCATGGTTTTACAATTTCAAATACATTTATTTGCATGTAATAAATCTTCATAATGGTATATAAATAAATTTATATATACATTTCAAAACGTTTTATGTACAATCAGTGATATTGATCAGTGTTAGACATAGTTATTATTTTTTTTTCTTATGATATACGACTACTTGAAAGCTTCAGTTATTTTAAAAAAATATTTTTTTTATTTCTTTTCTATTTTCAAATATCTACAGTCGTTTATGCATTGATTCGAAGTATTTGCTTTCGTTTCATTATTTTTTGACTTTTTAAAGATAAAACTCAAAAATGGTATTGTGAACTATATGCATTAGTATCTTAATTAAAACGAAATAACGATAAATTTATGATAAATTAAAACCTTCAATTTTGCGTAATAATTTTATAGCGGCAGTTGAACTGATTTAATAATGTGTATCTTTATTTTTAAACCTTTAAGCTAGCAAAACAAAATAAAATTTTTATGATTGTTAACTTATCAAGAATATTTTTATTCAAGTTAAAATGTACTTTTTGAAATAAATATGTTCGTTAATATAAGAAAATTAAAAAATAAAGTTTAATAAAAATAAAAATACAACTTCCACAAATACATGTTTAGACATATATATTTATGTTTTCAATATAATCGAAGCTAAAAAATAGGTTTATTTTGCTAAAATGGTTTTTTCAAGCACTAATTTTATTTTACTGTTAGATAACATGTTACAGTTGAGCTATTCGTGTCCAGGAAACCTGAATAAACACAGCTGCATTTTATTTTAAAAATATTACGGTTTTACAATAATTCTACCTTACAGTATCAATAATGGAATAAACATGGCATTTATTTATGCATATAAATTTATCGTAAATCTACCGTTATGGGATTAAATTAAAATAGATTCATATATTTTTTATTCCGTTAAAAATGGAATAATTAGTTATCGATTTAAAAAAAAAAGAAATATAATCATGTTTAATGTAAAATTAAACCAATTTTAACAACGAGCACACAATTTAATTAAGATGCATTAAATACAATAATCTGTTCATTAAGTTTCGATCACAATTATATTTCTATCACTTTTATTTAACAAAAAAATGGAAATTTAGTTCAAACTGCGATAAATTATGGAAAACATATATATGCAAAATAATAAACCTCGTATTGGTATAAATTTTCCATGCTTTTATTATACCAGCACACAATCCATCCAGTGCATTATTTTCCGGTAAGTTATCCAAACTTTGGCTCAAATCCAACTCTTTAAGCAGGTAACAATGAAGTCTCGTGCACGTCGATCCAATCCATCCTTGACCACTTGCAATTGTGTTTACCTAAATGGATTTTACTATATTATTATTGTATTGTTCTAAATTTGGCTAATTTACCTACATTTATCTAAATAAAATAAACATTTGAGCAATACTTTACTGATGTGTTTTCAACTACTTCGACCATTGTTTTACATTCGATATCATTAGTTTTGGCACATCAATAATTGACGCATTTGTTTCGCGGTTGTTATTAGTTTTAATTTGCCTTTATTTATATTTTAATGCAATAGCTGATTGTTTAGACAAGTGTAAAACAATGGAAATAGAGATAAAAAATGTATACTCAACCGGTTTGCATTTATAATACAAATATAATATTGTTTCTCTATTAATGTATTTATAATACAATTCTAATAATTTTGGTTTTACATTATAATTCTGTGTATTTAAATTTATAGTATGATTCATTAAATTTTGTAAATTTTGTGAATCAATAGTTGAATGATTCAGTAGTAATCTTTGAAAAACTTCCGAAATAAATATTTCGGAATCAACTTTCTTGCTACATCGATAAATTTTTAAGTATTCTGTTGTGTATATCTGTATATATATTGTGTATATGTTTAAATCATTTTCCAAATTAAAAATGAAATTGATTGCAGTAATAATAATTTTTAATTTTAATGTTTTGTTAGCAGATAATAAATAGATTCTACTCTTTTATTATATACAATTCTCAATCTAATGATTTTAAAAGTTTATTATAAATATATAAAAGTGCTAATGACGATTAACTTTTAAAACAAAGCCAATGAAATAAATATATCTGAATATAAATAAATAAGGTATAAATAACACTACGTAACTTTGTACGATAATACATTTTATTTGAAAATAAAAAAAGTAATTAACTCATACGTAGAATATATTTTTCTACAAAGGTGTTGATAATGAAAATACCAGCTGTAAGCATTTTTTCATGAAAAATCGAGTTTTTGAAGTTACAATACATCAGTTTGAAAATAATTTCATTTACAATTATGTTTTTACAATCTCCTTTTCAAATGAATAATTCAAGAAATACTTTACTGTCCGGCATCAAAACTGCACTTAGCGTTCAATAAATAATAACTATCGTAGTTTTCTTTTAAAAACAACCTCGATCTGCTTGCACCGGGAACTTTGAACCACATCGTCCTTGGATTCATTTTGTCCACCTTCGCATAACATATAATCCGCTCTGAGTAGCCCCAGTGAAATCGGCTGAACGCAAATCTCGATCCTCGTCAAGAGGTAAATGTCCAGGAGTTGCTTCGTGAAATTGTCAGTTCGTGCACATTCAGCTAGCGTCGTCCTAAGGAACTCGCCATCCTGGGCCACGCGGTGCACGAGTTGATTCACAATCGGTTGCAGAGAACGCACTTCCTCGTATTCGTGCCGAGGAAACAAGGATGGCAGCAGCACGAATGGAATGAACTCTACACTATCTAAAAGAAGAAAGCAATTTTTACACCGAAATAGAGCATTTATGTTGAAATGTAAGTTCAAGGATGTACAAAAGTATCTTGTAAAATTTTTAAACTCAAACGTTTGATTGAATCTGTGCTTGATAAGCGATACCGTTCTTATATTTTTTTCACACTATATAATATGTATAATATGGTTTTAGTCGTTAATTTCAATAAATTTCCCAATTTGTCAGTTTTTTAATAATTTTTTTTCTTTTTTTATAATTTGTTTTATTTGTTTTGAAATCTCTAAGAATGCGTCTATAGCTTGTAAGTATCGCCATACAATAACAAGAAATTATAATAGATTGTACATTAATAATTGATTGTAATCAAAATAATTAGTTGAATAAACTTTAAAAATTTTCATAATAAATTTCTTGAAAAAGATAAGATTTCAACTGATGTGGTGAATTAAATTAAAAATTATGTTTTACAATTTTTTAATTTATCGCATCCATTAATGATTCTACTTGTCAAGACATTTGAAAAAAGACGGAAAGTGTTTCTTTTAGTAATATTCAGTTTAACATTTTTTTATTAATTTTCTTGACTTTTTCAAATTTGTAATGTAAAAATTTTAAATATTTTTTAAAATCCTAGTGCATTAAGTTTTTACAATATTTATCGAAACTATATTTTAATTTTAATTTTCATTTTATCTTATTAGTTACAAGCAAAATTTTTTTATCAGAGTGATTTTTTTTTCTACTTCAGAAAAAAATACAAGAATAAATAGTCTATTATTTAAAAATATATTATGTATAAAAGTAATTTGTAAAATATAATTTAATATGTGAAGTAATAAATATTTTGATTTTATTTATTATAAATATGCATTTAAAAATTCTACTTACCTTATTTTCCAATTAATAGAATCAACATTTTAAAATAAATTTTAATATATTTACTAAATTATATATAATAATTATATATAATAAAAGTTGATATGAATTAAAAAATAACTATATGTCAATTATATTCATTTATGTGATATAATTATTGTTTTTGTAATTGAGAGAAGAGTATTTGCAATTAAATTCATTTTTTTTATTCAATTAATTTCAGAATTAAATTCGATTTTTTTTATTTCAGATACTTGTAGGTAAATATAACAATAAATACTGCCAAAGAATCATTTTTTTTTTATTCATTATTCAGAAAATAAAAATTCAACAATTACTGTGATTAATATATTTTTTTAAAGATTGATGTTGGATAAAAAACAGTATGTTTTTGTAAAATTAAAGGCTATAAATGGACTTGGTGAACTACAATTTTAATAAAAACTCAAGTGTTTATTCTTTAATTATTTTGCCACCATGCATATTGTATTTTTATTTCTATTGTTATATTATCGTTTTAATATTTTTGTAATAATATATTTTTAAAATATTTATTAAAGACACTATTACTCACGGATGACTCATAAAACAGTTACTCCAAAAAAAAAAAATATTTTAAATCATGTATGTTGAATGCAATATTTCGAAACATATCTTAACGCAATAATGAAAAAAATTTAATTAATCAATAAATTATTTGATTTCATTAGAATTAAAATATTTGTTATTAAAAAAAATAATTAAATTCAAACCTAATTTTTCTGGCCTAGATCGCACTGTCAAGCCATTGAGTAAAGCCCAATCTTTAGCTTTTTCTATGGTTACATCTAACTGCACATCAGGAGGTAACATGAGGTGGTCCATGATAAGTTTTCAATAATATATTGCAATCACTTAATCTAAATATAATTAATTAAATAACGATTGATTCAATCTAAATTGTACTGCAGACGTAAGCAATTGATTAATCATTCGGTTTCAATAAGTAAAATGGAAATAACTATTTTTAGAATAAACGAGTTACTTTTAATTTCTTATTTAACAATTCATGTGACCACGTCTGTATTAGAGAAGGAGATATTTTTTGTTCTTAAGTTCACGGTAAGTATATATATATATATATAATGTAATATAAAAAAAACAGTATATTAATTCCATATATTTTTATTGAAAAAGTTTCACTAACTAAATACATCACACACATTTACATTTTTAAAGCTTCACTTGTTACAAATAAATAAATGTACAAATAAATTAGAATACATATCTACTATTTTTCTTTTGTAAAACTATACAATATAGACAGAAATAGGTAGAATTAAAGTTAGAGCGAGGTAAATGTAAAGGCCGGATATACGTTTCATAAATTCAAAATAAAGTATAAGCTCATCTCGTCATGTTATACATTGTACATTTAAGCATTAGCGATCATTTTTTCTTTCAAAACACTGCATCCAGCTTGACGACTTGCACTTTTGAGAAGAGATCAAATTTGTCCTTGTTCTCGGGGATGGTGTAGGACGATCTGTAGCTGATCAGTTCCATTATACCGTCATCGTTGAGATCGGTTATTAAGAGCGAGTGCACCTGCCTTGGTAAGCTAGGCTGACAATCCTCGCCACGGCAAAGTTGCACTACGTCGTTTTGACTAGCGTTCATCATGTGCACTTGAGTATTGTTCACGTAGACGATGCTCACACGTTCGGTGAGGTTCTGCTGATAGACAGATGTTGACTGGTCCTGCAATAAAAAATATTGTATTAAATAAATAGAGCATCAAATAAAATACATGAAATTTGTTGTCTGAAACGAAATGTTGCTGTTTTTCGCTAAAAAAATTGAACATTATTATTGATTTGAATACACATGAAAGGCGAACGAGAAATCAAATTATTAATGAACTCTTAATTGCTTCACTATTATCAATACTCTTATCGCTGACTCGAACGAGATTCAATTTAATTAAGGAAATATCGAAGCATTAAGAAAAACAACAATATTATATACATATAGATAGATATATGTATATTTTTTAAGGTTTTATAAATTACACATTAAGCTTTAAGTTATATCATAATACCAATACATATAATTATACTACATTAAAAATAACATATAAATTCGATTAAATTTATATCTAAATAATATATTTTATATTGTGACAAGAAATTAAAAATTATTTCTGAATGATTTTTAAATAATAAAAAAATATAATAAACTCGTAAATGTGTATTATATTTTAAGTTATCTAACCAGAACTTATGAAATTTTATTGTTTTTCAGATAGTACATAAAATATTGTTATTTGAACAATGTATATGTGGAATAAAGTTTATCATTAAACAAGATAATTATATTTTTATTTTTTAAATTTGTTTATTTTACTATTTAACAATTACATTCAATCTATTTTCAAATTAAATGCCTGATCTAATTATATTAGTAGGCATAAATAAAATATGTAATGTAATTGTTAATGTTATCTTGAACTTTTAAATGAAAAAAAAAAAAAACTTTTATGAACAGTTGAGTTTGTCACGGTATTGGTATAAATTCCTTGCACGTAGAAAAAAAATACTGACGTTACTGTAAACGTGATTGTTGTATCAATTAATAGCCTATACATAACCATAAAAAAAATTTATTGAGTGCCAATTGAAGTGCTACAATTGTGATTCATAACAGAAAACCTTAAAAAAGAATACGTAGTCGGATAAAAACTATTCAACGATTAACTTTTTCAAATTATGTAATATTAATAATAATCATAATAAATAATAATAAAATTTCGGTAAAGCTTAAAAATATTTCTTTTATCACTTTTTAGTATTTAGATTTATTACTCATATTTTTATTATTTTATAATTATTTGAAATTGTTCGGTGCAGTTTCAACACTTTTCGAAAAGTGAAAGCGGGTGGAAAAGTGCCGAATTCTCTGGGGGTGGACCCGGAAAAGACTGACCCGCGTGGGGTCCAAGGCGGGGGAGAAGATTCAATCATTTTCGATCTCACGTCTTGTACATTTTCTGTACCATTTTCACGTTTTCCGTTGGTTTTCGCTCTTGCTTGTGAGATATCAATCTATATTGTTAAATTTGCATTGCGTGTGTGTGTGTGTGTGTGGTGTGTTGGCGAATTCTCTGGTGATTCCCGCGAGCGTCGGTTTTCATTGAGTATTTGTATGTCTTTGTAAGTGTTTGTATTTTTTGTTGTCAACGCACCAAGGCTTTTCCCCCTGAACGCAGGGATTTTATGTCCCGTGTAAATAAATTGTTTTTTTTTTTTTCTTGATCACGGAAAATTATCGACGTATTATTTTTCAACCTTGCAGAAAATTCTCCTTTCTTCACTCTCTTCAATTTTAATAATTTAATTATAGAATCTTTCTCAAAAACAAAAATAAATTAAATATTTTTAATTTGAAGATATAATTAGTTTCCCAGAAAATTCTAACAAAATTTTAAATGTTAAATAAATTTAATGAAGACGAAAGTTTTATTGAGACTTATTATCAATTTTACATAATTTTATTCGTACTTTATTCACATTTGAACTATTAATTTTCTAAATTAATTCAATATTTATTAATGGATTTAAAAGGAGTATTCTCAAATATTTGATGATAAACTAATCTACTATATGAAATTGGAGAACTTTGATTTATGTCCATTAAAGTGTTTTTTTTTATAATTTACTAATTAATTTGATTGATAATCTATTGTTAAATTTTACATGCATCACACTCAAAAAAATATATTTTTTTTCTAGTTTCGAGAAGCTTTTTTATCGCGTATTGCATTGCGGTTCTATTATGCAGGAATTGCAGGTATGAAAATACATGTACTCGGATTTAAAATCGAATGAGCTTATCAAAAGAATGAGGAAATATTTACAAACGTGACCTCATAAAAATCTTGCAAACATACACACCTTTTTATGCTCCGCATTGAAGTCAGATGTCCAGTTCCAGAACTTCAAGGCGAAGCCGGCGGTGTAGGCCTGACCCGTGGTGTCGAGTATCGCCGGTCTCGTGACAAAGGACGAAGCGCTCACGTGATCCCAGATGCGACTCTCGTTGCCCCCGATGCGGTGGAGTGTCAGGTTAACGGAACTCCGACAGTCGTCACCTGGACAACCGTCCCCGGCGACGTTGCGCACGTAGAGCCGAAGATGCGGCGTTAGGTCCCAGCTATCAGCGGATGTTTGGTTCGGATAGGCGGGGGCTAATGCCTTGGGTGTTAATGGTACCAGGGGGAATTTGCGATGAGGCTGCGAGAGATCTAGGGACTTGATGAAACCAATGAGTGGCATTGTCTGTACCAAATCTGGAAAAAAGAACGGTACATTCTACTTTTAGATATGTATTTATGGCAATAGACTAAAATTAATAAATAGCCGAATTAGACTTTAAATTAAAATTCGAATTGGTCTATTATATTTCGAGACATGAATAAATAACATTTTTGAAATCAAACACTTATCCAATTTGTTGATAAATTGATTATGTCAAAAAGGTATATAGTCATGAAATTACGCAATAACAATCAATTTTAAAACAATACTAAATAAAAGAAACTATTATCTAAATTGAAATTTAATGATTAATTGAATTAATTTACATACAAAAACTAGAAATTAGTGAAATTTAGTTTATTTACGATTTATTTTTTTTTTTGTTTATTTATTTGATAAAAACCATATTTTTCGTAAATTTATGTTTTGATAAAGTTTGATTTTATTCATTTTTGTTAAAAGTATTTATAATCAAAACTTTATAGGGTTTATACAGAGGGTGTTAGCTACAGAGTTGACCGATAGAAGGCGTAGAACACCTTAATAAGAAGAACCAATTATGGCTTATAAATAAAGGGTCGTAAAACTATTGTCTCCTTATGTAGCCAAATATATTTTTTATATACATTGTGTGAGTATTCTACCCTGTATTTAGCGCATATAGAAAGTGCTAGAACCATCTTGTGATAATGATGTATTAGTTATCATCGGCCTCTAGTATCAATACATGTACTACCAACTTATTGCATAAATCTGTTTGTTCAACAATTTTTAATAATTTTTTTATTTACAGTACATTACTTTAATTAAGTTAGTGTTGTTTGAATAAAATTTAATAAAAGTTCTTGGTGGGTGTGTTAAGTAATGATAAACTTTATTGTTCGTGCATCGGATTTATTTTTTTTTTTTTTTTTTAGAAAGAGACGTTTTACAATAAAGTTTTTGTCATTATTTTATACGCCCACTATGAACTTTTATTTCATTATAATACAATATGGATGGTGTTTTTTTTAATTTTTAATTTATTGATTATTGAGTAGAGATAATATTTATGTATTTATATATTAAATAAATTTATATACTTAAAAAGTATAATGGTTATGCAATGTTTGCTACAATAATTATATTTTATGTAACACAAATTATTTAATTGATAGAATTAAGAAATAACTATGTCTTGTCGGGTGCGTGGTAAAAAATAACTTTGTTAAATCAATACACCCAACAGGAACTAAGTTTTTTCAATTTTATAATTACGTAATCACTAAAACTAATATTAATTAT
Organism: Eupristina koningsbergeri; assembly: GCA_018907245.1. NCBI lineage: Eukaryota > Metazoa > Arthropoda > Insecta > Hymenoptera > Agaonidae > Eupristina > Eupristina koningsbergeri. The sequence goes on from JACCHV010000118.1 coordinate 273,168, forward strand.
TTGTAGAAATTAAGCTAATTCCTTAAAAATATTTTTATAATATTTTTAATAATTTGAGAAATGAAAAAATCTATGCATCTAGTTTGTTATCTAATTTTTGTAGAATAAATACATTTAATAGATATGCCGATTGTTATTTTTGATTGACCAATTTTTCACTAAAATCTAAATTCTTTAATATGATGTAATTCATATGTGTGGGATGCGAATTTCCGTTTCAGCCTTCCCTATGTGTAAAACATACATTAGAGGGCAAACGCCTACACGTAATTTAATTTACTTACGCAGTTTGTAAGTCTATTCACACGTGCAATGATTAATTAAATATTCTGATTGCTCCAAGTTTAACTAAGCTTTGAGCCTACACAAATTGTGCTATAATTTGTATTATTATGCTCTACTCAATTAGTGTGCATTTATTTTCTACGTAAATAAATGTATTATTATTTATACACTTCAAATTTTATTACATTTCTTTTGAATCAATACTTTAATTGGCGATTGTTCGTATTATATGTAATTTATTTAATATGTTTTATATTTTAATATACAATAACATTATATTATATTTATTATTTTACATTTTTCCTTTCAAACATATGATTAATGAGAAAGAAAAAATTCTTATTTTATTGTATAAATTAAATATAGAAAAAAAACTTACGGTAATGATTTTCATTGTAGCATGTGTATGACAGGATTAATGGTGTATCAATTTTATTTAATTTGATAGATGGACATCCACTAATTTCACGACGTCCCAGTAATTTTCCTTCTTTTCCACTTAAAATTACAAGATTTTGACTAGTATTTCTACTCTCCACACTGAGAAGATCATTAATTCCATCAAAATTCACATCAGAAATTAGCAAAGGAAGATCTGAATGAGTATAGGTTTCAGAATTCCAGTGAATTGTCCCAGCAACTGGGTCAATACTGACTAGAAGGCCACCATTGCCTGATACAAGACAATCTGGTTTTCCAGAGCCATCCGTATCTAGCATTTCACAGTTAATATTCATTGGTAATCGTTTCAATTTAACCCACCACAAAAAATTGCCATTTGTGGCTAGCATAGACAAAACACCACCTCCCTCTTGAGGTATTTGGCGTTTTCTAATTGCATCTTTCGATTCAATATCACCAAATTGTTGGCCTCTAATAAGAAATATTAAATTATATGGGTTGCCTTTAATCACTGTAATTTTTCCATGTAGTTCTAAAATAATTTTGAATTTGTTATTTTACAAGATGTAACATTTAATGTGAAAATATAATGTACTAATTTAATTTTATTCAACTTACCAATACCATCTAAAGTTCTATCCCATGATACTGAGGTTTTTGGTTCTGGTGTAGAAGATAAGCATATCGAGGAGTTATCACATGGTAGTACATATAAAAAAACTAGTATTGTAAGTATACACAATAATACTGATGCAGCCAAGCAAAACCGTCGAAGTGGTGACATATCATGTCTTTTCCACAAATCATCATGACTTTGACCATCCAGCACCATTATTGGAATATTATCATTACTATAGCTAAAAGAATTCCTTCCATTTCTGACTCTGCCTATATTTTTTGTTTCATCAAGAGGATAAAATCGTCCATTTTGACAAATTGTTGTTGTGTCCTGTAAACCATTTTAAATTTAATTATTTTATTTGTATTATAATTAATAATGTGCTATAATTCAAAATGTATTTTCATTACAAAACATTATTTTACAAAATAATTGTATGTATTTGTGATTATTTTTAAAAATTTCTAAATTATTCAAATTTATATCGATGTTGTTTTATCGAAAATTAAAAAAAAAATAAAGAATATCCATATTCATCAAGCAATGCAGAAGCCAAACACATGAAATTTATTGATTTTCCAAACCACAATTACAATATAAGTATTAAAAGACTGCCTATTATTATTTAGGAAAATACTGTAACAATAAAACTCCTGCAGGTGAATTAAACAATTGAATACTTGTGTAGTAACAAATAATGCCCATTGCAAACAACGCAATTAGTCTAACAAATTTTAAATAATTTTGATAGTAACGATTACTGACACTTATTCTCGATTGGTCGTCATCCTTGGAGGCAGAATCAGCATTATGTGGATGCTCGTCGTCGTCGTCCTCGGTGTCGGTATTACTGATACTCTGGGGCAAAGGCGCATAACCTTTGACACTCTGTTCGCTCGACATTTCAACTGACTTTTTAAAAGAACTAAATCGAACGAACGCGTAAGGAATCCAAAACTGTGTTTAAACGAGTTGCGAGAGCCGTTCGACTGGCATTTCGCGTAATATTGAATTTTACTTCCTTCTACTCAGGAGTAAAAATTCAATAATTGAAAGTCGATGCGCCGTGCCCAGAACTTGACGTACACATATAATATAATTATAATTATGTGATAATAATTACACCTGAAGTTAGTTCTCGAGTGCGCGGAGTCGAAGGCAAAAGTCGAATGTGATAATAAGTCCATTCGTAATTGGTTCGTTTCCACATTTGATATAAGTTTATTGGTTAGTAAAGGTTCGATTCCAATTATTAATAGCGAAACGGTGGAGTTGGAGCAACAGCAGGGAGTTCGACATTTGAATGCAAAATATTGCTGGAGGATTTAAAAAACAATAACAAGTTGCGAGGGGAGATTTTTTTTACTTGTACCAAACTGTAGAAAGATTCGTGAAAGGTAATTAAAAGTTTCACTAACTTTGTTAAATTGTCATGTGGTTTACATTTATTGGGCAAAAAAGCCAATGTGCATCCACGAGGTTTAGCGTTTATAGGTTATGAGAGAATGTATTTCATTGATTTTTTTAAATTTATTTTGGTGATGTCTTCTTTTCTTTTTTTTTTAAATCAAATAACATTCGATTCGGAATGAATAATTTATGGAATTTTGATAAATTGTATGAATATGTTAGTTGAAATGACTGTTTTTAATATTTTTACACTGTCAAAATTACATGTGGTTTATTTAGCTTTTAAGATAAACCTTTATAAATATTGTAAATTCAAATGTATTTCCATTTGTTATAGTACCTTATTATATAACTATAATATTTTTTAATTTTAAATTATAGTTTTAAAAAGTAATTTTTAAGTAAATAAAATTTATTTCTTTTCTCAATTTATATGTTTACAGTTGTTATTTTTATCGTATTTTTATGTAACATTATTTATACCCATAGTTATTTCTTTATTGAGTTTCATAAATATTAAATAATAAATATTATGTTAACATGTGCATTTATTTATTCATTTATTTCAATTTAATATTATTTGATTTAATTACCACACTTTGATACATAATTCAACAATGAAAAATATTTCTCATAGCTTTATTAGAAAATTGACATAGAATACAAAACTTGAACTCTTGTTCAAGGCAACGTTGGTCCATCCCGCTCATATGATTGGATCCAGATGGTTAATGCAGTTGCATACTCATCTTTCGAGAATCCAATTCAATTTTTACCAAACTAAGATGGCTTCCTTGCTGGTTCCTCCACCTTCAGTACGCGGACAGAATAAAGTGGATCGTGAAGCATTTAATATAACATTAAAAAATATACCCTGTATAGTTATACCGGGATTACATCTAAAAAAAATTTTAACTGAACTGCAACCATTTTTTTTAAAATTTCCTACATTTAAACCAGTTCAACCTTTTACAAATGGTGAAAGAAAAATGACTGTTTATCTTGATCCACGTAAAATAAAAGATATTTCAGACTCTATTAAAGAAGAACTAAATTGGCATAAAATTTATGAAGAATTAGACTTAAATTTAACGTATAAAAATTGGCTTCCTTGTGATGTTCTTAATGCAATTTTACCTGAGGATGTTGAAAAACCAACATCATTCAGTCAAATTGGTCATATTGTTCATTTAAATCTGAGAGATGAACAGCTTCCTTATAAAGAAGCAATAGGTCAAGTTTATCTTGATAAAATTCCTCCTGCTAAAACAGTAGTTAATAAATTAAATATAATTGATAATAAGTATAGGAATTTCCAAATGGAAATTTTAGCTGGGGAACCAAACACAATTGTTTCTGTTAAAGAATTTGGAAATGTTTATCATTTGGATTTTGCTAAAGTATATTGGAATCCAAGACTGAGTACAGAGCACAATGCTTTAGTGGATTTAATGAAATCAGGTGATGTACTTTATGATGTATTTGCAGGAGTAGGCCCATTTACAATTCCAGCTGCTAAAAAAAATATAAGAGTTTTAGCAAACGATTTAAATCCAGAATCTTATAATTGGTTAATTAAAAATGTTCAGGCTAACAAAGTATCTAGTTTAGTGACTAGTTTTAATAAAGATGGAAGAGACTTTTTAATAGAGGATGTCAAAAAAGATATTTTAGATAGAAGAGAAAAAAATGCTGAAGGTTCAGAACATATATCGATGAATTTACCAGCTTTTGCAGTAGAGTTTTTAGATGTATTTTCTAATTGGTTTAATGAAGAAGATGTAGATAAAGTTAGTTCAAAGCCCCCAATAGTTCATATTTACTGTTTTATTAAAGTAGAAAATAAAAATGCAGATCTTCAAGCCTTAACCAAACAATTGGTTGAGGAAAAACTTGGATCTGAGCTTTCTCCGGAATCTTTGATTAATATTCATCAAGTTAGAAATGTATCTACAGGCAAAGAAATGATGCGTGTATCTTTCTCGTTAACTAAAGAAATATTAAGAAGTGAGGAGCCAGCAATGAAAAAATTGAAACTAGTGATTGATAATGACGCTCATAATTTTCTAGGAAATAATGGGGAAGAAGAAATCCAAGGGAAAGAATGTATTTAAGGTTGCACCGGGTCGCTCTATACGAGCTAAGGCTAAAGCTAAGAAATTGAAGACCAATCTAAAGAAAGTAAGTGTTCCTATGATTAATTACGGAACAATTATCCTTTCCATTAATTATAAATTGTTTAATAACGGGCATGTTTATCTGCCTAGTTGGACCTCGGACAGGGAAGTAAATTATCTAAGGAAAAAACAGTTCTTATAAATAAGCAGTTGGTGGAACTTAGCAAAGAAGTCCATCAGGGTGGAAATAAAAAGAAGACAGTGAACTCGAAAGGCACATCTGTATCCGACATGTCACTGCCACCTGTCAGTGGACAAATGAAAGAGCAAACTACAAAACTTATTGAAAATTTAGAAATTTAACATTGATGATCAGACCATTATGTATAAGACTATTTTGTAAAATAAATGTAAATATTTTATAAAACCACAATTTTTTTTTTTTAACCCTAAGGCACTGTGTAAATAAAACTAGAACCAGCTACAATGGCAAATAAACACATAGTGTCATTAATAATTATTGGTGATGAAATACTTCGAGGGAAAGTGCAAGATGCTAATACAATGTATTTAGCTAAATGTCTGGAAACGAAAGGCATCAAAATTCAGAAAGTTGTTGTAATTCCTGATGAGGTAATTTCTTTTTATTCATCGATTGTATAAAAAATTAGTGATATTTTATAAAAATTAAAACTTTTTAAAGTATTTTGATCTATTAATAAAAAAATAATATTAATTTACCAAAATCAATATGTACATTAGTAATATTAAATTATTGTATTAAAATAAGTTAAATGATATTATTTATACGATGATTTTAAGATATAAGTTTTAATTTTATAATCTTTACTTATAAAATAAATAACTTACTATACAAACATTTTTAATTATATACTTTTTCAAATATAAAGGATTTTTAAATATAAAAAAATAAATAATATTTCTGATTAAGTATTACATTTATAATGTATATTTTGTTCCCGTGTGGTATGATGAAGTAATAAAAATTATAAGCTATGAAATTGGTAAATTATATTACTTTAATAAGCATTAATTACTAATGCAATTAAAAAGTATTGAATGAATAATATTTGGTTACTAGTTTTATGAAAAAGAATAGATATAAATTATAAATGTGATTAATCTAATTTTAAAAGTGAAAATAAGTTCTATATGAATGTATTTGTATTCTATAAAATTTATATTATTCGTTTTTTTCCAATTATTTTTAAGTTTTTTTAAACATTATGTGAACAAAATTTTTATTTAGCAGTTAGAATCTGAAGTCCACAAGCTTATACCTAATCTTTATTGCATATAATTATTTGTTCATGATATATTTATATATGAGTATGTATAAATAATATATAATTTGCAACATTTGATATGTGCATACAAATTTTATCATTATATTATTGGTAATAAATAGTTTAAAGTTATCTTTAGTATCAATTAAAAAATTTATGATTAAAACTTTAACCAAAATTTTGTTTTATTTTTAGAAAATTAAGTTTTTAATATAGATTTGACATTTATTATATTTTTCAATATAGATGCACTATATTATTTTTTTAAACAAAGAATTGTGTAATATGTTTTTATATATAGATATTATTTTATAAATTTTATATAAATATTACATTGGTTTAATTTAAGATAAATTTGGTCTCGTATTTATATTTAAATTATTACAAGATATAAAATATAATTTAAAAATTTTTGATTAAATTTCTTATAAGATACAATTATAGTAACAAGTATTGTTTAATTATTATTATTATTGCTTTTTGTCTGACTGTATTGATTAATTTAATTTAGAAAGTGTATTTATTAAATATAATCAGTTTTATTTTTAAAATAATTGTTTGATTTAACAAAACTGATAGATATAATTTCTATAATTAAATTATTTTATATTTAATGCGTGACTAAACGATATCTAACTACTAACATCAATTACTATAATATTTATCAGGGAAACTTCGGTGTTCAATAATTCTGATAATTAGATCATTACTTATAAAAACTAAATTGTGATAAGTAATATCATATATTGCGAGTTATTGAAAGTAACAATCCGTTGTTAATAATTTTTATTTTTCACGACATTGTACGATTAATGTAAGAAATATCAAGAACTCGAGAATTTTTAATTTAATAATTCGTATGTTGAATGTAATATTGACATGACTCTTAATAAATTCTACATTTGTAGATACTTTTTACTGGGGTTTATTGTCCTGTTTCAAAATAAAAATTGCACTTTATTCACATGAATGATATCAACTAATTGAAAACTACTTCACATTTCGTGTCAGGTCGACGTTATCGCAAAAGAAGTCTCGGAGGCTTCAGAAAAATATCCCATCGTCTTCACTTCCGGTGGGGTTGGACCCACTCACGACGATTTAACTTACGAGGGAGTTGCAAAAGGTCTGGGATTAAGTTTGAAGGAAAATAAAGTACTTTTAGCGAAGTTGTCTGTACTGTTTCCCGATAAACCGGAATGTCGACGTCTTGCTACCGTTCCAACTCCTTGTGAACTCCTAAATGTTGACGCTAATAGTTCGGATGGTAATGAGTAATTACATACATTTTCATTTTGTACTTTAAAATACCTCTAATTTATATTGATGCAAACGATTCCGTTTTAATTTATAAGTGCTTATATGATTTTATGGGATTTGATAGGATGTTACTTAAATAGATGTTAATGAAGCAATAATCATTGTTTCATTCTCAAAAAGAAACTCTCATATTTTAATATAGTTATTTATAGTTTTATTTGCAGTTATGTTTATGACTAGCAATGATGTGAATAAACTTTTAACAATAAAAATAAAAAAACTTGCAGATACAAGGCGAGTTGTCGTGGCTGATTTTTAAATTAAAATTTGTTTGTACAAGAATATATTAAATGGTTCATGTAATTCAATTACATTTATTAAAATTTTTAAATTTTCATTTGCGCAATATTTTTGTTTTCTCAGTTTATGGTTTTGATGATATAAATAAAATACAAAAATAATAATATCGTATAAATTGACTTATCCTAACAAAAGAACCATTTGCTTACTACACTTTGTAAGAACATACGACGATGATAATATTATTTATAGTAGAATAAATATTTAATTATTTAAATTTTTAAGTTTGCAGTACGAAAAACTTAATATATATTGTACATCTTTTTAAGCAAATGTTTCAAATACAAATATTTTAGACGTTAAAAATGAATTTAAATGCGATGCATGAATATCTTCATTAATCATCAATAATGTTATCTACTCGTATTAATAAAATTCAAAAATGCACCAAGTAACTTTCAATGATTTTTTTTTAAATTTGTTTACCTGATGCACGGTCGTAAAGGAAGCCCAACAATATTGCAATTGGTAGGTTCAAATTAAAAAAAGCCAATAATCCATTAGTTGTAAAAAACATTTCGATAAACTAAACATTCGCTGACGAGTAAACCTCGTTTTTGCGCTTCCTCGCCTCTCGAGAACCCAAGCAATCGCACGTTTTTTGTCCAAGTCTCATTCACGATTTAACCGTTGCACGAACCGGATGTCGAGTGAAAAACCCATCGTCCTCGTATTTCTGTTGCATTCCCCTAAAGAAGGAACGTATTCACAGGCGGATACGCGGTGGTGAAGGTGCGGAACGTCTACGTCCTTCCAGGTTCGCCGCGCTACTTCCGGAGAGCTGTGGACGCGGCGCTGACCACCCTGGAGGCCGGTCGGACTATCTACAGCGACAGCCTCGAAGTCGAGCTCGACGAGTTCGGTCTCGAGGCGTTGCTCCGCGTCCAGGCAGAGCGTTGGCGCAATGTCGTGAGCATCGGTAGCTACCCCCAGGAGGTGGACTCGGGACTACCGAGAACGCGGCTCGAATTCGTCTCCGAGAGCAGCGAAGCTCTGGACCAGGTGAAGGCGGCCATCATCGCGGCGCTTCCCCGTGAATGTCGTCCTGATATGGCCCCACACCTGCGAAACGCCCTCCAGGTACTCGAGGATTGCTACGCCAGGTGAGTGCGACCTTATGTCGGGGGTAGTCAGAAGTTTGTTGTGTCTATGTCGTTTCTGTGCTACGTAAAGATCGATATATTATCAAGTTGAGGTTTTCAATTTCAAACTTTCTACTTTTGTATACACTCGCAATTATGCATAATGTATTTTGAGCTTGGACAGATATTCTTTTCAAATTATTAAAAGAAAAAGTTTTTCTTATTCTCCAATTCGAATGTTGGAGTTTGGTTAATTATTAATTTAATTTTACTTAATCGGTACTATAGAGTCATGAGGTAGAAGAACAATTGTTTTAATGTTCGATAATTTGAAAAAATTATTTTAATATTTTCGTATAAAGCATTATCGGTAATATTCCCCAGGCGTATAAAATAAATTCAAAATTATATCTTGTTATTGGTAATAAATACAATTGTTAATGACGAATAAAGCTAGAATTGGATTGTAAATGAATTTGTTGTTATATATGTAATGATGGCTCGATGAATAATATGACAATAATCGGTGATAATACAAGCGTACTCGAATATTTATTATTTGATATTTCAAAATATGTTTATTGTTTTTCGATAATTTTAATTAAGTACCTTTTTCATGATGATTTCCAGACATTTGGTGTACTGTCAATTATAAAATAAATACGGTTCATAACATTTTCATGTATTATGTTACCATGCTAATATATAATGTAGCGAAGCAATAAAACTGGTAAATGTAATTACATATAATTAAAATGAGGCTAATTTTATTATTTCTAGGTACACAATACATATTTCATGATAAATAAACATGTATAATTTTTTAAATAATTGTTCTTCGAAAAAGATCTGTAGTACAATATATTATTTACTGTAATAAGACGACCTTCAAATTAAAATAAAAATTTGATAATAAAATATCAAGAACAATTATATACTGGGATATGATTAATAGTTGACTGATATTTCATTTTTTCTATTTTTTAAAAATTTATTAACAAAAATATTTCAAAGTTTTTTTAACATCTATCGTACAAAAGATGATAACATATTATTTTTAATTACAATCAATTGAGTTGCTATTGCATTAAAATTAGAATATCATAATGCTGTAACCAACAACATTTGGTAAATCCAGATTATTAGGGTAATATTATAAAGAATTTATACTATCGCAAGTTTTGCATCATTCATATTTTTATTTTTTTTTAAATGAATGATTCAAATTAAAAGCAATAAAATATAAATGCAACATAAATAAATATTACTGAATAATATGTGTATTTTATATTATTTAGATCAAGTTTCTGATTTTAATTTTAATTCAAGAAAAAGATAATTTACTTCAATGATTAATTGTATAAAAATATTTTATAATTAATTAATATAAATAATAATAGAAAATTTTTTTAACTAAATGTTGTATTTTTCAGCTTATTTATATGTATATATTATTATTCATATTTTTGTATTTAAATTTTTACATTGATTCAGAATATTTTTAAAAAACTTGTGGGTAAAAATTGCGATTGATATGAAGGTGTTTTCATTTTGATTTTATTGATTAATTTAATTTTAGTGTAATTGAATTTATATTTTTCTTCATTTATAATGCAATCTAAAATTAAAAGACGATGATTTAATAAATTTATAAAAATAATAATATTTAACAATTTTACATGTACTTTTAATAAAAAAGAAATTATAAAAAAAATTTAGATATATCCTTAAATTGAATATGGTCGCAACAAATTTAATTATATACTTTATGTTTATTAAAAAATATATAAAAGAAAATTTTTTTGAATTTAAAAAGTCTGTTAAAAAAATATTTATTATTCACCTCGTACTGATAATTATTTTATCTTTACCTTGCAACAGTCATATTACACATGTGACACTTGATATCTTGACGCGTTTCTTAATTTACAATCAACCAGAATTTTATTAATTTATTATATTTATTATAAATGTTACTGTTTGTAATAAAAGTTAAATATAAATAATGTTTTGGTCTGTGTATTTATGTTTAAATGGCATGTAATTTTATTAGTCGATTTTAATTTGTGTCATATTAAAATAATCAACATTGAATTTAATAATTTTACTTGTTTTGTCCTTAAATATAAAACCGAACAGTTTATTGAGAATCAGCATTTTTAAATTTTTAACAAATTAATAAATATTTCAAAGTTTAGTAAATATGAGAATTATGAAATTTTAATTTTCTAATAGCGTCATGTTTACTTCTTAAAATGGTGATAAGGCTCATTATTTGAAATAAATAGATTTATTGATTGAATTATAGGTTTTATTACATTAGATTAGGAAAAACATTCAGTCGGATTTATAGTTTAAATAATTTATTTCGTACTTTAAGAAATCATTCGAGATTTTAAGAACTCGTTTAATTGCAGCTGAAATTTAGATTCGTGTTCTTTTTATCAATCCAGTATCATTTTTAACGAATAATAATATTTTTATATTGATTAGGTACAAAACCAACGAAGTGTTCCTGAGTTTTAATGGAGGAAAAGATTGCACTGTCGTTCTTCACTTGGTGACAACGTTTTCGCGGTTACGAGGACACGATCCTCCCATTTGTTTATACGTAACAGGCGATGCATTTCCTGAGGTTTGTGCATTAAGTGACATTGTTATTGATGTGGTCGGTAATTAATTTTTATGGCGCTCTATTATCTACGATATAATACGAGTTTTTTTTTTATTTAAAAATAGTGAACGATTCTTTTTAATCGAAACAAGCTATTTGAATCAACTGAATTGGTTTCTTCATTTAAATACAGTAAGCCTAACTTAAACAAAATTAATATCAATAAAAAAAATGTTCTATTTCTGCGAATTCACTTGTTTGTTTTTTATAATAAAGAATAATTAATCAGACGCAAGATAAAATACCTATCAAGTAATGATAATTTAAAAAAGACTTATCACAATCTTTTATATGCATCATTAAGAAAAATTTGGAGAAATTTCAATACTCTTTCGATAGAAACAATTAAAATGTCATTTAATTATTTTCCAGTGAGATTTTGATAAAAGTCAGGTATAAGATATAAAGTATTTATTTTATAAAAATATTAAAAAAAAAAAAACATTACAGGTGGATGAATTTGTGAGCGATGCAGTCAGATTTTACGGGTTGAAAATGGTGCGGAAAAGGGGTCCGATAAAGCACGCCCTAGGTGCTCTTCTCCAGGAACATCCGGATTTGAGGGCTTGTTTGCTGGGCACGAGGAAGGCAGACCCGGGGGCTCATTCCCTGAAGGCGTTTGCCCCGACGGATCCCGGCTGGCCCGAGGTCATGCGCGTTAGTCCGATCATCGACTGGAATTACAGCCAAGTACTTGTCTATCTTTACAAATTCTTTTATTTTCATTTCAATAAAGTCACTCGAGTGTTTTAAAGATTAAAATTTTCTAATCCAATAATAATTGAGCAATACGATATATTTTTTTAAAATTGATAAATAATTTAATAATACTGCATTCGGCTACACATTAAAAGTTTAAAAAACATTTTTATCAGAAGATAATAAGATTTTCTAATTAGTAGCTATTCTAATAAAATTAATTATTTCAGGTGTGGGAGTACCTTTTGCGAAACAAAGTTCCTTATTGCACGTTGTACGACGAAGGTTACACTAGTCTCGGGTCCAAGGATACAACGACCAAGAATCCTCTTTTAAGGGACCTGGTGGATCCGGACAAGTACTTGCCAGCTCATTCCCTCGTCGACGATTCGACCGAACGTCAGGGCAGGGAATAGCCTCATTCGCCAATCAAGTTTTCAGGGTGCTATCGAGCGATTAAAATTGCTTCTTACTCTTGTCGACATCCGCCAAAATTATTCTTTACAAATTTTGGGGTTTACCTATCTAAAGCAGCGAGAACATGACTTGCGTTTAATTATGCACTCTTATGAATATTCAAATTCGGTCGAATGTATTGTACAAAAAAAGAGAAATCAAAACAAGTATAAAAAATTTATTAAAGTGCATAAAGAGTTATGCATTTAAAATTGTGGGTATTATTAGCGGTTGAAAATAGTTTTTAACAAAAAAATTTTAAAAGATCTGCGATAGTAATTTTTTAAAAACAAAATCCAGTACTTTTAGTTTTATTAATTGTTATTAACAGTATTTTTTTTAATTGGTAGTTGGAATTGTACTTGTTATATTATTATTTATTTTTGTTTTTATAAATTAATATTGTTTTTCGTTAAAAATTTTATAAAATTATCTGTCTATGCATGTACATGTACAATCATTATTTTATTAATTTTAGCATATCATTAGTATGATGAAAAGTAAACATTTGTTGGTTTTTACAATAAATAGATATGTATTACTAAATCGGTAATAATTTTAATTAATTGAAGTTGTTATTCTTATATAAAATGTAAATATATTATAATTAGGAGTAAATATGTACCTAAATACGTATATATTAATTCTCTTGAGAATCGCAATTTTGAAATAGGATTCAAATTAAATTAAATTGAAAATAATTTTTCGATTTGTTATTGATTTTAAATGAACAAAAGATGAGTTCTGTTTGATTTTAGACGATAACAAGTAGTAAGTGCAAATATCGATAGCACTATAGAGTAGTTAGTCAAAATATTGTGTGAATTTACTGTAGTCATTGAAAAGACGCGAGAAAAATGACGCACCAAACACACGAGACAATAATACATAAATTGCAATTAATATTACACAAGATAAAAATTAATATTTTTTAAATAATAAAATGAAAAACGAGAATGTGATTTATACTAGTAGAATTCGAAAAATTATTTAATGGAGTCACAACAATTACACTACTCTAAAAATGTACTGTAAATGATAATGTACTCTAATATTTAACATAAATCATGTTTATCCAAAACTTAGGTATTAATTAGCTATCAACAACCTAATAGATGACTACAAAGTTTTCTAAAACCATGAACAAAAAATTAGTTTGTACTCAAGAAAGAAAGACTCAATACTGTTGAATAAAAGTACGAGAATTAACAAGTAACCCCAAATAGCAAAAAAGCATACATTTTACTATTTGTAAAAAAATTGTTATTATTCATTTGTACATCGCTCAAAGTGTGGAAAAAAAAATTTTTATTAGCCCAATTGAATAAGTAGTAATAAAATAAAATTTTTTCAAATAATTTTTACATTTTTTATTTCAAATTATTATTACTTTGTTTATCTAATTAAAAATTATTTGCTTTAAAAAGATTTTTTTCGCTAAAGTTTTTTTCAACTATTTAAAGGTATCACCAGTGATGTTTTTTAATCATTAATTAAATGTAAAAAGAAGTAAAAAGTTTTTTATTAAAATTAAATAATTTATTATAAATTTATTAAAATGAAATTTCAAATTGTTACAATGATGACATTCTGTTTCAGTGATTATTTAAAAAATTTTAAATTAAAAATTGTTTTATAATTACTGTTATTATTATTATTATTTAAAACTAAAAAAAATATATTTCTAAATAGTATTTTGTTTATAAATAAAAGATATAAAAAGATAAATTATTTTTCCTGTACTGCTTTCAAGATATGATACATTCATTTGTAGCTTAAATATAAATTATTATTTCATGAAGCTTTACACTTATAAGAAATCTGTTTGAGTTTTAATAGTTTTCACGAGAAAATACGTTTAACATCTTTATGATTTATAATATAAATTTTTTTGAATTCTTGTATTTATTTTATTTTTATTGTAAAATAAAATTAAATTTTTTTTAATAATTATAATTTTAAAACTGAACATTTTTTATTTAAAATTAAGAAATTGAAAATGTATAATTAAAAGTCAGCAACATTGTAGCTAAATAAGTAGATTTTTAAATATATTTTGAAAAATGTTAAATAAATTTGTTTATAAAAATAAAATATTAATGAGGTCGTATAATTTCTTTAGTATTATTATTTAATATTATTTTTGAATTATTATACGAAAAGAATAATTTAAAGGAAGATAATTTTTAAATATATAAATTGAAACAAAAGCTTAAAATATTCATAAATATTATTTTTAGATTTAAACTTATGACTTTTGTATTCTTTTGGAAAGATGGAAAATGTTATTGGTTTAATTAATAAAAAAAAGACTTGTGCGTTATTCTGATATTACTTAAAATATTTTAATTATTTAAAATATAATTGATTAGCTGGTTGCAACAAATGATCTGATTGAATTTGTGTATTCGATTGCTTAGTTATCAATTAAATGGATTTGTTTATGATATTGCTAATTCTTTGCTGCAACAGGAAATAAATTAAAAAATCGATTGTTCAAGTGTTTTACAAGCGCAACAATTTCTTATTTTTATGAATTTTATGAGAATAGGATTGATGTGCTTCGGAATGTAAGGACTCCCTGATCGCTTAAATTTTAACCTCGACACTTTTCCCCGCGATCGACGTCACGTGCGCTCGTGGCAATGGATTTGACTTTGAAGGGATTTTCCAACGACCAGGATTATCTCTCGCTGTCTGGCTAATCCGACCGGAAGCCCCGAAGTCGCTATGTAATTAAGGGCTTCGAGGTGCGCACCCTCACTCGCTTTCCAGCTGAGGGTATAAGAGGACGCACCAGGAGTCCGTTGGAGCTCATCGACGATGCTGGGGCCCAACTGGAACAGCACTGCCAACTGGGAGGCGCGGATCCAGCCTGCGGGAGTGCCCCGGCTCCTCGGCTGGAATGTTCCCCCAGAGGAGATCGTCCACATCCCCGAGCACTGGCTCGTCTACCCGGAGCCCAACCCCTCGTTGCACTACCTCCTCGCACTTCTCTACATACTCTTCACCTTCGTTGCACTCCTCGGCAATGGCCTCGTCATCTGGATATTCTGCTCGTAAGTGAGAGTGCGCGTTTCAGTGCACCAGGACAACTCTAATAGTGCGTGTACACTGTGGCACCATCCTTACTAATCGAAACATCTTCACGACACTAGTCCCACTCGTTGAGTTTGATGCACAAGAATTGTTGAAACACTTTTGCAAATTATTGTGATCAATCGTGACAATTATCAAACAGCAATTTCAAGTCCAAAGTCAAAGCCTAGAAAAAGAACATTTTACTCTTTTCCAGTGTAAACTTCAAAGAAACTACTTTATTTTAGCATAAACTCGGATTGATTAAATTCAGATAAACAGTGCAGTTATTTTATATCAACGATTTATTAACATTTTTTTTTAAATCTAAATTCTTTCATTTCCTTTTGAGGATATTTTCACGAGACAATCGAAACTGGGATATATATTGTATTTAATTTATAAAAATCTTTAATTTGCACAATTTTGTAGAGGAGGGGGGGGTTTCGATCGGTTTACAAAATAAATTGTATTTGTTACAGAACGTAACAATTATGAACACTAACATAAATTTTAATGCCATTGAATCGAAGAGCAACAAAAATTTGTTTTATGATTAATAATATTATAATTTTTCATTTAATCATTAAATAAATAATAAACTATTACGTTAAATTTATTTATTGCATAAATAATTTGCTTAAAAAATTCAATAATAATTAAAAGAACATACGCATCCTACACATTAAATATTTATTATTATTTGTTATTTAATTAGATTGTAAAAGAATTTCAATTTTTCTCAGATAAACAAATTTTATACGTATCTTCCGCATAAATTAAGATTCACTACTTCGACTTTTGACTTAACAAAAATACTTTTGACAATTATAAAGTGTACTGAAATCGCTAGAAATACAATTTAATAAAGAATAAAGACATGAACACGTAGATTAAACTTTAAATTGTACACAACAATTAGGTAATTGCATAAAACATCTACGTTACTGTAAATGCCATTCGCTTATCAATTTATTTAGGGCGAAATCCTTGAGAACACCGTCTAACATGTTCGTCGTGAATCTTGCGATTTGCGATTTCCTGATGATGGTGAAGACGCCGATTTTCATTTACAATTCGTTCTACACGGGATTCGCCTTGGGTAATTTGGGATGTCAGATATTCGGATTCATTGGATCATTAAGTGGTATCGGAGCTTCGATGACCAACGCCGCAATTTCTTACGATCGGTACAGGTAAGTGTCAAAGTGAGTCGATAAGTCATTTCCACATTTTTGTTTATACTGTAAATGAATTAGTGAGTACAGTAAATTTAAGTTTATCTTAAAATTTGCAAGGTTTTTTTTGGAGCGCGTGTTCGAGGGTGAATTTTTCAGTTAATAATACCATTGATACCAATCTATCGAGTGAATTTAGATCATTAGATTTTAATAGAACAATTTAATTTTAAGACTGGAATCGATAAGTTACATAACACTGATATTAACGTTTTATATACTAAAAGTGAATATCATCTAAAGTGTAATATGAATTCAATGGCTATTGCTCGTTGTTGTTGTTGTTGTAATTAATATTGTTTAACTTATATTAACATATACCTTATAATTAATAAACATTTTAATTATATGTAATTCATAAATAAAATAATAAAAGTATTTATAAATTATTGTTAGCTTACAACAAACTTTATCGAAATAAACTATTATTTTAATATGCTTTATGAATAAATGCAAAAGTTTACTTGGATATAAATTATTTTTTATTCTGTTCAATTTCAACTCATAGCAATGATATCGTCAGCATGTCAGCATGAAATAACTTGATTAAAGCGCTTCAGCGAAAAAAAAGAAATCCCTAGAGATTTGATAGATTAGAATAATCCATTTGACTATAAAAGTTGCGAGCAAGCCAAAAATAAAATAAATTCACTTTATTTTCTAAGTGTTCTTTTAATTCATCTGAAGGTTCGAAACTTTAGAGATTTAATTTTCGGTACTTTGGATTAATTGCACAACCATCTTTTTAATCATTGAATCAATCATTCCTTTTTACTTAAATTATTTTTCTAATAAAAAGTTGTTTTTAATATATAGTAATTTAAAACAAATTGTATATATTTAAAAAAAAAAAAATATTATTAATAATAATGAATATTATGAATCAAACGAATAATTTTCGATGTATAAATTAAATTAAAATCAATTTGAAAATTATACTCTAATACATTTCTCTAGTACTAATTAGTCTATGTTTATTTTAAATAACAATGAAATATGTCTTTGTCTCGCCATTTGATTATGAATACCGAAGACATTATGCATTATAATCATAATAAATATAGACATTTTTTATTATACAAAATTTTAAAGCAAAGTTTGTTATGAATAGATTATTTTTATGAATCTCATGAAACACAAAAATTATAATCCGTGTTTTCTTACAATTGGAAAGCATTAAAGTATTATATTTTAAAGTAGTATTATCAATCAATGTATTCATTTTATTAGTTGAAATTTTAACTTATCTAAATGAATAATCTTATAATCAATTCATTTTTTTTAAAAGTAAAACAAAAAATTAATATTCTGTTATTAAAAATAGTAAATTATTAAATAATTGATCATGATTTTATTTTAGTAATAATGATTTGGCTTGTATAGCACCAATCAACACGATTGATTTCATTTATTTTTTCAACCTTATTGACCTTTTTTACACGAGTTACAAATATTTGAAACTATAAAGCTTAATTCCAAATAAGATAATTAGTGGTTTGTACATGCAATATAACACAATAGTGGATGTTGTACTAGAAATATCACTGCAATAATATTAATTATTAATTATATTAAAACATGTTTTACGCATCAAAATAAAATTAATAAAGTGAATTAATGTCTTAGCACAATTGCTCACCCGCTCGATGGAAAATTGTCTCGCGGCCAGGTGATGATGCTCATCGTCCTGATCTGGACCTACGTGCTTCCATGGGGTCTGATGCCTCTGATGAACGTCTGGGGTCGGTTCGTCCCCGAGGGCTTCCTGACCAGCTGCACTTTCGACTACCTGAGCGACACGAATGAGACGCGTTACTTCGTCGGCACTATCTTCACCTTCTCCTACGCCATACCCATGTCCATGATCATCTACTTTTACAGCCAGATAGTCGGACACGTGATGAATCATGAGAAAGCATTAAGAGAACAGGCCAAAAAGATGAACGTGGATAGTCTGAGGAGCAACCAGGGTCAGCAAGGACAATCAGCTGAAGTTCGCATTGCCAAGGTCAGTCGGATTTTGATCAGATTCCCAGCTCGATTTGCACTTCCGGAACACTCCACCAGTACTTTTTGTGCACGCAAACTTTGAACCCTTGTTTTTGCTTTCACAAAAATTTTATCGCGATCTTGCTGACCGAAATGATACGACAGTTAGATTCTTCTTTTTGATTTTTCAATGTCAAAGTCAAAGATGAGCAATGTTATAAAAATGTAATAACAAAGCAATAATAAGAAAAATAAAAACCCAACATAAGTTTCAACTTCTGGAAAGTCAACCAACATGGTTGTGTGCGGTAAAAGCAATATACATAACGTTATTTATCGAAAAAATGGCAAGCGAACAATGCTATTCTGTTTTTTTTTCGGTATTTCAGGCTGCCATCACGATTTGTTTTTTATTCGTCGCCTCCTGGACTCCTTACGGCGTTATGTCCCTGATCGGAGCTTTTGGAAACAGATCACTGCTGACTCCTGGTGTTACGATGATTCCAGCTTGTGCTTGCAAGGCTGTCGCTTGTTTGGATCCTTACGTTTATGCAATTAGCCATCCAAGATACAGGTGATGCATATATAAAGAATCTGTTGAACTTATCACAAAATTTTAATTGTATGATTGGTGACTGATAAAGATAGCGAAATAAATAACAAAGTGATTACATTTAATATAATGAAGGCCATTCGCTACATTGTTATATAATTTATTATAGATTGGAGCTACAAAAACGAATGCCCTGGTTGGAACTCCAAGAAAAATCGGAAACAACAAGTACCACAACCGAAGTCACGACATCTTCAGGTTAGACCTCCCAATTGTAAAATTTCAATTACAATTACCTGGAGAGGTCATTGCCTATATCAATTCATAACAAATGTGTACGAAATTTTAGATTTGAAATTTTAAATATTTTATTACCATTAAAGTCTTTCGGTAATTTAATTTTGAATAGAAAGTTATTTTTTAAATTAAATTTTATTGTTGCTACCGAAGGAAATGTTCAACGTTTTATTGACACAAACATCATTTTTATCTTAAGCAGAATTTGTATCATTCATTTTCCATTTTTTCGAAAAATTCATGTTACTATTATGATTTAATTTTCGTGATTAAATAAATCAGAATATTTTTAGTTAATTTTTCTATATTTATTTATTGTTAATAGTAATTACCTTTACTAATATTCTTTATAATATATCAAAAATGAAGTAAAATTATTTTTTTTATTATATATATTCATATACACATTTCTATATAAATATTAAAAATTATTCGAAACTAATATTTAATAATTAGAATTAATGTCAAAACCATTCATTAATATCGTCAATTAATCAAAAAATATTACACATTCAATGTATATTTTGATTTTCAATTTAATATTCAAATATATAATTCTTCAAATTCTCTAAAATATTGAAGTTTTAAAAAATGTTTAATTGATAGTTCAAAAAAATTTTATTTAGAAATATGCAAAACCATAATTAGAAAAAATGTATGAAAATATTTTATTTTTCATTTGATTATTTATATCATGCATTTATAGTTTTAAAAATCAAATATATTAGAACCTTTCTCACATCTAAATACTGATAATACAATTATTTATAATAAATAAATTATTGTACTTAAATAATTTATATAAAACTGTAATTAAAAAAAAATTTTTTTTTACAAAATTATACATGTAGAAATTTCAATGTCTAGTACTAGTCAACCATTCAGAATTCCATCGTAATAATTAATTTAAAGTACCGAAAAAAATAAAAAATATATTCATATATTATTTATCAAATATTTTTTTTATAAATATTATATAAAAATGAAGCAATACTATTCAAAAAAATGAGGATAACTCATTAATTAACTAAATAAGTACTAGTGTCATCAAACAATAGTGATTGTAATTTTTCTATGAATTTTTCTCTTATAAGTTAAACAGGTACATTAATTTCAAAATAATTTCATTCAAGTTCAAAAAAATTGTATAAAAAAAATTTTAAATCTTTTAGAATAGATCATACATTTATAATATAAAATTAGTCAATAAATATTATTACATTTTTAAATACAAAATGAAAATTAATACTACATTATTTAGTTTTAATTAAAATGAGTTTCAGTTCATTTAAATTGAAATGATGAAAAATATTTAAAAAATGTGTAAATTTTACTCACCTTTTCATTAGACTAAGAGCATACTAAAAATATTCCCAAGTACTTCGCATAATATTATTGTTATTATTATTGTTATTATAGTGAGTTAAGTAATCCCACTTGTGAAAACAATTTTAACGACATTAATTATACAATTATATTTATCATTATTATAAAAATACAAGGTTCCGTCTAGCCATACGTTGTAATTTGCTCATTTTACAATAAAGTCTATGAAAATTATTGAAATGTTAAAATAAAAATTTTAAAATAAAAATAATAAATTTTTGTTATTAAATTACCGTAAAATATCCAACTTTTTAATGACATTCTATAACGTTTTTTTATAAAAAAAAAAGAATCGATTAAAGTACATGATTCTGATAAAAGTATGATTCTGTACATACATAATTCTTTATTCATAACTTTTTATTTGTGAAATGACTTTATAATTTTATTTATTATTTATTCTTAATTTATTCCTTGGCGATAATACTAATCATTTGATAATAATAATTGCTTCCATCGTTAAGCATACAATGATTTTATTTTTTCTTATTGTTTTACCGATAAAATTCACTTTCTTATTAGATTAATTTTGGTTGATTTTATTATACTTTGATTTAAATATTAAATATAAAAAAAAATTTTTAAAAATATACACAATTAACTTTTAACGATATTATATATATAAAAAATACATAAATGTTTGAATCATCATGTTTAATAATTTTATTTTCAAGAAAATTAAAGTTTTATGACTACATTTGCATTAAACGTAAACGCATAAAAATATTGGCATTAATTTAAAATAAAAAATATTCCTACAAAGATAGAATTGTAGCTGTTAAAAATCATGCGATTGCATAAGTCCAATATCGATTCATGCAGATATCAAATGATATCGATCGAGCTTTGATCACGTAAAAACATTTTTATTTTCCATCCTCGATAAAATAACTTTAGCAATTAAAAAGAAATCAGCGAAAGGTTAAATTGACAATCAATGGAAAGTGACGCTCGTAACGAATGTAAGTGACCTGACTCAGCGTTTCGTCGCGCACTAAGTGTGATACCACAAACTCGAGTTCGCATCTTGCAAAACTCATTAAAATAATGATGATATTTTAAAATATTTGAAATTGTTTTTAGATATTTGAGAGGCTTTGGTATCTCTCGTATTATTTTTCGCATGCATTATTTACGCACAATGCGTGATGTCCATAAATGAAATATAAGCATACGTTAACTTTTTCATTGTTTTTAGCTCTAAATAAATTCAGTGAATTCAAATCAGGATAACAGCTTAAGCACTTGGAAATAAAAAATAATTTATAGAATCAAATTTGCACAAAATTACCAAGGTTTGAAGTGTGTGGAAAGTATTTTTAAGCACGAACGTCTTTTACTGTTTAAATTCTAATTACCAATAACAAAGACTGAGCTATAAAATTTTATTCACTCTTTGAAAAATAAAATATATTTTTAAGTTCTACAGCTAATAAAAATAAGAGTATTTCAAATAAAATTGACATTGCATTATGATTACTAAGCATTCGACGTTTAAAAAATTTATTAATGACTATTGATTAATTTTATTTAATTTGCATGTTTTTAATTTTTAGTTAAATAATTTTATACATTATCAAACAAATTGTTTAAAATTTCATTCACATTATACTTATCGGCATTCTTAACTTATTATTATATTCACTTCAAGTCTATTAGCATTCTATAAAATATTGACAGATTTTTAAAAAGAAATAATTATAATGAAAGCATTTAATCATATTATTTTTTTTTAACTTTATTTCTGTAATTTATGTAAATTTATGATACTAAAAGAAATTATCTATTCAAGTAAATATAAATTATTTATGAACTCTATAATTTTTATCAAACGTAATACATTAAATATTTTGCGCAGAGAATCTAGCTTAACCATAGGTATGACATTTACAACATTAATATTTGAATAGATAAATCAAATAATGTAAAAGACTAATTTAGTAAAGGTTGAATAATTTTATAATTTATTTATTAATTTTTTAAAAATATTTATTAAGTTTACATTTTGTAATAATTTTATTAAATTTAATTACAGGCAAAAAAAAACTCGCATCTTAAATCTGCGAAATGAAAATGTAGAAATTAAAACTGTTTAAGGCAGTACTTTTATTTAATAATAAATTTATTAATTCATGCTATTTAAAAACATACTTAATTGGTTAGTCTAATGTTTTTTAAAGTCAATAAAATTTTTTAATGCTTCAATTGTAAGTGATTTAATATATTTATCAAATTTTTCATAATAATATAAAAGACAAAATAACAAAAAATGCATAAGTATTTTAAACATTATTTTTATATAGTTTTTATTAATAATTAATATATAATGTACTTTTAAAAAAAGAATAACGTTTCTTTAAAAATATATAAACATAAGTAAAAAATATTTTTAAAATAAATTTAACTTTAAAACTTTTTAAAATTAAATTTTTTGTTTTCTGATTTTTAGTGTTTAAACATAAAAAACAAAGATATCACAGTAAAAATTGTTTTTTACTTTTTGTCATGTATTAATTAACCATTACTCTCACTTTGTTGCATTGCAAAGTAGGCACTTTGAAGTTCCTTTAAATTTTTTTCTAAAGTAGCAACTTCATCAAATTTACATTCTTCTCTTGCTTGTTTTATATAAAATCGAAGATTACTCATTTGTTCTACAAATGGGTCCATTGAAGTAGATGATATTATTATGTTTCCTCCAGGACGACCCGATGTACCCCAACCTTGAGATTGATCCAAAATTATCTAAAAAATATTAACCCGTGAAATAAATAATATTATGATGAATAATTTTCATAAAATAAAAGTTTAATTTTTAAAATCAATTTAATTTTTATTTTTTTTACCATATCATTAAAATTATAATTTAGTTGAATTAGTACTTATTAAATATTTTCAATATAGTAAAATTAAATTTTTACTCTCAAAAATTGAAAAATAAAGTAATTTATATCTATGTTATACCAAAAAAAAAAGAAAATTAATAATTTCTTTTTCAATATTTTTTTATGTAATATTATATACTAATCTATAAAAATTTCAAATTATTTTAATTTTTTAATTATATGTAAGAAAATAATAAAAACATATGTACTTGATTTGAAGTGGACAAGGGACTGAGTTTTGGACTGTGATCAATAACTTTTTGAATTTCCTTTTGTGATTCCCTTTGTCTATCCCTTTGTTCGTCTTCTAATTGTCTTTCATATGCTATTCTTGCTTTCATTTTTTCTTGTCGATCTTTCTTTATAGCCTCATATTCTTCTTCAGTTGGTACAGGTGGTGTTCTCAATAGTTCATTTTTCAAATAAATCATTGCTGCTGTCCGTACCATTTGATTTAATTTAAACTCTTGTTTCAATGATGTAGAACTATTATCATCAATATTGACAAGAGAAGCTATTTTTTTACTCAATATGTCTATACCATCCCCAATTTTAGCAATTTTGCCTCTTACTACCTGAGCATCTCGTAAATTATAAGTAGACTCTCCATCATTCAATGATAACCACATTTTATCGTACATTTCTATAAATCGATTAGCCTCTTGTATTTGAGTTTGCATTTTATCATAAAATTGATAAATTATTGGTTTTTCAAAATGTCTAGCCTTTAATCTTTCTCTGGCATCAAGAAGATTTTTGCAGTACTGACAAACTCTGAAAAATTGTTCGCTATTTGAAGTATCGCCAATAAGCGATAAAATACTATTTAAACTACCACTGGAAGGTGATCTTGCAAGTTTACTTAATCCAAGTCCTGCTTGAACAAGGCGATCTGTAAATCGCGTAGATTCAGTAATTGGTGAGAGAGCTAAATCGTCTTGGACCGATGCTGGACTTGTCATTTTACCTGAAACAATAAAAAGTTATTAATTCATAATTAAATAATTATCATTCATGAAAATAGAAAATAAAATATTTTTTTATCTTATTTTTTTTCATCATTGGAAGAAAAATAAAAATAATAGTTTCTTACAGCTACATAATAAAAAACTGTATCTTCTATTAATTATAAGTCATATTCATAATATTTCTTCTCTTGTTCATTTATAGTGTTTGAAATCAGAAATATAGCAATACAAATTAAGTACAATCATGTTTAAAAAGTTTTTAATTAAAAAAGTGATTGTGTTTTATAAAGAAAATTATTTTAATTATAATTTTGTGTAAAATATACAGTATTGAATAAAGAATATTAATAATGATATAGTTTTAACTAGCACATAAATACTTACGTGCTTCAACTAGTGATAAAAACATACTACAGTCATGGCACATCAATACACCACATAGTCTACAATGATGTTTTCTTCTGGTTAAATTGAAACTTTTTGCACATGTAGGACATAATCTGACATCTTTGTCATCAATCCATGGTACAATAGCTCGTTCATGGGCTATAAAATTGAAAATACACAATGTTTGTATTTTATATTTATGAAATAAATTTAATTTTTAAATTGATTATTTTTGAATTATAAATCAAATTGCAGAAACCTTTTCTTTCAAGAAGATCATTTGGTAAATTGTTTAAAAGTTTATCCAGTCTTATAATTAGTTTATTGGTTTCCATAGAATATCTCTCCAATCTTGTATTTCTAATTTCCTTAAAATATTTTGTATGTGATCTAATTTCACCTTTAAATTGAAATATATATATTTTAATTTCAATGGATAGAAATAATTGTAATAAAAATTACCAATTTCCTGAGGTCCCCAATCTATTTCTTGTTTTATTTGTTGGTTATTTGGTGCAACTGGACTAGGATAATCTAACATTTCATCTTGTTTTAAAATTTTTTTTTTAGCTTTTCCAAACAAATCTAAAATTGTTGTACATATCATTAATTGTTGCATAAATGTATTGTTGCATTAAAAAATAGTTTCGTGTCAACTTTGATAGCAAACTTTATTTTTAAGCAAATTGAAAGTAAAAAAATAGAGAATTGATGAGTTTAATAGTTTATGTAAGTATAACTTAAAGTTTTTAAATTAAACATTTAAAAATTTAAAGGTAAATAAAGTATTTATTTAGAAACATTTTCAATTAAAAGTATTTATTTAATATTATTCATGGAATTGATGAAATTACGTATATTTTTAAAAATGTATCCTTTGTTTGCCAAAAGATTAGAAATGATAAGGCTCATTTTTAAAATACAAACAAACCTTTGAGTGACTTTAGGATCTCGGGATCATCTTTATGATATTCCTCAAAATGTTTGGTGAGTAAAGTTGGAGCTTTAAAATCAGTCATACATATTGGGCAGATAAAGCCTTCCATAACATCTAGCTCAGCCATAACGCCGCCGAACTAGATTCAGGTAAAATAACAATCGAATGTACACAAAGAGAATTCCTCCTAAGAATTCCCACTCGATTCACCCAATAACGCAAGTGGTGGTGCAGACAACTAGTGGTTCGATTTCATTCTTTCCCATCGATACGTCAACAGCTCATTCGGCCAATGGGAAGCGAATATGAATGCACACAGCTGCAGTTGTATCGTTGTTGTATCTCTCGTTGGCGATGGCTGCTGCAGATCTAAACAACTCATGCAAACAGGTCATGACACATTGCCCACGGGGGGAAGGAGCCATCTTATCGAGTTTCGATACATCGATTGCGGCTACAACACAAGGAACGTGATCGGGAGGCCCAACTGACGCATACCTGCGCACAACACCAAAGCACACCAATGCGAAACAACTCGGTTGTATAATCGATTATGTCAAGTTCTGCAATTCGGACGTGGAATGACGTGTCCTCCAACGAAGACGAAGGTAATAAATTCGTCACGTCTATATCAGCGTTTAAATATAACGCTCGTTTGGAATTCTCTTTGAAGGGTATTTTACGAGATTATTTACTGCATCTACGAATATTCGCGCACGATTAGGTGTAAACGCAGGCTTTGTTTTCCTTTGAAATTTTCTATTAAAAAAAAAATTTATTCTCCGTTTTTTATTGCTCTCCATGAAAAATCACTCGTGCTTTCATTTTTTTGTCAATCTACGGCATTATTTGGAGTTTTATAAATTAGTTTTTTAAATCGAGCCGATCTCTTTGTACACCGTACATTTGGTCTGTGAAAAAATATAAAAAAAACAAACAAATGAAAAGTTAAAAAATACTCCAAAAAATCGGGTACTATAAAAAGAATGCCAACGATGATAAATTGTAGAATGTTTGCTTTTCGGTTTATCTATTTGAAAGTCGTTCGATGTACACACGGGAGAATCGCCGTCTCTGACCGTAACAATACCGTCATCTTCGTTTTTTAAACGAATCTGCTCTGCAGTTGAGCTCCGCGAGTCAGTGCGTACGCACATCTAAATAGAAGCGATAAACCGAGTTATATTTTCCAGCTCTTGCACTCCCTCTTTATCTTGCTCGCGACCGAGTGAGAGAGAGAGAGAGAGAAAGAGAGAGAGATCGCGAGCGGGCAATATCAGCACGCAATCGCACTCGCTCGGGTCTGTTCCGCGACGAGGAGGACGAGGACGACGGTGCACGACGGCAGGAGCCCAAGCCTCTCCCCCGTTCGCGGCTATTATCGTCGATTCGTTCACCTCTCGGCATAAAAGAGGGAGGACTGCTCCGAGTCGAAAGTGACGGGTGCGGTGGTGGACAGTTGTGAAGTACGTCGAGGAAGGTGTGCTTGTGCGCGTATGCTCGGCTAGGCGAGGTACACAAAGCCAAGTGGAGAGTGCACCAGCCGAGGGGGACGACGGAAGGCCTGCGCGTAACATGCTCGGCGACCTGGACTGAGAGAGCCAGGGCAGGAGAGGAACGGCCACCACCGAGGAGAAGCTCGTCCAAGCACGCACGCACGCACACACACACGCGCGTACGTGCGCGTCTCGCCGCAAGGAACTATAGCTAAGCCGTCCAGCTTGGAGAGTGTGGGTGCGCGCGCGCCTGCCCCTTTGCTGCGTCTGTGTGCGCGGGGGAACGAGACCGAGGAAAGAAGAAGAAGAAGAAAACGAGGAAGAAGGAAGAAAGAGAAGAAAAAAAGAGAGAGGAGGCACAGTGGCTGCTGCTAATGCACGTGCATTTGGGAGGAAAGGCAGCAGCAGCAGCAGCAGCGGTGACGGCAGCGGCGGCGGCGACGGCACCAGCTCCCCGTGAGAGCGAGCGAGAGGCCGACTCCCCGTGGAAGTGAGAGGGTGGGCGAGATTCGCGCGCGGGGCCGCGCTTAAATGAGTGGCACGGGAGGACGAGTTGCTCTGGTCCGCGGCGACGACGACGAGGCGCAATCGAGTTTGCGGATCGAGGAGGTAACATGGGTGTTGGTCTGAAGCCGCTCGAGTTCACGGATTGCCTCACGGACAGCCCCTACTTCCGCGAGAATCTCCACTATCACGAGCGCGAGCTAGAGAAGACGAGCCAGCAGATTAAGCGCCTTATCAAGGAGGTCAAGGATCTGCTCTCAGCTGCCAAAAGTACGTGCCAAGCCCTCATCCTCCTCTTTCGCCCCCTTCCTCTGGGTGTCATCCTCCGGGGAGACGCATCCTCTAAATATGCATGAACAACACACACAGGCTGAGGTGCCCCGCGCGACACTTGTCCTATGTGCACTCGTATGGAGCTCTACGCGCATGAACGCACACATCCATACATATGTATACACTCGACACACGTATTTATGTGGCTGTGTTCGTGGGCGCGTATACATACGTGTGTGCGTGTGCTCGCGTGTGTGTATACGCTACATCTTATCTGTACATCTATATAGATCAGGACAAAAAGCGAGAGCGAGAGAGAGAGAGAGAGAGGGAGAAAGAGGGAGGGAAGGAGGGGTGACGGAGAAAGAGAGAGAGAGAGAGCACAACAGCTTTAACAGTACCCCCTCGTAATCCTCTACTGTAAAAGAGTCGTCAAATTTTCACGTTGAGCGAACTCTCTAATTAATTTTAATTTAAATGTCTGACCGAGCCAAGGGGTTTATAAATGATACATAGTCAGATTGACCCTCTCCTCTTTTTCCCTCTCTTTTTCAATTTGCTTGTTTGATGAGCTGCAGGTGGTTATTCTCTTTTTTTGCTATCTCTACTACCACAACTACAAAGTAAAATTTCATGTAAATTGAGAACTTGTCTTCTATTTTTGCTTTGATGCTTTTATTCATATCTGTTGTATATGTGACATCTCTGTGCTTGGTAGTAGTTATCTTGCGAGCATTTTTTTCTTTATTTTTTTTTTTTTTTTTTTTTTTTTGTCTCTGTATTGATTGAATTGATATTAAAAATTCTCAAGGTATTTTGTAAATAGCATGTTATTGTACTACCTATCAGCTTTTGTTGTCTGTGCTATGCGTTTATACTTGATTCGATAGATTGTGACATTAAATATCATGGTTTACTATTTTTCTGTTATTTAATAGCATTTGATTACTTGTGTTTTAGTAATAAAACTTTGTTATTTGGTTTTTCATTGACATATACCGCACTGAGACACTGTATTGAAATAATGAAGTTACACAACAAAAAATATTACATGTATTTTCATATTTCAATAAAATTGTATGCTCATAAAAGTTTTTTGAAATTTAATCTTTAAAAGTTTAAATTATATTGGTTGTGATAATTTTTATTTATTTATTTATTTTATTTATCTATTTGTAAAAGTCTAATTTGTATAAAAACAGTATTATTAGTAATTTATTAGACAAAAAATTTGTAAATTAATATTGTGTAGGCAATAAGTCTAATATTATGTTTTATTATTTTTTGTATGTCTTTGTTGTTCAAACTGAAAATAATAATTACATTTATTGAAACTTTTTAATGGTATTTATATTGATTAAATTAATTTTCAGTATTTGCAATTGTTTATCATAAATATCAAAAAATATTGACATTTGTGAAAAAATAGTTTGATTTTTAAATGATAAACTTATAAAATATTAAAGGATACATAAACAATAAACTTATTTCATTTTTTGAAACGTAATATTTATTACTCATAACTTTTATAATTTATACATCAGAACCTAAATATTTTTTTTATATATCTGTCCATTATTATAAATCAATTGATGTACAAGTTTTTCGACTGTTTTTCAAAATTGAAAGATCCATGATATCGAATGTTAAAAGTGATTGAATAAATGATCAATTAATTTTGAGTGTTCAGAATTACTGAATCTAAATTCCAACTTCCCCTAATTCACTCAAATCTATAACATCAATAATTGTTGATTTATTATTATTGTTGTTATTGCTACATGAAACTGATTATTGTTTAAGTAAATTGCAGGATGAAATCATCTATCAATTGTATCAATTAAGGTAGTCACATGCGAGGCGTGTATGAGATAATTATAAAAAATTTAAATCGGTGACGATAAATAGAGAAATAGGTTTTTAATAAAAGATCAAAACCACTGATATTGAAAACCGTACAATGTAAAATATATCTCTAATCTGTATATATAAAATATCTATCTATCTATCTATCTATCTATCTATCTGTATAAATTCTGCTCTTGTCGATTAAGCAAAAAAACATCAAAGTGCGGTTATTAAAAACGGGATATTTCGGTTGAATTAAAATTACTTTTTAATTATTATCACAATAAAAAAAAATTCATTTTAATTCGCCGTTGAGCTCTTTTTAATTCTCGAGTTCTTTGACGAAAGTTTTAATGGCGCAAGCACCAAGATTTTTAATTTTTTACAACAGAAAAAAATGCACTGTGTTGCAGATCTATCCCGAGCTCAGAGGGCATTCTCGAAGACATTACAGAACTTTAGTTTTGAGTGTATTGGTGAAACACAAACCGAAGATGAAACACACATATCCCAAAGCCTGAAGGAATTTGGTAAACTCATTGCGTTGATCGAAGACGAGCGTGATCGCATGGTATGCACAAACTTAGCACACATTAGCAATGCCGTAATCTTTCTCTCCGACAAAATAAACTCACGACACTAAAAAAATGCTTATCAAAATTTAATTCTCGGTCTGTCTAGTGGACAACAATAATAATAATAATAATAATAATAATAATAATAATAATGGAGATCTATCTATGGTACTCAAAGTTAGTTTTTTTCTCTAGTGTTTTTTTGCTCACCGTCTCTTTTTCACAGTACACACAGTTATTTGTCCATCTTTTGCCACACAAAAGCTCACTCGAAATAAAAAAAAAACACACACACACGTTTTTAATCAATTTATTTATAGTTTTACCTACTTTCGAATAACACTTTTATGCCTTGTGCTCAAATTTTTCCACAAGTAGAAACAACTTTTATTAATTCTTCTTATAATGCTAAATTAATATACGAAAATACTATATGAAACTAACTTTTGCTTTCTCGTAATAAATGGCAGCAAATTCACTTTATTATTGCAATTCACAGAGGAATGAATATTTTTTTTATAGTATTTTCAATAGTTAAATTCAATGATTAAGTAACTTAGCTATTGTAATATAAGTAATGAATTATTGTAAATCTTTACTCTTTGATATATGATTGAGTTTTTTTTATCTGCTATTCAGTTTTATGATGATTATCTCGGAGGAATTGTACAAAAGCTATCTAAATAAATTTAAATTGTAGACTCTAGACGTTTTTTTTATTTGAAAATAGAATACAAGATATTTTTTTCTTTCTTTATTCTTTACTTCTTTGATTTTGTTTTAATTCATTTACTTTTTGTGTGTATTTTTTTTTTTTTTTTTTTTTTATTACGACTTTGATAAAATTACATTTGTTAACTTTAGTTGTTAAATTATACAAAAAATTAAATACCTAGTACAGTGTATAACTTTGAAAGTTTAGCCAACGTTTCCATCTTTTTATTATTCTGCATAGATTTGTAGAAGATATGAATAATAATGACAATAGTGTGATATTGGTTAAAGTAGCATATTTTTTATACCACATACTCATTTTATTTAATTACATATAAATTCTCTTAAATTACATACATTGTTATATTATCTTGTATTATGAATGACAACGTTACGATTTAAAAACGAAATAAAACAATTTTTTTCTAGTTGGAACGCGCATACGATCAAATCATACTGCCTTTAGAAAAATTTAGAAAAACACATATAGGCGGAGTTAAGGTAATTTTATTTATCTATTTAAATGCCAACTAACTGGTATAAGCAATATATTTTTAAAATAAAAGAGAAAATATGATTTTTAGGAGGGAAAGAAAAAGTTTGAGAAACAAACGGTTAAATTTTGCCAAAGCCAAGAGCGTTATTTGAACCTTTCAACTAAAAAGCAAGACAATGTTCTTCAAGAAGTAAGTAGTTGAACGCATATTAAAATGTAAAATTAAAATTCTTTTAAAATACGTGTCTAATCATGTTTTTAGTAAAAATTGAATATAAATTCAGAAATAAATATTTTATGTTTTAAATAATTCATACAAAAATTTATACTAAGAAAATAATTTTCCGCAATCTTTTTTTAAGCTATTTCAAAGTTAGTTTTTTAATTTTTTACGCATTTACATAAGAGTTTTATATCAATTCAGCCGACTAAGAATTTTCTATATTTAATTCTGTCAATTCATAATAATTATAACGTGCCCAAAATTTCGTTATTAATTAATTTCTTTTTTTTCGATTGAATTTTAAATAGGCGGATGCGACACTGGATATGGCCGAAAGGCATTTTTGTCAAGCAAGCTTAGAATACGTCTTCTTATTACAAGAGGTACAGGAACGCAAGAAGTTTGAATTTGTTGAGACAGTACGTATGCCAAATACATATATCCATATCTATATATGTATGTATATATGTACATATGTATATAGATATATTGCGTGCAATGTTATAAATATTATGAATGTAAAATAATTCCATCATTTTTTTCTTCTTCTAGTTATTGAGTTTTATGTTTGGTTGGCTTACATTTTATCATCAAGGCCACGAAGTCGCCAAAGATTTCAAACCATATATGACTGAACTACAGCTTAAGATACAAAAGGTAAGTTGAATCACATTTTTTAACGACTTGTAGATACTAAATATTTACTTAAAATTGGAGAGAAAATCATTATTTTGAATTAAACAAGCTGCGTTTATTTTACAAAATAATTAAATAAAAATGGTGTTGGATCAAAAAAAAGAAAGCTTTTAATTTAAAGCTTTTAACTTACAAATTAACTTACAAATACTTTATAATTAAATTTATTACATGCATCATAATTGAAAAAGTTACCAAAACTTTTATTTAGATATTTGTGTTTATAAAAATGAGCCCTTAAAAATAATTTTTTTTTTTTGTTATTACATTATTAATTAAAGTACAAACTAATTAAAAGTTTGCTAATAAATAACTGCTTGCTTGTTTACTTACAACTAATTTTTAATTTTGCGTGTGTGTGTGTTTTATAAGACTAGAGAGAATTTCGATGCTACGCGGGATAAGACAGAGTCGCTTATGAATAAAATGAAGGACGTAAAGAAGGTATGTACCTAGATTTTGTTATTTTAATTCTTTGTTGTGTCATTAATAAATTATAATTATTAATTTTAATTTAAAAATCTAAGTAAAAACAAAGTAGCTAATTTATTACTGTATTTGTTAATAAAATTATTAATAATTATTAAAACTATAAAACAAAATATAAATTCATAAAATTAAAAAAAAATTAATATTTATTCATTTTATATATGATCTTTTAAATTATTTTTTAGTCTGCCATCGAAAGCGGGCCTAATAAACTCTACAGTAGAGAAGGTTACTTGTTCCTTATGGAGAAGAGTAAGTCATAATTTTAATTTGTTAATTACATTCAACTTTTGTGTTTTTAACTGTCTCACTTCGAATGCATTTTCCCTAATCCAATTTCACAAAATATAATTGGCATCTCTATTTCGCGATTAGTAATTGTTCACGCATAGGAGTCATTTATAAACGAGCAAAGTTAACTCACAAGTAGCTTAAAATTTACATAAAAATAAACAATTTATAATATTAAATGTAGAATAGTTAAGTGTATAAAAAAGCGGAAAGATATCGCGAACTATTTTTTCAGAGGCTTTTGGAACCACTTGGACGAAACAATACTGCACATATCAAAAAGATAAAAAGGAATTTACTATGATACCTTATAATCAGCTCACAGGCAAATTTGTAAGTTTAATGACCTTGCACAAAAATTAATTTCTTTTCAAAAAATCGCATGCCACATAGTAAACTAACAATCATTTTTCTTCTTCCCTTAATAGAGCAGTAAAGATAATTTTACTTTGGCATCCTGTGTTCGACGTATGTCTGAGTCAATAGAGAAAAGATTTTGTTTTGATATTACTGCAGTTGGAAGGTTAGTTTTTACGTAAAACTTCAAAACTTCCCGTGCATCTTATTAAATTTCCTTATTTTAATATTTATTGGCATTCTTCTTAAATGTTATGTATGTTAATGTAATTCAAAAATATTTTTATGTTTCTAAATGTTTTAACCATTTAATATTCTAGTAAATAAAAGTTATAATAAGACTAACAGAAATACTACTTGATAAATGATATTTTTTATATTAAAAATTAAATATTTATTTATTTACGTGTATTATAATCATAATAATTTTTCAGGACTGGTATTGTATATACATTTCAAGCTTTATCAGAAAACGATAGAAAAGCTTGGATGGATGCAATGGATGGACGAGAACCTGTAAGATATAATTATCTGTTCTACATTATTTTATTTATTATTTTTTGTCAAGCTTTTAACCAATCTCTATTTTAATAGGTTCCTGCTTTGCAAGGTCCATTAGCAAAGCCAGACGAAAATGTGATTGACGCAACTGGTCTACTGTTTATTTCAAAATGCATAAAAGTGTTAGAAGATAGAGGTAAATTATTAAAATAATGCTTGTTTTGATATAATATTTATAACCAATATACAATAATGTAATTTTTATAGGTTTAGAAGAGCAAGGACTCTATCGCGTAGTTGGTGTAGCTTCTAAAGTAAATAAACTACTTGCAATGGGTCTTGATAGAAGGAAAATGGAAAAATTAAATCTAGAACATCGTTATGAATGGGAGAGTAAAACAATCACTAGTGCGCTAAAGACTTATTTGAGGACTCTTTCTGAACCTCTTATGACTTTTAGATATTATGATAGCTTTATCGCAGCAGCAAGTAAGTTTTCAATATGTTAATTTCATTAATTATACAATAATAATTGATGAGTCTAAATATTATTTTATTTTTTGTAGAACAAGAATCAAAGGAATTACGTGTCAACGATATACATGTACTAGTATATCGCCTTCCTAAGCCAAACTGCAATGTTCTTATACTACTTATTAATCATCTTCGCAAGTAATTATTTAGATCATTTATTTATTTATTAATTTTGATGAGTCATTTGTCAAAGTTTTGTTACCCTGATAAGTGAAAAGATCCATTTAATTTATAATTATCTTAGTATGATTTTATTTCTATTACTTCATTGTTTATCAATAATAACATTTATTTATTATTTTTTTTAATAATGAAATTTTTATACTTTTGAATTTTATTTGAGAAAGCATATTAAACTTTGTGTTTTTACAGTCTTGTTCTATTTTCTTAAATATGAATATTTGATTTTGTATTAATTATAAATGTGTAATATAGTTTCCAAATATTCTTCAAATTTAAATTTTTAGTCTAAAATATACTTTAATTTTTTGTACAAGAGAGTTAATTTCTAAAATTTCCAATTTAGGGTTGCTAAGAAATGTGATAAAAACCTCATGACTGTTGGAAATCTGGCAGTATGTTTTGGTCCAACTCTATTACGACCTGAAGAGGAAACAGTAGCTTCGATTATGGATATAAAATTTTACAATATTGTGGTGGAAATATTAATCGAAAATTGCGAACGAATAACAGCAGGTCCACCAACAGAAGGACTAAATACGGGTCAGAACCTCGCAATAACAAGTTCACAACATCCAGAAGATAAAGAGGAAAAACCACAGCCACCACAACAACAGCAACAAGGTGTTACATTAAACGGAGCTGTTCATATGCCATGTTATTCGGTGCACACTGTGGTACCAGCTACTGTACAGGTAACGTTTCTACAAATGTTAATGTCTTGTATTTTCAGATGCTAAAACTAATATTTTGCATTATTATTATTTGACATAAAATATTTAATATTTTCCATACAAATAAACGGATATTGTTTAATATTTTTTAGTAGTATTGGATAATTCAAATAATATATGTGTATAATATGAACTGTACACTAATGTCATTAATTTTTCATGAAGAGTTTAATCAATTTACACAAAACTTTATTTAATATTTTCATGAAATCAAGTCAGTGAATCAAAACAATCAATTAAATATAATTTACTTCAAACATTAAGTCATACATGAAAAAGAATTGATTGTTAATTATTTTTAAGGTCTTGTATCAGTGATTTAAAAGTTACATGTTTACAAAGACATATATATTAAATTTTATTTATAAAGATTTTTTTATCGAATTATGATAACGTAAATAAACAAATTATAAGCAAAAACGTATATATAAATTATATTTGTAGTATTAAATATTGCAAATGTTTGTTCAAGGAAAGATATCAAAAGTATTAATAGAATAAAAACAATTGTTTACGGAAATTTATCATAAAATTTATATTTATTAAATTATTTATTTGTTTATTATACATTTTTAATTGATTCAAAAAGAAAAATTTTTGTTAAAAAAATGTTTATATTTATTAAACAGGAAATATCAAGATCTTATTACGACAGTTCATTATCTGTTGGTACTAAAACACCGTTAATTGATGCGGATCAAAAAAATGGCGAAGATTATCAAGAAACAGAACATCCTAGTCATCGATTGCCCATGTTTGCCGACAGTCATATCGGACGTTTAAAAAATCGCAATACTAATTTTATGTACCACTCGACTGAAAGAGGTATACATAAACGTAATTAAATTTTATCTAATAATCAAAATATCTTACATTCTAGTATCCATATTATTACAAAATTTGTATTAATGTTTCAGTTTCAGGTAGTGGAAACACGAGTAGTTCTAGTGAATCAATAGCTAGTGATCCACCACCATATGTTAGTACTGGTGTACCTGTTAAACAAAAACGAGATTCTATGTTGGTCAACACTCATTTTAGTTATCCAACTCGAAGTAATCCAATAATGTCTTTGTAAGTATATGTATGAATAAATAGTCATTTTAATTAAAATTGTGGTTTAAACTTTTTAATAATTGGTAATCTAAATAATTTTACTTTTTATTTTAATATAAAATATAATTATGAAATAAATATCAATATTAATATAAAAAATATATACATAATAATCAGTTCAAAGTTTTTTAAGTAATTATAAAGTAATTATATATAAAGTGAATATATATCTTAAAAAATATTATTCAAAATATTATTTTGCTATTTTAGTTCATGTATTACTCATAAAAATTAGATACATAAAATTTTGAATTTTTTTAAAAGAACATAAAAAGAAACTTTTTTTTTAATATTTACAGAGTAAATACATCACCTAGTAGTGGTCGTTCCAGTCCTGGCTCAGGAATTTGGTAAGTTTAATACAATCAGTTTTTTGCATTATGTAAAATATCGATAATAAAATTTCTGATATTTTATTTTAAAGGAGAGTACGAACACTTTATGCTTGCATGGCAGAAAGTGTTGGAGAATTATCATTTGAACCGAATCAGATAATTACAAATGGTAATGATTTTTATAATTAAATATATTTTTTAAATAACTCATAAGAATTTATTCTTAATAATTATTGTATTGAACATTTGGATTATATTTTAACAGAAGATATTCAATATTTAGTCATTTTGTTGTTAAATATAAAAATTATTGAGTTAATTTATAAATTATCCAATCAGTAAATATGAGTCAATAATTAAACTATCAGTAAATAATTAAAATCAGTAATAACTGAGTCCAATAATTAAACTAGAATATATGTAATAAATTAAATGTCTACAGCAGTACAAAAATATTATTTAATTAACTTGGAATGTAAACATTAAGGATAAATTCTTAATATTTTCTTTATATATTCTATACATTCATAATGTTCAATATAATACATTATTTTTACTTAAGTTTACATATTAAAAAACAAATATTTTTTTCTTGCATAGTGCAACCTTCGAGTGAGCCAGGGTGGTTGGTTGGTACTTTAAATGGTAAAACGGGCTTGATACCGAAAAATTATGTTGAACAATTACCGTAATGAAAAGTCAACCTCTGGAAATGATGATTATATATTGATGCTCCTGTTGACCACGTGGCCACCAGCATTCCCTCTTACACATTCCAGCAAAGTGCACATTCCGCATTTACCAATTTAGCACTTAGTGGAAATTTTTTATATAAATACGTATACAAAAGCTTTGATTTTCGGCTTTACTCAAACAACACTAGTACATATAGCCAAGATCACGAAAATACATATTGTCGTTAGCATCTAGCTGTATTTTTTCTACCTGAGGAATCGCGTTTTGGTTCCATTTTAAATGCTTTTTGCAATGATATACATAAGATCGTCAATAATTTAAATGACTGTTTATCGAACAATTTGTTATTTGTCGAATGGAGAAGTCTTTTACACAAAAGTTTATAATTGTATCCCATTTTTTAGGGAAATTTAGTCAATTATGCATATTATTTATAAATACATATATATAAATATAGATTTATAAACATACGCATATATATATATACATACATACATTATATATATATATATATGTATATATACATGTATATTTGTATGGTATAAATATATATACATGATTTCAAAAAAAAATTATTCTCAAAAATTCTTAATTTATATATACAAGCTTTTAGAAATGCTCTTTTGTGTACATATATGATTTGTAATTTGTATACAAATTAAGTTGATTTATTGTACATAACCGGTAAAAATACTAGTGACTACAGTGAATTTTATGGTTGCTGTTTTTATTTCGTTCCGTCAAGTCTGTTATGTGTAATTATTAATGGAAATATAAAGTGGCTATTTGATTGCAAAGCTTAATGGTTTTTTGTTATTATTTTTAAATACCTTACCAATAGTATTTGTTGTGAAACTTTAATAGCAGATAAAATTTTAGGTTAATCAACGAATGTATGACATCATTTTTTAGTATTTTTAAAAATGTATCAATTTTTGAGAAATAAATGTTTATATACAATAAATTTATGAATGTAATAAAAATTTGTCTTGTTGGTGAAAATTTATTTAATTCAAATTATTGTAAAATGTATTGACTATAATATTATTTTAAAACCTATGCACATATTTTGTTTGTATAATTAATCCACTTTGAGTTTATTCAAACGATTTTATTGCATCAGCTTCTATTTTACTGATGTTTAAAAAATTTTTATAATATTTTTTAAGAGAAAAATTGTATGCTGAAGAAAACATTACAACTGTAAGTATCAAATGTAAAATTAAAAAGTTAAAAAAAGTTTTAAATAAAACTTTCAAAATTTATTCTTTGTAGAATACTGTAACAGATTTTAGAAAAAAAAAATAATTACATGATAATTAAATTAAGACTTTTTATCCTGTATTATTGGAACATTAAAAAATAATTGAATAAGTAAATTTAATTTAAATAAAAAATTATTTAAATATTAATATATTTTAAAAATATTAATAGCATCAAGAATATAATACATACAATTTTTTATGATTCCATTAAAACAAACATTAAATAAATGTTTAATGGCATGATTAAGTATGTATGAATCTATAAAATATGTAGTTATAACTTTTATTGAATTTTTTTATTACAATAAAGATTATTAACAAAGTGTATTCTTTTATGTAGAATAATAATTAAAATCTCTTTTTTATGAGTTTTTGATTAAGTTATTTTACAGGGATAATTATTTGCAATGTGCAATACAAAAAAAAAAAAAATGAAACGAAACTTTCTAAAGATCAAAGTAGGAAATTCTGGATATTAAATTTCAATAAATATAAACCATATAATCATTTTAAAAATAAAAATGAGTTAAATTTGATGGTTTCGTCAATGACTAATGTCAATGTACATTTTATGAGAGTGATAAGTTAGTTTCTCGCGTAAAATAAAAAGTTTCCACGGAAACATTCTCGAATCGTGAATCGTGGAGGTAAGTTTTTTTTAATTTATTAACATTTAATGGTTTGTTATAAGTTTATTTTCAAAAAATACCAAAGGAATACACGTTTTCAATCGTGAAATAGAAGGTAGGAGGTCTCGGTTATGCAACGACCGCAATTTTCCACCGCAGGAATTGAAAAAAAATGTCAGGGCACGTTGGAAGTAATAGAAAATAGCCCGTTTCCTGCGACGAGGAAGTTTGCCGAGGAGAAAATCTAGGAAAGGAAAGGCCTTGAGAGTCCGAGTCTAGGGCAAAAAGTGTTTTATAGTTTTTTTGGTCGGTCAAAAAGTCGCGGGCCCAATTTTTGCAGATGGTGCAGGCCGACAAAAGGCGCGCCCATTGGTTAGCCCCGGATCTGCGCAATAGCACACCTGGTTACAGTTCCGCGTACCAGGGTGCATGTGTTTCGCGTGCGGCGCATTCCGCTATTGACCGCGAGACCGGGACTTTGGTGGAGAAGCGGACCGCGAACTGGTCGCCGGAGCGCACCCGGGACGCCGATTGGCCGAGGAGCGCCGGAAAGTCGAGGGAGGCCATCGATCGCCGCCGCCACCACCGCTGCCGTCGCCGCCGTTGCCGCCGCCGCCGCAGCGCTTCCAGTTCCACAGCCGCAGAACAACACGACGACTACGACTACGACGACGACGACGACGACGACGCCGCGGCAGCAGCAGCGGACACCGTCCACCGCCGTCGCACACAAGCGCAGTCTCCGCGTGTGTGTACCCCGTGCCGTACCTTCACGTCGCCCACCGTCCTAGCGCCGCGACGACAAAGAGCGCAAGGAGCGCAAAGAGGGGAAGGAACGCCCAAGCGACAGGCGGACGGACCGACGGATCGACCGAGAGACCGCGGGGATTCAGTAGCGAGTCGGTGGCGTGCTGGAGGGCTTTTTTGGGCGGTTTTGTTTTGCAAAGAGCGAGGGCAAACTGGCGGCAGCGAGGGCGGCGACGGGGACGTCAAAGCCGGCCGAGCACCTTCACGCTCTCGGGGTCTCGCTCAGCGCTGCGGCTCTCTCCCGTCGGCTGGCCAGCACAAGGTAACGTACTTAACCTCCAAATTAAAAGGCGAACGCGGAGATTAACGAGACGACATGACAATCGTGTGTTGGTACACACGCATACGCGCGTACCCAGCACACCAACGTATTTAACCTATACGTGTGCAGCTGTACACACCCAAACACACACACACACACGCGCGCACACACACAACCACGATCCGGCTCTTTATTTCTCTGGTATACACCTCTACATCTGCATCTGTCTCTCTTTCTTCTTGCAATTGCTCGCATATTTTTTACACATTTACCTAGTGATACGAGTGTGGGCGCCCATATATGCACGCCCACGACCCGTGGACGTGTGTACATACACTTTTGTGCGCACATATTTTTTACAATAAAAAAAAAAAAAAAAAAAACTTACAAGCCAAGCACGCGAGAGGAGAGTGACGCGGACAAGCCGAACGAGTCGCAGCATTCTCCGTCTCTCTTTTAGATACATTTTTTCTTTTTTTTCATGCCTTACTTTTCATGCTCGTTCGTTCATCATTTTGTTTTAATGATGCGGTTTTTACAATAAATTTGGAGCTAAAGAGATTGACGGCGGCTGCCTCGTAATGCTAGTTTATATCGGTTGCAGCAGTTTTTTCATTGTTAAAGCAGAGGCTGTATATATCTATCCATCTATCTATCTATCTTTCTGACGTAACCTCAACACCCTTGGGCATCTTGCAAATTAATTTCTCACTTTTTACCACGGGTTTGTACGAAGATGCTTTGCCATCGCTGTGTTTTTTAGTTGATTTACCTCCGTTTGATTTACCCCGTTGATCCTCCTTTGGAACACTTTCAATAATGCCAAGTAAAAATTCAGCATCAAGATTATTTTACGAAAAATTAAAGTTGCCTCATTGCCTGTTTTAATCAATTGTAAACAAGGGAATTCGTGCACTCGGATACTCCACAAAAGGCACTATCAATATTTAATTTTTTTAAAAATAATTACAGATTTCTTTACTAATTAATTTATTAACTATTATTTGTTGATCGATATTTATAACAATTAGCGCTATTGAAACAAACATTACATCATTTTTAGGCTAGCTTTTAATTAACACATTGATTTGCATAAATTTTATGTATTCTCAAGCTAATAGCTTGGGTAAATAACTGAAATTCAGGTTACATAATGAAAGGAGCTATTGTAATTGCATATTGTAATATGTTTCATTATAAACTTAGTTTATGTGTAAAGTATGACTAAATTTAATACTTTTTTTTTTTTTATTATCAAGCTTCATTATTCCTTTCTATTTAGTCAATAACAATGTAATTAATATATAAGCCAAAATAAAGATTGTACTGTTTTTTCATTGTTTGCTCAGATACTTTTATCTTATATGAAGATATGGAATATATTAATTAGTTTTAGTTTTTTCTTTCTTTTTCTTTATTATTAAGTCAATTTAAGGTTGCATCTAAATATAAATAATATTGCAACATCTGTTGTTTCTATTATTATTTTTTTTTTTTAAATATTGTAAAATATATTTTAAATATTTCAGAGTAAATTTTCATATGAAACAAGTAATTAATATTGACTAATAAATGCATTCATTACACTTGAAATAATTTAATAATAATTTAGCAATCAAAAGGATCAAAAGCTTACATAAAATTAGTGATTTGACATTTGTATGTTTCAAAAGCATAAATTTTTTGTTTTAATATAGAGTGTATTAATTAGCTGCTGCAACTGAAGTTATTCTAACTGAAATAATTCCTTATTTCAACCTTTACGTGATTGCTTGTCTTAAAAAAAAGTAATATACATGCTTTTAAAATTTTTATATTCAGCTTTTTATTTGATAAACATTTTTTCTTAATACATTCTATTTTTTTTTTTCGCACGCCCAAATACCATTCTTTCAGGTCAAAAGAGTTTGTTTGTTATGTAAAACAACCTAGTGCAAAAAGTATATAAGTTTACAGTTTGCGTTTCGGTATGTCAATGTAGTTTGTGTTGTGCTCTAGTTGATAAATGAAAAAGTTGAAGTATACACTAAAACATAGTATTGTAAAACGTTAAAAAAAAAAAATGAAAAATATAAAGTTTACTGTCGGTGCCATCAAAATAAGTACAGTCTGTAAATCAAAAAAAGTTATCGGGAGAACAGTTGGTTTGAAAAAGTACGTGAGAGTAAAAAGTTAAAGTCCGAGTATGTAAAAGTAAAGCGCGAGTTTGAATTATCGAGTTCAATAAGAGAGAGAGCACGAGAAAAAGTTTGACGTGTCGACATGTTCATAGAAATGTTTTCATGCGTTACAACTTCAAGAGCGAATACCGCATGGGCTCTTTTTGACACAGGTAAGCCCAGCCAGCCACCTGCTGAGTGTGGCTTAGAGTCACAGTTCAGTGAGTACTTAAATTAGACTTTAACACCAAAAAATAAACCATCTATAGCTCAAAGTCATAGATTTGACTATCATCAATCTTGTGATTTTGTGATTTTGTACTTCATAAAGTAGTACAAGCCGAACGCATCACTCATTGTTCTTCCCTATTCATAGAGCTAAAAAATCTGGTGACTTGTATAATTGCATATTAAAATTGAATAATAAATTGCAATTATAAAAACTAATAAGTTCAATTTTTATTTACATTAAGCATTTGATTAGAGACCTTGGATCTTATTAAATTTAAATATATATTAATTCCAATAAAGATATATTAATTGATAAAGTTCTTTAGATGCAATACAAGTATTCTGTTACAAGTGTAATTACAATTACTCATATATGGTCTCATTGTTAGTGAAACATAAACTTCATTTA
Organism: Eupristina koningsbergeri; assembly: GCA_018907245.1. NCBI lineage: Eukaryota > Metazoa > Arthropoda > Insecta > Hymenoptera > Agaonidae > Eupristina > Eupristina koningsbergeri. Next base: position 317,377 of record JACCHV010000118.1, read on the forward strand.
AGATAATTATAAAGTAAATTAATATAACCTATAAGTGTGTACAATATGTATACTGGTATGCATAAATTATACATACTATTATACATGTTATTGACAAACTATTTAAAACAAAGAGAATTTTCATCTTTTTTCAGTAACATGTGTTACTTAACAATTTTGAAAATATGTTTTTACAAATTTTTAATGATTTTAATCTTTTTTTTTTCTTTTTGTAAGAAAAAGATTTTTTAGATTTTTATCAGAGTATCATTTATTACATTGTAATTACTACACTTTACTTAAGTATGTACACTGTACTATTTTTTTTTTTATTAATACATTCTTTGTTTTATAAATCATTATATACATTATTTTATAAAAGTTTGGTGTAAATAAATGTTTATGATACATGTAATAATCTTCATCTTTATTTTTAATAAAGGTTCCATCTTTTGAAAAATAAAATTTCATTGAAAATGTTATATGTAATATTGTTAACCTGTTATGTAGATAGTACATAATCCTTGGAATCCTATACTGTAGTAATAAACAAATTAACATGTTATTGTACCAGTTTTTCGAGCTTTCATTTCCAATGACTCAATTAAAAAAAACGCACTTTTCTCGGTGTTAAGTAAAGTGACCAAAATATAAGTAACTCAAAACTAGACAATAATTTCCAGTGGCTTATTTACAGGCTGAACTAGCTTAATGACAATGTCGGATTCTGGTTCCGAGAGCTCCTCCTCGGATAGTAACAACGAGGAGCGGGCTGGAGCCACAACTCCAGAAGGTTCAGCATCTCCACAATCGCGGTGCCATTCTAAATCACCAAGTACTGACCATGATTCGTCAGCTTCGGGTCCAGCATCTCCAATGTCTGGACCAGCGTCCCCAGGATCTGGTCCTGCCTCACCAGCCTCAGGACCAGGTTCTCCAACTTCAGGGCCAGCTTCACCAAGCACCCAAGCTTCTGGACCGGCTTCTCCAGAAGAATCTCAGAATTCAGGACCAGCATCCCCGGCCTCGGCTCAGATATACCCCAAATCACCAGCCTCAGCACCATCGTCACCTAAATCACAAGATCCTGACTATGGGCCCGCGTCGCCCAAATCCGACAGCGAAGACGAAGAAGAAATGGCCTCCGATCGTAGTTCATGTCCACATTCACCCAAAAATTTCCATTACGAGGAATCAAACTCAGGGGATGATTCTCATCACCAGTCCGAAACTGGCAGAAGTTCTGTGAGATCGGCGCAATCTGGTGATCGTTCAAGTCCAACCTCTGGTGGATGTCCCCACATCGAAGATCCTGCATCACCTAAATCATATATTTCTGAACCAAACTCACCTAGGTCGAGGCAAAGTGGTTCCAGGCATAGTTCACCCAAGTCACACACTGGGTGAGTCATATAAATTTCTTTATTTATCGATTTTCCATTACTCGTACCACTTATACCGTACATGTACCATAATTACGATGTTTTATTTTGAGTCCTATTTATTAATGGCTAGTGCCATAAAAACGATTGTGCACTTGAATGGTAAAACATAAAAATCAATATTTTAATATTACATATTTATGATGCCTGTCAGAATCAATAAACTTAATATAAAATTTCTATGAACTACTTATTTTATTGATTATATAACAAATGCAGTGTAATAATGTTGATTAACACCACGCATTATGACTGTTACTTTCACTTACAATAGTCTAACAAATAAAAGCAATTAAAGAGTGTAATTACTATTTCTAAATATATTTATCCTAATGGTAAAATATTTTTATAGAAATTGAACAATTATTTGTAAATAAAAAAAATTGGAAAATGGTTTTAATAGTTTTAAGTTTCTATTTTTTGATTTATTGTTTTTAGTATTTAAAATAATTTATCCAGTTTATTTGAAATATAAATTTTTTTTAATAGCTTAATATTCCTACTTAAAAATAATTATTAAATAATTACTTAACAGTTTAATAGTGTAAAATATATTTTTAAACTTGATATAAAGAGTGTTATAAAAGTATAATTTTCAATTGTATAGATTTTGTTTACACTGTTAGTTTTTTAAACAAATTTCTATAAAAGTTCATGTAAGTATTGTACAAATAAAAAATCGTAAACATTGCATTGTGAAATTTTGATAAAATAAAAATTCATTGCGTGATTGTATTCTAGAAATCTTCTCTTTTTTTTCTTATATATCAATGGTAAATTATTTTTAAATTCAATAAATGAATCGGTGTGTTTTACCAAGATTTCACATATATTTTAATGAATCAACAAAAAGTCCCAAAACCGAATCGAATCGCGTGAATCATAATCAAACCCTTTTCGTTCCTCAGCTCCGGGCGCAGCACACCAAAATCACCGCGTAGTCCTTCTAAAAGACAACCAAGATCACCACCTGCCCCGGTCGCGCACATAACTCATGACAACGACTATGATATGGATGGCGAGCAAATTTCTGATGCCGAGATGGACCCCGAGGATAGCAACGAACGTGCCAAAGTCTCCGGGCAGGAAGTGGCCCAACTCTCACACGGCGAGGACCTCTCCGACGTGTCGGACCTCGACAGCACGGAAGAGGACGCCCCTGGAGAGGCGTTACCGGCGACGGACGACCACCACCAGCACCAAAACTCACGCCCGGACAAGCAAGAGCTGCCGGTTCTCAACTCTCACGAGACGACGGAGAACGGGCCAAGTCTTCTTAGGGCGTCCGACGATAAATTCAACGAGGAAATCAAGAACAATAAGGCGGAAGTTACTAGCGCCACCAACACTGCCCTCAATGACGAGCCAGAGCAACTTGACTTTGAGGCTGATGGTCAGTGGAAGGATGTGAAAGAAGACGGCGAGTCCGAGCTCAAGGAAATTAAGGACGCTAAAAAGAACGATGCCAATTGTGCTGAACCTGTCAAGCCTAAGGAACAGATGAATAAGGATAAGGATAAAGTTATCAAGGATAATAAATTAAAGGTAAATCAAAACCCTTTGATAATAAGAGCATTTTTATACATATTGCATAAAATGCTTATAATTTTTTAAAACCACCATACTTATTTATACTTATTGATACTTTGGCATTGTGTAATTTTTGTTTGCATAAGAAATTTTTAATTATTATGCGATCATTTCTCTTCAATTGTGATAAAAATAATTGAATTTATCTTCTTTTTTTTCTCCTTTTTTTTATCGTAATCGTAAAATATATTGGGTTGTTCGATACTAAATAAATTTTATGAATTGTTATTCATTATAAAATTACAAATGAAAATTACTTTTAAAAATTATTATAGAAAATGTAGTAAAATCGATATCAAAAGCGGTTTTTTAATAACTCGATAAAAAATACAAAGAATGGATATAATTACATAATTATGTATGATTCTTTGTTTCATGTTTTTATAAATTTACAACTTTCTAAATAATCTATAAGCTATTAAATTTTTTTCTTTTATAATTATACGTTGAAATTTTATTCATTTTTAATTGGATGGTTTAAATGTTACTAGTAACTTACTACTGTCGTCAGTTATCTACTTCATTCCTTATCTTATTTGAAAATTCCCTTATATCGTTCATACAATAAGCAACTATTTCATTATTTATATGTACGTATTTTGATCAACAACACTTTAAGAACTATAGGTCATAACGGAAAACTGAGAGCATTCATTAATATGTGCTAGGGAATATAGTGAATTAACTCATTCATTTTTGTGGTGTTGTGTGGTTTTTTTTTTTTTTTTTTTTTTTTTTTTCTCTCTCCAACTGTGTTCGTGTAACCACCACCCGTTAATAAAAAGTGTACTAAGAAATAACTAATGAACCGGTGTGACATTCTAGACGAAGATAAGCGGAACAAAATTCAAGTGACATGAATCCCCACTCCATCACTTATTACACGACGAGGAACTCATTTAACGTATTATATTCAATGAAAGAATTTGTATTGTATTATAGCAGCTTTAAAATAAAGAGATGTGTTAAAATAATAATTCAATATGGCTTTGATAAAATTCGAAGCTTTATTTGAACGTGTGTAAAGACAATTATTTTTTAACTTCTTTGAGATTATAGGATATTCAGATCATTGATTTTACGCACGGGTTAAAAATTGTTTATACTTTTAAAAAATTTATTGGTTTTAAAACAGGATATAATTTCTCATATTTTGTAAAAAGAAGGAAAATTGTAACGTGATTTAGTAAATATTGTAGGAATATATATGCACATTATAAAATGTCAAATGCAATCCAATTTATTTTAGTACATTCACATTTCAATTTTTTATGGAATACCTTTATAATTTTCAAATTAAATTTATACACTTTGTCATTTTGTGATGGTTAAAAAAATACTTTCATATAATGGTACAAATATTAAAGAAAATATGAAATCTGAAACAAGATAAATATTTGAAGCTTTGCCTATTTATTTATTGTTTATCAAACGATTTTCGCACAATTTTATTGAATTATAATTATTTATGTTACCGTTGTTGTAAAGATGAAAAAACTACGTGCACAAACTCCAACTGGCACAAAATACATAAAAATTAGATTAAAATTAGATGAATTTATCCTGTACGAACATTTAATCAACATTTTATTGTACCAATTCAGTCTTTGGATCATAAAATTAGTTTTTGCATTTGGTATTTTATTTCACCACCAATCCCAAGCCTCTATCTTGATGTTTGAAATTCCAGCCGAAAGAGAAAGAAAACACGCGAGAAGCTGGTGAAATAAACGACAAGGAGGATCACAAAGAGGATGGCGAAAAGGTCGAGTCAGAGTTGGAGGAAGGCGAGTTGAGCGACGGCGACGAGGCTAGACCCGAGGAGACCGAGCCTCGCCCCGTGTGCCGCTTCTACAACCGGGGCCAATGCACCTGGGGTGTGAGCTGCCGGTTCCTCCACCCTGGAGTCACCGACAAAGGCAACTACACGATGTTCGATATGGTGCGACCAATGGCCTACCCGCCACCCCCTCACCCACCAGGTCCCCACGAGTTCCGTCCCCACATCGAGAGGCCGCCCATGGCGAGGCCCCCCATGCCAGGATACGGACCGCCCGTACCCCATCACCCGCCCAAGACCGACGACGCCGTTTCCGAGAGCGCCTGGGAGAGAGGTCTGAGACACGCCAAAGAGGTCAGTGCTTAACACCTCACCACTGGATTTTCATGCTTATCGCAACAAATTCATTGGTACACTGAAAAAAATTGTTTCCCTTATCGTGGGTAAATTCATGACTTCACAATCATATGCCGAAACCTCTATTTGTTTTCAACTAAAGAACGAAACGTTAAGTCAATCGCTCATTGTGATTAATACCAATGCCAACAATTTTATCGTTAAGTGCTGCCATTAGAAATACAAAAATCTTTTTCAGTGTATTTTGAAAAAGTTTTTATATGGACATTTCTCTTTTCCTTTTTTTCTTTCTTTTTAGTTTGATTGCATCTTGTAGTTTTTATATACGTTCGTTCTGAGTCTATGTTAAAATCAAAAAGCACTTTATCATTTTTTTTTTTTTTTTTTTTTTTTTTTTTTTTTTTTATGTACATATGAATCAGTTTTTATATTATACTTGAAAAAATTACTGCCGGATCTATTTTAATAAACGAGCACTTGTACAAGTATATAAATGCATCTTTATTGTATGTAAGATATTATTTTTTTTTTTTATTTGTATTTCAGTATATTATTAGATGAAACAGTTTATTGATAGTTATGGACATGTTTTATTAATGTAACTTTTAATATATCATTTTTAATTTATAAAGTCTAAATTATTTAGTGAAACTTTCAAACGCTTGTAATGAAGATTTTTTTTAAATAGTTTTATTATACACTGGCTGTAAATTTTCAATTTCAATTAGATAACATTTTATTTCTGCTAACGTATATTAAATTTCATTATAGTGGAATTAAAATGAAATATGCAGAATATTACTTGGTAATACATGTCTCGTAAATAATGTTTGTAAAAAATAAATAAATTATTTATATAATACATGTAAATCGAATAGTTTGATTGACATAAAATGTAAATTACGAAAACATAAAAAATTTAATTTATATTCATAATTCATTTTTTTTTTTTTATTAAAAACAAAATATTATTAATAATAGACGATCGTTACTAGTCTCTAATGAGTGTGTAAATATATTTTGAGGAAAGGCTGAAACGTTATAGTGATATTTAATTAGTAAAATTTTTTAATAAAAAATTTCAAATTTATTTTATATTTTCCTTCGACGTAGCAGAGTATATACGATATATTTATACTGAATAAGGTTAACGTTGCTGACATACAGATAAATTTCATAAAAATTATATATTTATTGAAATGCTATTTGATTATGAATTTCTATTTTTATGATTTGACAATCAGATTTTTTTTTATACTTGTTTAATGTTATAAATAGATGATAGAAATATACAAGATATTCAACCCATTTTTGTTAATTATAAGTGATAAGAAGATAATTATAATTAATGTGTTTAAATACAAAGTACAAGTGTTCATGTTTCGAGTTCTTTATAATTATTAAAAATTTATTTTGCTGCTAAAATTATTGTAACATTTTAAAAATGAATATTTCCATTCAAATAAGATTTGGGTTAATATAGCTCAGTAAAATTCAACGTGAATAGCCTTTTTTATCTATTTAAAAAAAATTGTATTTTTTATCCTTTTCTTTTCATTTCCTTTATTTCAAATTTATTATATAGATTTGAGAATTTTTTATTTTTGTTTCGCAATAATTTGAGTTTTAATGCAGAATGTATTTGTCGAAAATAATTTTATTTGTTTATTTTGTATTTTTTTCCAATTAATTTATTGTAGTGAATGTATAGATGTATAAAAAAAAATTTACATATCGCTTAGTCTACTAATATTAGACACATCATTTTGAATTTGTAAATTTTTACTTTAGATTCGTAGTCGGCGACCTGCAAAATGGAAGGGGCAGCAAATTTTAAGACTAATTGTAAGATAATCTGTTTAAAGTAGAGAAATAATTTATTTCTTACGTAACTAAGCTTGTTAATGAACCAGGAATTTCACACCCCCTTAATAAAATTACCGTTATTAACTGGGCTTTGCTAAACTGTTCCTAATCTTTATTTAATTTAACATTCACATATAAATGCTAAATCTATATTTAACAGGAGTTCACTGTTACAATATTAAATGCAGTGATGGTATATATTCTTATTAAAAAAAAATGTATTCAATTATTAATATAGCCATGGATCAATATTTAATGCAATAACTCTTCTATCAATATCCGTCAAGATTTTGATAATAAATTTATTATAGAATTTTGTAGATATTATTTATTGGTCTTTGGATTATAATGATTATTATTTAAAAAATTCATTATACAGAGAACTGCAATTTTCTTGTAAAAGTTTTTATTGACTTTCGATAATTATAATACTAAAATGAAAAAGTACTTTAGGAGGTGTGATCTTGAACCTTTTATTAATTATTAATCATACATACAATTTTTTTTTTTTTTTTTTTTAATAATAATAAGCATATTTTTCACTCAACATAAGAACTAAAATGATATGGAGAATTTCATTATTGCCCAATCTCAAACAATATTGATGTATAATAATTAATTTTCATAAGAGACTTGAGGGGGTGATTGAAATGACGTGAAATATAATCCCAGGCAATTACGGGTCGATAATCCCCGAGGAAGATTTATTTACCGACCCAGGATTGTGCACAACGCACGATTACAGGCGTCAATATTTGTAATTCGGCAGATTTCCACCCTTTCGCTTAGTTATGGAATTACTTACGTGATTTTATTGTTAGTGCCTATTTTCGGTGCCCGCATAAAAAACCCACTCAAGTCAATGTTCCTGCAGATGATGAGGAAGGCGAACAAGCGCAAGGAGTCGGACATGGACTTCGAGGAGAAAAAGATGAATCTGAGTATCGGCCAGGACGACCTAGATCGGGAGGCCGGCTATTACGTGAGGCCGGCCAGTCCTGAGCCCCCGGTGGAGAGGTGGCCCCCAGCACGAGAGGCTCCTCCGAGGCGGGGCGCACCCAGGGTCACCCCCGACCACTACACCGGCGAGCCTGACCCTTACTACCACGCCGGCGCGCCACCAGAGTACTACAGGTTTCTTTGCTTGTATAGCCTCCGATCCAAAGCACAGTCCTTTTTTCGCTCGTCCCTTGGTTAATAAGGGGATTGTACTCATTAGAATCCAAAAAATGTTATTAAATATTTATTCGCTAAACAATTTCATTTATGGAATAAGCAGAAGCTGTACAAGTTGCAATAAAACATTTATCCGCGAATTTGTTAAATGATAATAATATACATTCTTTTAGTACACTTTTAAAATGTTTATTAAATTTTATAAGTAAGAATATAAACTTCCTTGGTCTACTTATAAAATGTTTATTAAAGAACGAATTCAATAAAATATCAGTTTCAAGAAAAAAACCAACAACATATGTATGTACACTCCTTTAAATGTCACTTAAATTGAACGTGCAATCTTAATAATTTTTACCGTGATTAAATAAATCTTTTTTGAAAACTGTTGACGACACTTAAGTTTTTAATCGAAAATAATTTACGATGAAATTATTTTTATTATTGTTCTTTTTTTAATCAATTAGCTGTCCGAGATATCTTGAATTGGATTTTCATATTCAGCTAAAATGACATATCCGATAACAAGATTATGGTAATGTTAATTCTCTTTAAAATGTTGTCATTTAAAGAAACAACTATTTTATTGCATCTACTTTGACCGGTTTTCAAATAATTTTTATTTTATGAAATTAAAAAAAAATCGTTTTCACAACAACTGTAATTTTCACAATTCTTGAAACTCTTAATTAATTAACTCTAATAATATATTGGAAATTGTTTGTTTTTTTTTTATTTCAATGTTTTAATCAATAAACTTTTTCTGTAAGATTATAATTATTTTTATATTTTAAGCTTTGCACTATTAAACTTGAAGTTAAGTGACTTTTCAATTAATTATAAATTAGACTTTGAAGATGCATCATTAAAATAATGTATAATGTTCGTTTTGTAGATTTAAAGATATTTCCTTGACACGAACTAATTAAATGAAATATCAAAAAATGAATTGATTTTTTGGATTTAGATGTAGTATATTATTACTCTTAAAAACCAAGAACGTGCACGCATAATTTCGCTAAATGAGAAAAATGGTCTTTCCAATAGTTTTACAATGTTGCAAACATTTATGTAGTAGATTTAAAATGATTTGTGTAACTTTGTGCAAACGATTCCTTCGAATACTTAAAAAAGGTAACCCTTAATAATAATAATTGATTGGTTTGATAAGAAATCTTTTTTTAATCTTCTAATTGTATGTATTTGTATATTTAAATAGTTAGTGTTCGACCATTATTCTCAAAATTAGTCTCTCGCTCTTTCGCTTTCGCTTTTACTCTCTTTTCCCTTCTCGCTCCCACCTGCTCTTATGTATAATCAATATTTTTGCTAGTTACGAAATCAAAATCAGTTGAGTTGTTTCGCGACTGCGAGTCGAAAGGAAGAGCATTTTTTTGTTACTCAATTCGCTTTATTAAACAGTGGATTTTCCTCTCTTTTCTCTCCTTTAATTTTCAACGATTATTTTAAAAATATTACACGCGTAAAGCAATTTGATAAAATTTTCACGAATAAACATTTTCATTTTACGGTAATTGCTGCAGTGACTTGTGCAATTGAAACAAGAATTTATTCCACGATTGATTTTGAAACGCAAAGAATTTGATTAAAAAAGCAAAGCGTCTAATGTTTCTCTTCCGATTGCTCGTCTTTTCCCCCGAGGCAATAACCCTCGTGTCGCAATGTCTTGACTTTTGCGCTCGTCTGCAAGACTCAAAGCCCAAAAACATTCCGCGCACGAAAGACCTGGTGTTTCGCGTCAAGGCGAAAGAAAAAACCCGGGTCTCTGCGACAAAGGGTTAGATCACCTCCCGTGGCTCCCTGTAAAATCGAAAGAGAAACAAGGCGCCGAGGCAACATCCGCGACCTGAGGAGCAGTGGGTAACAACACTTGGTCCTTGGAATAAACAGACGAGTGCACTACAAGGAGCCCCGCACCGCCGAGTACCGGGAGCGAGTGGACTACCATATGGTTCCCCGGGGTACGCCCCACTCGATCTCCCCGTCGCCGCATCCCCCGGATCCCCGTGAGCGGGAGCGCGAGTACTACCATCGGGGATCGAGCAGCGGTGCCGCCAAATACGAGAAGAAGCACAAACGACCTTCGCGGGAGGTCATCGTCGAGCGGATACCCTCGGCGAAGACTTGGAGGGAGGAGGAGCCCCCGCCGATGGAGCGGGGACGTGGGGACGAGTGGGCCGATCCCTGGATGAGGCGCAAGTCCCCGGGTTCCCTCAGGCGGAGGCACGCCACCTCGTCGACCAGACACGCGAGGAAGCAGTCCTACTCCTCCGGTTCTTCCTACTCTTCCTCCAGGTACGTACGCAAACAGTACTTTTTTACATTATCTTTGTTTTTATTCTTTACTTTTTTGCTTTTCATTAATTGTCGGTAACCCATTTACTCGCTCAAACCATTCGACTTTTACTTTTGTGTTTGATCATTATATTAAAATGTGAATGTGTGGTATTTCAATTTCAATATTGAAACACTACCGTATTTTTGTTTCGAAGGTTATAATTGTCAACAAAAAAAATTTTTTTTGAAACGCTCCTACCCGTTTTGCCCTTTCACTAATTTATAGGCTGTAAAAAGATATTTTTTAAGCCTCGAGACAAACGAAATATCGTATGATCGTCGAATTTTCTTTCATCTGGGTTGGCTTTGAAAAAAATTTTTTTTGTATCGACATGAACAATATAAGATTTGTATTCGAAAATTGTCTTTGAGATTGAATCCCAGTACATCAAACAACTAAGTATTAATAGTTTTATGGTTACATGTTTACGGATTTTTTTTATTTTGTTTTCAAAGGAAAGTTGTTTGCTATTGTATAGCAACTGTAAATACATGTTTAAATTTTGTGGCTCTATACTTTTGAAATATTAAACTCTTTTGGTGTAGGTTAAAACCCTTAATATATTGGAATAAAGTTGATATACACGTATAGAAATTAAATTAATTAAAATAATGTAATAAAATTTTTAAAACTAGAAGTACATAAATAATTTGTGTTTGTTACAAAAAAAAAAAAAAAAATTGTTTAAATAATTAAAAGAATTGCAAATTAATAATACATAACTGTGAAGATAGATTACGTATTATTGATAATTTTTTTTTTTAAATAATAGATACCAAAGTAAATGTAAAAATAAGTAATTATGCATTATCAACTTACATTGCCAGTTTTTAATGTAATTTTGCAAATTTCTTAATCATTCAATTTTTTTTTTTTTTTTATTTATAATTTATTAAAAAATAATTTAACTAAATTTATAAAATATCCTTAGATACGTGTAGCACAGCATAAAAATTAAAATGAAACTTAATGCTCTTTAATTCCTAGTCGTTCAATTAAGATATGGATCAGTTGTCATAAATTTTTTTTCTTTAACCATTGTGAATGGGGAAAAAAATTTTAGACGTTTTTTATTACATTGTAATTGTAGGCATGCATTATAAAAATTTTAACTGCTGGTTTTTGTTCATATTTTAATAAATCAATCAACAGTAATTCAACGAGGTTAAAAATAGAATAGACAAAATGGTCATTGTTTTTGTCACAACGTGTGTTTATTTACATTTGATAAATTGCCGCAATGTGCACAATCTTATTATGAACTTCAAATGGAGTAAAGTTAAACTGAAATTTTTAAACTTTATAACGAATTAATACAGTTGAAAATAATTTGAAGTGTCGACTTTAATGATGTAGACATCAAATTGTGGCAATAATAAAAAAAAAAAAAAAAAAAAACTTGACGCTTATTCGTGAGATTGATTTTAGGTTATGAAAACTAGTTAATTTAAATTCTCATTCCTGGTTAATGTCGATAAAATATTTTTACAGTACAGTCGTAACTAAATTTAATGGACTTCCTTGTCTTCATCTAATCCATTCAGTAAATATATTAAAACTACTGTTATTCATTGGTGTAAAATTACTTGATTTTAATGATTCACCAGCAGCCATAAATTTGCTTTTGTAATTTAACAGCTGTATGATTAACCAAGTAAATATAATTTAAATTTAGATACGGATATCAGGTGTTTTGGATCCTCTTAATAATTTCATCCTAACTTTTGGCGTAAAAAATAGTGGAGAAATAGCTTGCACAAGCAACGCACAAAAGTACAGATGATCGCCCTAACATTTTTGTGTTACGCTACTGGCGCTTTTACAACCATCTTGTCATTGTGTATGTCTTTCTGGATACGATGGTGGTTCGTTTTAATAAAAATTAACAAGCTTTTGATCATTATTTTTTGATCCAACTAATTTTCATTAAAATGTCTTGGCTAATGTGTCGCCTTGCCATTCTTTATTTCTGCGTTTGTTTTTGTCTTTTTCATTCTCTTTTCCGCTTCTTCTGCCTTGTTCTTCCTCCTAATGGCACGACCGAGATGACCAAACTAACCGATCTAAATGACAAACAATAACAAAAGAGAAAAAGAAACAACAAAGTACAAAATAAGAAAAACAAATCAACCAAAAAATGAAAAGCATAAACAAAGAGCCTTTGAAGAAACAAAAATATTGTTAACCTTTTTTTTAGCTCTAGCCGTAGCTCGAGTCGCACTAGCTACAGTTCTTATGAATCCGTCTCCAGGTCCCGTTCCCCATCTCCCCCCTCCAGGTCCAGAGTCAGCAGCAAGAAAATCCCACCCTCCCCACCCCTGAGCTCGGTGTCATCGCATCACCGTGGAGGCGGAGGCAGTGGAGGCGGTGGAACGGCGGCGACCGCCGCGGCGATGCTCATGAATCCTCCGGCGCCCTCGCCCCGCGCCTCCTCAAAGACGGCGTCCTCGCCTTCGGTGGCGCTGCACCGGCGGGCCCTCAACCCCCCGGCGCCGAGTCCTCTGGCCAGCCACCTGAAGCAGCGCGAGAAGGCCCGGGACAAGGCGGCCCTCGCCGCCGCCGCCGTCGCCAAGGTCATCAAGAGCCACTCCAGGTCCAGGTGCGTACCCCTTTTCTTTTCTTTTCTTTTTTTTTTTCGGATGTATCAAAAATCTAGCCTCTCCCTCCATGAACACCACCTCTAACTTTCTCTCTCTCTCTCTCTCTTTTCTTTGCTCGTTTTTTTTCTTTTTGTATTTATATCCTTCCTGCCAGAACGACCACAAGCCTTTTACCTCCCAAGCTTGAATCATTTGAATCATTTGAATCATCTGAATCATTTGCAACCGAGAGAGGCTCCACCGAAGAAAAGAAAAGAGCGCGACATAATTTTTTGATACGTTTTATGGGTTCACGAACAATATAAACATTGTCAAACCGCAATTACTCGGGAACGGGGGAGCAAAGTTCCTTTATTTTATCTGTTCAACAACCGGCATCCGGTCGTAATGGCATGTTGATTAATTAGAGCGATTTATCGGCCTCACCTCCAGCTGATAACTCGATGGCTAACGGTTCGCGTTGTTGCCACCTTGAATGTTGATTAATAATAATTAATTACTTTTTTTGGTGCTTGGAGGAATGTTTAATGCTGACGCAATTTTTTGGGAAACTTTCTCGATGTTTATACACCAAGGGGGGCGGACTGTTCTTTGATAAAAATAAAAATTCGTAAATCTATGTTAATTACACCAAAAAAAAAGAAGAAACGTTTGGTTTCAATTGTTGGTAATCGTTGTTTGCCTTGCCCTTTTTGGGCTTTTCGAATTTTTATTTTTGGTTAAATATGCATTTGCTTGCAATTCATATTCGACTGAAGTTTAGAGTAACTCTCATCTTTAAATTATTTATTTTAATGCATTTTATTGACGTTACTCTTTATATTTAACTTGAATTTAACCAAAGCATTAATTATGTATACTAAATTAAATTGAATTATAAATCCCCCATTGTTAACTTCAAGCCTAAAAAATTATTACAGCTTGAATGCTATTCAAATATTTAAAAATAAAAATGTCTTTCTTAAGATAAGAGAAAGTCTTTGTGTATGAATATAAAGAAATATTAAAATTAAATATTAAAGCAAAATTGATAAATCAGAGAGTTAATTTCTTACCACTTTTTTAACTACATAATTTTTTTTGACTCCAATATTTTTATGGCCTCCCATTTACAAAAATAGAAGCATTATATTATATTTCAAGTAGAAATAATCTAATTTTTTTTGCATGGATTTCTGCATCTTAAAAATTTTGCTTTTTTTTTTTTTTTACTTATATATTTTGCTTCCTCAAGGTGTACATTTGATATATATTTGCCCACAAGCAAAATATTTTTTTGCTTTGTTTTAAAAATATTTTTTTTCCACTGATAAAGATCTTTTATGTGACAAAAGTATAGTGAAATTAAGAATTGTTAGAAAATTAATTATAAGTACAAAAGATTTTTAACTATCTAATTTACGATTGTTACATTATCATTAAAGAAATATAAAATTAACATAAAGTATGAATGCTTGTAATCAATAAATGTTTTTGTATTTATTGTATGTAATTTTGCAATATAGTTTTTAATTTCTCTATTCTCTTCATAATACTTTATTCATAGAAGTTGCTGATTTATAAATTAAATTTTAAAAGTTAAAGAAATAATGTATCCTTGAGTAGTAATTTAAGTAAGTAAAGATTGCTTTATATGTATAAATTTTATTTCTTTTTTGTTAAATGTATGGTATGCAGTTATAGGTACTGAATTATTCATACAATACATTATTTTTAACTTGGCTACATTATTTGTGTACGTCGCACCTTAAAACAGTAATAAAACATAGTTAGCGAGCTAATTATCCGAATGTGTGTAAAGTAAATTTAATTGAATTTTAAATCAATTGTTGTATTTATTAAAATTGTTATTTTAACATTTTTATGCCAATTTTATGAGCCTATAGTTGTAAATTATTTGAACGCTTTTCCATTTTTCTCTATTTTTCATTCTCGATTGATAAGCTTTTATGAATTTAATGTGTAATTTTCAAATTGTTCATAAATCATTATGGTTTTCCAATTTTCATTCCATATCACACAATGCCATTACTTATTTTTCTATTCATGTTAAAAAAATCTAAAGATCAACAATTTGAGTTGTTACAATGTTACACTAAATTTTGTATTACTTTTCTTATGGTGCGTTCTACATAGATAAAATTTATTCATATTTTTATGTATATACTTAATCTTTATGGCTTGTTTTTGCTTAATGTTCGTTAATAATGAAATTAATACTTTAATAAAGAAATTCAGTTAAAATGTAAATTTCAAATTTTATAAAGAAATATTTATTTCAATGTGTCAACAATTATTAATAATAATTAATTAATAATAACAACTTATAAGCGTCTATTTAATTAAATGTATTATTAAAAGAATGTTTACTTTCCAATAGCTTATAAAGTAATAATTTCATCGGTTTTATTATTTTCATTTTTCACAATTTTTATTAATTTATTTTATTGCTTCATACATTCATCTGTTGCTTGGCGTATAATAGAAAAGAAATAAGTATATATGAACAGATCAAGTCTTTAAATATACATTTATTTGAATAAGTTTTATATAATTAACGAATAAAAATTTTTCTAGAAGTACAATTGAATAAATTTTGATAAGGTTATAAAGATTATTTGCTGTATGTTTTGCATCTAAAATTCTACTGAGAATGAGCAGCGATGCAATACCGAATAATTTTTCACAATGGAAAAAAGAAAAAAGAAAACAAATTGTCCCAATTTCTTGGTAGCGCATCTTCAAAACATCAATGTAACAACTCAATAGTTAAAAAGAAAAAAGAATATATAGGGTCGTAAGTTTGAACCAATTCGTAGAATATGCTATTTCATAATGACACTCATTATTAATATTTGATGTGATTTTTACGAAAGCTGAAAAATAATGACACGTGCTTAAATTGAAACTTTTGTTTAATCTACCTGTTATTCGATTTCAACTATAAACGCCTTTGATACAGAGTTTTATTTATACAAGAAGAAATTTTGAAAACCCGATTTATTTTATACTTTTTCTAAGACATAATTATGAATGATTATAGATGAAAAGATCATTATTTATATTTTTATTGCCATAGAATCTAATGATTTTTACGAATATTGAACCACCAATTTATATCAAATATTAGCCGTTGGAGTCATTATGCAATATCTACAGATAAAAATGATTGTAACGTTTTCATGAACAATTTTGTTATATTTCTCTTTAGTTCTTAGCTACTCTACACGCACATCGTATTTCAATTAAATCGATTTTTTATTAACATTTTATTTTATATTATATTCTATAGAGTGCATTTCAATTACGTATTCGAAGCCATTTTTTTGCTATTTTTGTAAATAATCAAATTTAATCAATAAGAATACATATTATTTTTTATTATATTAAATAACCTTTTTTTTCTTCTTCTTTTTTTAGCACGATTAACGTTCTTTACTATTTTTACTTTAATTTTATATAAAAATTAGAAGGCTGATAAGCCAACGAACCAAATCGTAATAAATTCAATTACAAGATTAATGGAATTAATAAAGAGAGTGGCGGAAAGTAGATTGATCGACGTGCTGATAGTTTATACAGAATAAATTTGAATTATCGACTTTTCGGAGTTATGGAGCTTCGGCGCAGTGCATAAAAAAAAAAGAAAAGAAAAAACGGATAAAAGTGTAGAGTTTAATGGAAAATCGAGTTGATTTCTTTAAAAAGATCCATCTGAAACGTTACAATTCATTTAATTAAAAAGGAAATGTAGAAGCTTAGACGACGATTCGAACGAATTGCGTTTATATACTCAGAATGCTTTTAATTTACAACAACTTTGCATTTCATTTTTATAATTGCATGTTAATAAACGTTGTACTAATAATTCTACTATCGATACTATGAATCTTGCAAAGCGCTTGTAGTTAAAAAACGAATTCTATTGCGTCTTTAGGTTGCTACAAGAAATTGGGACTACTGTGTCTCGTAAGAATTTATTGTGGAACGCATACTTGTCAGGGCTCGATGTTGGAAGTGACAAGCAATCAAACACGTAATCTTTTATTTAATAATAATTAAAATTTTTATTCAAATAATTGTTAACAAATAAGCCTCTGCCTCTCGCATGATTTAGAAAGAAAAATCATTGATAAAAGAACATTAGCTGATTTTCTTTCAGTAGGTGTCTTTTCTACCCAGTGACGATCACGTGTATGTACGGGTGTAGGTGTTTACGTGTGCACACATGCGTATATGAATATTCGTTTAAAAGCATGCCTGTATGGATACGTATTCACGTGCACATCTACATATATGGATATTTTTCTTTTATTTAAATCATTATTACTGAAATTACATAAACATTTTATCTGTTGCAATCAAAAGGAGAGAGAAACTAAAGCGGTAAGCTGAACATAAATAAATAATCATAATAATTTGCACTTAAATCTCTGTCAAGTGCACTTATTAATGTGAGCTTTATCAAAAAATTATAAGATAAATATATGTAATTGATAATTAGTCACTAAATATATATATATATAAAGAAAACATCTTATTTTATTTTACATTTTTACCAATTTATCTTAATGCACAGTCATAAAATTGGTTGATATTAATTGCATATATTTACCTTGAAATTTTCTGAACGTCTTCACAGAATATATAATTGATTATATCTTGTATTCATTAAATACTCAATTAAATAATTTTTTTATTTTCTTATTTTTCTTTATATAACTTGGTAGAGGTGAAAATCAATTTTACTTTAAATACTCTATTGTCCATTTTAAACCGTATCTTGCTTTAATCCTTGAATAGAGTATTTTTTTTAAAGTAAAAAATCATTTATAAATAATATTTAAATTAAATTATTTTTAGTTGTGTTAAATTATACGTATTTTATAGATTTAATTCATCATTTAATGATGATTTATTGGATGACAGAAATTTTTACTGGATTTTTATTATTTGAGTAGTTTTATATTTTTATAAAAAAAAATTTTGGTTTTCGAATAATTATTTTTTTATAATTTTGTGCAAAAGTTTTATTGTTTTAATTTTCTTTTGAGTATAAATGTTTTGAAATTTATATTAGGACTTAAATTTTTTAGAAAAATTAGCATTATTTGTATCCTTTTAATTCATAATCCGTGCTCTAAACATAATATTAATGTAAAAATTAAGAAAATTGTAAATAATTTATGCCAAATTACCATAAAAATTGAAATTTTTATTTAATTTAAATCCTAAAATAGAAGTGTTTAAAATTTTGATTTATTAAAATGTTTTTAACTTAATAAGTTCGTTGTGTTAACTGAATTCAATTTATATAATACTACAATATGTAATATTATAAAAAAAAGTTACATGTTATTTTAAATTAAAAAATATGAAATTATTTATGTACTTTTAAACATGCTATTCATTTTCACGATATTTTAAAAGGATACTTGCATTTGTAGTGAGTAAAGTGTATTACATAATATCATTTTCACGATAAAAATTTCTATTATTAATAGAAAAGTAAAGACATTATTTTAATTTATTCTGTTTGTAGTTGCACTTAGTAGTTTTTTTTCCAAGTATTAACTAACTATTTATTTAAAAATAATTGTTTAAAATCACATATTGTATACTTGGAATTTCTCAAGTACTTGATTACGTACATGTCTAGTACAGTAATTTAAATTTATTATAATTTTCAATTACGATAATTTTAAAAAACAATTTTATTAAAAATATCTTTATTTTTCATAATGAAAAAATATTTGTTTAAATTTTAGTTCTTTTGTGACTTTTCTTTTATTTTAATTAATTTTTTAAAATAAAAGAGTACACAATTATGAAATGGATTTGATGTGATTTTAACATATTTAAATTGTACTTGAAGCAGTTAAGATTTTTTCACGGACATCAATTGTCAATTTTTTTATTCAAATTCGATAGTTTAGTTTTGAAAATAATAATAATGCAAACTATTAATTTTGGAAATAAAGGGGGACTTGTTATTGACAAGATCTTTTTTTGTAAGGGACACGTCGATTTTTGTTGGCATATCGATTATGCATATAAGTTAGAAATGAATATATAAGTATGAATAATAAAATTGAAAACTTCACTTATAGATGGGAAATGAAATTTAATTTGATTTTATTGATATAAAAGAATGAAGAGTCTCGAAAAAATCTCTGCTTTCAGGCTTTAGTTTGTGCGAATAAATATTAATGGACAATTGGAAGGAGAAACCGCGAGGGTGATATTTTTGGTGTTTCGCAGGTCATCCCAGAGCAGCTCGGGGTCCGATAGCAGCGGAAGTAGCTCGGACTCCTCGGACTCGTCGTACTCGTCCTCGTCCTCGGCGGACGTGCGCCGGCGGAAGGTCTCGTCGCCGCCCCTGGGGCGCAAGGACCTGAAGGAGGTGTTAAAGCTAAGCGGCTCCAAGCTCAAGATGAGCCTCAAGCCCCAGCAATCCAGTCTCAGCAGCAAGAAATCCGACCGCAGTAGCATGGCCGCGGGTAAAAAGCGAAGCCTCATCGATTCGCCCCCGTCGATAGACAAGGCGAGTGCTGCCGCTGCCGCTAAGGCGGCCAAGAAGGCGAGCACCAGGAGGGAGGAGCTCCTGAAGCAGTTAAAAGCAGTCGAGGACGCCATCGCCAGGAAGCGCTCCAAAGTATAGGAATTAATGTGACACTTGTCCTGAATATATGTTATCACACCCAGTCCCATACACGTTATACACAGATTTCTCCTTTGTTTTAATCTCTCTTTCTTTCTCTCTCTTCCCTCTCTCTCTCTCTCTCTCTCTTTTCTGTCTGTCATTTTCGCGCGTGCGATTTGATTGTCTCTCCAGTTGGCGATGAGGTCCTAATTAACATTGTCGGAAGGGTTGGTCGCCAGGACGACCGCCTGCCAAGAGCCGAGAATGGAGCCTTGACATTTGATCTTCCATGTTTACACGCGATCAATGAATTGTCCTAAGCGGATTCTGCGTATACAAACTATGGAGCCTTTAACGGTAATATAACGATAAATCATGGTGGTCCCCCCATCACACCGACCCCATGAGCTCGTGAACGTCCTATAGATATTGTCAATTCTGAGCATTTTTTGTTTTTTGGTAAAAATGCCGGATATGATTTGCAACCGGATGAGAGTATACACGTGTTTCAGGATGAACTGAAATCGAAACGCGATAAGCTGCGATCCGCACTTGCCAGCTTTTCCCAATCAACAGATCGCGCTTCTCGCATCCTCAGTTTCACTACTTTCTCATATTCAATTTATCTTTTATTTAAACAATAAGTTAGTTGTCATTGGGCGTCGACTAGCGATGCCTCATATGATCCCGATTATATGTAGCTTATTATTAAAGCGAGTGAATCATTTTACACCACCTTTAACAAACAATCAATCCCCCCCATACGTAGTACGCATTTCTTCACTTTGAATGACCGTGTTTAATGAAAGAGAAGTCTGAGCCTCAACGAGTGATCTTTTGTGCCGAAAACATCAATTTCTTCGCGCACATTTTTAATTTCGCGTCGGAAATTAAGGATGGATCTTTGTTGAAATGTCAAACCATTAACTTGTATACTATGAACATAATTTACAATTTCGATTTTATTTACTCTTTAGCACTTGTAATTAAAAAAAAAACATACATGATTAATGATTTTGATTGTACTTTAATGAAACTTATAAAAAAAATACGTTAATAACTTGTTTAGTTTTGCTTTATTGTTAAATTGTTTCTATTTCTATAATAAGTGATTCAAAAATCTGTAAAGCAAACAGAGTTATTTTATGTATCACAAACTTGTACACAAGCGCGATAAAAACATTGTTTTATGTTGCTGATAAAATTGAACCTCTGTAAAAATATTTGCAACAAGTACCTCCTAAGAGTAATAAATAATTTTGTAAAACACATTGTTTTAATTTATTCACAACCAACTTTTATTCCACATTTTTCTTTACAGGTGTCTAAAAAAGTGCCGATTACAATTTTTCAAAAAAAAAATTTTTTTTTTTCTTCAGCTCATTTAAAACATAAAGAAACCTTTTGTATAAAAATAAATGTATAAATATTTTGTCTATTAATAATATTAATGAACTATAAATAATATATAAAAACTATAAAAAAAAAACATTAACTATAAGAATACTAGTACTGTAATCATTCAAAGTATAAACGTAAATTTGCTAATAAATTATTTGCAAAGTTCAATAAAATTTATTTAATAATGCCTTAAATAATTTTTGATTCACGGTAATCTTATGTATGTATTATTTGTTCGGTGTAGCATATTAAGTCTTACATAATTCACTCAACAATTCGTTAAGATTAAATTATTAATCTTATTAACAATTACATTCTATTTTCATGTTTATGATTATAAAAAATCATAATGGATACAAAATACATTTTTAAGATTTTAATTATTCATGCTCTTAATATTTATAATTCAAATATATTGATTTTATAATACTAAAAAATTTTGTACAAATTGAATTTATCTAAAAAAAATTTTAAATCTCTTCAAATAATACTATGGTTAGAATTTTTAACTAGTAAAAAATTAAAACAAAATTAATTATGTTCACAAATAAAAAGATTTTAAAAAAAATTAATACAACTTTTACTATTTGTGAAAATAAATTATTTAAATTAATTCTTATCACTTAAATTGAAATGGCTGTAGCTCTAACAGCAGCACTAAGTAAGGGATTTGGATCTGGTTCTTCTGTCATAACATTAACTTTAACCCATTCTCTACGTTTATTACTCCTTTTTAGTGCATCAATTACAGCTTGGACATATAAACCATCTTCAAATGTTGCAGCTTGCGAAACAGGTTCCTTAATCCATCCTCTTTTATCTTCTACAGGTTGAAAAGCTTCGCGTAGAGCTCCTATCATTTTTCGAAGACCTTTAATGTATGGTCGAGGAATGAAATTTGCAATTGGAAGTGATTCTTGAACATTTTCTGCATCTAAATGTAAAGCTTCTTCTTGCTGCCCTCTAAAACCATGTAGATCTCCACTTCGTACAACAAGATGACCATTTTGACCACAAATCAAAACCTCTTGAGATAATTGACCTTGCAAGTGATTACTCAAAGTCGTTGTTACTAATGTACCACCGTTGAGTTCCATTTGAAAACAACAAAAATCTGGAGATGTTATATGTCTAATACCATTTATGTGTTTTGTAGTTTGTGTAAATGTTCGTACAATAGCATGTACTCTTATGGCTTTTTGATTTGTTATGTAGGATATTAAGTCTATAACATGACTTCCAACAAGAGCTAAAATTCCTCCTCCCATTGTTTCATCACACAACCAATCATATCCTAAAATAAATATTTTATAATCAGTGTAAATAAAAACTATTGATTGCATATATTTGAAAAATATTATAAAAATTAAACTTATAAATATTTTTTTTCAACATTATGTATACAATAATTTTGTATAAGATAGTTATTAAATACAAATACAAACAAAAATCAAAATTTTAATATTTTAAATGTTAAGAATTGTTCAAAATATTATTTAAAAGTACTTCCCATGAAAGAACTTATCTCAAAGTTTGAAAACAATTTTTAATATAATATTTCATTAATTGAATTATAAATATTTATACGAACCCTCTTGTACTAAGCTTCCCATTTGTACTCTAACTTCAATTACAGTGATAGGTCCACCAAGATATCCTTCTTCAATTTCTCTTTTCATTTTGATAAATGCTGGAAGAAAGCGCAAACTATGGTTCACAATACTTATAAGAGAAGGATAATACTGGGCAGCTTTGACCATTTTCAATGCTTCATTTTGACTTAAACCAGCAGGTTTATCACACACTACGTGTTTTCCAATTCCCAAAGCTTTCACAGCAATTTGAGCATGTAAACTTGGTGAACACATAATAAATATGAGATCAACATCTCTTCTAAGAAGAACATCATCGATACGACTCGTGTGAAAAGGAATCTTGAGATCTTTAGCAACTTCTGAAGCTTCTGCAACTGTGCGACCCCATATTGCTTCGATTTTGAAGCCTTTTTCTCTTAAAAATGGAATAAATACTCTTACTACACTTCCAGTTCCAAACACTCCTATACCAGGCAACATTTTATACAATTTTAATGCATATTATTGTACAATGTTGATATTGTAATCTCACAAATTTTTAGTTATATTTTTTAAATTAAAAAATGACTTTCTATTTTTTAGTTACAATGGAAACATATTATGTAGAACATGTATACCATTGAAAACATTGCAAAGAATTATGTAAAGAATTAATATTATGAATCCATAAACTTTTCATACAGTTTTCATAATATTTAAAAATGAATGGTTAAACCAAAACTTGAAATAATAATTTAAACTTTTAAAATTGTGGTAACAATTCATGTCATATCTATCTATTTACAGAAACTATTCTTGATTACATAAATATACGTTGTGTTATTTATAATTTTAATTCAATTTCGAATTTTCCCACAAATAAATTCCCATTTTAAATAAAAAACTTGTCAATACATTTTATGAGGTGTTTCAATTTGACTCTTCGTGCAACTTGTTTTATCTTTGTGTTTGACTCTTCTATAAAATATACATTGTCATTTTTGGTATTGGAATTGATTTGTTTTCAGAGCGACGTGTTATCTGTTTTACGATTAGTGAAAGCAAAATACAAAGTCGCTAGTGTCGTGAGAAATAAAACAATTGCTTCGACATTAACGAGTCTTAATTCCATTCGTTACTGGCTATTACTATGGTAGTGATCTTCTTTGTCAGTAATTCATCCTTTCATAAGCACGAAATTATATTTGTGTATGACAACCAATGAAAGGAATGTTTTTCAATTTGGATGCAAGTAATTACACGTAATGTCGTCAGATTGTGCTCGTTGCAATTTGCATAAACAATCTCTGGTTCTATGGTAATTTTTTTGTTTTATCTGTCTTTCTTTATTTTTCTTATTTAAAAAGAACAAACAAGAAAATACAAAAAAAATTGCCAAGCCTTACTTGACACACTTATTAAATATTTTCTTTGTCATCTTAAAAGATATTTATTTGTAGTTTTAAATGTAGATGGCGCGAGTTGTATGTGTTTCTTCGGGGTAAATATGTTTTGATCTTGTGTGTTATAATTACTTTACGGGAGTTCCAAAGATCTTCGTCAAATAAATTTGAATTTAAATGCAAGATTTTAACTTTTACTTTATTGCAGATAATTCAGATCTATTGTATCTTTTATATTATATTATAAGAAAACAGTAACTTGTAACTCGTTTAACAAGTAATTTATTCATAGATATTCGTGTAAGAATACATGGTCTGTCTGGAAAGTAAAGACAATTTATTATTTTTAAAGTCGCTGTTTATTATAGCGATTTCGGGGAGTTCAGAAAATATGTGGGAAAGTTTTTCTACTTGATGTTTTCTTGATGATCTTCTATTTGATGTTTTCTTTTTTATTATTATTAAGGGTGGTAGGATTTACATTCGCGCGAAAGGTGTTTTTCAGTTTGGTGAGGAGGTGTTACAAATTAAAATTTGGAAAAAAACACTGGAGATTTTTAAAAAAAGGTTTTTCAAAGTAACTGTATGCAAATATTGATAAATTCAGAGTGTCATTAATTGCTTTTACATTTAAATGATGATTTTAGTTCAAAATTTTGTCCAGATTTTGGGCGTTAGAATCAATTCGGGATATTTTCAGGTGTTGAGAATGGGGCAACTTTTCTGAAAGTTTTATAAGACCTTTTTTACATTGAATTTTATTCTTAAAGACTCTTTTAACATTTAAAAGGCTCTACAGGATTTTATCAAGCCACAAATAAATTTTTATTGTTTAAATATGTTCCAACAGTTATTCCATGGCGCCATGTCACAAAACTGAAAAACATGCTTCGCGTGAAATAAAATTCTATTTCTGCTAATTGTTGAAGAAACAAGAAAAGAAAAGACAAATAGAAAAAACTCTTCCGTACATTTTAAAACTTCTTCCAAATCGCTACGACAAATAGAGGCTTCGAAAATAATAAACTTGATTTACTTCGTGGACAGGCCATGTATGTGTTAATTGTTTGTGCAACTCGAAAAAAGTTTGCAAATAAAATAACTTTTAATTTAAAATCACATTCGATTCATGTTTACCAAATTCAAGTTCAGAAGGTAAACAAAGTGCTCCTTTAGATATTGGAATCTTTGGTCTTCATTTCTTTTATTTTTTTTTTTTCGATCACCATGGAACGTTAACGTTATTTGTGAATACTCCAACTCTAGTAAAAAAAATTTCAACAAATAACATTTATTCGTTAGAATATTCTGTATCTATTGATTATTTTTATTAAAAATGAGTTTCGGCAGTTCAAAAATACAAATAAAAATTAAAATATTTGTAAAATGTAAACTTTATTATAAGAACGCTTTTATTTTAATGAAAATTTGTAAAATATAGAAAGTTTTATGTACAAATAATAAATGTTTTTTTTATTAATTCAAAATATAAAATACTTATTTATAGTTTTTTATTAATAATATTTAAATGACTTATATCCTCTGAGTTAAAAGTGAAAAGAAAATATTTTATAATTAATCAAGAATGAATCAAGTTTTAAGTGTTTGATATAAATATTCATAATTGACTTTAAATATTATCATATATGTTAGTAACACATGTGTCAATATTTATAACTTTATGACAACATTAATGAAAAAAATAAAAAATATTTATATCAGTAAGAGTAAATGTATTAATGTGAAACAAATTGTATTAAATTATATTTACAATTAGCTAAATTTCTTTTTTAATCTAAAAGAAACGAAATTAATAAAATATTGTAAGGTATAATAGAAAAAATCCAATAAAATATTTATAAGAGAGAAAAATACGACAGGAAAATCAAAATAATAGTAATGGTGGAGTAGAATTGATTATAAATGGAAATCAGGAATAATAAGGGATATTAATCAACACTTTTTATAGCATAATTTAATTAAACTGACGTTATTTAAATGGTTAATAATTATTTTCTGATTTTTTATTTTATTTTAGACCATAAATAGATTTTAATTCATGTTTTATGTTTTATTTAATTGCATTATTTCAAGCACCTTTACTTGAAAATAAATAATTCATTTTAAATCACAAATTAGCCAATACACGATTTTTTAATATACAATTGCTAAAAATTGAAATATTTTACTTTCAATGAAAATTGTTATTGAAATTCCCGCGTGAAACTTTATGTGATCGCAGTCATTGTATGTATTTTTCGAATCCAGGTGTAAGCTATTTATTATAGCTAATTTCTTTAAGTATATATATTTAAAATATAATATTTAAATAATTATTTAACATGAGATTATCAGCAATTATGTGGTTTGGTAAAAAGCCACACGGATATAAATATAGAGGGTAAATATTATAATATTTAACTGAATATTTTGATATAACCTATCAAAATTATTATTTTTTTACCACATTACTATTAATTAGTTTTGGTAAAATAAGTATTCTACATACACAATTAATTATAAATATTTTCTTTTTGTATAGAAAATATCGTGTTGTCAAACAAGTCCAATTCAATGATTTAACTAAATTGAATAAGGATTTTGAAAGGACTGAAAAAAATATGTTGTATTTGCGACATCCGTATTTAACAGTTGAACAATCTCATGGACACATGTGTAAAGAAACAAGAAATGCTAATTTTTGGCAAAAAATTTATAAAGCTAGAGAAGATAAGTTTTCTAAACATGTAACCTTAGCCGACAGATTATGTCATTTAAAAGTGAAAGAAGCTTGGGACTAGATTATTGTTTCGCTGATGATTTTTAATATAGTTATAAATAAATTTATTTATAGAAACATTTAATTGCTTTTTATATTTTATTTATTAATAAAGTATAAATAATACTTAAATGTAAATAACAATACAATAACGATTTCAAAGTGTTAAATTATATTACAGTAAGGATTAGATATGAAAAATATTAAGTAGCAGTATCTTAATTTTTGTAAAAATATGTTTTTAAATTTCACAATAAAAATTTGTGTAAATTACGCTTAAATATTGAGTAAACATTTATTGCTCGACAAGTATTAAAATATTTTTTTGTTGTAAGTTTTTGTGCATTAAGGGTGTGATATTTCCGCATTTGAATCCTTGAAATCCTAAAACATTAAAAGTACACAAGCTTTTTATAAAATATCTTCACATCTTTTTAGGAGCATGCAAATGTGATTTGTACATTTTGCTTAATTACAAATAATAAATATCCTTCGTGCAAATTTTTTGTTTTAAATGTTGAATGAAGTTGATGTAATGGTATTCAAAAGTCTTACGACTCGATATCTTGTTTAGGAGGTGGCGCTCGAAGATCAGCTGGTGGATTACGCATCCATTTTGTTGGATCTTCGGTTATTTCTTTCTCTCTTAACTTTTTACCTTCAAAAACATAATTTGCAAAATCTGAAACTATTGGATCTCTGCCAAGACTGCTCATTGCTATAACTTTGCCATCTTGAATATGGTAGTTATAAAACTTTGATTCTTTTACTGATCCATGTATTTTGAAGCTTGTAGCTTTTCCATGTCCTAAAGTAAATATTAAAAGAAATATAAATGATTTTTTTTTTTTTAACAATTTTAAATATTTTATTTTTCTTAATAATTGTTTTATGTTCCACAAAAAATTTAATTCAATATAATTCATGGTATTATTCAGAAAGATATTAATGAACAATCTATATAATACGTAGTATCATAGTTTATAAAGTAAATAACAAAGTTAATAATGTAAGATCGATTTTAATTACCATTGTAATATTTTTTACAAATTATTTATACAAAAAAATAAAATTAATTTGAACTTATTTTATTTTTTGTAAATTCATTATTGCATAGATTTAATAATATAAAATATATATTTACCAGCATAGCGATAACTTTTGCCAAATAAAGTAGTCCAAAAGTATGGTACTGCCTTTAAAGGAGTTTCTTTTTTGCAAATATTTCTGGCTGCAATTTTGCCATGATAATGAGCTAATCCAAAATGCCCAATTACTGCTTGTTTTCCACCACTAGCGAAAACGGGTGCAAAAGCAATATCACCTCCAGCATACACTTTTGGACAATTTGTTTGCAGGTACTAATACAAAAAAAATTTATTTAAAATGATTAAATAGGATAATCTTTTAGTTTGAATAATGATTATATATATATATATTTTTATATACCTCATCTACATTTAAACTGCCATCATCTAATATTTGTAATCCTGAGTCTTTCAACCATTCTGTATTAAGACATGAACCCACTCCCAATACAACTATTTCAGCGGGTAAAGTGTTTCCATCATCGAGTAAAACCTTACCTACAGATTCTTCATCACTTTCCTTTGGTATAAATTTGGTAATACCACTAGGAGCGACAAATTTAACACCTGTCAAAAAATAGTATATTTTTTTTTATACATTACAAAATAAATAAAATTGAAATATTAAATACATATTTATAATACTTGCCATTTTCTTCGAATTGTTTCTTTATTTGTTTTCCTATTTGATCTCCAAAAACAGGTCCAAATGGATAACAATATTTTGCAACAATAGTTACCGAAGAACTTTTATTAACACAGTAGGCTGCTATCTCCATACCAATGAAGCTTGACCCAAGAATTACGACATTCCTTTTACATTTTGAAAGTTGTGTATGCAATGCTTGAGCATCTTTATAATTTCTTATTGTAAAGATATTCTTCAAATTAACTCCTTCAATGTCTGGTTTTCGAGCCTTACTTCCAGTAGCAATAAACAAATTTGAATAACATAATTTTTCATTATTACTTAGAA
The DNA here is from genome assembly GCA_018907245.1 of Eupristina koningsbergeri. Classification (NCBI taxonomy): domain Eukaryota; kingdom Metazoa; phylum Arthropoda; class Insecta; order Hymenoptera; family Agaonidae; genus Eupristina; species Eupristina koningsbergeri. The sequence continues at coordinate 346,390 of JACCHV010000118.1, forward strand.
GAATTGTTTGTTTACTAATATCTAAACCAACAGCTTCAATTCCTACTTTTGTTTCAATATTGTGTTTATCATAAAAACATTGAGATCTCAACAAAATTTTTTGTACATCTACATCTATTGCTTTTGAAAGCTTGACTCTATCATAAGGTAAAACATCTTCTTTGCAAACCATTACAATTCTACCCTCAAAACCTTCTTGCCTAAGACTTTCAGCACAAGTAGCACCTGATGGTCCACCTCCAACAATTACAACAGTATCTGGATTATCTGATTTTAATTCATACATTAATTTAGTCCTTCTATTAGTTGCAAGCTCAGAACGTTTTGCTCGAACTTTGATTAAACCTTCAGCTACAGAAACCTTTAAAAGTAAAATAAATATAAAAAATTTTTAACCAAAGATATATTATTAAAAATCCATTAGCTTAAAATTAGTTTTTGTAACTATTTATTTAAAGTTTTTAAATAAGCTTAATGATTAAATAAATATCTAGTTGTTTATGTTGATTTTATAAAAAGATTTTTAAATAAAAAAAACTGTTATGATGTAATGTAACTTAATAATTTGTAAATTTTCATTAAACAAAAGAAAGCTTTAAAAAATAATATGTGTAATAGTACATTATAACAGGGTATTGAATCTAGTCCAGGGTAATCTTCAATATCACCATTTTCAATATTAAAGCAAGCACCGTGCCAAGGACATCTGACTCTTCCCTCTCCTAAAGCTCCTGTGTGTAAAAGAGCTCCATAATGTGTGCATTTAGAACCAAGGGCATGTAGTTTTCCTTGCTGTTTTATTAGTAATATTTTTTCTCCATCATTGCCAATTGGTAGTAGTTTCATTTGATTCTCTTCAATATCTGTTTCCTTGCATACTATATCTTCAATGTAGTCCGTATCTTCTGATTTACCTTGAATTGTAACAAATGAGTAAATTAGAATTTTTATGACTTACATAAAGACAGCAGGCTTACGAGGACAGTAGCAACTTTGAATATTAATATCCGAGGATGTTTCATCGGTTTGTTTTGAACAAGCTGATTGAGTGTTCTTTTGCAAATGTGCCATTTTATGAATATTCAATAGTGCACTAATAGATTTTAGTACATTAAAAGCAAATAAATTGAAAAAAAGTTCATGTGTATGTTTAATTCAATAGGTAAAATTGAAGTCTCATAAAAAAACAATACAAGCCTTATCACACATGTGCATAAACATATTTGAATTGATTTGAATGGGAAACTCTCACAACACAAAGAAATTGGTCTTATTATTGTTTTTTTTTTTTTAAGAACTATAACCTGTACCCTAAGACAAACGTTATTTACTTCTGTTTTATAACTTGATCTTCGATTTTTAACATTTACCACGCCATGGAAATAAATGAAATTCTGCAATTTCAGTTTTCAAAAATTTGAAAAAATTCGAAAAGCTCCCGAGAGTCGTTCGATCGAGTATGCCCGCAAGAAATTTGCATCCATCAATAAACAAATAATCGATCAATAAATTAAAAAAAAGTGTAATTAAAAAGTTCCTCGGCAGCAAGTGGTTTAAGCATTGATTTCCAATTAATCATATTTACTTGGAAGGTCGTCGCCGGATTTATTTGTCGACATGTTGCCAGCGGACAGCGACGGTTTGACTTTTCCACTGGATTTCGGCGAGAAGCTTTTGCAGTTACTACCACCCATAATAAGTTTTACCTGAATCCTGTCTGTGTGGGCTCTACTCGAGGGCACTCACTCCAGTTGTTGAGTATGGGTGAGTTTTTTTTGTTGCGAGTTATCGATCGTTTTCGCTGTAATTACGAAATGTTAATACAGAAGTATAGTGAGTGCGATGATGATGATGATGTATTATGCATTCGATGCAAAAAATAAAAATGCGATACAAATTACGAGCGCTCGGTTCAACAGTACGCGTGACCTGTCAGTCAATAAATAAATAAATAAATAAATAAATAAATAAATAAATTTATACAGCTGGTTTGCCCGAGTATTGTGCGTATTACAAAATTGTAATTCCAGAATTATAACATCTCCGATGGAATGAACGATTGACACAATTTTTTTTTTTTTTCCACACTTAACGCACCGAGCTTACGCATTTACGAGTGCGCGATGGAATCTATTTCAAGGACAAATTAAATTTTTTCCTATTGTATTATTCTTGAGACTCAAGTGGTTTATCTCAAGGCGAGAAAACTGCGATTGATCCAACTTGTATCTTTGTGTATATCTTTTATATGTCATTAGCAGGAATTTTCATCTGGTTTTTCCGGTCTGCGCTGCATTATTTCGAAATGAGAAATAAAATTGTAAATCATTAATTAACTATTGCACGAGTATTATAATTTTTTTTATGGATCTTACAAAGCGTTGATCTAACAAGTAGATATTGATATTCCTAATCTTCTGATTAATAACAATTTAATCTACTGATACTTACCGACTACATTTCTCTTTATTGTAGTTGGGCGTTAATAAAATGTTTTCGATGAATTTCAACACACTCGCCGTGGATTTTCACAACATTAAAAGTACAAATGGAATTTTAAATTTAAATAGCAACCGAAGTATTATTACTAATGAATAATGAATTGACGCCTCGTGAACATTAATTGAAATCAATCGGTGGAATAAATAAATATTAAAGGGATAAATAACTTTAATTCAATTTGTTTTTTTTTTTTGATTTAGATCTTAAATGATTTATAATCAAATAATAGAAAGATAGTAGAATGCTCCATTTACTTTTGTATTTAAATTTGTAAAAATTAACTTTACGACGTGTAAATTATAACTGCTTTTTTATGAATGGTTCAACATTTTAATATCAATCAACGTAAAAATCTATAATAAACTTTAACTGTACATTGTGAAACAATTACTCCTACGCCAAATAGATATGTATGCGTGAAATTTAGCCAAACGAAAGGTTAATTTGTTGTAAGAATGAAATTTTCGATTTACAAATAACTCCTTACAATTAATTAACTTATAAATATTATTTGCAAGTACTTACGGTGCAGCCTAGCGATTCATCAAGAACTGGAAACCCAAATGTCGGTCTTTGGGTCTGTAGCATGAAAGTGAAAGGATAACAAATTATAGTGGGGAAAATAGAAACGTTGCATTATCTCTATAGTTGTGTGCGCCATTTCGCTTGAAAATGTTAGTTATTACTTTATGATTATAATAATAATAATAATAAAGAAAGATTAGTTTTTTTTAAAAGCAAATACTTGTTTATTTTTGGAAAGAGTTGGGGTAGACAAATAATTTACAAACTCTAAAACATCCTTTTTGATAACCCATTTATATATTTTTATTAGATTTCAATGTGATACAATTGTTTTCTGCGTACTATTGTTCATGCAGCGAGAATTCCATTGCATGACAATACATAAATCAGGGTTAAACACATATAATTAATTAAAATAAATCTCTGGAATGAATCCTTACAATAATTTTTTTTTTGTTTTTTTTTTTTTTGGTCAATACAAAGACCGTACTGGTGGCTTCAGTCATAACATAATTACGGCTTTGGCCAAATAGTAAATATAAACAGAAATTGTCAGTTTTTTCCAAGTTAAATAAGGTATATTTAAAACAATTTTTAATCATGCTAAAAACTTTTTTATGAATTATCTCCAAATAGGTGGAATGCATACACCAGTAATAAATTCATACATGAAAGGCGTTTTGTAATAATTGAATATGTTGAATTAAACCCTTCATTACTTTTTTTAAAAACAGATTGTTCATCTTGAGGATAATCTTGTTGCACATTCTGCTTAATGACGTAACGAGATTCTCTTTCAAATTGGTTTATTTTGTAATTCTAAATAAATAAAGTAGTTTGTATTTTTTATCAATCCGAGTGTATGTTAGATTGAACTCTTTATTTAAAATGAATTTAATGTAAAACATTTAAAAATTAACTGAAATATATATATATATATACATACATATATTCCAATTTTATTCTGGTTATATCGATCTTCAGACTTTTAAAAAAACATTTTATTAGATTTAAAACCAATTAAAAAATTTATGGACAAAAAACTTTCACAAAATATGTTTCTTTTTAATAAACGCATTTCACTAAATTACAAAAAGTGTTATAAACTTTCCAGATTATTTAAAATTTAAAATGAATGTTAAAATAGTACACCGTCGATCCAACGATCAGATGAAAGATATCAGGATAAAGTGTTATTCGACTATTATATAATTATAATTTTCCTGTAGAACTCGAAAAATGCACAAATCAAGTCGCTTTTCTATTTTTTGCCATTGTACATATTTACGCAAAAACAAGATAGCGGAAACATATAAGATTACAACTATTTTTAAAAACTAATATATTATGCTTCAACCTCATTATTATTAGTTTTTTAATTTTAAGTTTAAAATTAAAATCATAATATTTTAGTTATATACTTTATATATAAAAAATGGGGGTGAGAAACAGTGAAAAACAAAGACGAATAATAGTACATATTTATGTATGTATATATAAAATAAATGTGTCCTTTTTTTGGCACATGAAATAAAAGTCACGTATTATACGCACGTGCAAGTGTGAGTTCAATGAGCTTAATTAATTTAAACACGGGAAGAAAAAAAAAATAAGAAAAGAGAGAAGGGTACATGAAAAGAAGAAAATGATACTAAAGAACGAAGACTATCGTAAAAAATGGGTACTCTCGATAAGCGCTTAGTTTATTACGTTATAAGTTATAAAATCCTTAAATTGACATTTATTTGTTAAATTACATGCTCTGTAAATCTCAGGATAACTTTGAACACTATGTTCAAGGAGAATGAAAATGGCAAGTTAACGGCAATGTCCTGGAGAGTCAAAGCCAGGACAACGGGCATTAGTTTACACATTTTAAGCCTTCTACACGGATGCAACTCTAACGAGCACATTTCAAAAAATTATTGAATGCTACCCAGAGAGAATACCCATTTTCTACTTTAAGAGGCCTTTGGCCTTGAAGAGGTCGCGCATGAGGCCCTTGAGATAGCCAATTTCGCGCTGCAGATCCTTTACTTGGGTCTGCAACCTCTCATTTCTAGTGGCTAGTTCCTGCTCCTCGCCGAGGATCTCCTTGATTTCCTGCTTCTTTTTCTGACGATATCGCGTGGCGGCATTCTTGTTTTGTTCCTTCTTGCGCACGCGCTTATCTTCCACGCTTGGTCTAGCATATGGCTTTGACCGTCGGTTGCTTCGATTCTGACTAGATCGGCGACCCTCGGGTACGGGAGCGATCGAGTTAGAATCAAAGGACCAGTCGGGGTCGTCAGTCGAGTCTTCGGAGGAGATGCAGCTGGCATTAGAGCTTGTGCAAGGCGACGGCGGCGAGGAGGAGGAAGATCCGGACGAGGATCCCGAGGCTACGGCTACGTCTTCGCAGCAGCTGCGCACGTATTCGTCGACCTTGGCTAGTTCGTGGGCGACGTCGTTGCTGTGAACGAGTGGCACCAGCGACAGGTTTTCAGCGTTCCATTGGGTGGCTATCTGGTGATTGATCGAGTCGTTCACATTTGCCGCTGAAATTGCGTAGCTCTCCGAACGCTGATGATCGTGTTCGAGGTTGCCAAGTGCCGAGGTAACTGATGCCGATTCCTGCACAAATATTTGCTCAGTTTTATTTTTGGATGTAGATTGCTAATCTATGAGTTCTATAATGAGTGTATATCAAAGAAACTAGATCTTATGTTTACGTTAATCATATATTTTTAGAAAGCTGGGGTTTTTGGATACCAATACTAATAATAAGTTGGAAAGAATTAAGATCTATTGCGTTGGTGAATATAAAAAAGTCACATTCATAGTGGAATTGGTTACTGAATACGTCAATAACATAATAAATCGAATTGATTTCACGCAAAAAATTGCTACGAGCGCTTAAACTAACATTATATTTATTCACAGAATTAAAATTAATACAAATAAAATTTCTTTGAGAGTAAAAAAATATTATTTAAAATATTCATGGATATCTTGCAACAAACAGTCGGTTTACTTTTGAAAGTTAAATATTTGATGATAAAATAATATATTATTTTTCACGTGATTTCATTCGAGTATACCAATAAATTATTAATCAAGTTACAAATCATATTGCGTTCTGTACAAAATGACAACTCTAAGAACAAATATATTTTAATGCTTACGGCAATTGTACACTTGAAAAGGAGTTTACATGATTTTGAACTTTTTATAAATTTAATAAAATTCTTCATTTCAATTTGCACCAATTGTATTACATAAAATTACATTGTCACGTAAAAATTGATTAAATTGAAATAGCTTACAGGAAAACAAGATTACCGGACTACAATTCATAATTTTAATTGATACGATACACGAAAACCGAAATTGAGGATTAGCAGTTGTTCAGGACTGACCTCGAGGTGTTGTTGGTGCTGCTGCTCGTAGACGAAAGCAGCTTGGGGTTGGTGAAGGGGTTGGAGCGAAACGAGCAAGTGCTGTTTGTTCAGCGGGGGCGGCGATTGGGGCGGCGTAAGGGTGAGCACAACCCCTGTCGAGTTTATTTGGTGGCAAGCCTCGACGTCGCCGAGGACGCTTTCGAACTCCCGCAGCAGCGTCTGGGTGGCGTCGACGTGCTGCTGCCCGATTATCTGCTGGTGCTGGTGCTGCTTTGCTACCGCAGTTGGGTAGATGATTGCGCGGTTTTGTCCGCATTCCGGAGCCGGTAACTCTTCGAAGATCGGCAGGTCAATCTTCTCCTCGAGCCAATCGGCAAACGACTCTGAAACACAAATTGGATCGAGGATTAATGGTTTCCTTTTGGGAAATTGTGCAAATTTTCATTTACTTGTGTGATGTGAGGAAAAAAAGTAGGAAAGACATTTTTAAATTAAGCTTATGAATATTCTCATTTATAAGAAATTAAACTAAATTAAATCGGTGAACTCGTTGTCGTATTCAATTCATTGACTATTAATAAGAAGACAATTAAGTAGCTAATTTCTAATTTAGATATTCACGATTAAAAAGTTAATTGACGCTTTAGTTGAATCATACTTTTTTACTTTTACTTATAAAGATTAAATGGTTGTAAGAAACTGCTATTTCATTGTATTATATCACCCAAAGCATTGATATATTAAATTTAACATATTAATTTTTAAGAATTATTTTGCTTCTATTGTATTTAAAATCATAGAAATTAATTTTTTTTCTTAAAAGAAAAAAGTAAATAGCTACTTTTTTTATTAAATTATAGTTATGATAATAATTATATATTTTTCCAAAATCAGTTGTTCAAATTAACAATAAATCATAATAAATAATGTATTCAAATATTGGTTAAATCGACGTGCACAAAGTTTTAACAAAAAATGTGAATTATGAATTTAATAAAAATATTAATAATTATTTTAAACAATAGTAAAGATCAATGTATTTATTTACATATTAATAATCAATATTTATGTTTAATAAGCACAAATTAAAAATTTGAATTTTTTAAATGATGAAATAAAAGTGTTTCAAACATTTTATCAATTATAAAGAATTTCGTATTTTTATCATAATTATTAAAATTTTTTTGGTCTCTTTCTTTGCTGCAATACGATATATTAAAGAATTTTATTCTTATATTGTATATTTTATTAATTGATTACGTTTCAATTTAGTTTGCGGATAATCTGCATTTAATATTTGTATATAAAATAAATTTTCAAACAAAATTGTTTAAGCTCTTCATTCAACTACTGTTACTTAATTTTAAATATTAATATTGTACTGGAAATCGACATATAAAAATATATTATAATATAAAAGTTAACTTTTCGGTTAGTTGTATTAAATAATATTTCATATATTGTGTGAGATTATATAAAATAGTATACTAAACAGAAATGATAAATAATATTCAATTTTAATTGTTACAAATGTCAATTGTGTAATTTTCTCGATTGAAATTGACTCAAAGAAATTAGACAGGCAAAATATTTAATAGAATATCTGCGAATGTAATGAAAATAATTGATAATATTTATCGTCTCTATGGCTTGATTCACTAAAATACTAACTTTCCAAAATATATTTGGATTAACTTAAAATTGATGCCATTTTATATAAAAAATATATTATTTATAAAAAGATTAAAAATAGTAATTTTTAAAAACTAAATGCAATAGTTTATTTTCAATATTTCAGTTATTAAATAAATTTGAGTAATTTTACTATTATTTTCAAAAGTTAATTTAATTTATAAAGTATATTAGCATATTTCAACGTATCTATAAATATTTTCAATCTGTAATTATTTTGTTAAAACTTCAAAAAAATTTGTACAAATTATTTTAGAATAATTAATATGATAATATTAGAAATTGTATAGAACGAAACTAAAAATATTGTTAATTTATGATTTAATGCGAAAAATTGATCTTTATCATTTTATGGATTTAGAAATATACATTTGATCAAAATCTATGTTAATTATATTCAAACTCATTTAAAGTTTTTATAATTAAACAAATACATACAAACATGTAGGTAGGAATCAATAAATTTTATAATTTAGAATAAAAGTAGGAATATTTTAACTAATAAATAATAATTAAAATTTCGAAATGAATTAAAATATTTGTTACACTATGATATATTTAAATTACATGTCATTATTAATGATAGAAATCTACATGATTTTATTAAATTTTTATTTTTTAATAATAAAATTATACTGTAATTAATATTACATTCCAATATTTTTTTATTATTATTTTTTTTAATAAGAGCATAAAGTCTTTATAAAGGTTTTGAAATTACTCATTAATATTATGAGAATTTAAATGATCATAAACAAACAACTATTGTAATTTACATTAACAATATAAAGTTACAATGTATAAAAAAGTTTATACAACATTCAGACAAAAACCTTACACCCGGAAAAAAAATTGCTATTTATAACAGGAGTTTTCATTGTTCTTTTTTAATTACATAATCATGGTGATACTTTATTTAATTTTAAAATATTACTTGAAGGTACAATATAATATATTCAGATTTTTTTTATAAAAATAGATGTTTATAATAAAAATTTAAGGATTAAACTACTAATAATAATTTTAAAAAAGTTTTATATTGTGCTATAATTAAACTAATATAATGGAATAATACAAGAAATAATACATTTTAAAATAATATGAATAGTATCATTCATTTTATTTTTTGTACAAATACATAAAGATTTTGTTTGTATAAAACTGATAAATGAATAAAATCTAATGTTAGACGTTAGTAAGTTATAAGATATATTGTAAAGAAATATCTGTATATTATTCTACCATTTCAATAATTTAGTGTACCTACAGTATAAATTGGTTAATATCAATCTTTTGCCAAATTATTTTATTTAAAGCTACATTTATTAACAATTATAACGATTGAAGAAGTCTACGTATTTAAATAAATATCGAATAAATAATATAACGAAATATATATAAAAGATGATTTGGTGATCTGTTAAAAATTCAATAGTTAAGATTAGTCTAATTTGGATGTAAAAATATAATCGTTCTTCAATATTTGATTATTCTTAAAATTGATAAAGTATATTTAGATATAACTAATATTGAAATAGAGATACGTTGAAAATGGAAATCTTTCCACCCAAGAATATATATTATAATATATATTGTATAATACTTTTCAAATAATGTGTATGAAAATGAAAGCACTTACTGTGTTATCGATAATTATAATTTCGAGTTAATTAGACTCTACGGTACGTTTTAATTAAAAATATTGCTTGCAAAGGAAGGGCCAAAGTGAATTTTGTTTATTTAACTTACAATAAACTATCAAGTTACAACAAAATTATACATCAATCATAACTCGTTTCCTACAGACGCACGTGTCTGTGTTTTCGAATTCTCATAGACAATGTGAAAGTCAGTTAGTTTACAGAACATTCTAAATTGCGTAAAGTAAGTTATTTAAAGTTGTTCGTATTTCTGTGACCTCCGTATAAAGAATAAGTCAAGTACATCACTGTGCAGCAAATGTGTATCAATTAACAGAAAAAAGATCACGTAGAACAAAAGAATTTAAAAACAGCAATATAAATCCCCCTAGTTTGCAATATTTGATCGAGTTAAAATAATCTTCGAGTTTATATTCACTAGCAAAGTGCGATAGAAAAGGCTAGTAGAGAAATATTGTTTTTTTTTTTTTTTTCTAGATTGAAATTTTGTTTCATAATTTGCAACGTTTGTATTAAATATGAAAAGAATAGAGAAAATGACATATGTTTATTATACAATATATGGAATTATCGTAAGATTCAATTCAATATTGAGTAACAAAATAAAAGGTCATGGAAGACAATTGTAAGCCAATAATTAGATGATACATTCATATTTTTACAATATTTAAAAAAAATTTATATCTATTAGATTATTTTAAATTCAAGAAAATTACTTGAATCGTATTATTAAATCTTTATATATTATTGTTTTTTAATGTTTTGAAATCAAGTGAAGTAATTTTAGTAAATTCGTATTTGTAAACTTCCTACATATATTGGTTAAAATATATTGCCTAATTACTCTAGATAATATTATTTTTTATTTGAAAATATACATATTTATACCAATAAATCATTCCTTTAGAAAACAAATCCAAATTTATTAAAATTAGTTATAGAATTACAAAGAAATGTGTTAATATTTTATAACTGAAACTAATTTTTTTTTTTTTTATGTCATAAACAAATGCATTTTAAAAGTGTAGCTTGTATTAATCAACAAGTTCTACACTTTTTATTGACTCAAATTAACAATAATGTTTTAAATACAAGATAGAATAGAACTAGTCAATAATATAACTCGTTTTAAGATATCAAACTTCTAAGATTAAAAATAAATAAATATTAACAACTTTTAAACGTTAGAAAATTCGTTTTCATATATTTATGATAGTGTGTTTGTCTGTTTCATAAGTATGTTGCAATTAGGAGGAAATGTATTATATTAGATACAATGATAAGTCATTTTGAAAAAATATGAATGTAATTTCGAATTTATGAATTTATAGATGCATTTTTTTATAGTTAATTAGTGGGCTTATCCCATTTTTTGTATATATTATAATTTAGTACTGTTAATTTTTAATTTGAATGATATTGTAAATAAGTCTGCTATTGATTACAAATTACTTTTAAATTTTACAGTAAATTATTATGTTTTTATTGATGCCACTAAGAAATATAAAATTGTATATATAGTTAATCTAGTGTAGAAAATATTAATTTAATCTAAATATCAAGCTTCAATTTAAATTTAGATATTGTTCCACTTCATTGGATTAAAAAAGTCACTATATTTATGACAAACAAGTTTTTGTAATCATTGCAATTTTGTTTTTTTATATATGTATATATATTTTCGTTTTCTTTTTTTTATACTTCTTTATTATTGCTTATATTATATTCGTAAAATGTATTTATATTCGAAAATTTTTTTTTTCCATTAGAGATTAATCAATTTAAAAATTAATTTTAAATTGAATTCAATAATCTATTAAGTATTAGAAAAAAATAAGTATATAAAAAACAATTATTGAGTTTGTTATTAACAAATCAAATCTATTATTAATTTATAATTATTATATTATATTATTTAATAGTAATCGGCCATTTGATTCATATTTATTAAAACGATTAATTATGATTAAATTTAATATATAAGTGTAATTGAATTATTAATTTGAAAATTATTTATTTTAAAATAAATTGTAATTTTTAATAATTAGTATCATAATTTCATTAATTATAATAAAAAGTTGTAATATATAGTTACAAATTTCTTATGAATTGTATTACTTATGTGGAATAATACATGGGACAATTTTGCCGATGATAAAAAAAATTTTTGATAACGAAACGTAATATAGTTTGATTAAAGCACTAATTGTTTTTAAATTGTCAAGTTAGTCTACAATTCCAATTTAATCAATGCGTGAAAATTTATGTATATATATATATATATATATATAAAAAATACATTGTATGAAATATTTAATTAAAACCAATCACACACTTGCAAGATTTCATTTCTTTAAATTGTTCAAATTATATCACACAGATACACAGATTCATGAATGTTAAGTGCTTTACAAAGAATATAGCATTTTTATCATTTTAGTCAATCAATTTTCGTGTTATTGACACATACAATATTTTTCATTTTATATAAAAATAAGTATTTTTAATTAGCTTTTACTGTTATCTGAAAAATAATAGAAATTTTAAATGCAGTTTAATATTACATGAAATTTGTACAAATGAAACAAATATTTAATAATGATTGAATATGATAATCAAAACTACATGATGTATTTATTTGTTTATGTTTCTTGTGATGTCCTTCATTGATAAATATTTTAATAGACATGATGACAACCCCATTACTCCGTTATACGAGGCAATAATTAATTCGGATATCTTATAAGGCAAATTTTTGTGCAGTAGATGCTGTTATTATTTATCAAAAAAATTGTGTAATCCACAATTAAAAGCTAATAGTCATTTAAGCCCCGCCTTGCACAATTTAATGGATTGCAATACAAGAAGTATTGAAAGTTACTTTCCTTGATTTTTGAGCATTTTACTATTTTTGTATACAAGTAGAAATGCGGAAATGTAAAAAGACTACCAATTGGAAGATGAAAGGAAAAAAGACAAATAATCAAATGTGAAATAAAGCAATGGTTAGCCTCGTTCTCAATGTGGTTATTAAAGTCTTATTTTCTATAACTGTAATTTATTTAATAATAAATGGTAAATGAGTAGGCCTAAATCCTTTTAAGTGTTTTTTAAGTGATATTATTTTGGTATATCCGAGTCTTTTCTCCTCAAATACTAGCCGTATCTTTCTCAAAGTGGACACATTTATGAATAAGGATTACTTATTTAACTCTGTGTAATAAAAATTTTAATTATTGTTTATTACTGATAACCCTATTTTCTCATAACTCTTGAACATGTTCTGAGAATTTGAACTAGAAAATAAAAATAATCATGTAAAATTTTCTTCTATTCATATTATTTTTTTCATGATTATTACCATCTTGTATTTTATTGTTTTGTAAACTTTTTTTGAAATTTTGTTTATATAAATAAACTTTCGTTTCCTTCAATTAATCATAAATAATTTTTTTCTTAAATTTAATCACATATAATTATTAACAAATTAAAGATTACTTAAGTTATTACTCTACATAAATAATAAATAAAAAAATAAAAAACATGTTTTATCTTAATGGATTATCGATGTGATTTCATTTACACGAGCTAATAGAACTTGTATGACAAGTTTAATACATTAAAGAAAAGAAAAAATTATGAAAAATAACAAGAAAATTATAAATTATTATTGCCTACCGTTCAATGTGAATACCGATTATCATTTATCGAAATTTACTTCCTCATCTTAATTTTTGTATGCGTAACATAGCAAATACTTTTCGTAGAATAATATGTTACAATTAGATAGAAAAAAGAAAAAAAAATAAAAAATAATTTTCCGAAGACAGTTAAACGTAAGATATTTAATTTTATTACAATTATTATTTTAATTATTATTTCTCTTATTCCAACAATGGTGCTTAAAAAACTAAGTACAATAATCATTAAAAATGTAAAAAGTGCTGTATTATTCTAAGAATAGTGAGCGATGGGTTCACATACGTAGTCATAGAACCTTAGAGAAGTCTCTTTGTCCACGGCAATAGAAAATTGTTAGAAAATCGGGAAATATTTTTGAGGCAATCAATGTGGAAAAGGGATAAGAGTTGATAAGAAAATTATCGGATGGCGCTCCCTTGTTCATGATCCGAGAAAACATTATTATTCGTCAAGATCGGCAACATATCGGTAGGCGCGTATACATCGTGACTCACAATCTTGCAATTCTCGAGGAACATGTAAGAACATTTTCATATAATGTTGGTTGATAATTGAATTTTTGTTGCAACAATAACCCCGATGGACTTGGATAATTCTTCGCGGGTGGCGAACACCTACGCAAGGAAAACTTGTTTTTCCATTTTGTGTGTAGCGTTTTTTTAAAATGGAACTTGCGCTCGATTTTCCATGGCAATACATTGATGACGCGAGAATAAAAATTGTTGGCTCGCACGAAAGCAAATTGGAACGAATCAATTTGACACCAATGAATAGCTTCTCTAGAAACATATTTTTTTTTATTAGAATCAATGTCATTGTTACCGTCACTAATAGATTATTATTTTATAAATTCCCTTTGATAATGGATCAATGTTTAGGTACATTTTCGAAGTCATCGTAATTTTTAACTCTAGTGGACAAAATAATAAATTTGAATAGTTTGATGAATTAAATAAAAATGTACTTTTTATAAATTATTACACGTGAATAGATGATACAGCTTCAACAAATAATTCAGCAAGTCCTTTGTTTTTATGTTTCAATATTTGAAACTCGTTCGTTTTTATTTTTTTTTTTTTTGTTTCTTTAATTTTTTACCACCTATCACCCGATATTAAAATTTAACGGGTTGATAATTCACTACTTATTGATTTTACCAGTTTTGTTAGAATAATTGAAAATACAATCATAAATCATGGGGAAAAAACTTACAAGTTACACAGAAGTAAATTTTTAGTAGAAGTTCGATTATCTTATTCTTCTCGTAATCGAGTGAAAAAAAAAAGAAACGAAGGCAAAACTATAGCAAAGTTTATTGAACTGATAAAGTCATCGCTGAAACGAATCGAGGTTTTCCGAGATAAACACGAGGAGGCGCAAAATTATTTTACTATGGGTTAAGAAAAAGACGACCACGCAATATTTGACTGTAAGATAGGAAAATGGAAAATTATCTATTTAGGAAGTACCACAATATCTACTACTTCATTTCTTTTTACATTAATCTTGTAACATTTTTTACCTTTTTGAAATCGTAATGCTTACAATGTATAAACTTGGCGTTCAATGGCCTGAGTCACAGGACTCACACGAAATTTCGTTTTGTAAAATAATGCATTCCCGTATACAGGAAGACTAACATTTGACTGTCAAAAATCTATATTTTTAATTTCTTTCTTTACAGTTTAAACAATTGCAAATAGCGAAACAACATTGATAAAAGAAAAACAAAGTGTTTTCTATAAACTTTCAACCAGTAAATCTAATCTGTCAAGTGATGAAATATCTCGTGTTACCTCAACATTGACCTTACCTTGTCGTGAATATACAAGGATTTTTAACCTCTATAATCCTATTATCAAAAATAAATAATAGAACTAAATTTCTAATTTCAACATACTTCAAGTTATGTACTCGGTAAAAGTGTGTTTACATTAATTTGCTTACTAATCGTAAATAAATCGATTTACATCATTCGAAATTTATATTACAATACTTTAATTTTTCAATTCAGAATTTTTTAAATTTCATTTATATTAAGAAATACAAAAGACGATCAATAATTATTAAAAAAAAAATTATTCTTATAACTTTTTTTTTTAATAACGTTATTGCCAGTGAACTCTTAAGACATTTTATTATAAAATTAGCTTTTCAAAGAAATTGCTTTCATACTTTTCATTTTTTTAAAAGGAAACTCAATTTTTGAATAAATAAAATTTTATTTAAATATTTGATTTAAATTTAATTATGGTAAATATGCTTTATTCATTTTAATTGGACAAACTCTCATTTTCCATTGACCTTTCGAGAATACACACAACACTATATTCAATAATATATCATGAATATATGTAAAAAAAAATATTGGTTTTTTCCTTTTTATGAAAAAATGATTAATTCTTTAAATTTTGCAGATAGCAATAAATTTTATACTGATTAATATTCTTGTATAAATAGTCATAAATTTAGATATATATCAAAAGTAACTCTTTCTACTTAAAATTTTTTTTATCTTTATAAATAAGAATCAATAATTTTTTACATATAATTTATTGGCAATGCTTTGCAAAGAGCATCTGTTATTATAATCGTAAAAGAACTTGATCAAATTTATGTTCTGCAATTAATTGAAAAATATATGAAATTTTAATTAATTATGTTTAAATATAAATATCATTTATTTGTCAAATAATTGCTCCAAACATTGCCTTTCGGATTCAAGTGATAAAAATAAAACTTGTTAATTCTCGTGTTGTACAAGATTGTTTCAATGTTAATTTTAATAGCTTCACGTAAATATTTAAGATTCAAAGCTAATAAAAAAATGCATCTATTAGCGAAATGAGAACATGATTAACAACTGCCTAAATAAAACGAAAATGAAATTTAAACAAAAGATGCTAAAGCTAATTTCGAGAAATAAAAATTAAGCGACACACTGGCACATTTTTGTCGCTCAATAAAATTATACTGTAAATCGTAAAAACAAATTTTTTTCAAAACTATCAGACCGTAAAATTGAAATGAAATTGTTCGCTGTCGATGTAAAAATTTACATAACAGGTCAATATGAATTATTTTGCACTTAAATAATCAGTTCATAATTAAGAAAAATATTTAAGAATTTATTTTGTGATTCGTATATCCATTTCGTTTATTCGTTCAATAATAGTGACTTTACATAATTTATTTTATATGAGAATTGACAAAGTAATTCCAGAAAGGTGTTATGTATAGCAAAAATTGAATTTATATATTATAAATTATTGAAGTAATTTAGAAATAATTTTCCGCAACTGTAAGTTTCTCATTCGCGATGATAAAGATATAAGTTACTCTCATAAGATCGATTAAATTGTTGAAAAAACAAAGTCTCATTGGCAAATACATAATGATTTAAGTAATTCAGTTTACAAAATCACAATCATGAATAGTACATATTTTTTGTTGGAGAATTTTAATGCACAGCCTTTGGCAAAGCTACTTGTTTTTTTTTTTTTTTATACAATTATCATATGCAATGTGGTGTATTTAGCTTCTTTCGAAATAATGTGACAGTATAAAATACATAATAATGTTTAATCGTACAAGTATAACTGTCTCCTGGACGATCACCGTATGATTTAAAAAGATCGTCAGCCAAATTATCATTCCATCCCAAGGAAAAAGAAAAATAAAAAAAGCACCTACGCGAAAACTGTTACAGCGAGTCGCTCGGGACAGGATATCAAAGTGTCATTAGAAAGTTGAGCTCCGGCGAAGAAAGTTGACGATTAACCCAAAATCCTATGGTGTGCGCGAGGAAAAAGAAAAAATTGCCCGGAATATATTCGAGTTTATTGTGCGTGCGTGTGTGTGTGTAATTCGTGTCGTTTTGGTGATTTGCGCAAATTGTGCGAAATTACAGGGGGGAAAGGGGCAGTGTGTCGGTGGAAAATCAGCGCACCTGAGCAAACTCGTTTCGTTGAACTTCGGTGGACTTGATATATATATTTTTTTTTGTTTTGACAGGCACTTGCGAGTCCTGATAAGAAAGGAAAAAAAGTGCGCGTTTGATAAAAAGTGCCATTAGATACTTTAAAGATGCGTCTCTCGTAAGATGTGACGAAAACAAACTCATTGGGATATTCCCTCGATTGCTTGGAAGTAAATACCGAATACTTTTAATTACGAGGAATGAAGATTAAAAGTGCCTGAAATTGCTGGGACTGATTAAAATCAATAACAGACAATGTGTTTAATTATTTATTCAGATGTTGTATTGGCTCATTTTTTTCAATCCTTAATTTTTAATTCACGACCCATTGATAAGATCTTTTAGCGATTATTTCAAATATTTGAGTTTGCAAAAATTTTTGAAAAACAACTCATTTACAGGGGTAAAATTCTCGAAATAATCGGCATATTTCCAAATATTGATTATGCAAAGCAAGTAAAAATGGAGGAGTTTTTGATAAAAGATTCTTTCATAATGCGGTACTAACAACAAACTGAATGTCTGCTCAAAGAAAAGCTCAGCTTTCACTGAGCTTTTCTCAGTTTCATTGAATAATAATGTAATCCTTATCTTGGATAAAAATACATTATCGTTAGATAATGAGCGACCACCGCGGCGCGAATTATAAAAATTTCACATCTTGTTTTTAAAAATGCCAATTTAGTAAAAGATGTTACTGATGATTCAAAGCTCTGCTGGAAACAAATTTTATGAAAATGCTTTTATACTTTTAATGTTTTAATGCAATTTTTATTATTTTTTTTTTTACCATTTATATAATATTTAATATCCACGCTTAAAGATATAAATTTGTATTAAATAAAAACATTTTTATATTGGCATTATAACAAAATACCTACATTAATGTATTAAATGTATGGCTCGTTAAAATTCCTGCACAATAATTTATAAATTTAATTATAGTTCTTGTATATGAATAATTTTATGTTAGATAATTACATAAATTTGACGTTTAATTAATAGGTTTAAATTTAAGTTTAACTTTTTGCAGTTTAAATATTGTAGTAATATCTTTGCTCGATACAAAAAGGTTTCTTTTCTTAATTAATCGATTTATATTTATTATTCATTTTCGAGTACGTAAGATTTTATCAAATACTTGAAATTCTGTACTTCAATGCTTAAATTATCAATAATCAAGTATTAAATTTGAAAACTATTGTTTAAAAAATCTTAGGTCGTCTCTTTTCATTCGTACTTGTGGCACCAAAAAAACAAATTAACCTTTAATTTGAAAGTTCATGTGCTTATTTCAAATGTATGCAGGAGAAAATATATGAATTAAGAATACACTTTAATCTTTCACGCAATTGGAATAATTTGTAAGTCTAGAACAATAGTTTTACGTAATGTAGTAGAGCCTACATTTAAGAATTTATCATCTACGCAAAAATTTGTTACCTACTAAATGATAATATATTTTTACTTTAATCCAAGATAAAAATTCTTCACTTATTACAAATATTGGTCGACAACATACTTTTTATTTTAAACTTAGTGTCATATTACATAAATTTACTCATTTTTAATATCTTATACTAAAACATGTTAATTTTTCTATCATCCCCGATCTTTTTTTGTGAAAAACAGTACCAAGATAAGATTATCAATTGGTTATTATCAGCATGTTAACGATCGAAGGAATATCGTCAACTTAAATGACATTAAAATTTTTGTAAAAAACTTATCTACAGCATTGAGTATAAATTTTTTGATAAGATGATTTCTTGCAGAATAAACAATTAATTGTTTGATTAGCATTAAATCATAGCCCATCTCTTCTTGACACAGACATGTTTTTTAAAAAGTGAAAAAAAAGAGGAATTGATCATTTATATAGATTTACGGATACTAGCATAAATCAAAATGGAAATCTACTTTTATTGTATTTTATTATTGTACAATATATGATAAAATCTGCTCTATAGTATTTTCAAATAACTTCGACGCCTAGATTTTTTACATATTGCACTCTCTCAAATGTATCATGCGTGTGTAAATGGAATTATTTTTTAACAAATGTCTTATTATGATTCGGAATATGGATAATCCATTTTTCTTTGGATTGTCATTGAGTATTATCAAAAAAACGTGAATTATAGTTTTGATTTACAATTAAACGAGCACGTCAATTCACCGACTTGCGAACAGAAATTAATAACCATCTTTGTGTCCGAACATGCCTATAATAAAAAAAAAATCTTTGCTTCAATTGCATTTTTCACACAAAGAATTTTACACCTTAAATACATAATAATAAACTATAATTGTCGAACGGTTATAATATCTTAGTCTTAAAACTTGGAATGAATATGTACAAATGCACATTTGCTTACAACAAGCTCTTCAATTCATTAAAAATTGACTGTCGGTAATTTGTAACTCATTATTATTGGTCTTTGTTAGTAGGCTCAAGAGTTATGTGAACTAATTGACACGATTAATTTTGTCGAATAAATCAGAATAAGCATAATTAGTCGGGAGTGAATATATTAAAAGTTATTACTCGTATTTTAAGGGTGTGATCGATACTGACCTTCGCCTAACGACCGAGTGACGTCTTAAAGGCATTTTTTTTTCTTTTTCAAAGGCTCTTTTCGAATTGTTAAGGTGCTTACTTACGCATGATTAAATCATATATCATAGGTAAATGGAGGCCAACGACTTCCGACTTTTACGTAAACTGAAGTGTTTTTCTTTTCTTTTTTTTTCTGTTTTTATTTATTAAAGTAATTTATTAATACACGCCTTGAATGACACATCAATTCCGCCTGGAAAAGCGGTATTACGTATTCTTTTACAATTATAATTATAAAGAAAAATAATTATTAGAAATAGATAAACAAACGAATAAATAGTAATTTTTTCAAGTTCTTCAAAATCATAAAATTAAAATAAATTCAGAGCTAATGGTTTGAAAGAAAAAACTTCTTATTTAATATACAGGAAATTAAAATATCATGCGTGTTTTTCTAGAAATACGTTTTTGTTTTTATTTTCTGATGCATTAAAATTTTTGTGCATTTAAAGGAGATTTATACATTGTAAAAAATATTTTTAATCTTTTCAATGATAATAAGATTGTTTTTCTCAGATTTAATATAGCGAATTTGTAGGTATTTTTCCATAATTAATTTCGAATTTATTGATTGAAATTGAAATTGAAATGAAAAATAATTATTTTGAATTTTTAGCAGAATCATATATGAAATTGGCTAAAAGATCAGAGTAAAAGATCATCGTTTTTCTTTCTTATTCTTCTTTTTTTTTTTTTTTTTTTTTTTTGCATATAGTAAAAAATATCATATATCATATAAAAATTTTGCTTTTATTATTACAAATTGATATCTGAGAGATATTTCTTCTTTTAATATCGTCGTTGAAAATATAATTATTAAACTTTAATTTTTATAAATAAGTATTATTATAATTATCAATATTAATATTCATGAAATTGTGAATTAATTTTGAAATCATACGTTATTACAAAAATAGCAAATATACTTACGGATAAATCTAAAGAAATGTATTCTTATAATTAATCAATATATAATTAATCATAATATATTTATTTAAATTGTAGATTAGATATAGAATGTTTATATAGGAAAAAAATATTAGAATTTTATTTTATTAATAAAAGAATTAAAAATAATATTACTAGAATTGATTTAAGATTTACAATTTTTAAGATAATAAACCTTACAACAAATGGTTTGTTAATTATTCGTTCATAAATTAAACAGCAAAAATTATACAATAATATTAAGAAAGCAAGAATATTATATGAATATAGAAATAGTGAAATTTAAATTAGTTTTGCTAATAAAACTATGAATAAATATTAAAGTAAAATTTTTTATTGTATATATTATTATTATAACGCTCTTTTCATATTATATTTCTAAAACAATTTTAGTATTTTTTACACTAGGCGTTATAAATTTTATAACTTATTTTTAAATTATTTGCAATAAGTTAATCTGGCAAGAAAGTGCTATCTAATTTTTACATTTCAACAATTTCTTTTCCTTTTT
Organism: Eupristina koningsbergeri; assembly: GCA_018907245.1. Classification (NCBI taxonomy): domain Eukaryota; kingdom Metazoa; phylum Arthropoda; class Insecta; order Hymenoptera; family Agaonidae; genus Eupristina; species Eupristina koningsbergeri. The sequence continues at coordinate 367,910 of JACCHV010000118.1, forward strand.
AAATACGGGAACAAATTTTATGCGTTAATCAAATCCATAATTATGAATATTAAAAGTTCGTATTTATGAAAGGAAATAACTAATAGCCGTACATATTTTCACATTTGGTTTTAAGTATTAAAAAAAATTTCTTATATACTTCAAAGCTATTGTATATCTTTATATAATTAAAAAATTTAGTTTTTTACTTTTTTTTTCTCGTTTTGTTAAACAAATTTCAAATAATATCAGTTATTTAAAAAAGTTGATGCATATTGTACAATTATTTAGTTGTATCAAATAAGATTAAAATGATGCTTTTCATAATTGGGTATTAAAATATTGAATGAAAGGAACTAAATATTGCAGTTGAGCATTTTTTATTGTTATTATGTATTAAGCAAAAGATGTAACAAATAAATAAATTGTAAATTATTACTACGCGTGAAAAAACCATAAATTTTAAATTACAAGTCATTTCCATTCCATAAAGTAATAACCAATTGACCCGAAAAATATATTTATAAATTGATTTTATATTTATCCTTAAAAAAAATTTCCAAAATATCTTTTTGAGTTTATGAGGAATAAAATTTATGAAATATTAAGTATTTTAAAGAGTTTGCTATATTAATATTTAAGAATAATATTTTAGTTATCATTTTATAAATCTTTATATTCGAAATTAGATAGCTGTTTTTAGCAAATGTAAATATTTACTGGACACAAGATACGCGTCTCAGTATTGATCAAGCGCGACAAATTTTATTGTAAAATAAGTCTGTAATTTAAAATTTTACATTATAAACTAATTTTATGCATAATACGTGTCACGATTTAGAACTCGTATTTTCCATTTTTTACAAAATATACTATAAATTCTGCGAAACTGTCACCAGATTTGCAGCATAAAATTAGTCACGGATTATTAGGAAGTGTAATCACATCAAAAAAAAAAAAAAAAAAAAAAAATGCATCAGTACTTTTCTCAAAAACACAAGAAACACCAGACAGCAGTTGTGCAAATCATGCAAAATATATTTTATTATCAGGATACTCGTGTACGCCAATCTCCCACACCTTGATTGAATCAATATGAAATTACATCACATTCAGGCTGAGCTGCATAAACGCTATTTTTGTCATTAATTTATCTTCCGAAAATGAACTTTGTGCACCAGGTGGTGGGAGCACCCACACACAGAAAACGCCTGCACATATAAACTTTCGAATTCCTTATGACAAAATGAAAAAAGAAGTAGTACGAATGCACGTACGCGCGGACTCTTGTACCTGTCGAGCCAATAATGCTCATTCAAAACAGGAAGGAGAAAGAGAGCGAGCGAGCGAGCGAGAAAGAGAGAGAAAGAAAGAGAGAGAGAGAGAGAGAGAGAGAGAGACGCGTTTTAAGAGTCTAACAAGCCTCCACTTTACATTTGTAAAAACATGTGTCACGTGAATGTGAGATTATATATTTTGTACGTACGTGCCTGGAGTCATGATGGCGTGGGTGAGGAAGGTGCGAGGCTTAAATCAAATGTTGTGCTTTCGATTCGGATTGTTCTGATTTGTTTTTGAATGTGAATGATCTTTCGAGGGTCAATGATCAAGAGGTTGATCAATATCATTCGATGGATTTACGGAGATTTAGTTTCAAGAGAAAACTATAATTAAACTGTAACATAATGTTTATTGGGGTATTATATTTAGACGAATTGGGTTTTAGAATAAATAGATTCCAATTGCAATTTTTGGCTTTCAAATAAAATATCAGTCATGTGTTTGTAAATTTTAGCCTGCCTTTGTCTAAAAATGATTAATTTAATTATTTTATAGAATGTTCTTCGGTAAATGCAACTTGTGTGTAATTGATTAATTATACAGTTTTAAAAGATTATAAAAATTTACAAACCATTTGAGTATACTTTGCATAACACATTACGGTATCTTGAATATTTGTAAAAGTGAAAACGTAAGTAATTAATTATAGTTTGTTCAAGTTTTTTACGAGCTTAGTAATATCAATCGTATTTATCTCGGCTTTTTGCATTTAAATATGCGAAAAAACTAATCGGACCGATGAAATCATTATTTTTTTTAATAACAATAATTTTACACTCATAGTTTATTAACATTTTGAAGATGTAAAACTATTAATCTTATGATTTACATGTCACATTAGTATTACGGAAAATCGCATTCTATTTTATAATAAAAATAATAATTGTGAGCTGATCTTTAAATTGAATTATAAAAAAAAAAAAAACCATATGATCGACCTTTATGTACTTGCAATTAAGTTTTAAATTCGATTTTATTAATAATTCAATATGTTAATAAAGTACTATTATTTACAATAATCTCACGATATATCAATGTTTGAGGATATATTTAGAAATTTGTTCTCATTTCCCAATAAAATTCAATTTTTACAGAATATATTAGCGGTAAAGATGTTTTGAATAAAATTATAATTTATACCAATTTTTCTTGTCAATAGACAATTTACAAATACAAATATTTATCCACAATTTTTAATGAGCGAGTATATATTAAAAGTTAAAAATAATTTCAATTTACTATATTTATGTAATTATATTCAAAGAAGATGCATATTATCATACGGTGACAATATAAAATATTGAAGGCAAAATCAAAGAGAAAGCTCATTAACATTTACATATTATACCATATGTGCGTGAGATCACTTGGTATTTATGGTCATAATTTTTCTATTATAGTGTATGTTGACTAAAACAGCATTTTTCACTTTTATAATTATATTGATAGTTTGGAAAGCTAATAAAGTTAATTGAAATTTAAAAAATATATAAGTTACACGCACAGTGAAAGTACTCAAGAACGACCAGACAGATATTATCTTAATATCAATATACATAAGTATTTATGATACGATACCTATCCACAATTATCCTGTTTTGCAAATTTGTTTATAAATGAACATCGATACGTGCTACTACACAATATATAAATATTTTTTAAATATTCAAATATAATTTATCGTAAGGCACAAAGCATCATTTATGTTTTCTTACTGGTAGAACATCTTATTTATTAAAAAACAACGATCGGGATTTATTTTATTGTCAATTAATCCAAAATAATTTTCTATTGGTTTGAAAAATAAGCATAAAATGGTCGTTTCACTTTTAAATATTTCCCAAAATACTTTTAAGTATTTCGCGAGTTATTTGTTAAACGAATGTACTAAAATGTATATAATATCTTTCCGAAGCTCTTAAAAATAGTTAGTTGTTTAAAGCGTTTCTTGTTTATGGCTTTACAATAGAATAAAATTTGCATGTATCATTTGAAAAATCAGGGTTACTTGGTTAGTCCTAGTTATGTCCCTGGCTTTAGGAGTGTGAAAGTGCCACTTAAAATATTCGATTTATATTAAAGCTTGTGTCAACACAATCGAGTGTGCTATTTTATTTATTTCTTTTTCGAAATCAAAACGTTGCTAGACACCCAAAGAATTCAGATTAGACAAGTAATACAACGCAAATAATACATCATTAACCTTATCAGACCGACTTTTTACATTTTTCCTCAATCCTCGACCGAGTGGAGCTCAACGTGGGTATACAAGAGGCAAGTTCATACAGTGTAGCTTTCAGGGAAAAACCCAACGGCCCAAGTCATCTCTTGGCCATCCCCTTGTCATTTTTGGGGCGGGGGTCGGAGGGTGGGTAGGCCGAGGACCTGAAAATACGAGGTAGGGAAAGAAGTATCAGCACCATACCGTTATAGCACATAGCGGCCATGATATGTCCAGGATGGGTGTCGCACCAATTCCTCTAGCACTTGAACAACTTGCACTAGAATCACCACTGGGCTGTCGTCGGCGTTCTTCCCCGATGTGACCACTCTTGCGTCGCCGGACGTTTGCCCGGGTGGCGACGCACTTCCAAAGCCGGCCGGCTGCTGCTTTGGATTCGGGGTCAGGGCCCTTCGGCCTCAGCGTCTCTTCACGAGCTTCTGCGAGTTGACGATGATCTCTTTGTTCCACGTGTAGCGATATGCGAACTGCATGCTATTATATAACATTAGTACGCTCCAACATGGAGATGCTGGCTGTGGGCTGGTGCCGCCTTTGCCGTTGTCGCCGGACCTGGGGCCGGTTATACTGGGGCTGATGGTACCGGCGAGCGGCTGGGGACCTCGCTGCTGTGACGGTGCCAGTATCACCGGGGGTCGGTCGCCGCGCACTACTCTCCTCGCGGTCCACGTGCACCTGCCCCTGGGGAGTGGCTGCTGCTTCTGGCTGGAGAGGACCAAGACGCGCTCTGCTCCTCGCCGAGGGTGAGCTTGCGACACAGCTGTTTTGCGGAGGCGCGCTGCTGGGCTGCTGCTGATAGCTCGAATCTCTTTCGGTTCGGCTGGTGCGTCGGCTGAAGCGTCCGGGACTCGACTGAGCTCTTGGCGACGTCGCAGCCACGGCCAAAAGAACGGCTTATCTCCGAAGCCTCGCTCCCTCCTCCTCTTCCTCCTCCTCCACCGGTATCTCCCGTCCCTCCCACGGACGGGAGCGCGCCTTCCCAGTCGTTTCTCCGATAGAGGTTAACCAGTTTGTCCCACTCTCCTCCTTTTTCTTCTTCTTGCTCTATTCTTTCTACTTCGCCGCCACTAGAGTATTTATCAGCAGCTCCTTCTGCGTTTCGCTGGCCCGACCGTGTATTTATAATTTCTCGGCGGCAAGCCCTCGCCGCGCTTTTTAAGAAAACGGAAGCTCCCGCGACTTGTGCTTCTTTTTTCGACGGGGGCAGTCGTCGCACGCGTCTTCTCCTGGGCACCACAACCAACATATGGTGTCTCGTCGCTCGACGTAACAATTGCGCTTTGGCGGCTCGCACCCACACATGGCCAAGCGAAACGAAAGGTCAAGCGTTCGATAAAAGCTCGAGCTTACGTAAAGAGCGCGAAACATCGTTTTCGCAAGTCCAGCGCATTCAATTCAAACACACAATGGTTGTCGGGCTTAGGAATTTTATTCGCACAACCCCTCTCCCCTCCCCCTTCACTGACAACCCGTCGAATTGTTGACGCACGGCAGACCAATAAAGCGACAATCGATAAAAATTTTAATGGACCATGATTGCACTAATCTTCGTGTTTGAACTCGGCTGAAAAGTCGGTACAAACCGGCGCGTGGATGATAAGACGCCGAATACACGAGTACAATTCCCGGGGAAGGTTTGCAAAATCGCAAAAATTCAAAAACACAAAAATAGTTTTTTAACCAATGATACTGTTTGCCTTTTGCATTATCAAGAAAACCTGTTTTTCGCTTTCTTTTCTTGGATTTTTGTTTATTTTTAGCCTTTGATCAGTTTGTAATCCATGACTCATTTGAGGTCTGGTAGGGTTCTAGAGATTTTTAGTCGACGTGAAATATAATTATCAATGAATTTCAAACCGTAAATTATAGCAGTTTGTAACAGAAATATCTATTTTTGAATACTGGTATATTTAAAAAAAATATATATTATTTATTTATAAATTTGAGTTTTGTATTCCTTTTTATTTCAAACATTGTTTAATAAGACAAAGTTGCTTCATGTGTTATTAAGAACAAACGCTGGTATACTTATTTATTCATAATTAAAGTACTGCATTTGTAATACTTTATTTCTATTGATTTCATAATGTAGATTAAAAGTCTAGCAATGTCAATAAAAATAAGAAATAAACATAAACATAGATGTTAATAAGAAACTTTTTCCATGGCTGGTAATGATAAATTTCAGAAAGTGAGAAACCATAAAAATATAATAAATAATGCACCAAGGTAAACAACTACACAATGTATAATGAATTAATCTTTACAAGGTCAATCGATACAAAAATCTAAACTCAGCTCAACCCTGTAATTACTGAATATAATGTTGATCTGATATTTTGTGAAGCAAACTATTTACAACAATTTAAATTTTATAGATTACTAAAAGCATTTAACTGAGTTAAACAAATGTCTACTGTATTATTACCTAATACTGGACAATAATATTTTGGTTAATATTTAATTCAATAATAAATATCATTTATGAGGTTATGTATAATAAAAGAATATGTGTTCATTATAAAGCACTATTATTTTAAAATAGCTTTGTTTTATATTGTGATCTATGGTATTATGAAAATGGTTTATTTAAATTTATTTATGCACAATAATATTTTAAATGCATCATTTGTATTTAAATTTGCAATTTGTAATCAATTTATTATGTAGAAAGATATTTATATCTATATATATTTTTTTAAAATAAAGTATTAATTTGAAATAAATCTACTTTATAGTAATAGATAATAAATTTATTCTCAGTACGATACTCTATACGACATTATTACATAGAACATAAAGATTCTTACATCTGATCATTTTTTCTTACATATATTAATGAGCATAAAATGATTTTTTAATTGTCTTGTCTTTTATTTATTACTAGACAGCATTAGTTATTAAAAAATAACAAATATAGTATTGCATCAAATATTTAGATGTGATAAATACCTAAACATATTAAGAATATTTATAGCTTATTTAATGTACAATTTATAAAACTTACCTTCTTTAATCCAGTTCTTTAGTTCTAGTTCTTCTAAGAATTTTGAAGCGATTTGTGCACGTGTAAGATGTTCGTCCAAGATCATTGACTCTACGCCAATGTCTTCGAATGCTACAGGTTTTTCGTCGAAACATAGCCATTCTTCATCGATGTCAAATGATGAAGAAGTCCCACTAGGGGATAATGGCTCCTCCTTCCACAACATTGCTGTATCCTGATCGGATGACATTTTGGTTTATAGATGTCCAATCTCGGTGTATTAAATTTTTTATAGAATAATTGGTCGACAAAGCGACGTAGCTGGTGTGGGGCGCCATTATGGCACTGAAATAAAAAAAAAATAGATAAATTATAAATTTGTTATTCTATCATTAAATAGAACCAATAATAATAATAAATAATCGTTTTTCCAAAATTAAATTAAAATAAATTAAGTAATAATAATGAACCTATTGCTTACTGTTGTATTTTATAAATGTTTCTAAACATATGTACAACAAATTGATTTTTATAAATTATTAAAAAAACTTTCATTGGAATAATTTAACATTTGCATATTTTTTCAATATTATCAAAACTTTAATTTGATAGTGTTGGCTTAAATAGTCTGGAGGATAATTAATTCATGTTTACAAAATAGTGTTTGTATGTTTTTAAAATTGTATCATCATGTTTGATTTTTGTAAAATCAAAACAAAAAATATTGTGTATTATATTAGCATGTGTTTCGAAATACGGATTCACGATGACCCTTGATTTAAGCGGATAAAAGTACGCATTTAAAAGGGTCATTACCAAAACGAAAAATAAGGGGAATATCAAAGTATTATTGTGAAACATAATGATGCAACAAACATGTCTGACGTCACAATCCGCTCCAAAAATGTCCGAATGGTCCGAAAATACGCGCAGCCCCGGTCTCGCAACAGCGCAGAACCGCCACAAAATCGAACAACATTGTACAACCGATTTTCCAACAAGATTTCGAACACCGAGTTCGAAAAAAACAAGCGAGCGAGCGAGCGGGAGTATTCGAAATGAGAAAAGTCAAATCGAAGGGGCGCGTGACTCATAATACAAAATGGTGGACACGTTCCCGAAAGCACGTTTTTCCCCTGGCCAGACGTCCTCGTCGTCGTCGCCCGACACAACAACTCCCAGGTGACCCGAACAACGGAGACAATTGTTGTTAAAACTTACGTCATGATCGTTGATTGTGATGGCACACTTGCGTGTGCAAGAGCTTCGCGACTAATAATTCATCTTGCCGGGTCGGATCGTGGATCAAAGTGCGGTAAAGTTGTTTCGTCGACGTCCATGGAGAGAAAGCGGAGATTGCCGAGGAGCCGAACTTCCGAACCGTTTGCGTAACGCGCGTGGCCGGGTCACGTGACCCCCCCGTCGGCCCAGTGAAAGAGACCCCCCGCGCGAGCGGCAGAGGGAGCGAGAGGGAGAAACACCACCGCTCGCTTTTAAATTCTCGCTGGAATTCGAATGTACCGTTCCTTGGGAATCGGGTGGCATTGGATTTTTGGCGAAAAACCGTTTTCGCACGGCCTTTTTTTCCTTTGGTCGATTTAATCGTTAATTGCTGCGAATTGGAATTTCGAATTACATAAGCCTCGAATTATCAAAAAACGACCACTCTATCGCAGAATTGGCTCCAAGATGTGTGCGTGCGTGCATGCGTATGCAACAGTAATTTAAAACAAAAATATGTTATTTGCAAAATATCTCCAACTGCAAATACTGCTTTTCGACGAATTATTGTTGTTATTGCTCTTGTGTTGTGAAGCGCCAAGCATCCAATAAAGAAAAAAATGCATACCCGAAGTATAAATATTACATTTATTTCTAAAACAAATTGAGAAATATCGCACTAATGTGGCTTTATATTATTCAGTAGGCAACAATTCAAATCTAAATCTGAAATGAACGCATTACAAAAGTAATACAATGTATATACAAATAATATTAAATATTGAAAAATGTACATACTCGAATCCATCTAAATACAATAACAATTATTAATGCTATAATTATTATTTAAATTATCGATAATTAAATGTTTATAAGTAAACGCGTTTAACTTTCCAACAAGTTTTCAGGAATAATTTCTTTTTATTTGTCACGAATCCATATAAAAAACAATTTAAAGTTGACTATAGTTTAAAAAAACTTGTTGCATAAAAATTAGTTAAACTTTTTCTCGCTAGCGTGTAAGCATCGCGAGCAAGTTTAATCGCAGCTGGTGTGCTTGTGTTTGTGCGTAACCGCCTGTGCAACTGCAACAGCGACTGTGTGTGTGTGTGTGTAGGCTATGCATTTTTATGGTACCTCGTTTTACGAGCACACGAATGAGTTTCACATGTATTTGTGTATTCTTTAAATAGTTTCATGTAATATAAAAAAACATTTTTATCAAATCAATGTCAATTGTTTGTGAACTTGTAGAAAGAAAGATGATCGACCGATTACGAGCTCGAAATATCTAGTAATTTTTAATTTTTTATCAACGCACTTTTGTAACTAAATAAGAATTTAATATAGTAATTAAACATACATTGAGTATGACTATATGAATTTATTTTAATCCTCATTCCAAGGTATTAATTAATTTATTTATGAGATCTAAATAATTTTATATATCAAGATGGATTGTTAATGCAAAACAGACCTTTATAATTGTTAGAATATGTAAGTTATTGCAATGATGTGAAATTCAAAGAGCTTAAATAATAGGCAGAGAAAGATAAATTTCTAGCTAAACTTTTCAGAGAACAAATATAAATAGGAAAATAACTTACTTGTTGTTACTTTGTGCTGGTACTAACATATTTAGTTCGAAATTGTTTTTACGTTTTACACGTTTGTATTTCATTATAACCGTTCTGTGATTATAACCATATGTTTTTTTTTAATCAATTCAGGTAGAAAATTTTTATACTTTTTATTTTTCACAAGAATTTGTACAATACTTATTTAATTTTTCAGCTGTTGTTTATAAATAGTTCAAGAAAATAAGACACTTTAATTAACACACTATTAATTACAAGTTATTTCATTTTTTAGAATGTTATTCTTTTAATTTATTTATTTTTTTTTTTCTTAACATTTGTTTTCAGGTTTTTAGGTAAATTATATTATAAATTTGTTTTTGTACTATAAAATCAATATTTTTGGCATCTATTTATTTAATCTTTCAGTTAGTTCGATTAAATATTGTTTTCTAAATAATTTTATACCTTTTTTATTAAAAACGATCATTTTTTGAATAAAAATCTAGATAAACATTTTATTATAAACTTTTTATGTCTTCTCCCAATATCTATATAGAAACTCTATTAATATGTCATCGATTTATAATAATGTTGGCATAAATAATGAATAAAAATTATTTTTAGCAATACTGATTAAATAGAAAAATTAAAAATTCAATATCATAATCAAATCATTGAATTAACATTGATGACTAACAAATTAATTGGAAATTGAAAAATCGAAATTATATGAATATTATGGACCAATATAAAAGTATTACTCAGTTTAATTTATTAATAATCTATAATTTTTTCTCGGTTAATGTAAATTTTGAAATAATTGTAATATTAAAAAATAAATTACTTTGTCATTATAATTTTTTATTCTTTATTTTTATGAAATTGGTTATATCTGTGTTAAAACTGTTGAATTTAGGTCAAAATTAAATATATAAAAAGTTAATACAATATATGAGTATAGGCCAACAGATGTTTTTTATGTTGTAAATATTTTTTAATCCGCTTAAGCAACGAGAATCAATAAATATTTTAATTTCTTAAAATTAAATAATTTTTTAACATTTTATACCTGAAAGTTATATTTGAAGATCTTAATTTAAATATATTAATTACACGTTAAAAATTATATAATTAAAACCGTAACTTAATATGTCATAAATTAAAATAAAATATTTACTCTATATTACGTATTTAAATATGTAAATATTAGATATATAAATAAAAAAACATTCATACATAATATATTAAAATTTATAATTTTATAATTTTAATTATAATATAATATTTATTATATAATATTATAATTTCAATTTAATGGTACATCATATTTATTTTTTTGAATGTATGTGTAGTTGAAAATGTGTGCAGAATTAAAATGTATTATTATATTATTATAATATTATATATTATGCGATATTTTTGTATTCATACTCTTATATCAATAAGCTAACTTCATTTTTGTGAATAATTTTTAATTACTTTAACAAAATATATCACAACTTTTGGTCAATTTTATAATTTTGTTAATATTCCTTAATAATATTTTAACGATTAATTCTATTTTATCATTATTCAATCATTTAATTAAAAGTTTCCGAATAATAAAGTTTATAATCATTTTAAATTGACATATATTAATTAAGAACTTTTTTAATAATATTTTTAATAATATATTTTTTAGAATAAATTAGTAATGCAATATAAATTATTGTGCAATATATATTAGTGTAAGAGTAATTTTTGAAAAAAAGAATAATAAAGATTGACCATTAATTTTTATCTTTTCATTAGTTATCCATGTAACAATAATATCAATTAATAGTTAATTGAAAAGCTTGACATGCGAAAAATGGCTAATTTATGGATATAAGCCACACATGTCGAATAAGAACATGTTGTGTTGTTTTACACTAGTATATTTTTGTATATAATAATATACTCCAGTATCTATGTATGCAAATACTGCAGTTAGTACGTGAATATATGAAACAAAAAAATCATTTTAAATATGACACATGATTATATGAAAAAAGAGATTAATATTGAGCTAATGAATTTTCATGATTTGTCATAATATCAAAATTCATTTTGTAATTATTGTTAAGTTGGGCGTTGGAATTGAATGCATAATATTGATTAAATTGTTAAAGTAATCGTTATTTTATCGTAAAATTTATTGAAGTGTTATTTAACATCTATTGTTTTGTGTAATGAACACCTATTTGATAAATTAAACTACCAATAGTAATGTGTAAGATAAATTATCAAATATAATAAAGTAAATCGAAATGATTTATTACAGTCTCCGTTTGTCGCTTATAATGCATAAAACAACTGTGCTATAAATTTTATCTTGCACAATTTTTCTGTAACCTTAGAAATTTTTAGAAATATATGATATATCTTTTATTATCAATTTAATAATAATAATAATATTTAATAATAATAGAAATGTTTGCTTATTTAATTAACAAAATGTCATTTATGATGAAATGTACATTTTACATTTTTAATTATTTAAAATCTAAACTACAGTAAATGTATTAGATATTACAAAAGTTTTTTATTATATTATCATAGATAAATTTTTCTAAAAATATTGAGTAAATAAAAAAATTAAATTTATAGAAGTATATTTTTAAAAATACGTATTAATGAAAATATGCTTTTTCAATATTTTTCCTAAATTATTTGTCAGAGCGCTGAACTATTTTACCAAGTAAATTTTGATAGTATAATAATTGTGCCAATTTTTATTTATCTTAGTATAAATTATTTTGAAAACTAATTAAAAATAGTTTTAATTAATATGATTCAATTTTATGATTTGTGATTACTTGAATAATATTTATTATTTCAAATATTGAATTATGCGTGTACAGATTCTTTACGATCATTTCAGAACATATTTTATACATATTAAAATATATTTTATGTGTGTATATATATATAATAAAGGAAATTCAAAATACATACAGAAAAAATAAACATTTTTATTCTACTAATTTTATCTAAATTTTAAAATTGTAATATAACACTGTTATAATTGTAATTTTAATATTATCTTAAAGTTTGATAAAATTTGCATTTGATTATTCATGAAATTATAAAAACGTTATTACTAATCATATATTTTTTCATTTATGATTTTCTGAATCTTTATTTCTAAACATTTTATTACTTTATAAATACATTGAATTAAATTAGATTTTATCGTTATGTATTTTCTAGAGTCAACTGTTTTATTGTACTTTGAGTATATATATATATATTGTGGAATAATTTCTTTTGTTTTTAAAGGAATTCTTAACCAAAATACGAAAATAGTAATGCGTTACAAACTCGTGAAGCTCATAAAAATTAGTTTACTGAACCCATTTTAGAATTTATTCAATTGATTATAATATCTTAATATATATTGACTTTTCAAATATTCAATTGTTAAGAAAAACAATTGACCCTATTTCAATCATATTATTTATCATAATTACAATGTTAAAAACGGATGAAAAAAGCATTTAAAATAATAAAATATTTGAATATGATTAAATTATTAAGTGATATTTACATATTTACGAATATCTACTTATTATTATGTAAAAATAATAAAATAATAATACTGTAATTGTATATTAAAATAGCATCTGCATTTATATCTAAAGTTAATCGTAATATCGATGGTTTATGTTAAAAAAAAAAAAAAAATAAAAAAGGAATGTAACTCTTTATAATACTGTTTTTTCTTGTTAAGTTTTATATTATGACAAAATCATACAATTTGTGCATCCAGTAAATCAGCATCTACTTATACATTCATCTGTATTAAAAAAAACCAGGAAATAAATTTTTTAACAAATAAAAAACAATGATTTATGGTATGAAATAAAGAATTTATAATTCACAAAGAATAGTGGAATAATAGAGAATTTAATTAAGAAAAAAAATTAGAAATTTTAATTTATAAAATTGCAATGATGCATAAATTGATTTTTGCACAAGTTTTATTATTATTAGAAGTATTTAGTAAATTTAATAGATATTAAATCATTTGAATAATGAATATTAAAAATATAAACAGTATAACATTCTATTCGCTAGAAAGTAAAGTTTAATATTCTATTTATCTGTTTGGGAGCGACTTGTAGATATTATCGAATAATAGATATTTACACAATTCTATTTACAATGAAATTCAATAGTATAGAATTACTTTAAATTATATTCAAAGATAATTTGTAAAATGAAAAATGGTATGTAGAAACGAAAAATGTAAAATTATTGAGATCCGAAAACAATAAATAGAGTAAAATATTTTTATTATTCAGAATAAGTTAAATTTCTTTTTCGGCATTCTTTAAGATTTATCTGTCGCATTACTGATTATTGAGACGAATCTTTTATTGTTATAGTATTCAATGTTAAAATAAAACATTTTAATGTTATTCTTCATAGTTGTATAAGAGGCTGGAAATTGATTAATTTGCATAATATAATTTTTTTTGCAGACAAAAATTTGAAATCGTAAAGGAACTTGATCCGCATGAACAAGTCCAGCGTATTTATAGAAAGAGAGACTGTTGACATTTTTAATAATACTCTTACGCAGTCTTTTAAGTTGCACGAAATAGCGATTACTGCAATTGTCAATTTGTTTAAATATATTTAATAACGTCTTTATAATTATATTTCGAATTAAACTTGCATTTATATTTCTCATTGTACAAAGCTGCTTACGAAATAAATTTTGCAATCGTAAGAAAAGCTTATTATTATATTGTCTCTCGGAGATTAGAAAACTAATGCGTAACACCATTTTTGCTTAATTGTAAAATTCGCATGGAAATTGCAAGAAAAATGATCGCCAGGCGCATGCGCCCGCGCGATGCACAAAAGTAACAAGTGCGCGCGCATCTTTGGTACACAGAGATTGACGGTGGAGGGACTAGAGGTCGACGTCCATTTTCTTTCATCTGCGCATTCTGCGTCATCTTCTGGTGCACGATAGAGGGTTCCGTTCGACGCTGCCAAAGGAACATCTTCTCCTTGGCTCGGCGCGTGAGCGCGCGCGTTTGTGTAACTTGCATTTTCTAAAGTCACTCGGATTCCGTCCACCGATATCGAAAAAACCACGGGATCACCGTGCATAACCTTAAATTGTGTATTATCGTTGGCTTCGTTTTTTGTTTCTCAACAAATTTTTTTTTTTTTTACCGCGGAATTAAAGGGGAACGACACGTAATGGTTATATAGTTCGAAGCGCGGAGTCGGGCGAGACATCAGCTCTGGCGCAGGAGTGTTTCGACGCACAAAGGGAGCGAGCGAGAGGGAGCGATAAGAGACGGGCCGAGAGTGCGAGAGCTCCGGAGGAGGGAGCGAGACGTCATCCCCACGGCAGAGGATCTATATTTGGCTTTTAGGTATGTCAGAAAGCGAGGCATTGGCAACGACGCAACAAAAGCAACAGCAGTTTCAGCACCAGCAGCATATCGGCCAGAGTTCCATGGCGAACATGGCGTGGCAGTATTCGCAGAACAACATGCACCTCTACTCCCATTATGCTGGGTAAGCCCGCTCATTTATTATTTCCTCGTTTCTGTTTCTGCTGATTATTATTTATTTTATGGCAATGGCTGCTTTTTATTGGGGCAGTTGCGTCGTCGCTGCATTGCTCGGGGATTCGAATCCGTAGCTAAACGAGTTTATGATCTGGTTCTTACCTGCTTTTATTTAACCTTCCCACTGCCTCTTTTGTTTTTGTGTGTGTGTGTGTGTGTGTGTGTGTTTGAATGCAAAGGATGAGAGAGATGGAGAGATAAAAATGAAACAAGCTCCTAGTTATTTATTTTCATCCAGGTTAACTATACATATACATAGAGATTTCGCGTAATAGCTTTGCAAAATTATTCCCTCTGCCATTATTCGTAATAGGTGTTTTGAAAATTTAGAGACTTGTTGAAAAATGGAGGGCAAAGATCGACGATTGATCAAACAGTGGATGATGATTATGTTTTGATGGGTTCCATTTTTAATTAATACGCGCACATACATGTGTTAAATAATACTTAACAAAAGCAATACCAAAGCAATAACAAAGGCTGTTGGATAATTTAATTATAATAGTATATAATGAATCTTGTTGGACTTCGTTCTGTATGCGATTTTAATTTGACTTTTCAGTAAACTTTCGTAATAAAAATAAGTTTTAATCCGTAAATTTTGCGAAAACTTTTTAATGTACTTCTCAAGTGTAGTTTTTTAAACATATTGACATTGTGTATTTAAATTTTTTTTTTTTTAAATTGACCATTATTGATATTAACTACTCATTTCCGTTTTTATACATAGATGAATAAAAAAGAGAATTAGCAGCATTAAAATAAATTACTAGTACATGTAAAAATAACTCTAATTAATGATAAATTTAGAAAAAAAATGGCCTTAAATTTAATTATCCAACATAAAATTTATTTTTAATTATTTTTTTAATTTTACATTTGAAATTTGTTTTTAATAGTTTCAAAAAAAAAATTATTTCCTTTATATAATTCTATTTTTAAATTGATATTTAAACAAATTTTAAATAAATATTCTTATTTCTATAGCCTGTATTTATGACTTACAAATGGTTGTATGCTTAGAAGTTTCAATAATACTTAATTTTAAAACAATAAAGCTCTGTGTAAATATATCTATATTTGATAACAAAATACATAATTGATTAGTAGTTTAGTAATTATTTCATGGCAAGCCTTTATAATTTTTATTTTTGATGTAAATAAAATTTATAAAATTATCAATATTTTAATCAATTTGATCAATATTTCAATAAAATAGTTTAATTAAATATAATGAAATAAATTTAATAAATGAATAATTGTCTCATTGTAGACAAATGTATGGGCAAAATTATGCCCACCAAAGTCAGATGTACTACCAACCGTATAATATGATGGGATATGGACAATATGGACATGGGCCTCATATGCAACCTCAAGGACCACAGCAAATGGTACAGCAGCAGATGCAGAATCAATCGCAGCAGCAGCAGCAGCAACAGCAGCAGCAACAACAACAGCAGCAGCAACAACAACAAAAGCAGCAGCAGCAGAACAACCAAGGGAAGCAGCAGACAGATCAACCTCCAGTACCACCCACTCCAATGACCTTTGACGATGATTCTGACCTTCCACCTCTTCCTCCAGGACCCCCACCTCCACCCTCCCCGATGCAAAATCAACTGCACAAACCTCAGCAGGCTTCTCACAATCAGCAGTCTCAACACAATCAACAATCATCTCATAATCAACAGAGTATGCACAATCAGCAATCCCAACATGCTCAGCAATATGCGTATAATTCTTATCCGTATGGTGGTTGGAACGGAGTTCAACAACCTGAACCTCCTCGTAAGTTTATCTTTCATGTTTATTATTTTGAAATGTAAACATAGCTCAAGGTCATTGCCATTTAATAAAAACAAATTATGATAAAAGCCTAGATTAAGAGTATGAATCAATCAAGTGTTTAAAAAAAAATTCAACATTTAGACTACGTTCTTTTATTAATATTTTTTTTTTTTAAATAATTATATACTCTGTGTAAAGTTTTGATTTTAGAAAATTTACAGTAAGAAATATTTATTTTATTCTATTGATTAGTTAATATCACAAGACTTCAGTACAAAGTATTATATTTCTTTTGTTTTTATTGGTGTTTTTTTAAAATTAATTATTTATAATTTTAGATAAAAAAAAAATTGTAGATTTGAATTTTGAATTATTTATTGTTTAATGCTTATAATGTATACAAATTAAATTAATAAAACTATTGTTTATCAGATTTCAGTGGGATCCGTTTTAATCTTCCCCATAAGAAGGCTGGTCTAGGATTCAGCGTGCCGTCAGGAAACAGTGGTGCCGCTAAGAAGAAACGTAAAAGGAATAAGAATCTTCAAGCACAGTTCAATTTCCAGGCCCCGCCACCTAATACTTCAGTACCCCCACCCAATGTTTATGGGGCAAGTTCGACTGGTAAGCTCGAACTACCCCCATTACCGCCGCCCATGCAGGTTGAGAAACCACCTACCCCGCCACCTATCGATGAGATCAGCGTACCCCCGGAACAGCCACCCCCAATGCCTAAACTCCCGCCCGTAAACACAGCTCAGCCCCCGCCACCGTTGTCCCAATCTCCGTCAAAGGCTTCAATACAGGGTACACCTGGGTCAAACGCCTCCGCGATTATGAAAAAAACCAGCACCTCGAGTATGAATCCTAACTTCGCGAAAACAACGTCGGGATCTTCAACTTTGTCGGGGTCTTCGTCAAATTCGAATCCCGTAGGCGACTGGCCTGACAGCTTGAAAAATTACGTAAACCGATGCTACGAGAAGTGTAAGACTGCTGTAGACAAAGATCAGGTAGAGATAATTCTCAAGGGTAAGATAACGCGTTCGGCGAATGACGGCTCACTTTGGCTCAAGGATTGGGACCGTGAACCGTTGCCGAGCATACACAGTGAACGCATGACCATGACAATCAAACCTCAGTCGGTGACCGTGACCGTCTCACCCTCGGGACAGAGAAAGTCTGGCCTCTCAATGACCTTAGGTGCTAGATTGGGCGCCAGACTTTCTACTGGATCACCCATTTCTGGTGGCGGTTCAATCGCTCACGCTAGGCGCTCAAAATCTAAAAGTAGGTCGAGGTCGCGCTCACATTCCCCTACACCCCGCAAGTACAGACGTAGCACGTCGTCCTCATCCTCTAGTGAACGTGATTATAAGCATCCAGTGTCGTTGAACACAACTGCCCCACATCTCCAGAAGAGTAAGAAATCTGGTCGTGGAGGTAGCAATGTCAATCAAGGCAATAATAATCCCAACAATAAACAGAACAAGAAGAACAAAAAGAAGATTAATAAGGCAGACTGCCACTTCTACTCTGAGTTCGGCCTCACCGGTGGCAACGTCGACGAGTTCGGCACCAAGGAAAAGCTGCAGCAAAGAGCTGCGAGATTTAGCGATTCATTTGCAAAGAATACTCAGGTCAGCAGCTTGATCAAGGACGATCCGACTGCTGAGTTTGATTTTACAGGGTTACATATTGTAGGGACGTGCCGAGATCTCGAGAAGCCCTACCTTCGGTTGACCTCGGTAAGTTATATTTTTATTCGATAAAACTAAAATTCATTGTTTAGATAAAAGTAGAATCAGTTTTATAATAAGATTCAACTGAGATTGTTATGTCAGCATTAATTAAACTGATATCAGTACCAGCTTTTTCATTGTACAATAAATTTTCAGGCACCAGCAGCATCAGCAGTGCGACCAGTGAGTGTTTTACAAAAGTCGTTAGCCCACGTGAAGAAACAATGGGTGACGAAACAAGATTACCGATACGCGTGTGATCAATTAAAATCGATTCGTCAGGATCTAACGGTACAGGGTATTAGGGACTCATTCACGGTGCACGTTTACGAGACTCATGCACGCGTTGCATTGGAGCGTGGTGATCACGAAGAATTTAATCAGTGTCAAACGCAACTGAGAATGTTGTATTCGGAAATCGGTGGTGAAAATCGCTGCGAGTTTGTCGCTTATCGCCTATTGTATTACATCTTCACCAAGAATACATTAGGTACGTTGATTTTTTATTCTACAGTAATATTGAAGTCACATAGTTTATGGAATTGAGAGTGTATTTTGTTGAACTTTTTGCTATTGGTTTAAATAAAATGTCTAGTATTGTAAATCAGTCCTAATTGAATAGTTGTAAATTTAAAGTTTGAGTTTTTACATTTACAAATTCACAATATTGTTATTCGAGTAAAAGTTTTTTAAGCACAGCACACACTAGCTTGAAATATTTAAATCTACTTGATGAAGAGCCCAAATTTTCAATATAAAATAAAAAATAATTGTTCAATTTTAGTTTAGGTAAAAGATGTAAAAATAACCATAATTTTTGTCTTGCCTGTTTTCAGATTTGACGACAACACTCGCAGCGCTTACAGAAAAAGACAAAAAAGACGAGTGCATAAGTCACGCGTTAAAAGTTCGATCAGCTTGGTGGTTAGCTAATTACCATAGTTTCTTTAAACTTTACAAAACAGCCCCAAGAATGGCAGCATTCCTCATGGACTGGTTCATAGCCAGAGAGAGGAAGCTTGCTCTTAAACAAATAATCAAAGTGTATGTATATTGCTCTTTAGAATTTGCAACATTTTGTGTTTATGTAGTCAGATATTTTTTTTTTTTAATACAATATTTATATATTTATAAAAGCGATTACAAATGCTTGAAAATTGGTTATTTAAGAAGACTTTAAATATTTATTTTTTTCTTTTGCACATAAACGATCATATTTATTGAATTTGTAATCGCATTTAAATTAGATTTTTTTTTTAATTTTTTTTTTTTATATAGTGATAACCGATTACAAATGTAATTCTTATATTTATTTTGATTTTAACTCTTTACTATTTTTTATTAACAGAATCAATTAGATTTTGCATTCAATTTATGATAACTCATTAAATATTTATATTTTAAATATTTATTAATTATATTTAAATATAAAATTTTAAGTTGAAAATTTCAGATCTTTCGGAAACAAATTCATTAAAAGTTTTTAAAGTGTTAAGTATGAACAAAAAATATTTTTATTGAGATAGTTTATTGCTGTTTCAAACTATATTACTTATTATAATTACATTAAATCATTTCATAAATTTAATAGATTAATTAATAATTATTCATATTTTATTATTTAGGTATAAACTTTGCATTTATTTCAATAAAATTAAAATAATTTTAAGACTGCTTACTATAAAAACTACGAGAATAATAAGGATTATTTATCATTAGTATTGTTAAGTTGATTATTCTTATTGTTTACAATTCGTGTTATTATTTATGATTAGTCGGTTGAGGTTTCCGGTGTTGCCTCGAGCTTTAAAACACCCGAATTCAAATCCTCGACCGTCTTTCCATACTTTTTTATTGAATTTTATATCCAAATATATATATGTGTGTGTGTGTTGATTTTTCATTTTTTTTTTTTGAATTTTGCACTGAACTATAGGTCCAGTTGCGTAATTAATACTTTAATTGGAATTAAAAAAAAAATGTAATGATTAGAATGCTGAGAAAACGATAAAGTACCACAGGTAATACAGTACTTTT
This sequence comes from Eupristina koningsbergeri, assembly GCA_018907245.1. NCBI lineage: Eukaryota > Metazoa > Arthropoda > Insecta > Hymenoptera > Agaonidae > Eupristina > Eupristina koningsbergeri. The sequence continues at coordinate 388,444 of JACCHV010000118.1, forward strand.
AGTTTACTATTATTTTGATTAGATAATAATGTACAAATTAAAAAGTAATTGTTAATAGTTGAAAGTCTTCTTATATGGTATTATTATATATAAATATGATAAGTGCTATTTGTAATCGTAATATATTATATTATAAAAAATTTTCTTTAGCAATGTGTTTGTTATAAAGTAAGTATACAGGATACTTTTGACGAAATCAATCAAAGGAGTTATTGTAAGGAGCTTCCTATTGAGTTTAAGGGACGGGATCATGGGACTTAATTGCAATCAGATTTCTGTTTCAGGATTTCAGCTCACATCGATTAAATAAACCATACCAAAACCCTAGATTAATACATAAACATAAAACATAAATTTATATAATAATAACATTTATAAATAATAATAATAATAATAATAATAATATTACGTCGACCAATCATCGAACTAGATAACTAATCTCGTTATTTCTTCTGCTGTTTAGCTATCGGCAAAATATGGCGGTTGATTTCATCGTTGCGGAATTGGCGTTTGAGTCATTGGAGAAGTTTTATGAATTTGTCGCTGAGTTCGGGTTGGCTTACGCCGATCCCGAACGTAAGCAACTCGACTGCAAGGCAAGCAGTTCTTCTGTAGGTGCTTGGTAAAAGGCTCAAAAGCAAGAGCCTGGCATTTGAAAATACAATATCGAAATTCTTCCCCGTTCGTAATAATGAAATCTCCCGTTTCTTCGGATGATTTTGAACGGAAATAATAAAAAAATAAGATGCACACGAGAGAGTAAGGCCACAAATCCATCGTTGCACGTACATTCACTCTAATGTAATTCAAATTTCTCGTGACTTCTTAAAGCCGAGGGACAAGAGAACGCGAGATGACGTCGAGGAAGTTTTTAGATGATTTATATAGCAAAAGAAGTTCCATCAGATGAATAAAATATATAATATAATGGAGGGAATGGGGGGAGAGAGAAAGAGAGAGAGAGAGAAAGAGAGAGGAATGAAATGATCTTCGTTTGCGAATCAGATATTTGGAAGAGAACCAATGGCCTCTAAATATAATTGTAAATACATCCATCAAATAATGTATGTTAATAGGCAGACCGTGTGTGTGCTTTTCCAAATATTCGATTCGATGAGAGCAAGGCTTTGTACAAAGTTTATAATCGTGTAAGATATGTGATAAAGAAAATACTCCGAATTTCTTTTTAAACATTCGGACACGCTTAGACGGTTAAAATTAGATATATTATAGTTCTTCATTTTTGGTGCAGATCCATGTGCCACAATGTATTTCATTTTTGTACAGTTTTCTTAATAATGCTGCGTCTTTCACATAGCATTGTAAATATATATCTGTGATAAGCGATGTTTCATCAATTTTTCGCTTGCCTCACAATTTGTAAAAATAAATCATAATACGCACGTTTAACGGCTGGAATTTTTTTCGATTTTTTTCGATGATCTTTCATTTATTAAATTTATTAATAGGAAATTCACACGTTTTACACGTGTACCCACCAAATAATTTCTTCTATTCATGTGTTTTTTTTTTTTTAAAAAAACATCCTATTCTCATGATTCGATCATAAAGAATAATTCCGAATAGTGGTGAAATCTTAATTTAGTACTTTTGAATTCTCTAAGTTAATTTCCCTAGTAAAATTTATTCGCCCTTTTTTTCGAACGTGATGGACATCAATTTTTGAGTCCCTAAGAAGAATATTGTGCGGATAATAGATAGATAGAGAGAGAGAGAGGAGCTTCAAAATTTAGGATATCCATTTTTTGGGCAGCGGGCAATTTTTCTGATCAGCTTTCCCAAAAAAAAAATAAAAAAAAAAAAAAAAAAAATATATACGTATCTGTATTCAGGATACGCGGAGCAGATGAAATTTTATGCTTTCGGACAGCTACGGGGACGCAACATCACGACGACGGATTGGAAGACAGAAACATGAAGTGGATCGCGAGAAGCACATAATTTCATCTTATTATACATGTACTTTAGTCGAACATAGTATAGGCCACGCATCATTTAAACAAAATACCATAATAATAACACCATTAACCATCTGTTTGTTAATATTTATATTACTGTTAATTTTTTGTAAAAAATATGTTATGATTGTAAGGATGATGATGGGAGAAAGTTGGTGAGATTGGGAGAATGAGTAAGCATGATTATAAGTAAATAAATTTTCATTAAGAATAATCGGGATAAATATTGTCCACTTTAATAATGGAAATTATAAATTATAGAAATTTTAAATGAATTTGTCAAGATATTTTTTAAATACCAGCCAGTTCAACATGTACATCACTTACACACATACACAAGAAGGAGCAGCATATACATGAATAAATTATTCGATATTTTGAAATTACAGTTGTTGTTAATTTTTTCCTTACAAGCATAATTACGAATAAATCAATTTTCCATCCAATTTCCATTCCCGTGTACCTGTAATTTGTCCGTTTATTACAGAACCTTCCTAATTACAATAATGCATGCGTGTGCATATGTAAGTGCAAACGTATTGTGCATTTTTATTCAAACAGCGTTAGCATGTACATATGCACATGTAACATACGTGTATACATATGTAGATAACTGGTGTGATACAATATACATATACATAATTATAATATCAGTTAAATAAAAAAATTGTAACAACGACGTGGTGACAGAGGGTGTCCGCGATAATAAAGGTCGAAGGGGAGCCATGCTGTTAAGAGAGTAGGATGCCTCGGGTGGAATGGTCCATTATGCGTGCACAATATCCAGCATCCTCGTTGAGATGTTACACGGGCGTTCCTCAGAGTTCGCACCCTGACTCTTCGTTTTAGCTCGGGGCGGAGTGTCGACCCTTTCGTTTCTCCCTCGCATTACATCTAACTCTGCGGCTACTTGGAAACTCGGCCGCCTTGCTGCTGCTGCTACTCTCCTTCGTCGCGCACCTTCGTCTGGGAGTCGTGGCATTAGACAGAGAGCGAGACGAAGCTGTTGTACTGAGTGATGTTACGCTTGAGGATGTCGGCGCAGGGCCCCAGCACTCGCTCGAACCGCGCCCTGTCCAGCTTCACGCACTTCAGAGGTCCACGTGCGACCACCGTCGCGGCCCTTGGCCTGTCCAGCAGTAGGGCTATTTCTCCTGAAAAAGAAAGGGCTTAAAGTTAGAAAGGGAAAGGGGTAATTTGAAACACGAGAATGCGGTTACGGCAATAACACGCGCAAAGACACGGTCGCTCAAATTAAAGTGGCCTACTGGTATTTTTAAAGAATTTGAAATAATGCGCAAATTAAAGGAAACGTCGTAATTTTTTTATTTCTTAAATAAAAAGTCACGGCTTCATGTATTCGACCTTTTGTTGCGCAATTTGAGCTGATGAGAGACAATGAAGCATTAAAATTTCAATCATTTCCGTCTGTTCATTACAATTATTGTCTGAAAAACACAAAATTGATCACTTCAAATTTTATTTATAATTTTGTTTTCGAGTGTACTCAATTTCGTATTATTAGATAACATAAGTTTAATCTTTTTTTAAGTTTGTTCTCATTAAAATATTTAAGAGAAATCGTACGTTGAGGACAAAAAGATGGTAAGTATGCGATAACTCGTTGTTATTTTTTGTCAATTAATACAAAGTTAAGAACAGAAATTTACATACATTAAAGGCAATAATAAATATTGCCTTGTAAAAATTGTAATCCAGTAGACTATTAAGAATGCTTTATTACTTTTAAAAGACATTTACTCCTTTATAAGTATGCCATAATCCAATGGGAAATAAAATTTTTTTTTCGTTTTAGGGAATTTGCGATTTGAATAACAATTGAGGTACTAAAAACTTATCGATAGAAAAAGTTGATTTATACCGAATATTTTCTCTCGGGCAGAATTAATTTGAAAAATGGTATAAATTTTATATAGGAAAAAGTTTTAAAATATTTCCTCAATAATAAAATAAATTTTGACAAACATAATTCAAAGTTCAAAGGTGTGCTAATTAATGTGAATTATTATTTTATTTATTTTATTATCGAACGCGATAAAATTTACACATTTTTTTATGAATAAATCTTTGTAATTTTGTTAGGATCGGCGTAAATGTCACTAGAACGTATATTACATTTTCGTTAAATGATTTTATGTTTTAACGACTTAAATGATACGCGTATATTTCACACTATTTCAAAACCTCCTGAAAGCTCTGGCCATTAAGCTTTGACTGATTCTCCACGAATTCGTATATTTAAATAGGGAATTCGAAAATTGCACAACATTCGTCCAAAATGTATTTATAAAATACGTATTCAGTTGGATTTATCGCCGTTGAATAATAACCACTTTGATAAATAACGAAAGTGCACTGAAAATCAAATTTTTAAAAAAGAAAACAAACGGAGTTGAAATAATTTCTTTATTATTATCATCGTGCGTGTATTTTTTTTTTAAAGATATTATTTCTCAAGCTCCTCCTCGCCCGGAAATTGTATGGGCGCGAAAGCTTTCTAATTTTAACCAAAGTAAAACGGATTCTCAGACGGATTCTATCGAGACGACGCGGTCAATTTCAACTTTCAACTATAAATTCTCCTTTGAATAAAATAATTTAACAATAATTCTCGCATTCGACCGGCGAGCTATTTAAGTTTAAAATATGCTCGAGCTTAAATGAGGGTAGCTCGGATCAATATGATAAAGGTGGGATATCGATTGGTTGGATGCTAGAAAGATAGCCTGGCACATAACTGATGGAGAGCCAGATTTGAGAAAATGTATTTACTCACCGAAGTAATCCGAGGGTCCGAGACGACCTACTTCAGCGGGTTCCTCGGTCTCTGTGCGCTGCTGAAGAACGACCGCCGTGCCCTCGACAATTATATAAAAATCTTCCCCAGGTTCACCCTGGCGGACTATCGTTTCGCCGTCCTCGAACGCCACCGGCTCCAGTGCATCCGCCACTGTCAATCTTTCCCATTTTTCCAGGGATTCTGAAATGATTTTATTATCCAGATGAGTATCGGTGTAGATTTAATAAAGCCGAGACGGTATTTTTATCGGTGAAAAATGCAATTTCGAGATAAAAATTGTGGATTTTTTGCGAATAAAATGTATGAAACGTAGACGTTATATTATATACTTGAGATTTTAAGAGTACATGTTCGAGATAAACTAGTTATTCTATTTTCTTATTCTTTTTTGTTTATTTGAAGAACTAGATCACAATTTTTAAAGCGAAATTGTCAATTTTGATTTGATTATTGAATTAAATTAAATGTTGGTCGAGGCTTTATCAACGTATATATTAATATGTATTTACATTAAAACAAGAAAGAGAAAGAATGGAATATTAATAAATTTATACGTCGACTATGAATATAAATATTTGATATAAATTTTATCCGAGTATTGACCCAAAAAAAGAAAAAAAACATAAACGTTACGGTGAATATGTGAATTTTTTATCAAAACCCAAAAGATCATGTATAATTCCTGGCACATATGCATATTAAAAATACAATGAAATACAAAGTGGACATGTAAATCAACCAAAAAGACTGCATATAAAAAAGTAACAAAAATCAGTGTCAGATAGAACAGAAAATAAAATGCATCATGCAATTCAATTCCATGATAAAAAAAAAAAAAAAAACAAAACAAATACAATGGGCATAGGATGTCCAGTGTGCGCTTACCCAAAATCGACACCCTGGACAAAAATTCCTCGTACATCTTGCGCTTCCGAATGGTCGAGCCCATGAGGATGCGACGGTACGAGTCGCGGTCTATGCCCCAGAGCTTGACGTCGGTTTTGGCCCTGACCGTCGCGGCCCGGGGCGTCCCGTAGATGAGCGCGAGTTCACCGAAACTTCCGCCCTCGCCGATCGTCGTCACGAGCTCGCCGCTCACGAAGATCTCGACCTCGCCTTGGTCGATCACGTAGAAGTTGTCGCCCTCGTCGCCTGAAACAAGAAATATTCGTGCTCGTTAAATTCTCGATCAAATGCCTGAGGAACAATCTAGTGGATAATAACATTTCACAGAATTAATTTTGCATGGTTATTGGGAACGAGAGATTGTATATTTCAAGTATTAAATGCTTTGAAGCTTAATGGAAGCTTAACAGAATTGCATAAGAGGATTCGAATTGCATTGAATAAGTTAAATGAAGCACTTTAGAGAAAATAAATACCTTTTGTATTTGTTGTTATGAATTATGCGAGATCTTTTGTCAATGGCGACCACAAACATTTTAAACGAAAATAACAAACTATAATGTAGGAATTGCGAATGGAATAATAAGATTTATTTAATTTTCGATTGACTTTACAATGACTTTTCGGTTTATGATTCTAAAGTTAAAAGTTCTAAAGTTTGTCTTATTCAAGATAGTATCATAAATATTATTTCAAGCTAAATTTATTGTAAATTAAATAGAACTACAATAAAGCATTAAAAAAATTTAAAAGCTTAACTGCTCGAGACTCCAAATGACTAATAAATAAAATGTAAATAATACAAATAATTTCTCTTTGAGAAAAACTTAATAATGAAATATTGTCAAGACTTTGAGATTTTATTACCTTTAAATCATTTATATATTTCTCTGCTATTGCTTCTTCGTGCAATACAATTTTTATGTAAAAACTTTCCCAATTCGTCATTTATATTGATATCAGGATATTTTATGAGTTATAATGAAAAGTGAAAGATATGATTTCGTACGGATAATAATATCATTCATTTGCATAATCTAATTAATAATTAAAATTTATTATCTCTTTTACAAAATCACATAATTTAAGTAACTTTGTTTAAAGTAGAGATTAAAGTCATAATTTACTTTTATTATAAGTTTATTTTATTAAGTCGCATCAATGTTTTTTTCGTCAAACCTATAAATCAAACGAAAATTTTGTTAAATCTGATAAAAAGTACATTATCGTAGAATACAACGAAAATATCCAAACGTAAACAGTAATTTCTCATGTATACAAAAATTTATAATTTTGTTGGAAAGTCAATGCTTTTATAACTTCATTTTCCATAATCTTGTTATTTTTAAAATTATTTTATAAAAATCATTTGATTTTATAATTTTACTATACCACAAAAAATCATTACGGAAGTGCATAATTAATTTATGCAATTAATGAATTTTTTGATATTATTTTTTTCTACACGAATAAAATGGTAAAACTTTTCAATTTTAATTAAATATCTAAGATTTAAAGGAAAAGCTAAGCTTCACAAAATAACTTCCTGTTTTTAATTAACCTTAAATTTAAGCATAGATATGTTTTTTTAAAAGGAGAGAAATATTAATAATATATATAAATATTTATTAAAAGCAGATTTTACGTTTATGGATTTTTTAAATAATATTTAAAAATAAAATCGTATAATGTTTATTTTTATCAAGTATAAATTATATTATGGAAATTACTTTGGAGATGAAAATTTGCTGAATCTTTATTTTAGAATGAAGTAGAAATTGAGTTTACACGGGTTTAAACATTTTCATCAAGATTTATATTATTAAATGGAATTAATTTTTCCTTTCGAAATAATTTAAACATAATTATTTCCTTTACAGATAAGAAGAAAATAATTTATTGCAAGATAAAATATTTTAAGAACTCGAAAAATGTTAATAATTTTTAATAATTACTTTTATTTAATTAATAAGTTTTAATAAATAACTTGTCTAATTATTACATAAATTTTGTAATAACTGTAATACAAATCCATTTTGTTGAAGTCTATGGAAATTTAATATTTCGCAAAATATTTCTTTATTGATTTAATGTCAAATGATTATACATAGTAATATTCAAATATATAACAATTTCATTAAAGGATTATTTTTATTACATAATGTTATGTTTAACTCTTATATTAAATTTATATTGGTTCCTTTCTTTATTTCTTTAGTTTTATTTTATTCCAACATAGAACATTTACTGAGTAATATGTGAAATAATTTTGATTTCATTTAACTTGCTGAATTTAAATATAGTATATGCTAACTCAAAATTTAATATCATAATTTCATGTTAAGGTATATATACACGAATTATACATCAAAAGATCTGAATTATATTAAAAATATTAACAAATTAAAATTCAAAATGATTGCATATGTACGTTTATGAAAAAAAAGTTAAACAGAAATATTCTTATACATTAAAATTTTATATATTTAAGTAAAAAATGATCATTATAAAGAATTTATTTGGTTCTTATAAATTTGTAAAATTAATAAGGAATACTAATGTAAAACTAATTTTTTTTTAATTTTAGTCTAAAAATGCAATTTAATATACTATATTGCAATAAATTTATCTTTTTTAATTAATTTTAATGGTATTTTTAGTATTTAAAATAAAAAATATAATTAGAATATTAATCTGATGAGAAAATATTTCATGTACATAATTACCTCCTTTGAGGGGTTTTTTGAAATGAAAAATTTTAAACTTAAAATCATGAGAAATTATATAACATATTACATTTATATTACTTGTGCTTTAGTATTTGGAAACTGCTTCAATAATTTAAATTAAAAATGTGCACGATGTTTGTATTAAACTTCAACTTTAGTAAAAGTTAATGTATACATTTATCTATGTAAAGTATTTCGAATTACGAATTATTACGATTATTGGAATCAGAAAATTATTTCGTGTATCAAACTTTAATATACGAATAGATGTAATTTAATTGATATTTGAAAAATTTTCTATAGTTTGCATATATTTTTTAAAAAGAACATTTTTTTATAACAATATCGATTTGTTTTTGAGAAATATCTTTAAAAAAATGTTTATAACGTTATCTTTTAGAAATATTAAACAAATTGTTTATATATAAAGAATTATTAATGCAATTTATATTAATTCTTTGATTATAAATTTATTAATTACAGGTAACTTGGTACAAACCATACCAAAAATTGATTTATTAATAAAAATTGAGAAATATAAAATTTAATTTAAATTAATTACTATTAATTCTTGAACATTGTAATAGGAATTCACTTCAATAGAATAAAATATTGAAAAAAGCAATTTGTACTTGTCCAACCTTTCTGATTACTTCTGGTATGTCTTGGCGATGTTATTTTACAGTACATGAAGGAAGTAATCGGAACTTTTCTCTTAAGAACATTTCAGTTGATTAATGATTAAAGGTATAAAATGTTTTAGAAATTTTATAGCGAGCGTAAACAGTTCAACAATTTTTTAAGTTATGTAGAGAATTTATTTCTTATTTTCGTGTATTTTAAAAAAATCTGTCAAATATATGTCCAATTTAAATGTTCAATAAAATATCGGTGAATTTTATCCCATATCTCTTTTTACATGTCAAAATATCAGAATAAGATTTGAAATCATTGAATATTACATAAAATCAAATATATAAAAATAAATTATTTATTATTATATAACTATACGGATTTACAGGTAGATAGACATCTAATACAAGTAAATACATTGATTAGTAGATATAATAAATTTTTTTTAATATTATGCACTCCATTATTATGCACCTTATTATTATAATTTAAAGTTATTGTTGTAGTTTTTAAATACTATATCTTTTGAACTTATTTGATTTAATATATTTTATATTTGTTATTATTTACTAATTAGAGCTACATATAATTTAAACTTTAATTAGAAATTCAGATCAAAGATCATATAGTGCCAGAGTAATTATAATTATTAAAAACTTTTGATTAATGTTGAATTTTTAAATTTGAATTTATATAAGTAAATATAAATTTTTATAATTTATGAACTTAAGTATTAGTAATTACTTGACTATATATCTTTCTGTATGTACTTTGTAATTGCATTTATTTTATTATTGAAACTGTAAACAAGTTTTGTGAAGATGTAATCAAATAGAAATTATGTTTATAACATATAGGTTTCATATTATTCAAAGGCATTTTATTATCCAATCTCAATTTAATTTACTACTAAAGATCATTATTTAAAATAATATAGTGATACTAAAGTGAATTCATGTGACATTCTTAAGAGTAAAAAAATTTATTAGAAATTATGTGAAATTTTAATAGCATATTTTTATTTTCAGTTATAACATTTTTTTAATTTTATTTTAAATTCTCTGTTTTATCCACAAAAATTTTTTACATCATTGTATTACACATAATAATTATTACATTTATTATACTATTTCATTAAACCTCGTTAAGTACATTTGATAATTTGTTTAATACAGGAATAATTAGGTTTAACTAAATATTGCCTATGTTAAAGTTATTGGTAATCAATATTAAATAAAAGAAATAAAATGCAGTTTATTATAAAATTATGTCAATAATAATAATAATATATTCAATTGAATGAATTGTATTAAAGTGAAAAAATAGTAATTTAATCAAAAAATTACGTTCAATTAAAAACCACGATATTTCCTTTATTGTCCAATGATATTGAATTATAAAGAATTACATGATTAAGAGATAATTGCAACAATGTATAAATAGAAGATATTCAACATATAGATAATGTTTATTGTGTGGTTAATTAAAAGTACATAGTGAAATAAAGGGGGTAGAGAAAAAGGGTACGAACCTTGGCGAATAATAGCTTCTCCGGGGAGGAACGTGACGGGAAACATGGCGTCGAAGATGTCGGATCGTTCATTTTCGTCCAGGTGGGCGAATAGTACATTCTTTGCGATGGCCTTGCTCAGGGCGGCCATTGTCTTGTAATCCTTCGGAACGACCTTCTTCACATAGCTGGTGGCGTCTTCCTCGGAGACGGGCTCCGCGGATATGCCTCCACGTCTCCGGGGTACTTGTGGACCTTGTTGACCTGCTGGCATGTCTTCTGTATCTTCCGGACTCGCAGCCATTTGCTGCTTTGCATCTTGCGCTTGCTGGAAACAAAATTAACTTGTTAGTACTTTAAGTTGCCGGATTCTAATGAAATGATTATTATGCTGAGAAAATTCAAATCCTGGCTTATTTGGTAAATTAAGTGTGCTAAAGTTTGAGGTTCGTGAGCGAAAATTTGAGATAACGGATATCTTTACTTGTATCTTATCCAAGATTACGAAACTTTTTTATGGTATAAATGTATGTTCTCATTTTGAATGATCGCATATCGTAACTGTATTTTAAAGCGTTTTTCAATATTAAAAGCTTCACGTCTGAAATGTTATTCACATTGATGTAGATGTATTTTTCAATGTGACTATTTTTTGAAAATTTGTATTTCTTCATGCATTACGATACATTGCTCGTTCATTTGTAAAATGTGAATTCATAACTGGTGCAATTGAAGTATTTTCTTTTGAATTGATAAATATTTGCTATTAAATATTTTTGAAAAATTATGGTAAAAATAGAAGTAAATTGAAGGAAAAAATTTTTTTTTGATCAACTCGTTTAATTTGTGTCTGCCGTTTGATTCTCATAGTTAATAGAATGTGATTCATTTTTCTGTAATATCACCATCAAAGTAATTTCGATCAAACAGTATATTAACTTGATATTGATTCATTTATATCAACCAATATAAAAGTTTATTCTTTTATTACACTATTAAAAAGTTTTATCTCACAAAATTTATATTTTTATATAACCGTACATTTTAAAGGTAATTCTCTTTCCTCAATTACAATATTCAATAATTCATTATAATGCTGTACATTAATGATATTTGATACTCATTATATGAGATTAAACTCGATTCCATGTATTATCTCTAAAAAAAAGTTCTAGGGTCTTTTTTTTTTAAATAATTTTCTAATTTAGTCGTTTATTTATAAATTAATATTATTTATGTTGTTTAATCTTCATATTAAGAAAAGTTGGTTTCTATATAAAATTAATTAAGATAATGATTTATTCATAAAAGATACCGTCTAATGTGAATTTCAGATTTATTCGCAAAATCATCCAAAAATAGGAAACAATAAATCACAAAATTTTTATGATATATATGTTTTACTTAAACATTTCAAATATTACACCAATCGATTCTTTGCCCGTTTACGTTATCTCATTAAATCAAATGAAAAATAGCTAACAGGTTTCGAGACATATCCTTCATTAATTTCAAGATAAAATTAAGGTCGAAAGAAAAGCAGGTTGGAGATGATTTCAACTTCAATTTAGTGTCTAAAAAAAGCGATATCTTGATGAACTCAAATAGTTTTACGGTGATCGTGCATCTGTGGTAGTAAATATCGTATATGGTTTCTATGGAAATAGTGTTAGGAACAGGAAATTAAAGATTTTCATTATTTGTATATATTAAATAAAATAATTAATAAAAAATGAAGTATTTATAGAAAGTAATTTGAAATAATGGGGCTTTTAAATTTAATTTTATAATGTTTGTTCAATAATTTAATAGCCAATACTGAAAAATAATTGATAAAATAGTTAAGGCTGTGCTAAGATTTTATGACATTGTTTGGTATAAAAATATAAATCTAACGACTTGAATGCTAAACTACAAAATTTTCAAACGTAAGTAAATTTATAATTTCCTAATGTTTTTAAACGTTGTACTGGATAAATTTCTAATATAAAACTACAATAAAAAATGGGGTTACTTGTGTATTTTTTTGTCTGCAGATTGTATAATATTTTGCATGTTGAATAATACATGAATGATGAATACGTAATACGTAAATCGCAGAAATTCGATATCAATCATTTCGAGATAAATTTATTAGCAACATGTCAATATTCATTAATAGTTATATGCCCAATGCGATAGATGAAAGCTCGAAAGCATTAATAATAATCTTTTAGTTTTTACTTGAAAACTTTAAAATTGAAAACAAATTATTTTTTAAATTCATAAATTAAATTCTATTTTTTATCTTATATTAAAAAGATCTTGTATTTAAAAATTTACGATAATAATTAATAATTACAGAGCGTTTTTGAAGTACTATGTGTACTCTAAAATCTGTAAATAAAAAACTTGATAAATTTCATATAGCATTAATGTTTTTAAAAATTAATTAAAAAAGGGGAAACGTTGCACCTGCAACTTTTAAATTAGTATTTACTCCATAAATAGCTGTAATGTAATTAATTGTTAGGTAACCTATTAAGTAGATGCTCTAATTTATGGAACCCTAATTACAAGTTGCATTGTGAATTGCACGAGATACATGATGTAATGTTTGTTGGATCTCGGGTGGCGTCAGTGATGGACACTTCATATCTTTGTGACATTGTCCTTTATAAATTTTTCAAGCGACTTCCTGGTTTGACAAATTCCAACAATTACTCAAAATGTCTAAATTTGAAATAATTATAACGAGTGATTGTCGCCACTTTTAAATAGCCCTGAGTTTGATAATTTGATTTACATCTTTAAATTCTAAATTATAATTTTGTTCAATCTAAATTTAAATAAATTTATTAGTTGCTACACGTTGAAACGCAGAATACATTAACGGCTAGGTCAAGCTCAAATTAAAGGGGCTTTTGATTGGCGTTTGGTAGTGAAAGCTCTTTGCATATAATAAAATTCGTGCGGTAAAGCTTTAATTATAAATAATTTAACGGCTCAAATGTGTGAGGCCTTGTAATTATTTTTGAAGTTTTTGTATTTTGTAATTGAGTCGTGAGTATTTGCAATATTATTTGTTAATAAAAGAGTATTGGAATTGATTGATTTCGAAAATCCGGTTATCCGGTTGTCTCGCTCGCTCTTATCCGCACCCTCATGTTCTTCTCAACTTCGAGGACCTTTTCAGGTTATTGGGTTATACCAGACTCAGGTAACCTGAACTATTCGGTCCAGTACACCAGTTAATTTTTCAGATGATTAATTAGTAACAAATTTATTGTAAAGCCTATTGTACTGTAAATGATGTACAATATTTTGATTAATCTGTAGTGCAGATATTACAATTTGATCAAGCTGTAAAAATAAATTTAATTTATCTGCGATAATGCAGATAGTCCTTATCATTTCATTAATTATGTAATTTATAAATTTAAAATATGATCACCAAGTTTATTTTACTTGTATATTTTTCTAATCTGATAATATTTTTTTTTAATTTATAATGAATCTCAATTCAAAAATGATTCCAGACTTTCTTATTAATATATGTATTGCATGTACAAGTTTTTAAAAGTTTGAAACTTGTTAATAAAAAAAACTTGATAATGTAACTTGGGTACTGGATTTTTTATTCAGACTACTAAAAAAGAAATTATAAGTTTTATCGATTTTAATAGAGAAAAATATAACTGATTCAAACATGTAAAACTAATCAAACGCTATCTATAATTCAAGTTAAATATTCATTTTTATGAATATTTTAAAAGTTATTTTGTAAGAAATAATTTCGTTTCGCATACATTTAATAAAATCTTGAATTAAAATGTAAAAAATTGTTTTAATATATTAATAAATTTTATGGATATCATATAAGTAAAATCATTTTATTTTTTAAACCTATTTTATGTACACATAATTCTGTACTTTGAAATCTTGGAAAGTTATTTAAAGTTTAATAAATTAAGTAATAAACTTTGAAATAAAGCATTTTAAAAATCGTGTAAAAAATATCAATAGATCTTATTATATGTATTTTTCTTCTCTTAACTTTTATAGGTTAATTTTGATTAGATTTAAAAAATTAAAATTATATTATGTAACTTTTAATAATTTCATGGGGTCAATAGCTAATATCTGATTTAATCAACGTGAATAATACAAATTCCTGCATTACTTATAAATATTGAATATTAAGATACATATTGAAATATCTGAATTTACTTAAATAATTTGTTTTTGATATTTTACATTAAAACGAGACACATTTATTTTATAATAATCATATAAAAAAAAGTTATTTAGTTTCACAATTGAAATGAAAATTAAGCGAGGTTATACGTACATCTCAATTGTTAATAAGATAGATTTTTGGTTTTGCAGATGATTTTGTATAAATATATTTTAGATTTTATCCTCAAATTCTCTCGAAAATTGAAAAAGTAATTTGAATTGATCGGCTTTGGTTTTGAATAAAATACTATTTGCAATAACTTTTTTTTTTGATTTCCACGAGAAAAAAAATATTTTTTTAATACTGTCACATGTTTCTAATAGAAAAAAATGTTCACACAAATGGAATATTAAGAAAAGAATTATGGCTTTTTTAAAAAATAGTAGAAGAGTTTACCCACTTGAATTTTAAATTTCAGACTATCGTTTTCACGTAATATTTTTCTAACTAATCTGTAATCCCTACAAATTTTTATCATTTCTACATTCTTTTATTATAATAGACTGAATATCCGACATTATAATCTACGTTAAATTAGTAAAAATTTGTATTTATTAAATTATAACTTGTTTCCAAATTAATCATTGTTTTTTTTAAATATTGTTTTAGCTTCTGCAGATATTTTTGATACAAAAAACTTATATATCTATATTTCTCAATAATATATTTTTATAAATAAATTTCATTATGGAATATGTTGAACTCTTATTTCGAATAACTAAACCAAAAATTTGTTATAATATTTTATAGTTTTTAAATATTTAGTTTATTTAGTCAAAAAAATTACATTAAAATTTTAATTTGATACACACTGATTGAATTTAAAAAAAATAAGGTTTGAATATTATTTAAAACCATAAATTTTTTTCACTATGAATATTTTAGTCTTCATAACTTTTCTTTTCAATTTTTAAGCATTTTGAATAGTCTTTCAGAATATTAAACTTTTTTGAGTTGCATTACGTATTCATTGTTCAAAACTTATTTCACACTTCTTTGCTTTGCCTATATTCAAAATTTATATTGCAATTTTAAATGTTTGTATAGTAAAGAAAAAAAATTCTATTGAATATTTCAAATATTATTTCAATAAAAAGTTCACAAGAGACTTTTTAATTTACGTAATAAAGTCTAAAAAATTGTTTAATATTAATTTAGGCTTTAGACGTATACAAATATAAAAAAAAATTTTATTTCATTCAAAATTTTCTTCTTCATTCATTTCCTAAGTGCTGACACAAAAGTCATTTCGACAACGGCAATAATGCAAATAAAATAAATGGATTCTTCTTGACTTTGGGGTCGCATGAAACTCATCTTATATTTCCCTTTCTCAATTATAAATCAGTGTTTGTAGCACATTTATTTAACTGAATAAAGAATAAGTGAATTGTATTTGCTTTTGTTAACATTTGAAAACACTTGATATAGTTTTTGTGAGTAATTTGAAATTAGATTTTTATATCTCTCAATTTATTAATTTACTATTCTGAGAATAATCCAATTAGACAATTTTTTAAAGCATCAAAATTATTAACAGTGTTATAATTATTAAAATAATTATCATTTACATTATGTCACATTTTATTAATTTACGAAAATACCCAAATATTATTAAAGTAAAAGGTGAATATAGTTTAAACGTAAAATCTCCCGTACATTAATATTATTATTTAATAGCAGAAAATTATAGCTTAAATTTTAATAAAAAACAACAGTGTTGAATTTAATCATTTAAAGCAGTACAATATTTGTGAAAAAATTATTTAAAATAGTTATTCAGAAATAAGGGCTAATACAAAGAAATCAAAAGTAAATATTTCAGCAATCAACTGTGTAAAATGAATAGAAGGTTCTCGAAGAAGTTGGTTTGACACCATAACAAAAATTATTTCACTCGTAAAAAATCCGATATAAAAGTCTTTTAGCGTTAAAAATTTTAATAATGAAACATTATGAAAAATGGATAGCTATGTCAAAAAGTTAAAAAGAATGAATGTGGTATTGAATTATATAGAAAATGAAACTAAAAGCGGTATATCATCATGACAACTGTCTCATGTCAAACTGATTTTTATAAATAGACAAAATAATTTTCCACGTGTACATTTTAAATATTTTATTTTAGATCTATCCTTAATATGATATCAATTACTTTTTATATTTTTCAATAGAAACGTTGACTTCAAGTTAAAATACAGTTTCAAACTACACAGATACGACGAATTAATCATAAAAATCAAATTTTTATGTGCAATGCATTTTGTAGTTCTGTTAAAGTATTTAAGTATATTATTATAATATATTTAATACTGCTGATGACGTGAAACAAATTTCATGCACTGAAAACTACGAGAATAAATTTTTTTTTTATACAGTGAATACTTGGAAAATGCTTGAATGGTAAATTTTAATGTCTAACCCAGATATTTAAATATCAAATTATAATGCTTTTGTATAATTTCATAAGCTTATATGCAATTTGATAATTATGTAATAATATATGTTTTTAAAATCAAAAAAGAGTGTAATGTCAATAAATTTAAATAATTTTGTATAATTTTTCTACGTAGATAATTATATATGCATAATTCATTGACTTACGATAACTATAAAGTTCATTAACATTATTTTGATAAATGTATGTAAGCGTAGAAAACAATTTTTCATAAAGATCATAGTTTTACTATAGTTATAAAATTATTTTATTAATTTTTCCATATAAATAAATAGGTATTCATTATATAAAAATTAAAATAGTTATGTGTAATATTTTATTTCAAGTTTCTTTACAAAAAAATTATTTTAATTTCAAAACATAACAACATAGTAATAAATACCAGTGTATTATCAATTATTATGAACAAATGTCTGTTGTCATCGTTTACTTCGACTATATTAACGATCAAGTATAGCTAATCATTCTGAATTAATACTCGAAAGTTTGCGTAACTCGAATTAATAATATAGTTGCACACATTCTTAAAATCATGTACGAGCATAAATTCGTGATATTAAATTGCGAGGGTATAAAATAGGATTTCCGCACAGGAAATTATTATTATTAAAACTCAATCATATTTTTAAATAAATTTATCTCGTACAGGAAAAAGCGCTATATATTTTCTAATGCTATAAATTGTAATTTTAAAAATATATTTAAAACGGAAAACTAGATTTGCAGGGATTATTAACGTGTAATCGATAACAACATTTGTTGTACGGGAATAAAAAAAATTGTACTTAGACAAGGGATACATGGGTTACAAGCCTTTTCAGAGCAAAAGTAAGTTGGATAAGAATTGCATTTACATAAATTTAATAATTGAGAAATGTGGGTTTTTTCACAAAAGAAATTTATAAATTAGATTTTTGATGCAAATTAGATGGGGGCTTGGGTGCACTTTTACTTAAAAGTTATCATAAAGAAAATTGGCTCTGCAAAGATAACCTTTTCCGTAAGTGAAAAATTAAAGTAAAGAACAGGTACTTTTCCAGTCGAAATGACTCAAGACTTTCTCCGCCTGCAAATTGTGCTGAAAAACACGCGTCGAACACCGGGAAAATGGAGAAACGAAACTCCCCTGCATTGCGATGTTTTCTCTCTCTTTTCCTGAGCCGTTTAAAAATAAATATTAGCCTTGGTGACGAAATCTTCGAATCGTCGTTCCCTCTTCCACCTGCCATTTTCATTGTGCGTGCGTGGGTGGCGACGAGACTACGCGGCACTTATATTTGTGTTGGCCCGTATCCGCGGCTTATTGGAATGTCCGAGGAGGGTGACCTGTTTACGGTATTTTCCGCATTTCCCGAGCCCAGCAGAGCTTTCCTCGGGTTTTCTCTTGGAATTTACCCGTAGAGGGACCGCTCTCTTGGGAAATCGTAGCCTCGATTAAACACTTACTCCATTATGTACAAGCTCTCATTAAGTTCGTTGCTATTTGCTATTATACCTTGAATAGGAATGACATTCTTTTTTATCGAAGAATTCTCTGGAGGACTTCTCAGGTGGTAGATATTTGCCTCAGACACCCAATCAAGAAATTCCTATAATTTATCACGGTATTTTTCCGTCGGATACATTTTTCTTTTTCTTTCTTTTTTTTTTTAACATTGCGTTCGCAGATTTTTATCTTGTGCTCTCGTTTTATGCTTCCTAAGAATTTTTGTCCCTATACCTATTGACACAATTTTCATTGTTTTCCATGGCATGAGTTTGAAGTAACAAATGATATCTAAATCTGAGGTACTAAACCCTGTTGTATCTTCTTAATCCACAATTTGATATGACACATTAAGGAAAAGGGATTGTCCAATTTAATAATAAATTTTAGTACCCACTTTCATGGAGACCCTCTCTTTAAAAAAATCAACAATTTTCTATATCTTCGGTCTCTGTTTCTCGTAAAGCTGCACTATCAAAAATTACATCAGACAGTGGATATTTGGGAGAAGATGCATTTTATGTTAATGAGCATCTACACATATCAGTTACTATTCCTTTTATTCTTCTTCTAGGTAAAGTTTCTTTTAACGAGGTACTTCGTGTACTTCTAGATCTGAAAAGACCGTTTTCCCGAGCTTATTAAGCTTCTCGACATTTGCTCAAGAATACACTGTTTGTGAACCGTGTGTTGAGTATTTTTTTTTAAATTTTGAAAGTGGACATCAGAGGCCACAGGCTGATTAACATATTTTTCGCAAATTTTAGGTTACATTTTTTTGGCTCTTTAAGCTCAAGCCGTTATTCAAATTAAAAAAATTATCGCATCAGAATACGAAATGTTGTATCATCATCATAATACATTTTTCGTATATCGAAGCAATCAAAAAGTGGCTCGAAAAAGAAGCCATCCCTACTTGTTATTCCAGATTTCAAGTAATTTCGCTGAGCGCCAGAAAACAAAATAAAAATAGAAGAGCCAAGTTATGCAATAACTTCAATTTTTAAAAAAGAAGTTTTTCTGTCTGTAAGATTTATCAATCATTGTTGAAATGGAATTGTAAAAATACTCTTGGAAATTGCTGGATCATTTTGTCGATATCCAAGTACTTTTTAAAAATACTGAGTTATCCTTTTTGGTTTATATTACATCCCTTAAGCGATCGAGTGACCTTTCGACATATCATATACTAATCGTAATAACTAGTACTTAATTTTGATAATTCTCCGTGAAAAAAGTTGGATAAGAACTTTGGATTAATTGGCAAAAAAAGCATATATGGATTAATTTCACATTTCATAAAAAACTTTTTTTTTACTTGTGAAATAAAAAAGTTATTTAAAAGGCAATTTAAATTTTTATTGAATACCTAGGAATTATAAAGCTACCTTTCACCTAAATTTTAACAAAGAAAAAAACTATTTATATAATACCACAATTTCGTTTTAAAAAATAAAAAAAGGATTTTTAAAGTAAAATGTGAATATATTTACCCTGAAACATATTGTACAATTTTTTTTAAAAAATTTTTTTTATTGATTCAAAAGATAAAATATTCACTCTATTTCTTTATCAAATATATTTTTAATTTTATAATACAAAAAGGTTTGTGAAATAAAAAATAATTTAAATATAATATTAAAAACAAGAAATTTATAATAGTTATTAATAATTTTTTTCATTCAATTTGAAAACACTAAATCTACAAAATTATAACTATTTTTTTACTAAAAAGTAAGATATTTCTATTATAAATATAATTTAATAAATATATCTTGCAAGTTATTACAAACAAAAATTTAAATTATTTCTTTATGTATAAATATAATTTTAAAATTCTAAATAAATATATTGGAATTTTCTTATTTTTAATAGTGCACGAATATAAAGAGGTAGTTTTTAAATAAATATTAATTTATGCATAAAATATCTTTTGTTATGTTTATATATTGTAAAAATATGAAATTAATAAATTTTTAAATATTTTGTTCTGCATTACAATAAGGCTTCAATCATTTTATTTGCTAAAAACAATAATTTTAAATTTTATTTCAAATATAAATATAAAAGTGGCTCTTAATGATAAACATTATTATAATTATTATACATCAGTTTATAATATTTTAAATATTAAAAATTTAAAACTATTTATAAATTAAAATGTTTTTGAGATAAATAACTTGAAAATTTTGATAATGATTGATATAAATAAATTAATAGACATTATTTCTTAAGATTATTTTCTAAATAGGTATGACAAATTGTTTTAGAAATAAACGGTGCTTAAAGAAAGATAAATTAAATCATGGTTATACATTAAATTTAAAAATATTATTTTGAAAATTCTATTGTATATTTAATTTAGTTTTAACAAAAAACTTCTATCATTGAAATCTTTTTTATTTCGTTTAAATGAAGTATATAATACATTTACATATAAAAATAAATTTTTAAAAATTGGTTTTTTTTCGCGTATGGATTCCACTCAATTTTATCATGTATACAGAATTAAAAAAAATTATTCAGCAAATTTAAATATCAGTTGTTCAATTTTCAACAGTGAATGCCGTCAAGTCCAAATAAAAGTATTTTCTATCAGATTTAAAAAATTCTATAAGCAGAATAATTGAATATTTTACTATTGTATTTGTACGTTTTGAAAGTTACTACTAATTTGAATGTGTTTGTATAAAGGGTTTATCCCCAAATCCATCATAGTATAATCATGACTTTCAATAAGCAATTTATTTTGGCATTCAAGATTAACTTATTTTTTTATTATCGCTTTTATTGTATATTTTCCATATTACATTCTAGTTACTTTCATATAATTTTTATTGAACTTTAATTTTATTTAACATTTTACTTCTTTTTATATGGAATATAATTGCTGATTATAATTATTACTTGGAAAATTTTTATGGCTTACAAAACTTAAATTTAAAATGTTAATAAATTTTTAATTAATTGAGTACATTTAATGCATAAATTCTGCTAACTAACAATTTCTGACGTAATTTAATATAAAAAGGATTAACTAGATGTAAATAAAGTATAATTTCATTAAATAAGTAATAAAAATAAGAATATTGTAATACTAATAATAATTATTAGTATTAGCAAAAATAACACGAATTTAATATCATTCTTAATTTACAATTTAAATATATTTATTTAAATATATTATTATAATTAGATTTTTTAATTAATGAAGTAATATTAAAAGTCTACGAAAAAAGTGATTAATTTAAAATTGATATTTAATTTTCTGAAATTAAGAATAAGTATTTTTATAGCAAACTTGAATTTTATCATTTTAAATAATATAATTCATTCATATTCATTTTTATTTTTGAATAATTAAAATTTTTTATTCTAATGCATGTTTTTAATTTTTTGTGTAATTTTTCATATTTACTTTTTATTTTTATTGGCCTTTAAAAAATATTCGAGAATGATGTATTTATTTGCTTACTCCATTTTTCTCAATTCATTGCAGAAGATATTAAAAACTTTATTATACTACACATGTTACAAGAAGAAAATAAAAAACATTAAATCATGATAAATAACACAATTTTAAATAGAAATAGTAATTTTTCAGTAATTAATTATTAAAAGTCAAGTAATTGGGTTAAATAACATAGAAAATGCTTGTATATACTGTTATATACATATACACAGTTGTGTCAGCTAATTACTGTAGCTTAGCTACATTTTACTCAGTTAATTAACTCGAGACGATTATTTGTATAAAACTAAAGCTTTGATTGGAAATGTTAATAAAGATTAGTCCTTTTATTTCCTAATTACTTACAGTAATATAAAAGTTATTTAATAATTTAAAAATGTTATTTAAATATTTTGTAGTTAAGAATACTTTTTTCACCAATTCTTGAAAAGATAGCATATCTGATTTTCTTTTATGCTACTTTACAATCACAAAACGAATGATATGAATTTTCCCACAAACTTTAAAAAAAGTAAGTTTGTCAGATGCTTTTTAAAGATTTACCTGGATTATTTCAAGTTTATCTGATCAAAAGTAAAACGAATTTTAGTTAATATATAAAATAAAAGAAATTTTTATTAAAGTATGATCCAATTTAATATTAGTAAATTCACCAAAAATCAATATAACTTTATGTTAAGTTACTATAATAATACGTAATACCGGGAGCATTAACTTCATTGTTTGATGTAGTAATAAACCGTATTACTGTTTTTTAAAATAAAAAATTAGTTGAATCAGATAAAAATTGTAATAATAAGTTTCATAAAACATGTAAAATAAATTTTCTTTTAAAATTATATAAAATAAAAATTGTTAATGTAATTTAAATAAATGTGTTTACATATCTTACACATTTCATACATCCTATGAAATTAAATTTTCTTAAATATCTAGTCATTTTAATTTTTAATATTTTTTTGTGAATTTAAAAATTTGTATTTAAATAAAAAAAAATATTTCATATTAATATAGTAAAATAAAATTACTTATTGTACATATTTACATTTAATTTTCGTATAATTATATGATAATACATTATTCAAATATTAAATAAGATATGCATTTATATCAAAATAATATAACAAACTTTTTTTAAAATTCAACATTGAAAAGATTTTATATTCAATTATAATAGGCAGATTTCTATTTTAATTTAAAGATAGTATGATTCACAATATACCATATGAGATTCAATGATTAAATAAATCGATATATACATAAAAGAATAATATATATGTAAAAGAACAGATTTCAATTTGAAAAAAATTTGCAAACTTTTATTTTCAGAAAATTTTATTTGTATGTAAATAAAAAACGATTTTTTATTGCATTGTTCTTAAAAGTTAATTTATAATATCTATAAAAATATTTTTTTGAAATTAATATTTATTTTTTATAATTTATTAAATGTAGTAAGAGTTTAATTGATCACATTAGTAAGAACAAATTTTGCACTTTGTTATCCTAAATAAATAATAAATTACGGATTGTTACGAATTTATTTTCTTATTATGTTACCCTATTTTATACAATTTTATATTTTTATAATTTTACGAGTAGACTAAATTTTATATGCAATCAGTTGATGTATTGTGTAATATACAATATGTAATGTATCAAAATGTAAAAATAAAATAAACATTACATTTATGGATATTTAAAGGAGAAAACAATATTTTTTATTGCACATTTAAATAATTTTATATCTAAAAGTATAATTTTTCTTTTAGATTATTTTACCATTAATAATAGTTTCACATAAGATAAATTATTATTTATGATTACTTTATACTTATAGGAATTTCATTAATCACAGCTATTTATTTACAGATGCATGGTTGTATTATCGAAATAATTTTAAAATTTGAATAAAAAATAATGTTTTATAATATAATACAATATAAATTTTATTATCTTATTATAAAGTGAAATTGATGTATTATGTCACTTTAGTTACTTTGAAACATATAAAGTTGTGTTGAGCGCGGTTTTGGAGATACAAATTTTTATTTATTTACCAGTCTCCTTTATTCGCAAAAATGATGTAAAACATTAATTAAGTGTATATAGCTTTTATAAACGAATAGTAAAGTCCCTGATAACAAAATTATGACAGCTTTTATGTAGAATAAGGTGCAATAAAGACAAGGATATTAAAAAAGCAAATACATTAAATATAATATCTATATTAATATGAGATATTCTTGCATAAATGGAAATTTTTAGTGTAACTCTCATTGTTAATCATTACCGATTGACTAAAATATTTAGTCAATAAGAACCAGGTAACTGTATTTTTAGACATAAACACTGGGATACGTATGGGGGCAATAAAGATACAGAGAAAGATTGATCACGTGAATTAAAGATAAACTTTCTCTGACTTATTTTTATGTTTTTTTTTTTTTTGGTAAAAGCTTTTTTTCCCACTTTATTTTAAATTTAACGTGTTGGAAAAACGCTTAAAATGGGGCGGTAAATTTCATAAATGATTGCCATGAAAGTGACATTTATTTATAATCCTTTCCGAGTGTCAAACTAATTTGTTCCATTTACGAACATACTTCTTATGGTAACGAGGAAACCGATAATTAACAATGTTCTTAAATTGTTCAACTAACCAATTACAATTTTCTAGCAAAGTACATGACATTTATTTCTTGAAAAAGGTTTTCACTTCGCTAGAATTCGAGAGTCGATAAGTTCATTCTAATTAAATATTCCCAAGTAATTATGTAGTTTTGGGCATTTTCAATTATATTTGCAACACTGGAGTTAATTAAGAATATTATGCAATTTGGAATATTCGGATTTTGTAAAATTATGAAAAACAGGTCAGTGATATGTCATTTATTTATGTAAGAATTTAATTTAAAAAATTCACTGTTATAATCATATTGTATTTTATTGTAAAAAGATAATAAAATTGTTTCTTCTATTCAATAGTTTTATTATATTAATTTAAGTGAATTGTAATTTTTGATGATTCCATTGTTCGCAATTTGTTTTAAATACTGTAACTTTTATGACAGAACTGTCAAATGTAATTACTATGTTTAGAGAAGTATGGATAATAGATTTTAAGAGGAAATGGGTTACCTCTTAATGAATAAAAATTTTGGACAGATTTATGTGTTACAGAAGAATAGGTTCTTGACATCTGTTGAATTAAAAGTAAAATGAGTATCACCAGCTATTAATTAAATGTAATTTTATTTTAGCGATAATTATGATTGAATGTGTTATGAAATTATGTCATGATTTTTAATTAAGATTGTAGTTAATTAATTCAATGAAATTTGTTGAGACATTTGTTTCAAAGTGAGGATAATTATTTTTTTTTTTTATGTGTAATTAAGCTAAATTCATTTTTTAAAAAATCTTTTATCATGAATTTGCTATTTATCGAGAATATAAGAAGAAAAAATAATTCTAATTTTAGATTTGCAAATATTAAACTGTCAAATGCTCAAATTTATTAACAGCAAAAATGAGACAAAATTTATTTGTTTTTAGAGAAGAGTTTTTTCGCGTTTTCTTTGTGTAAAATACCTCCCTTGTGCAATAAGATTATTTTTAGAATTTACGATTTTATTTATTAGAGAGAAATTCTTGCTTTTTGCCCCAAAAAGTTATTGTATAAATGGTTGTTTTGACAGAAATCGACTAGTCAGAATTGCCTTGACCTTTTCACTTGAGTATAACAAATAAGTGATCCGACACTACGATCATCTTTTTACTTGATTAGAAAATATTATTTCATGTTCTCATTGTGTGTCACGAAATCATATATAATGCAAATGATATGAGAAAAGTAAGTAAATAATGACCCTTCAAAGTACACGCAAAAGTAAGTCAGTGATTTTTATTGTCTATCTCGTGTTAGCAGCCAACCAACCGAGCGAAATCTTGGAAAATTCGGATAGAGCTCGGATGAATCGATATTCCCCCAGAAAATAGAGAAAAACACTAGTGATAGAGTTGGACTGATGGATCGGGGAAAGAGCGAGATGTAGGAGACGAAAAGCGCGCGGCCTTGGAAAAATGAGTGTGTGTGTGAGAGAGATTTTCGCTCGTATGTGTGCGCATGCTTTGTGAAAAGCTGGAGATATTCGGCGAGACGTCGGGAACAAGGACAAACGCTCTTTTCTAAAATCAATCTTCAAAAATAAAAGTAAAAATTGGGTGAAATGACAATCGGCGACAGACTCCATCGGTGATAATGAAAAATTCTCCAAAAAATAACTTTACCACCCCTATTCGATCCTGTTTCGACAATTATTTTCGGCTTAAAAGTGCCGTTCATTAGTGACGATTATTCTCAATCAAAAGTTACATTTATAAATTTATCTCTTTGAAAACACTTCATTCAGAAAACGAGTGCAGTGCATTGTATCTAAAGAAATAACTTTTAGAGAATTTATGGAATTTTTATTGAATTTACAGTAAACCTTATCAGCAAGAAACGAAATCGTTGCATTTTTCAATAATGTGAACCTTTGCACTAATAACTTTTAAACGGCAGTTTTTTTTTTTAAATTGTCAGGAAAATTTTCAAACATAAAAAATTATAATGATTTTTTTTAACTAGTTGATAATTTTTTATTTTTTAAACAGCTAAAAAACATTCTTGAATATGGATTTAGAGTGTGGAAATTACCCTATAGATTGTAGATCGAAGATCATTTTCGAGTCAGAAAAATGGTTTATTATCGTAAAATTTAAATTTAACAAAGCTGTCGCCTATTATGATACATTATAATGAAAAATTATATTACATGAAATCCACTTTTAAGTTGTTTTAACAAACACTCGATTCAATCATTAAATCAATTTTGTTCCAACAATTACCAAACAGGTATAATTCATAAAATTGTATAAAATTTTGAACAATAGAGAATTATGAAATGCAATAAAATTTCAGTATTTATAAATTTCTGTAGATTTAAAATTATAATTATAAGAAGAAAAAATAACTGATAAATAAAATGAAATACACTGTCATCGCTTCTCAAAAGAGCGTGAAATTTTGCAATAATTTCAACACCATATCTTTGAAATTTAAAAAATTGCACTACAATAAATCCAAGAATTAAAGTGCAATTCGGAATTTATTTTGAATCATTGTAATCGAGAAACAAAACAGTTTACTTTATCTCATCGAGTGTTTGACACAAATTTCATTATGTTTAGCTTCATTGATCATTTGTTCTTCGAATGCACGACATTGGTTCGTAGCTTATTTTGTAGCGATGAAACATCGATCCTTCAACTTTTATCCTTATATCCTTCGCTTCGCTATGTCAATTCGGATGCATAAATAGACTGTAAAGATAATTTGAATTTAAAACAATACTTTGCATCTCATTTTTGAAGTCTTTTTATTTAACAATGTGTACTTATCATTAAGTTTTTTTACTAGCTTTATCAATAATATTAAAAATCTATGAAAAAATACTTCAATGTTATATATTATTTGTTCTGATGCTCGTTCAAATAGATATACTGCATTTATTTTATTAAATTTCTTTAATATTAAGTTTGTAAGTTATTTTAACATTTTTTCAGATTTTTAACATCGTTCCAAATACACATTTTTTTAAACAAATTTTTTTTATTATTGCTCTTTCTTATTTAATAATTGATATTGAATTTAAATATTAAATATTTATTAAATAATTAAATTCTAATATTTATTAAATATTTAAATTCAATATCAATTATAAAATAAGAAAGAGCAATATTAAATATTTTTTTTGTAAAACAAAAAAAATATAAATAAAATGATTAAATAATAAATTTAATAAACATATTTAATAGCAAAATGTTCAAAGATAGATATCAAAGTTTCTATGATTTAAAAGTTTCTTGACTTTGCGTATTTTGATAATTTCAAAAAAATTAATTACTCAGTGGCTATTGCTCGATTCATATGTTGTTGAATATTAAGGAAATTAACTTTTTTTTATAAAAAAAAGAAATAAAATATCGCAGTTTTCATTATTACTACCTTAAAAGTAATAAATTTAAATATGTATTTAGAATAAATTAAAGTTTTTTTCTGTTGCACAAAAATATATTTAAAGTAAATAATTGTACTCCGTATTTATATTTTAGTAAATTAATACTATTCTTAAATATATTATAAAAGGAAAAAGGTTTATAATTTATTTAGCCATAAACATAAAGTATAATTTATATAAAAAATATTGCATTAAACGTAAGAGATCTTTTTAGAATCAAATATTTGAAAGTTAGAGCTGATTTAAAAAATAAATGATTTGCATGTAAATATATTGTACAATCTGAAAAAGAAAAACCCGTTTTATCATTATCTTGTAATTCTGTTAATTATTTTATAATTTATAAATTGATTTTAGTTAACATATACATTTATAACATCTCTAATTGTTGAGTAAGTAAAGACTTAAAAATAAGTAATATCGATTTGAATTCGAAATAAAAATTGTTTGCTTGTAAAAAATTGTACAGCGAAAACATTTAATTCAAAGTAAATGCAAATTAATTAAATTTTAAAACATTCTGAAAAATGTAAAATAAAATTTAATACTTTAGAACAATTTAAATAATATTAAATGAATTATTAATAAAATAATAGTTTAATAAATTGAATAATCAATGCAGAAAACTTTTAATTACTTTTTAATACGTAAAAAAATTTATTAAATAAAATGCAATTATTAAACTGATTAATTGAATTTCAAAATCATTTCAATGAAATATGTTATTAAATATTAATAATATTCTTCACTGTTTAAGTATTAGCATTGTTTTAAGCGTACAATTAATAAAAACATTAAATCTATTTTTTTTGTTGCAAAGACTAATTATTTGTGTTGTGCTCGTAACTTAACTGCAGAAAGTAAAGCATATAAAATGAAAATATTAATAAGCATTTTGAGATTAAATTTTATGTATTAATTTTGGCAGTAGGTGTTGTCCAAAATACGTCAGATAATAAAATTCATATAATAATTATCACAGTATGTTTATTAATAATTATGAAATTGATATTAAATTATAATTGTGATTTGAATTACTGTAATAAATTTACTTTATAAAAATCTCATTTTTATTTTTTGTTCGATTAATAACATAACACAAAATAATCTCAATTGTTCATCTGAAAAATTTTTATACATCCAATAAAAAAAAATAAATAAAACTTTGTAAAATAAACAAAATTTCTTAAATACGGGTCTTGAAGATTAATTTACATTTATTATTGTACTCATAATATATTAATATTTTTGTGTTATTTTACTATAATAATACACTATATTAATCATTTTAAGATAAAGAGAATTTTATTTTTAATCTAATGTGTAAATTTGTTTGAATTTGAACTGATTATTTATCGTTTTTTGTAAAAGTTGATTTCATAAAAACTATTTGAAAATGTAATACTCTGAAGTTTGTTACAAAAATAGTAAAAATATTAAAATATTAATATTTTTAATATAAATTGTAATTTTTTATAATGTTATGTGTACAAATTTATAACAAATAAAGGAGTAATACTGCAAAAAAATATTTATTGAATATATATTAAAATTTTAATCTTCCGCAACATAAACGTGTATTATACATGATTAATAGTGATCTATGTATATATTTTTAACAATAAATATTAATTTGTATTAAAAAAGTAAAATTATATATTAACATTCATAATATATCATTAAGATTTCTTATAAAATAACACTTTTATAAATTTTAAAAAAATTGGTACGATATATTATCATAATGAGTTGGTTTGAATTTTATTTAGATTTATAATGTTAGCTCATACTTCAAATAAACGCTATAATAATATTACGTACATTCAGGAAAAAGTGCTCAATAGCACAGGACTTAGTTTTTTTTTCAATTTATGTGATTTAGAATTATGACCAATAAATTTTCTTTATTAATTTAGATAATTTATTTCATGACTTAATTTAGTATTTTTATATTCAAAGATAATACGTTTAATGATCTTAATTTCGCAAATATTATTAAATTACGTGTTCGTGTTTATGTATTACATGAAACGCGTTGATTATCGAGTTTACGATGAAGTTAAAATATCTTTTCGTAATTAAAAAGACAGATTGTAAAGTAGCTTGTATAATGATTAAACAGAAAATTAAAACAATGAATTGTTTGTTCATTAATGCTTAGTTCATGAGAGTTCAAAATAATTAATATTTAATTAACAATACATTCAAAATGAACAAAAACTGAATATTTTTAGTAAAGAATAAGAAGTAAGCGGTAATAACTAGTCAACATTATCATAGAGCATTATCTACGTAATTTTAGCTTGATTTAAAAACCAATTATGGAAATAGTTAAATTTATTTTCTTTGAGGAATGTTTAATTGTATTCACGGGTCTCGGTCATTTTAAAGAACAGCCGTATAATTGAAAAAGTTACAAAATAAGAATAATTACTATTTACTCGATAAAAATAAAGAACTTACAAAACTATATTCATTAAGCTGAAGACTGAATCTTCGTGACGTAGTCGTAGGAAGTGACTTCCATTACAAGAGCTTCTCATTTTCGCCAATTCGTAATAAAGATATGTTTTCACCTAAAACGTGTAGAATATGTTTTGTATGCTCTGGTCTCTGTTTGCCCAAGCTAAAATATCTGTACATCCGCCCCCGCAATCTGTTTGCAGTTTGTGGCGAAAGCTAAAAGTCCCTGCCTCTTCTCTTTGAAGTAAAGTTCACAAAAGAAGAACTAAGACTAATCACTTGGTGCAAGATTTGCTAGTTTTGAAATGAAATGAGTTTTTATGGGCTTTTGGGGAAATTTTTGGGGTGAGAGTGGCTTACATTCTTACGGAATTAGAACCAAATGGTCGATATATTTACAATGTGTAATTTTGTTCGTTATTAATATTTATGCCTTGATTAAGGTCAGAAATTGTCTATCAATATTTTCGTGACTATGATGGAAACAATTTATATCTTATCTTTCGCTTCTAGGCTTAACCTGTAACTGTAAACGATAATAAATTGGGTCTTAACGATTAATACAAAATCGTGGATTCAATTTATTGTTAGTTTATGATTAAAAAGATACAATTTCGGATTAAAACATGTATAAATTGCAGAAAGATACATTAAACATACAATAACATTTAAAAATGAAATAATAAATTTTAGAGAAATCTTTGTAGGGAGCACTTAAAAAGTATCAGAATTTCATTGTTTGTGAAATAAAGCGCATAACAGGTTATTAGAGAAAAAAATTATAAAATAAAAATAAAAATATTAAATTTATTAATATATCAATAAACTTTTAATATTATCCATTTTAAGTATTAATACTTGCATTTCATAGCTAGAAATGTCTATTTTGGCAGTTTTAAAACTAAATCATTAAGGAAACAGATGTCATTTTGATGCCAAGAAAATTATTTATAGAACAGTCAAATAATGTTGAACTTCTTTCACTCAAAATATGTTAAACGGAATAAAAAATTTGTTTTCTATAAAATGACATATATATATACGAGTCAAGAAGATTTTTTAATCATAATGTTATTGCATTAAGTATTAAATGTAAACAAGGAAATTTAAGTTTATTATCAAAAAAAAAAAAAAAAAAAAAAACAAACATTTTGCGTCATTTGATAAATAAAATAATTGTATTAATTAAAAAAATCTTGTTAAGCATTACGCATTGATTTAATTTATAAACAAAATGAAATGCATATATCGAAAGATAATAATTCATGTAAACGTCTGGAAGTTGGATCAAGTAAAATTTAATTTATCAAGAAATATAATATGAAAATTAATGAAATTTGAATTCTACAATTAGTTGGTTTGAACTTGAATGAGTTTGCTTATCTTAAGTAATACACTCGCTGAAGTTTCAGTTATAAATTAATCCAGGTAATTTGGAACAGATATGTCACACCATAAACTTATCCTACAAGAGCTCAATTTTACACTTGAGCAATGAATAGTATGTAATTTTTTCCGCCAACTCCCTCCGAGATTTATCTTTTTCTGTTAAAAAAGCACCCTATAATCTTCCACCGATTCAATGTCGTTCGGTGGTACACAAGCGTCCTGAAGAGTCCGGCGTCCCTCATCGAAAGTCAATTACATTAAGAGTTTATGGTTTTAAATAATTCTCCGTCGGTTCACCCACCAACCCCTATAAAAAGGAAAAAAAAGTCAAGCTCTACCTCTGCTTCCTCCATAGTCGTTTCACTCGTTTTCTTCTTGTCTGATGCTCGCCGGCTGACCCACTCCGACTGCTACCACTGGTCTCCAATTCCTCCTCCCCTAATGGTAAATCCTCTCTTAATCCCTCTCCCTCTTTCTCTTTTTCTCTTTCTTTTTCTTTCGCTCTTATCGCTCTTTTATTCCTCTTGGGCCTCTCACTCCGACATTTTTCCGGCCTCGCCAAATCGAATTAAGCCCTTGACGCGCTTATCACATCAGCCACCCCGCGCACCCCCGGCACTTGTCCGCGCTCTCGATAACCTGGGGCTGAAGCTTCCTCCTCGTCTTCGTGGATGTCGTTACCAGGAACCCTCGCGTAGGCGCGGGAAACGTCGACCGCGCATCCCCGTCGCACTCTGGCGGCATCGGCTAAGGTGCTCCGCGTTATATTTCGAGCGCTGCTGCTATGTTTAGCAGTGCGCGCGCTTCTTCTACCACAGCAAAAGGGAAAGGAAAGAGGGAGGGGCGCCCGAGCGGATGACGACGGGAACGACGACGACGACGACGACGACGACGACGACGACGACAATTAAGTAGCGAGAGAGGGACAGCTCTCTTCTCTCTCTCTCTCTCTCTCTCACTCTCGTGAACACGCGCAAAAGGTACCCTCCTCGACCTCTTCCTCGCCCCCCATCTCTGGGTAACAAATGCACGGAGGTTTAACAGAGCGGATTAAGGTTCGCACCGCTGAAAATTATCGCTAGTTATGCTTCGTTTGTTTTTCTCGGGGGGAACGGGGGCGCGAATAAGATGCCAGAGAATATGATGACACTTTCACCCCGGAAGAGGAGCACGTTTTTGTGACAAATTAAACATTACGTGGTCACGAAAATGATACGACACATTTTGGGAGAACGGAATTTTGGTCTTGGGGAAGAGCACATACCTCCTCCAATGAATTATTTGTATACTCTTTGAAGAATTTAGTGGAAACTCCTGGCATTTTCGGGAGTTTTATTTAAAAGTACTTTTATTTATGGCGTGTATAAATTATTCGAGATATCTTAGCTTAGATCGAGTAGAAAATGGTAATATTAGAGATCCATTTTATAATTTACAGGAGTTCGGAAACTTAATTCCCTGACAATCTCAAAATATTCATTTTTCGATAATACCTTTTTGCATCAATTATTTACAATGTGACTTTTCCTCTTTTTCAATGCTGTATTATTCACTTTTTTATGGATCATTTGAAAGGCTTGTGTAATGAGACGAAAGAAGTTGTATTGACTACTGTATTAGTTACCGAAACGGTAACTTTTTTAATTAATAATTCATGTAAAAATAGAACGGAAATGGGCATGAATAATATATTAAAAAGCATTCAGATAGAAGACAGAGTAACTCAGATTAATCTAAAACTTTCGCATTATGTTATTAAGTCGGTGAATGGTAATGATGATGCATTATAATACTTTTTTATCTCCATCAGTTTTATTATCACAACTTTTTGTAAAAGTGTTTGTTCATCTTTGATAAGTTCAATTCTTATGTTCGTCGTAAAATTCACTTTGTCATAAACGTAATTTTAATGTCTCACATAGGCACGGGTGCTTTTTCTCTTTCAGTTGTTTTATCTATTTCTTTAAGGGTGAGGCTAATGGGAAAAAGCATCCACTTCCAAAAAACAGAATCGCAACGGAGAAAAAAAAATAAAAGATCGAGCTTGAAATGAGAAATAGACAAATAGAATGAGAAGTAAACTGGGTCGTGAGAAAAAGGGAAATAAGAGATACGAACTGGAAAGGGAAATTGAGAAAAGTACATTGAAGTGGGCGGAAAAGGGTAAGAGGATGCAATCAAGAATAGCTGGTTAGAACATTTGTAGCTATAGAGAATAAAATTCAACTCCATTGTACCAAAAATCAAAGTTGTGTCTATGCATTGAACATCGTATTATACTCTACTCCTAGTTGGGAATAATCCCCAACTCATTAAAGCTTTTATTTCCGATCATTTATTTTTCATCGTCTTACGGATTTTTTATTCGTTTATTTAAGATAGAGCTCATAATCTTTTGAAGTAGAAGCCAATCTTTTGATAACCTTTCTAAGTACCAAATACAGTACTTTATCGCATTTGTAAACTAGTGGCAGTTTATCATTGCAAGATCTCTATTGCATTAATTATTTTTAAGTACAGGAAGTGATCGATGCTTTTGTCCCTCTGTTCCAAGTTAACTTATCGGCTATTTTTATAGGTGAGGTAATTTGAAGAGATTAAAAAGTTCTTATTCATAACATGAAATCTAAATTAATGATTAACATTTTTTGAATACTTTATCAA
This sequence comes from Eupristina koningsbergeri, assembly GCA_018907245.1. Classification (NCBI taxonomy): domain Eukaryota; kingdom Metazoa; phylum Arthropoda; class Insecta; order Hymenoptera; family Agaonidae; genus Eupristina; species Eupristina koningsbergeri. The sequence continues at coordinate 423,238 of JACCHV010000118.1, forward strand.
TTTTTGAAAGCGAGACGTCAAGTATTGTGAATGGATATATGAAACGTATATCCACGAATCTCGCAGAGCATTCAAAATAGCCAACCAATGATTTAAGAGAGAGATTCGACAACATTCTTTTGTACTCTAGTCCATTAAAGTAGATTCATGGTTATTTTTGAATTATAAAATATCAAGCTAGCATTAGAATATTGTGAGCTGCAGATGGATTATATCTAAAGCAATTTTCATGTAAATTGGATTGCAGTTGCACATAAATGTGGCGACATTTTGATTTGTTCCTTCCAAAACTCAATTACCTTTTCAGTAATTTATGATATAAGATTTCCATTAAAAAACATTATTAATGAAATAAAAAAAGTAATTTGCTGAATGCACTTGAAAACAGAATTTTAATAGACTTTAAGGGACTGCAATGAGTGCTTTAAAACTCAGTTGATATTTTATTTCTGTATTACGTGAATTTTATTTATTTAATTATTCATTGTTATAAACACAATTTCTAATTTTTATTTCATGAATCCAAGAACTATATATTATACATTCTTGATTTTCTTTCAAATTTTTGAAATATCTATTTTAATTAGGAGTTTTTATCATTTTTTAAACGGGATTACCTTCCGTTTTTTCATACATTAATATAATATTATAAAAAAAATAAAATGTGCACAATCAAAGTAGTTCTAAATTTAATAATTGTAAGTTTTATATTAATTTATAATTTTAAATGAAATTTTTATTTTTAAGTTATATTTAAAACGGATTATATTAATACAAATTTATAAAATATAAATGGCATTTGATTAAACATCATAAGCTTTTAATCCGCTGATTTTCAAAAGTAACAACAATCATTTTAAAAAGTACTTATACTGCCATAATTATTATTTAAAGTATAATTTAGATATTAAAAGGTAAAATTAAATCATGATATTAATTTGTTTAAGTGAAAATGTTAATCTATTCATTAAAGTAATAAAAAAATCATTTATAAAATTTAATTTTCAAATATTACTTACTTGACGATCAAAAAAAAGAAAAAGTCTTGAGATTTGAAATTACAAGGAGTGGAAGTAAGCTCAGGGTAGATTATATTAAAAGTAACTGTGAAGTTTAACCAAAAGTCCGATATAGTAAAACTAAGGAACTGTGTGGATTAAGTAGACAAAGATGAGAGAAAACCAAAAAATGGAAGAATAAACACGATTTAAGCTTAAGATAAAACTAAACTAATGGGAAAATTTTCGAGTAATTGATTCTATTTATTGGGGTTGAAATGAGGATCTAATTTTTAGCGGAAGGCTTAATGTATTATAAAAAGTTAATTATATACAAATAAATGTAAAAATATCAGGATTTTAATTCAATAATTTAAAACATTAATTAGATTTTATTTTCAATTATATTAAAGAATTATAATTTTTTAAATATTTATCGACTAAATATTATATTAGAATATGTTATTAATTCAACTCTGTAAAAATTAAAAATAATATTTAATTAAACAAGTATTTTTAAATTAGTAAAATAATTATTATAAATATTTGTGTTCATAACCAATTGATCAAATAATTCTGAAGCATTTATAAAATTTCTATTACTGTGGCATTGCGAATTCGAGTGGAACTATGAATGAATGCGAGGGTAGAAAAATGTGAGAAGAATGAAAAAACTGATAAAAGAGGTTTAAATCCCAAAAGAAAAGATTATTTGAAGTAGGCAATTTTCAAGAAACATGGTTTTTTGAGAGATAAAAGAAAAACAAGTAAAAGCTAGAAAAAGTGAAAATTATATACGACGAGCAGTATTGTACAGAGTAACAAATGAAAACAAAAACTAGAGTTATAATATCTGTTGATACACAAAGAAACATATATATTATTTATGAATAACACAAATGTATTGTAGAGTATTACTGTATTCATTCTTTTGTATAATAAATTCATATTATTTACTTAAATATCATGTAATTCTATAAGATTCATAAAATATTGTTCTTGTAATAAAATATATTATACTTTCATATTATTCATTTACTGACATCAAATATTTTTTAATTTTTTAAAAATATGGTATTTTATAAATTAATTTTATACAATGTTTTTAAAATCATGTCAAGCTGCTATAAAAACTAAATTAAAAATGATGGTATAGAGTAGGTCAGAGAATGACATTTTATATAACAGTTACTCAGAGTAAAAAAGTGGAGACAGATTGAAAGTTTTAAATAAAATTTTATAGTTTTACAGCAAACATGATTCTTAAATTTATTATTAATTAAAAAATATTTATTGTTACTTTTGTATTAAATATAACATATACATGCAGTAATAATTTAAAAACTGTTTTAATAAATCAAGAATTTTACTGTATAATAAAGAAATTTGTAATAGAAATGAAAAATTAAGTACAAGGAGACGAAGATTATAAAGTAACATACTTATAGATTTTGCGGTGAAGCATCGATTTTCTTTTCTGAACATATTTTATTGACAGGCATAAAGGACCATTTATCGAATGGATATGACTGAGATGATTAAATATCATGTCGTCGTCATTGTTTTTCGATGTTTTTCAAACATTTTATTAACTATAATATTTTCTGGAAGTCTTAAAAAATCTATTAAAATAGAATTTTCATTTTCAATCAATTAATAAGATAAATTTTGGAATAAATTTTCTCAAGTTTATATTATGATTTAATATAACAATATTTAAGAGAAAAATGAGATGATAATGCAAGGATTTTATCAGCAAAATGATTTAAAAATATTTGAAACATTATAATCTATAGTTATGTACATAGAACCAATGCATAAAATATATAAAACCTGTAATTATTTATAATAATTATGAACAAACATTGTAATTTAAAATTAAATAATAACAAGCAGAGAATATTTATTATTTTTTAATACTGCAATAATATACAGTGACCAATTTAAAATTTAAAAGGAATATTGATTCTGTTAATTATAATATGTAATTAAAGTTTTTAAAGTTTTCTATATTTTTAAATTTAATAGTATTTTGTATTTTATTTTTTATATATACTTTTAAAAAATTTATTTAAAATGTAATCTGAAAGTAATATTTAGGCACAATCTATCAACTTTAAAAAATTGTTAAACTCTGCAAAAATACAGAAAAAAACCAATAGAGCTAAATTCAAGAATTATTACTGCATTTATATTTTTAAATAAATTGTACAAAATATTTAAACCATATTTGAATTTTATTATTTTTTTATCATTTTATATGAATGTTTTGAAAAACTATAGGAAAAGGTCAAATACAATATGAATGTATCACAAAAAATTTGATCCCATAAAATTCCGTCTAAAATATTAAATATAAATAATAAATGAAATATTAGATTTTTGTTCATTTTAATATTACCGTAAATTTATACCTAATAGATCTTTTTTTATCATCAGTTTAACAAAAATTTTATTCAGCTCGTTTAATCAATTTAATTTTAATTAAATTGAAAAAAAAGTCGTTTGGAGTAGTCTTGACTTTATAAAAGCGCATTTTTTTAAATAATTTGGAGGAACAAAGGTTCCAAGTGACTTTACGAGAGAAGATAAAAGGCGAAATGTGAAATCGGTAGAAAACAGTAGAACGTGATGCTCGTATGTCAGACAAAAATACAGGGGTGAAGTAGAAAAGTTGTGGCGTGAAATAAAAAGAGCTAGGCAGTAGACAAGAAGTCTAAGAAATAATAAAATTATCGGGTGGTTATTTGTTTGATCATTTGTGAAATTGAGAGGGGGATGTTACGAGTAATTATGTGGGGGAGGATAAAGATTAATCACGATTCTTTATGTGTCCGGTAACAAAAAGTGCTATATTTTGCTCTGATGATTATTGGTCAATGTATAGAGGAATCGGGTTTACAACCTAAACTTGAAAAAGAAATGTTAATCTTGATTTATTCTTGTTTTGAGAAATAAAAGTGGTTCCAAAGCATTGGATTTGCTGTATTATGCAGATTATTCTTTTTACGTAGAAACATATTGAATTATTTAGCGATCGCTAATACGTTAATGGATATTTAATACTTTAAAGATTTAAATACAATAGAGAAGCTTCTATTTAAAGAATTATGGAAATAAAAGAAATATTATCTTTTAGTATACCATTTTTTAAAAAAACATTCGATATTTACTTTATAATTTTAAAATAATTTTTTATGCATACAATATGAAACTATAAATTTTATAAATATTTATTTTTATTTTATTTAAAATATATTTTACATAAATCAAATAAGTCGAAATGATTTATAAAATGTTTTTTGCATTTTTATTAAAAATATAGTTTGGAATTATTCTTACAAAATTTAATATTGTACTAAATATTAAATAAATCGATATTAAATTTTTTCCTTATTTGCATGTGGTTTGCATTGGATTGCGTATCTCCACAAATGAAAACTTACAGAAATTTTTTGAAAAATGAGAACTTACTAAAAATTTCAAGTATTTAAAATAGAATTATATACGAAAAAAAAGGAAACATTAAATACACATATGAGATATCAGTATATAAAAGTATTATAATATTCTTAAAAATTAAAATAGCTTTATTATTTTCAATTATAAAGAATATTTCAAATATCTGTATATAGAAAAAACAAAAGTTGGCAAACTTTTTGACCTACATTAGATTCCCCGATAAATCGAATCATATTCAATAAAAAATTGTATTTTTTATACATTGTAATTATTATTACGTTATATATTTTATTAAAAAATTTAAAAATAATAATTGAAACTAAATTGTATTATATGAATTCAATTATGTTAAAAAAATAATGTATTCAAATATTTAATTATTTGTTGTTATTTTATCAATTTTATTATATTGTTCTGGATATATTTAAACGCAAGATGAATCATTCATTTATTTTAATTTTGTTTACATTTGTATTACATGTTTTATGAAATGCTTATCCAAACATTTTATTAAATATTTGATTGATGTACATTAATTATTTTGTACGAAAACACGAACACAAATGTGATTGATATATATATATATATATGTGAATGTAAAAGCAGTAGTTATAATATTTAATTATAGAACTCTTCGTAAATTATTTCGTACATTATGATAACCAATTTGTAGCTTTTTTGTGTCATACACAAAAAAGGTTCAACACGGGTTATTAAACAAAAGTAATTAAAACCAGGAAGATACGATAAAACGTAAACATTAACTTTATTTCAATTTCTGCTTATTTTACTGTTCTGAGTAAATTGTAAATAAAAGTGCATATTTTGCATAATTTTCAAATTATAGATCGTGTTATTACTTATAATAATTTTAATTAATGCGGAATACACGGAAAAGATTACTGAAATTACTTCGTATTCAATAGACAATAACTATTGGTATTTTTATAGGATTTTAGCATTCAGAGTATGGATAAAGGAATCTATATTCCTCGATAATATGGTTTTTAGAATTTCTGGTAATAAAATTTCTGAATGCAAACGTAATTTTCATATGATATAATTAGTGATTCAATTACAGTGATAAAGATTTTTGTAGATAATAAAGCAACTACAATCAATATCTGTTTACGAAAACTGATTTCGAGATTAGTTTTCATTTAACGGGAAAACTTACTTTTTTATAATTAAATTGAAAAAACATGGGAAAATTTGATTTTGTATAATAAATATTTTCATCACGACTCGAGTAAAGTGTGAAAATGCTCCCTCCGGGATTTCCTCAATTTCCATTTTTTATAAATCCAACACGATTGAATCGATGCCGACTCGACTTATTGATTTTTTATCATATATATTTTAACGAGACACGAATAAATGGACCAGAATTAAATCAGTAACCACTGGCGAACTAAAGACACCCTGTAACTTGGACATTTTATCAAACATCTTTGGGGGATGGAAATCAGGACAAGCCACCCCTATCCCGACTTTGAGGGATATTTGCACACCCCATCGTCGTGGATCAATTTTGTCATGTTCGAGCCCATCTTTACTTCACTGATCGTTTAAGTCCTGCCCTTTTCTCGTCAGTTCTTTCCGGCTTACGACTCCTCATTCAGAGTACGATAAATGCATGCCACCCGATTCCTTGATTTTTTCCCTTAAGTTCCAGCCGTCGATCACGCCCTCGAGTTTCTCCTATAAGACGATGGATGGAGACCCTTTTTTTAAAAAAAATTTTTTTTTAATATTTTCCGAGCGAAGTGGTATATTTCGTAATTATTCATAATGAATTACCCAAGGGTACGTTTTATGAAGCATAGAATTCATGTACATCAATGAACTTTATTGATAAAATGTTAAAATCATTAATTACCTTATTAATTGAGTGACAGTCTATTATAAACCTATCATAGAAGTTAATAATGCTCTATAACACAGTTTTTAATTTTTTTTATTTTAAATTGAATTAAAAACAATTAGAAAAAAGAAAAGATATGGAAAGGTAAAAGCATTTATTTTTACGTACACATGATAACAGTAGAAAAACATCTTTTTGCTACTTTCATCGTTAAGTCTATTTCTATTTCTCGTAAATTTTGTCTCCGCTATAAAATTTTGTTTCAGTTTCACACTTTATTTTATGTTCGTCTGTTTCCGTTAAATTTTTATTGCTTATATTCTTTTTCACAACGGCCTTTTCATTCTCTTTGATCTTCTCTATTTTCTACAAACTTCAAAACTCTTTGAATTATTTCCTTCCGTTATTCTATGGTTTTTCCTCAATACTTTGACAGATTATCTTTTGTTATAAGATTATTAAAAATATATTTAGATATAATATATAAGACAAAGGTAATTGAACATATAATTTTAATAAACTATTTTATAAATTTATGTACAACAAATCTGAATTATTCAAAAATTTATTTGAATTACATAGGATAATTTCTTATGGGGTAAATGTTAAAAAATGAGATTATTATTCTAAGAAAATTCTGATTATTTTTAATTTAATTTTTGATTATGTTTTTCATTAGAAAATTAAATAGCAGCTTCATTTACTTCAAATAAAGCTACCTTTATTCTTGGCAATACACGCAAAATTTTACGTACATATTTAAGTTTTATTCCAAATGTTTTTTTCTTTAACATTTTACGTTTTTATTATTTATAATATTTTCTTACTACTGTTTTTTATATTACGCTGAAATCTTTAATTTAATTTTCAATTATTTTTTAAAATAAATTTATTAAATATGCATTTATTTAATAAATGTAATTTTACTTGGAACATTTAAATATACATATTAGCATTTATCTATCCTCAACTTTCATTAGTAATTCATATAACTCGTAACAGTAAAGCCATTGTAGTCATGTGTATTTCAATTAAAGCGCGCATACAAATTCATATTGAAGTTTAATCGAATTTAGTTTAAATCAATATTATCATATAGTAACTTTAAAGTTATGAACTACCATGTTATGTTATTTCTAGACTAATTTGATCAAAGTAAATATTTGGGTAATAAAATTTTTAAGTAATTGCACTTTATTATAAAAAATGTAATTACAAGAAATAAATTAAAATGCTTAAAAAAGCAAATAGATGAAACATGAAAATTACTTTTTCTAATAACATTTTGATATTGAATTTTCATAATTCTTCGCAATATCCTTTATAAGTTTTAATTCCTATACATATTTATGATATTTCTTAGAATTATAAAAGAAAAAACTTGACTTTTATAAAATATAAGAAAAGATTATTTTAAGATGAGAAAATAATGTCGTGAAAAAAACACATAATTAAATAAGGATGTTGGCGACGTTTCGATAAGATTGATTTTGTCGACTAGTCGAGCCATTATTGTGAAATTAAATTGAAAGTGAATACAAATTAGTCGCATATAAAAAAGAAATGAAACAAAATAAATATAAACAAGACTTTTACTTGGTACTTTAAACATGATCGAAGTTTTTTGTAAAAGAATAGTCGAGGCAACTTATCGTTTGTAGGTCATAAATAAAAAAGGACTAATACAATCAATCGAAAAATACTAATTGAAAGTTATCAAATAGAAAAGAATTCCACTAATTAAATTTAGTAGTTTAACATAAGATTAGATATATATATATTGTAATGACTTTGATGTTCTATTGGTAAACTAAGTTTAATAATTAGTTGTTTATCTGGGAATTTTGATTCACGAAAAATAATACACTTAAATCATGATGACTGTTAACAAAAACTAAGACTTTTAAATGTAGCATGAAATTCTACAAACTCGTTCAGAATTTAAATTTCTTAAGTAAGGAAATTATTATGAAATAACTAGTTGAGCTTCGTAAATAACGCGATACTATATGTTTACCGTATACGCGTAGACAAGGTATGCATTCGAATAAGTCTTACTATACTCGGCCAGTATCTACTTACACATAGAATTATATCATCGGACGTTTTTTTTACAAAATTCGTGTGTTTCATAACTCTTTTCTCACATTAAGATAATTACACTTATTAATTAAAAATAATTGGGTGTCATATTTGACAATAATAATTTATCTTGTGAAGAATAATTCTCTTTTTGCAGGAACTTACGCTTGTAAGACAATTTTTTTTTTTAAATCGACTTCATTTGCACAGTTCGTGTTTGCGAAGGAGTGTACAATTTATTAAGTATAATTAAACCCAATTAATTTCCAATTATACGGTCACTATGCAAGTTTATGATTTTTTAATAATTTTTTTACATCAAAGTGTCTTAACGAGCATTTAATTAACGGAAATTCGTCTCCGCCAAATGTGCATTTGTTGGCTTTCAGATTTTATGTTTATAGGCTAAATCGGGAATATACGAGGTATTTGCGTGCCTTTGATTAATATGTTCCTAAAATATGACGTATTTTAATACGATAGGAACATGATTACGTAGAACAACAAAACAATGGAAATTTAATTAATTTCTTACGAAAATGTATTTGTGAGTTTCACAATATTTCTTTACATATTATTATTTATCCTTCCCCAATGAACTTTGTATACAGAAGTATAATTTAATTCAAAATTTTCATTTTATAATGACAAATGGTAGGGAATTTCAAAAAAATGTTTTATTGTTTGAAAAACTCGAAAGAAATTTTTTGTGAATTGAAATTTGTATCATAAAGTTTATTGCAAATTTGCATACGAAATATTGCAAGTCTCACAAAGGATTATTGGCATTTGTATGGACCGATATAAAGTACATCATTTGGAAACGAACAATATGTTTATTTTGATGAAAAGAATTTTTAATAACAGGAATATGTGCTTGCTTTTGTATTTTGGCGAGTAAACATAAAAGTTGTTTCTACAAATACGACAGCTTATACAATGCGAAAAAAAAACGAAGAATTATTTGAAATTACTCTATCAACAAGACTGCGATTACAATGTATCTGAATGCAATACCACGTCAGTGTATGTGTGTTAAACGAAATAAGGAGATAATATCTTTAAAATTAAACACGTTTATCAACACGTGGCCGAGGCAATAAAAATCGCGTGTTCTCAAACCGCGATTTCCCGTGTTTTCACCTCGCATTTAATGCCTAAGTATTTTTAAAATGGAAATTCCTCCGCAATCGTAGCACACGTAACGATAAACCGATGTAGCAAGTAAAAATACCGTCAGAGTACTTGGCGATTACATCAATTTTCCGGCGATGCACCGCCCTCGAATATGACGCGCACGTAATTTTCATTTCCATGACGCGGATCATCCGGATTGCTTTCGTAAAACGCGTCCTAACACGTGTTACCCTTGAGGTTTGGGCGTTCAGCCTGGAGCTTAACACGCGAAGGGCTGTCACACGCACACCATGGGGTGGCCTTGAACTTTGACACGGCTCGCGTGTGGGTCTACCGGGGATCCCTGCCAGGACGTGCAACAGCATCGCGTGCAGGATGAGGAATGTGGAAAAACGGCACCTGGATCGTGAACGATGTGACGCCTTTTGCACCCTCGCCTGGACGTGGTGTTAACTAATTGCTCTGTTCGAAGGGAGATGTTGATGGAGTTGAACAGGTTTTCAATTTTCTATTTCTTTGCATGGTGGCTCTTTATTATGAGTTATTTACCCGTATACTTCCTGGACTCTTCGTGATATTAAGCAAAGAAAAAGAATCTCACACGAGCACCATTAATTTGACAACTGAGTGCTTGTTGACATCAAGGATAAAATAAGTGATTTAGTTTGAGGTGTGAACCTTGAAAACATCAATCACTGGTACATTTACAGCTCCGTTGATCCCTTTTCGTGTAAAAATACTTCATTAATGATTCTTCGTATCTTACTTCCAAATCACGTTAACTTTTTACTCCAACACGAAATCACGATCAAGATTATCGGTCTTAAAAAGTCACCCGTATTTCACATGAAATTAATTATTATTCAATTAATATAAGAGTTATTATTAAACAACAAACTGCAACATTTTTACGGTGTCATCAATGTGCTGAAATTTCCCAGAACCGTACATTTTGCACGATAGCGTTACAATTCCTTCGTGTTTAAAAAATTCGTAAGTGTTAGCTGCTAAAGCCAGATACATACAAATGGCTAATTTACTTTTGCCATTTTTACGTGCGAAGTTTTTGATATAAACGATAGGGAGATAATGTAAGCTTCGATTAAATCTAATCATTACCATGTAACACAATGTATTTCTTTATCTAATCATTATTTTCTTATATTTATTTCGATACATAGCCTGAGTATAAAGCTATTCTTATATTTACGATATCTAATATTTTCAAAGATAATCTTCATTTATACCTCTAATATTTATTTTACTTTCATTATACATATTATTATCATTATTATTTTAAATAAATTCAATCTACATTCTACTGAAGCTTTGCTTTCTATGATAAAACTTTTTTAATCAACGCAATAAAGTATTTATTTATATGAGTTTATCGGAAAACTTTTATTTAGCAAAACTAAGTACTATATCTTTATGACAACTTTTGTTAATTTTCTTTTTACCTTAAAAAAAATTCTAAATTCTATAAAAATTTTATTAAAGGAATTTACATATATATTATTTGTTATGTACTAAAAGCAACATCAATTTTTTAAATGATACTATAAACTATGCGTACATTTTTAATTAAAAAAAAAAAAAAATTTTCAAATATTGCGAAAAATTAAAAAATTGAGTAATTATGAAATACTATCTTGAAATTTTATTTTCTTGTAAATTTTCAAAATAAACAAACATTATAATTTAAATTTGCAACATTATTCTAAATTTCAAAAGGATTTTTCGCCATTGTTAAAACTTATAAACTACAAATATTAATTACATGATAATAATAATTATTATAAACGTTAATAATAACACTATAAATATTACATAAATAAACCAAATTGGCAAGTTCATAAAAAAATAAAGAAATAAATTATGTTTCATTCACATCTAATCACATTACTTATGGTCTATAAAATAATGTACAAATAAAATTTTTCGTTTTAATTCATGTTGTTATAATTCATAAGCAGTTGAGATAAAATTTTATAAAATATATGTTCATATCAAAAAAAAATATATATAAAAATTTTTTTAAAATTATTAATTTGATATGAATTATTAAAAACAAAAAAATAAATAATATAATATAAATTATTTATACAATAAAATATAATAAAATTATAGTGTGTACTGTATTTCTTTATTTTTTCATTTTTATACTTACTGCTGTTATTGACAATGTCATTTTTTTTCATTCTTATTCATGAAATAATGAAATAAAGTTTTTTTTATACTACCGAATAATTATATCTATTATCATAAGATTTATTAATCAGTACGCATGATTGTACTTATAAGTTTGTTAGTTCATAAAATAACAGAATTAAATGTTTTTTTATCTAATTATTGTGTCTATTTTCTTAAAGCCTGTAATTAGTACAGTGGATTATAACTATAAACTTGTTAAATCCATAACTTTATGAAGTTCATTAGATGAATTTTAAGATGCAAATTATAGGATTTATGTTTTAAATTCAACACTTTCTTTTTGTAAATTTAAATATTTTTTATTAATTTCTTTTGAAAAAAAGAGGAAAATTATAAAATATTTAAATGGCATTTTATAAAATCATTTAAATTCTAAATAAGACTTACTATTCATAATTAGATTTTGATGAAATTAGATTGTAATATACTATTTTGTATTTCTTAAATTTATAAGCATAATCATTATTTTGATAAATTATTAAAAAACATTCACATTCTATTGTAGTTAGAGAATTTTCATATTTTTAAGTATTTCATTAAGAATAACACAGATAGTTGAACTCTTATTTTCATTCGATTTTCAATGACGAAACAAAATGGATGTACAAGAAATTTATAAAATTCACATTTATTTATTGTGAAATTTAATTTTACCTAATTTAATGATTAATAAATATTATAATTAATATTTATACAAATAAATAGTCATAAAAAATGTATATCTTATTAAATGTAGGCAAAGTTATGGATTTCTTTCAAACGTGATTGCACTTTTATTAAATTTAATTGGGTACGAGGCGAGGCTTGATATCGTTATCACCAATCGTTAGATAGTGCTTATTTAAAAGATTCAATTTTGTTTTATAAAAGTATTACAAAAGTAAATTTTTTAAAGAAAATTTTATTTAAATCAATACAAATGAATGTATTTCGTAATATCATCGATAGAACACATTTTTAATAAAAATGTCGTGTGATTATTTACAAATTAAGAAAGAATATTAATCAAGTAGATTAGCTATCAATATATTTTAAAATCATTATCAGATTATAAATTTTAATTTAAATATGTTTTTGAAGTAACTTAAATTATAAAGACATTATTTATTTTATTAAAACATTTGTATAATTACTCATTTTAATTAATTACTTAAAAATAAATTTAAAAAAGTTTTTCAAATTTATACTTAAATTTATTAATGCTTAAAATATTTAAAATATATAGTATATTTTGCTTGACTTAAAAGTGGAGTTTAATATTTGAATTTATTTTAATTTTAATTCATCAATTTCACCACCATGTTTAAATTAGCTGATAAATCATTCCAACTCTTTTATTGACTTTATTTACACGTGGTATTTGTTATGTACATGTATAATTTAACTGGAAATACAAACAATTATATCATCATAAAACTTACGTAGTAATTGTCAATTTAACGTAAGATTTTAATTTATTTTCAATTTTTAAAACATTGAAAAAATTTTTTTTGATTATTAAACATCTTATTGAACCGGAAAATCTAATGACAATGTTACAGAAGAATTCATCTAAATTTAAAATTCCAATGGATCTACATTTTTTTTTAAATTTATAATTTCAAAAAAAATCATTAATTCATTTGAAATACCTTTATTAATTCCGTTTTACTTGGATGTTTACATTATAGTATTATAATTAGTTTAACTCCAACGTTTAATATACAAAACCGTATAATGGAAAAAAAGAAAGTGTCTTTACATTAATGAATTGCTAATGTCTAAATTATTGTGGCATTTGTTTATAAAAACAATAAACTTATTACAATTGCTAGGTGTGTTTGACATTTACACTTCGGTGTTTAAAAATGTGAACAAATTATTTTATTTATATATTAATTAACACATATTATCCTTGCTCGAATTTTCTCAACATGCACACGATGATGTGGATGCCGATTTGAGAATATTTAACGAAAGTATATCGTGTGTAGCCTTGAAAAGTGGGTTTTAGCCTCAGCCGCGAGTCCTACAACGCGGTATCGTGGTTGTTGCGATACCCGATGACGTCACAGCCCATAATCTATCAACATGGCGCTACGAAACAAGTGCCCTGACGTCACACGTGCAGCAACTCAGTTTTTTCTTATTTTTCTCGTACTTTTATTACGCGTATATTTTTCTTGTATTAAAGCTTGGTAAGACACCGTATGATCATTGAATCTTATCGATGTGTCCTTATTCGAGAAGAATTTTTATTATTTAGAGCAGATAAATTATCACGATAATTTATACGACGACAATAAAAATCTTTTCTCACTCTTCCCCCATTTTTGAGCTTTTCAGTTCGCGTGTGATACTACATTTTTAAATTGCAAAGTGCAGAAAGTTGATTCAATGGAAGGCTTTGTAATATCATGTGTGATGAAATAGACTTTTAACGCATTTTTCATTTTACAACTTATCATAATAAAATCTAATACTAAATATTAAATTATAACTATCGATGCAAAAAAATTATATACTTTCTCGATAAGTATTTATAAATATGTATACATGTATGTTGAGTAAATTGAAATAGCAAACTAAGCTCTAATTTACATAAAATGGTAACGAATTTTATTGAATAATATTAAAGTAATAAAATTTTCAATAAATATTCAAAAATATTTAGTTAAATGAATAAGCATAATATGCCAATCAATTTTAGGATGAGCTTCATAAATATTCATAATGAATAATATTTCAATATTATATTCCATTAATACTGTACACAAATAGGTTATATAAGCAATTACATTAATAATAATAACAACAAAAACAACAAAAACAACAACAATAATAATAATAATAATAATAATCATCATCATCATCATCATCATCATCATCAATAGTTAAGAAATAAAATATTGAGTAAATGAAGTTTTAGAAATAATAGATATTTTTAATAAATAATACACAAAGGTTGTCGTAAAATTTTATTTATTTAATTGGACTATTATTTAAACAAGTTTAACTTAATTAATGGAATAAAAATAGAAATAAATTTTAATAAGTTTTATTAGTGTAAAATTAAAAATACTCTTCATTAATTTTAAATGATTCGTTGAAGTTGATTGTTTATAGTAGCCAATCATCATTGATTTAATGTTTAAATTCCTATTCGTTCATATCATTGCTCCATTACTTGAAGTTGTCCTTTATAATTTTGAAATATATCAAAATTGATCATTTTTATCTGATAATTATTATTCTAAAGATACTAGAGTTTATTACTTAATATCTTCCACATTAATTTGCCTTAAAGTTAAAATACTGAGCAATTTATTTTAAGAAAATGAATAATTATTATTTTCCAGCAATTGAAATGTTGCTTATTTTAAAAATTTTAAAAATTATAATTTCTCTCACAATGGATTAAATAAAAATTTGATTGAAATTCATATAACCATTATAATTATATAATAAATATATACATATTGTAAACATACATGTAATTGTTTTTTTTTTAAATGAAAAATAAATTTTTATTTTTTCCATTAGAATCATTAATTTTATGGATAATATTACGAAAGCCGGTCAATCTCATAATCTTCGAGATTTAACTTTTTGTGACATCAGTCAATAATAGTCTAAGTATCTAAGTAATAGTAGGTACATATCTTCAACTAACAATAAATTTTATTTCGCAATAATTGCTAAAAGAGTTTATGTACATTTTGAAATATATTATTAAATTGTGGTTTTAAACGTATTAAATATTAACTACAATAATATTACAACTGTGAAATCGTTTTTGAAGTAAAATATTAGAAACAATGCATTATTTATTTAAATAATAAATTCCTAGGAGTTTCAGTCATAAATTTATATACATAACATTTGCAAATATAGAACTTGTCGATTACATAATCCAGAATCCTCGGTTCATTCATAGAAAATGTCGAATTAGAAGTTTCTCAATAATACCAAATTTAGGTATTCGAAAATATAATTTTAAAAAGGAAATTTAATATAAAATATTTGTAGTAAAAATTTATAATTTTTATGTCGATTGGGATTTATCTAATTTACGTAACGTTTATGTCAATGTCTCAATAACTAACAGATATTTTTCGCTTTGACAGTTGTTCAATCTTAAATTTAATCTTTATATTCTCTGTGTTTAATAAAATATTTTTTTTAATCCAATACAGACAATGACATATATCTAAAAATTTTTAACTTTACTTAAATTAAAAAGTTTAATTTAAATATATGTAATATTTGTGGATAACGCTATTAAAGATGGAGAATAAAAATTTTAAAAAAACTTTTTTTTTTTATTATTAATATTAAATGTGAAATCTTTACTAGCTATAAAAATAAATAAATTTTTTTTATCTACATTATGATTTAAGTACTTTATTTTTAAGTTAATAAACTTGAAACTAATATTGAATGTGTATTTTCCATTTTATTTATGAATAACCTATGTTAATATGTTGAAAAGTTTTTGGAATATTATTAGTATTTAATCAATATCAACTTGTAGATTAAACATATTCAAAATAATTTTTTTACTTTTTTTATTTCCATAATTATCTGATTAATAAAAAATGAAGTATATTTTCTCTATTTAAGAATAATTATTAAGAATTATGAAATCATTGTGTTTGAAATATAATATAATTAATATTTATGTATAATTCATTTATATATATCTATATATATATAAATTTATTTTATAGGAAGTTTTATTAGTTATACTTTCATTTTTAATATTTTAATTAAATAATTGATCGTACATATGTTATTAGTAGTACTACGTTCTATAATAGAGAATAAACCATTTTTTATTTTATGTATTTCAATTTATTTATATGTATAAAAATTAGTGAAGTCTAGACTAAATATTTATTGGGTTCAGTAATATAAAACTTTAATATTTAAAATACTTTTATTGCATAAAACATATTTATTAAATCAAAATTAAAAAAACCAAATTAAAAGTTTTTTTTATCATATTTTATGCCGAGGAATTGTGTAGTCTTATACTTAATTCAATATGAATTAACTGACTCAAAATTGTAATCACTATAGTACCATTTTTTTTATTTATTTATTTATATAAGATTTAAATTTGCTTTAAAAAATTAATTATTTTATGAATTATTTTATGAATGCATTTAATTAAAATAAAAATATATATATTCGTTTAAATATAAAAATATTGCATGAATTAAATTCTTCAGTTCGGAAGTTACGCTCATTGATTATCTTCATTCTGTATAATTTTTTATGAAAATAATTAAAAGTATAAATTTTATGAAACTGACCAAGAAACACAAAATTTAAAATTTCACAATATTTGATACAAATAGGAGATTAAATTTTTTTTATTTATTTGTAAGTACGTATATATATATATATTTCCATTCAAAATACAATTTAAATATTTTATTAAAGAACACGTATTCCTAATTAATTTCTAATTAAAAAATTTCTGATAAAATATTTTAAATAAAAGGTTTAATTCATAATCGTAATTGTACGTGTCATTAACCTCAATAAAAACAGAATTCTTTTCTCGATATGACCACAATTTCTTGGCAAGAATAATTATAATATTATCTTACTCTCAATTTATAGTTTTTAATTATATAATTTAATTTAATTGAAAATGTATATATTCCAATATTTTTAAAAATCATAATAAAATACAAAATTAAATAAATAATAAATAATTTCTCAATGAAAAGGAAGGTTTTTATTCAACAGTAATAATTAATTTCGTACCTATCTTCTAGCAAATAAAAATATTTCTTAAAGATTAAAAATATCAGTTTACATACGTGTGGGTGTGTTTATGTCTATTTTGTAATGAGTGTGCACTCATGAATTATGTACGTGTTCATATTAAATTAACGCTAGTAAAAGTACATATGTGTACTGAGTAGTATAATATGTTGAATTTTTGTAAATAATAAAGTATGTATACATACTAAGAGAGTACTTTTGTAAATTATAAACATTTGTAAAAAAAATAATTCAATTTTCATAAAAAAAAGAGTTTTCAAAAATTACTATCTGAACAACATAAAAACTATAAAGCTTAAACTTAAATTTTCACAAAGGTTTTTTTATTTCAGTGTCATATTGGAAATGAGTATTGTAAGCTTTTAACTCATTTGTTATGACAGATCGAAGCACAAAAGTCAATTACTGTTAAATAATAAACAAAAATGCATTCGATTTTTAATATCGGACCAACGGTCGACAGCAATTGCAAGCTCCCCAAAAGTCAAGGAACCTGAAACAACCCGGACAAACATCGGGAGTGCGAGCACCCCACTGTCGACGACCCCGAGAGGAGGTGGGTGCGAGGTGGTCGGTGCAACGTAAACAGGTCGCTCCTCACCAAGGATGTCGGTGTGCAAGCTCCAGGCCAAAAGGCAGGTGGTGACTTACCCTCTCGAGCCGCTGGAAGTACTCCCGGAGGAAGGACACCGGGTTCTCGGGCTGGTCGACGCATAGCTGCACAAAGCAATCCTTCATGACCGGCATGATATTGGAACGCTGCATGTACTCGGTACACTCGCGCAAGCACTGCTGCTCCTCGAGATTCGCCGCCATGTTTGTTTCCTTCTTTCCTCCTCGCTCCGTCGGGTTCAGCAGCCTCCTCCTCCTCCTCCGCCTTCTCCTGCTGGTGCTCGTTGCGCGCGGTTGCGGTTGTGGGGCCCGGGTGGGCGTCCTCTGGGCCAGGATCCTCGGTTTCGTCAGCTGGGCCGTCAGGCGGTCGCGGGTCTCGGCATCAAAGGCGTTTTCCCCGCTGGTGCTGGTGCTCCCGTCGCCGCCACCTTCTCATCTGCGTGTCGGGTTCGTGTCGGAAGGCCGCTTCAGCTGCTGACTCATGCCTCCTCGCGGGCGCTGCTACGGTCGGTCGGGGGCGTTTCGCGGGGCGGGCGACGGACACGACGCGACCACGGGCGATTTTTAAAGGGACAGCTGCACCAGGAAAACCAGTTCGATTGTTGACATGACAGCGGAGAGCAATCGACTGATAAGGGCGCATGCGTCGACAAGTGCGCACGTACACTTTCGCAGGCCCCTCGTTTGTGTGCCACTCATGCGCTCTCTCGCGCCCGTCGACGCGCTTTCAATCGTTCCACTTCAAAAGCCGACCGCCGCCAATTTAATTCATCGCGCGGAATTGCACCTCAGGAACATCATCGAGAGTCCCTTGAATTAATGGGAAAGATCATTAGTTGGCTGGTGGGCTCGATCCTGCATCCAGTGAATTGTACATTTGAATCGCCACTTTCTCATTGGAAACGACGACCTTTTCATCATTTTTTGAAAATCATGATTTATCAGCGCTAAATCTTAAGTTTCCTTCCTTTCAGCCTTTGGTACAGTTGAAATTGAAATTTTAGTACCACATCCTTATTGAACATGTGACATCCATAAAGAAACTGAGATCCTTTGGATTACATTTATTTTCACTCTGATGATCCACTTATGCATTAAAATTTCACAGACATAAAAAATAAAAAATGCATAAAAGGTACTATTTCTAGATTTTTGTCTTTTGATTAATCCGTTTTTAATTGTAGGCCAATAACAAATAAGATACAAATAATTTGATGAGTCAGATGCTACATCAAAAGTTTGCCATATAATTACGTATATTTTTTATATTAACATTTAAGGTTTGACACGTAATTGAAAATATCATAATAAAATACACATTTTGTTGCAACATGTGGTATTTTAAAATTCCATTAATATTGATATTGATAACGACAAATACATTTATTATAAATTATGAGAATAGTTTAAATAAATACTTCAGACTTTTAATTCCTATAAAGTGTATTGTGTATGCGTACATAATATAAATAGCAAAATCATTGTTTTTAGTTGTTTATTATACTCTTATTTCCATTTATAATGAATATCAGTATAAAAATATAAATTATTATTAGAAATGAATTTATTAAAAAATTAATTTTAGAGTTTTCAAAATAATAAATATCAATGATATAAAATAATCATAAACGATTGCTTTAGTTGTCTAACTTTGATTTGATTACTAAAATGTTCAAAATATAGACATACGTAACATAAAAGCACGTTTCAATAAATACTTAGTTTATTATTAATTAGTAATTTATTTTTACATTTAATAAATATGTTTTATTGATTTCAAAATAAAAAAAAGAAAAAATGCATAATATTTTTGTGGCATAGGTCTTTAAAATAATTGGAAATTTGTATCATAATTAGTTTTAGTTTAGCGTGTTTTTACTTAATTTCAGTCTGCTACGTTACATTTTCTTACTAAATTTCGGATCTCTTAGTTAGCTCGGGATCGCGTTGCAGATTTTAGGTTAGATTTAGTGATCACAACAATGGAAAAATCAGATCGTATGTTATTATACATTATAATATTATTATATTGAATAAATTTAAGATACAATTTTAATGATTTGCTTCATTATTTATATGTAGATTTCTTTCATAAAAATTAAAAATATATGTAAATTTTATTTGTAAATATAAATAATTTCTATAGTGTTTTCATATTTCATAATTAATATTTTGCTTTATTTGTTTATAATAATAATAATAATAATAATGATATAGAAAAAATTATATTAATAATTTAAAAATTATACCAAATAATAGTATTACTAAATTGAAATAACAAAAAAAATAAAATTATAGTTTTGATTGAATTTAATTCATTGTACATTGTAAACAGTTTTTTAAAAAATTTTCATTTTCATGGTAAAATTGGATGTTTAAACAAAATAAACCTGTTTTCTGATACATGTATATTATATTTATTCAAAATTAGTAGTTTGCTCTTGATAAATTCTAGTATCTTTATTGTTTTACACATTTCTCAACAAATTTAAGACAATATTTTAAATTTTCTGTATTATATACTTTTCAATTTATAATTTGGAAATTACTTTACAGATAGTATATGTGTGCCTTTACCGGTAACAATTAGTAATCAGGTTACTACTTTTGAACAACGGGAGCAGTATCTCCTGAATTTTTTGCACAATGTGTTACCTTCTAGTGATGTTAAAGATATCAGCGAAGAACTACGAAGGGTATATAAAAAAATCTAAATAATAAAATGAATAAAAAATAAAATTATAATCATATTTCAGTCATTTCAACTTAATAAACACAAAAGAAAAGTTATTAAGAAGAAACCAGAAAAGGTACCATTCTTAACAATGAGAAAAAGTATCTTGATGGGTCTCAACAAATTTGGAAAAAAGAGTTTGCGATATAAAGATATGTTACCATTAAATGTTTTATGGCGTGATTACATGCATCACATGCTTGGTTTAAGACATTATACAGATCTTCCCACAAACTCAACAAACTCTCAGTGGGAAAGTGTCAATCACCGTTTAATTAAAGCTGACTATCATGGAGCTATATTAACCATTGTAAGATCAAGATGTCCTAGCACTGTTGGAATCGAAGGGATTATTTTACAAGATACAAAAAATACTTTTAGAGTTTTAAGTAAAGATGATGTGATTCGAAGTAAGCTAATTAAATAATCTTAGTTTTTATAAAAATTATACTTAATTTTTTTGTTTTCAGCAATACCAAAAGCATCATCTATTTTTCGTATACATCTAGAGAATGATGTCTATGTAGAAGTTTTTGGGAAGGAATTATGTGTACGTCCAGCTGAACGTTCTGTGAAGAAATTTAAGAATATTTTGGTACCTGTACTTTAGTTTAAAACTGCAATGATTTCATGAAACAGACTTTGATTTTATTTCACACTATGTATATAGCAATCGGCACATTATACATTCATTATACATTCAACAGCAAAAACAACAAAACACTTTCCTTGTTCTTTAATTCCATTTGCTTTCAATTAGTCGAATCAACACATTATTCCAAGTCATTTCAATATTTTTTCACATTCCTTTATTTTCCTGCATATTTCGTTATGAAGATTCATTTTCATACCATTACATTATGCATACCTACTAATTACATGTTATATCAAGTACCAATATAATGTATAATAACATAATGTATTTATAATATATAATTATTATTCGTTTTTGCTTCTTTTCTTTGCATTGTTTTTTCCATTTGCTCTATCGTTCTCTCGTTCGTTCGCTCATTTATATTGTTTTTTTTTTTTTTATTATTTTTAACATGCGACGCAATAATATTATTTTAGTAATAATTCATAATATATATTCAATTAATCATGATATCGATGTAACAATAACTAACAGAGCGAACGATTTTAAAACAGCAGCTGTCTCCTTTGTATCAGGAGGAAAACTAATACAATTCATTCGCGTAGTCCCGTGCCTCATAAATTTTCATATTTTTATTTAACTTTTCATGATTTATCTCACTTTTAAATTTCGATGAAGGGAATGTTTGAAATTTATAGTACTTTTATTTTTTTCTCATTTAGTTTTCAACTTACTCGCTAGATTTCTTTTTGTATTGCAATAAAGTGTCAAACAAATTCCACTTGCCTTTTGAACATGTACAATGTGTGCAGTATATATTTATGTATGTACGTATGCATGATTGAAAGAATTATGTATGTATTTTATGATTTATCCAAGAGCCTCGCAGAGAATTTGATTCTATATTTTCATACGCTCAACTCTACTAGCAATATATTACTGTTCTTATTTAAGGCCTTAAGAAAGAGATGGGGAGATTTTTACTACATGTTTGTATAAGGAGAATCTTACAAAAATGCAAATACAAAATTTTTTTCTAAAATGAATGAAAAAAATATAATTGATTATAATTAAAAAATAGAAGAAAGCGAGGGACTAATTTGTTAAAAGCAAATTACTAATGAATGCTTTCATTCGCAAGCTGTGACTAAACATAAGCGACGCGCGCGTTCAAGGTCCTCGATTTATATTTTTCATATAAATAATTTAAAAATCGATAAGGCCGTTGAAAAAGAATAATAATTAATAATAATTAATAATAATAATAATTAATAATAATAATAATAATAATAATAACTTGGACGAGACTACACGTACAACTTGTGTCGTAACAAATGTCACCGTAAACGAGACTCGTTATACAAGAGATGACACGGAGTATTTTTTTTGTATAGGAGGTCAAGCTTAGCAAATTAACTCTTGTGAGAGCAGCCTTGCAAGCGGAACTACGCATGATTGATTACAATCTTTTATACAATTATTGTTTTTTTTGTTTTTGTTTTGTATCTTGCACTTTTGCATACCGCAACAGGCGAAGAGAATGCCAAATAAATCATCTCTTTTTTTTTTTAAATAAATTTCACATGACAGAATATAATAACGCATTAGAACATTACTTACAGACATTACTTTTAACTCTCTCAGCTCAACCGTTCATTGTACAATAGTTAAGCATCGTCAAGAGCCGATTTGTTATTCAGTTGTCTTTTTTTCAACCATTTTCATTTTTTATCTACAAATTTGCAATATAATAGATATTTGGTACAATGAATTGAATTGCTTTTTTTTTTTTTTTAATTTACCCTAAGCCATTTCTCGGTCCTGTTATTTTGTTTCTACGGTCATTTTAACAATAAGAAGAATCTAAGCGTAAAGACATTCGTCAACTAGTGACCGTTACTCAAACATTTTCTCGTCATATTTTTTCTCAGCGCTAGATATTATGTCCTATACGAGCTACAACGGCGCAATATATATCTCTCTTTCTTTCTCTCTCTCTCTTTCTCTCTATCTCTTTCTCTCTATCTCTATCTACCTCTTATAGTCTCTCCTATTTATAAATTTTATAAATTCTTTTTTTCTCCACGGATATTATAATAGAAAAAAGTTGTCTTCGTCGTCGCAATGAACGGTGCTACTGCGGGTTCGGCCGTCCTTACATAGCGCTGTAGAGAGGCGGTGTGGCGACTCACATGCCGTACGTCTGGTAGGCCGCTGCCGCCGGAGGTGGTGCGTAGACTCCTTGTGCCGGTGATCCGTACACAGCTTGCGGTGCGTAACCTGGCGCCATTATGCCTGGACCGGCAGTCAACATCAGTTGTGGCTCGGCTGAAATGTTTGACAAATATTTACTTTTCATTCAAATGTTTTGTTGCTTTGTTGATATGATCTCCAGACCTTCATTGTACTTGGAGCAAACATGCACGATTCGAAATATTTATGAATGATCAATAATACTCAATGCTTGGTGAAATGATGTATCTACTTTTAAAATATTAACAGATATTCTTACTGAAATTCTAATTTTTTTTTCTTTTTTTGAAAAATTACAGCTCAGTTACTGATGAATTATATTTATAAAAAATTACTTTGTTACTTTATACTACTCAAGAATTAATAAATTTATAAATAATTTGGATTCAATTGTTTGTTTCTTTATTACAAAATTTACAGTATTACTTGAAACAAATTTTAAATTTTAAAAGTCTTAGTAAAAGTAAAATTTAAGCAACATAACTGCTATTTATATTATCCATGAGTATCCATTTGTGATATCCATATATTCAATGATTCTTAACAATAACTTATTATGTTTGTAATTATAAATTTAAGTATAATTATTACATAAATAATTTCATTATAGTTTTCAGATAAAAATTAGATTTTATTATTTAAAATTTTTTTATTTTATTTGTTTTCACAAAATCATTTTTGTAAAATACTGATAGATATACTGTTTTTTTTATTCAACGAAATACCTGTTTCATATAATACGATTATTAAACAATGTTTTAACTGTGAATTAATATACTTTTCACATTTCTATTCGATTGTTAAATTATAATAAATATTCAAAATGTACATAATGTGTGTAGATCTAAAAATAGCTTACACAAAGATTGTTGTGGCGTGAAAATTTGTAAATATACTGAGTACATCATGACATTAGAGACGTATTTGTGTTTGTTTTTGTATATATTTTAAGAATTAGAACACAACATATCGCGAGTTAATATAAAAACAATAATTTTACTTACGCATGATCATGGATTTGTGTTCTTGATGATCAGTCTCTTCAATACGACGACTTTCTGCTTCTTCCAACTTATCAACCTAAATACAAAATAATACTTATTTTAAACCCATTCATTGTCTATCAGTTGGATGAATTGATGAAATAATAATCAAATAGTTACCTTTGATATATATTCACGGGATACTTGGATAAGATAAGGCATTGCAAAGTGCATAATTTGATGTCTCCATGCAAGTTCCAAAATAACGTCCGGATGAAGCAAATCATAGCAATGGAACAGACAGGCAGCAAAACAGTCCTTGGATCCTCTTTCGAGGAACCATTCTAATAATTCTTCAGCTACTTCATGATTACGTGACTCGGCCGCATATTCCATCGCATCTCTTCATTAAAACAAAAAAAAATCAATTATGTACATTATATTTATTGTTGATTGAGTTTTAAAATTTGCATTTATTCTTTCACTATTCTTTTCAATTTTTTTAAACTTATAATTATGTAATAATTATAATAACAGTAAAGCAGTAATAAAGTATAACTACTGTTCTAATTTTAGCAATAAAAGCAGATGAAATATGAGGGAAAAAATATTTTTATGAAATTTTTGTACAACAAATAATAATTTCAATGAAATAGAATATTATTTACGTAAGTAAAAAAAGACTAAAAAAAAAATTAGATATATAATGAATAAAGTAGTGTAGAAAACAAAAAAATGATTACATATTTTAGTGTATTAATAAATATTTTTGGATACGAAATGGCATATGCATCGTAATAGTTTTAATTTTTACATTTTTTAAACAAATCAACATCCAAACATGTTGGGTTTTCTTTATGTTTTAATTAGAAAACAAAATTAATTTAAAATAAAATTAATTTTGAAATTTATTTAAATGATGTAAATATTTCAAATACAAATCATTCATATATCAAATATTATAAAAATAGAAAATAATTGTAAAAGCAAACTTGCTTATGTGTATTGTGAAAAATTCAACATATAATATGTATTTTTAATAATCAAAATAAATATAACATGATGAATAAATTTTACCTGAAGAGTCTGTCTTTTTTACAAAGTTCAACCGACTGCTTCCACCTATTATTACCCTTGTAAAGATAGGCAGCGATTCTCCTAAATTCGATGAGTTCGTGTTTCTCTAACTGTTGCGCCAGCGCAATGTTATCGAAGTTATCAAAGGCATCAATTGAGGTCCGTAGACCTTGGTAATCTTCTTCGTCAATGAGTAGGCCGTTGAGAGCCTCGTTAATAGCTTTGTTGTTAAGAGCTTGCACGGATCTCAGGTAGGGTTTTACCAACTGCAGGTGATTCGTGCGAGTAAAGTAGGCGACGGACCTCGTGTGGTCCATACGTGGTGCCAAAACTAGCAAGATGTCGTTCAGCAGCAGGGGCTTGTACTCCACGTAAAATTGAATAGCTTTGTAGTAGAGCTCTACGTTTGCGACCTTGGTAATAACATCTTTGAAGTGTCCCTCACGCCACGCTTCAGTCGGATGTTGCATCATGGCGAGAACAGCATTGTCATACTCTTCATATTTATCGTACAGGAAGACAAGCTCAGCCCACAGGTGAGCAGATTCAGCTGCACGCAGCACCTTTGGAATATTGACACGCGACCAGAATAGCTCCAGGTGTTCTCTCATTCTTTGAGGCTTGTACTTGCTGTACAATATAGCTAATTCAGTGAACATTCCCATGTGCGCTCTTTCCAATCCTAAAGCTGCCTCCAGCAGATTGATTAATTCTTCAAAGTGCCCCCTATCTTGATAATAATTGATAAGATCTTCGAGCTCATCTGCGTGTACAACAATATGGAGTCCACACATCTGGGCCAGTCTAAATTCGCCGCTGTCGACACATGCAAAACATACTTCCTTCCATGTGCGGGTTGAATTAGCCTTTCGTGCACTGTCCACAGCACCTTGGAACTCTTTGAGATGAACGAGAGTGATGGCGAGCCTCGCGAAGTTCGAGACATTATTATAAAGAAGCTTTGCAGCATCATACATTTTGTCATCAAAGCAACGATCACCAATCTTCTGGATGTCTGCATGATTGGGTCCAGAGATAAACTCCTCAAGATCAGCTAAACGGTTGGTACAAGCGTACGCATAGATCAACTCGGATTCAATGAAAGACTCGCGTGCCTTCTTACGAGACATTTGCAAGTAGCGAACGAGATCCTCCCAGTGCGAGGTGCGATGAGCAGTTTCAACGACGTCGACGTAGGCTGAGGGATCGTCGGCTTTGATGAAACTATCGATTGCCTCTTTCACCATACCTTGTTGCAGTTGTGCACGAGCCAGTTGTGACCAAACGGCAGGTTCATTGCATCTTTCCGCGAACTCATAAGCTCTGTCCAAATTATTAACCTGTTCAATAAGTACCTGGATGGCCGAGGTATTAACATCGAACTTTTTGAAAATTGCAAAAGCTTCTTCATAGAGTTCATTATTGATAGCAATATTAGCGATATCTGGCGCATCATAATTGTCCAATCGATTGATGTATTCCATCACACGTGTACGATCAGCCTTGATAGCCGTAAGAATGAGTAGATTTTGCAAATTACGATGATCGCTGAAAACGCTGCTGTCCAGCACAATTTTTTCCAAAAGTTCAATGAGTTCATTTGGAAGGTCAGCTGTCATAAAGGCTTTGACAGTGACGGAGATATCTTCAGGATCTTGGGTTTCGGATAACGCAGTTTGCACAACTTGATCGATAAGCGGCCTCTTGTATGGATTATTTTCATTTAGCACTTCAGCCCAGAGATCTGGATCACGCCTATGCACTAGGTATCTTGCTTCACTCTTGAATAAACTATTCTCGTTACAGACGCTGATTAATTCTCTGTCACATTGTCCGCGTTCGTAGGCGATGCAGGCTAGATGGGGGTCACGTTTTTCGCAATATTTACCAACCACTCGACTATCGTAAAACTGATTTTCCTTGAGAAAGCGTTCTGGATTATTATTGCTATCAATGTAAATTTTAGCAAGAGCATTATGAGTTGCTGGTTCAACACAACCTTCATGGACACGTGATTCTAACCAAGGTAATAAAAGCTTTAAACGGTTGCGTTTTTCTACCTCTTCTACAAGTTCATCAGTCGAAAATTGCCTATGTACTACTAGGATAAGGTTTTTGATTATATCTTCAGAACAGTCAACATCAAGGAGGCCACCAACAACAACAGGTAATCTTGAATGGTTAACCTTTTGCACATAAATCTCTATGTATTTTTGAAGATTGTTACGGTAGAGATAGAGCACCAAGTCATGCACGAAATCAAAACGATCGCACACAATTATAAGCGGCAATTGATCGGACAGCTTAGCTTCTTTCAAGAAATTCTTTACACGTTCAGGATTGTAACAGTTGCTCTCTCGGCAAATTCGTTCTACCTCCTTAATTTGACCAGTTTTGCAGGCTGCTTGAATGTATTTAAAGTGGACCTCCTGGTCCTGGCTGAAATTCACTATTGAGCCGAGGAAGTAGAAAAGTCCTTCATATGACTTAAAGCTCTCAAATAAATCAATAAGGGCCTTTGTTGTCAGTTGCTCATGATACTTGTTAGCGATTTGGACGCAAATCTGGAGATTCTGGCGAATATTCGCTGTGAGCATAGCCTTAAGACATTCCAGTGAATCTTCAACGGACAAAGTTCCGAAAAAGCGAACAAGCCAGTCAGGTGACAATAAATGCGTATGTACAACAGCACGTTTAATATCGTACAAGTCAGTGTAATGTTCAAGAGCACGTTGAAGTAGTCCAGCTTTCTCACAGAGTTGAGCGATGTGGGCGCGATCGTAATGTGTAAACATTTGATTACCCAAAATAGCATCAGCCACCTATAATAAAGTTGTTAAATTTTAATATTCATCTATAAACTTATTTAACAATTAATTTGTATAGTGATTGTTTTGGAATTGATGCTACATCTTCATTATAACTAACAAATTATTAATTATTTAATAAATACTTTTATCACATGCAATTTTAATAAAATTAACCGAAAACGTTTTGTTATTTTGCTTCAAAATGTTAAATAAAATTGTAACTACTTTAATATTCTTTTTAAAAATCTACCTGAAGAATTTATTTTATATAAAAAATATTTTACATGCAAAGTCATAGTTCTTGAAAATACAATAATTAATTATTATATAGTTTTACGAAAATAATTTCTTATTAAAAGAATGAAAAATTTGGTTAATTACCTGAGGTGCAGACATGAGGTTCATTTCAAGTAATCTCGTTTGTAAAGCTCCTTCACTAGGTCTATTGTTCTTTAATGCATCAAGCAAGAATGCTGTGCATTGTTGCACCATATTTTGTTCCATAAAGATATCAACAATCTGATTGATATCAGCAAGTGGTTCATCATCTTGTACTAGCATTTGTGCAAAATTTACACCATGATCCGGATTTATACGCATCACATTACGCAGTAAAAATATGTAATCCGGGGTGTAAGATACTTTCTTTGCGTAAAGGACGATTTTCTGGAATTGTCCAGTTTCAGCAAAGCACTGAATTACCTTATTAGGTACATTAGCGCGCAGATACACACTTAGAGCGAGAGTTGGGTCGACTTGCTTGACAAGATCACCAAGTTCTTCACTACATTCGAGTTTGTCTTCTTTCAACCATTTTTCTAGCAGCTGTTTACGCCCTTGCACGAGTACTGGCCTACAGAGCTCCAAAGATTCATACTTGTTTAGTTGACCTTGATCCAAGAGAATACCGAAATACTGCAGCAAAGGTGATGTTTGACCTTGTGTTGTGGGTACTTGTTGGAATTTTTGAATTGTGCCAGGTGTTCGTAGAATACCTTTTAATACGTTAAAATTTGTACATCAAAACATTTTCGAATTATATTGAAAATTACTTTTTAATATTTTCCAAAACAATGATAATAAAAAATGTCATCAAATCATTTTAATTCTAACAATATTTTTGATTTTTATAAATATGAATCATCTTAATAAAAACTTTTTAATTATTTTTTTCATGTGGTTTACACCCAAATTTTATGTTAATCAATAATTATAAAGTTTAAGTGTGTAAATTACTAGTGTTTTATTATTAGTATGAAATTTTAGAATTTTCCTGGACACAATTTATTTCAATATACAAGTCCAAATTCTAAAAGTAAAAATCCTATTAAACTTTTTTGTACCTTTCGGTGCATTAGCCGCTACTCTAGCAGCTTCAGCGTACTGTCCATTTTGGAAGAGCATGTTAAATTTGCGAACAAAGAGATCTTCGGCACCCGAAAGATTGTTTCTTACAGCCATGCGAAGTGCGAGTTCCGGATTTTGAAGTACACCGTTAATGTAGGGTATGATATTCTCCTCATCAACAGAGACAGACAGAACCTGACCCTTGCGATTGACGCCGATTATGCCACCCGAGGATTCGTGTGGAGCCGTTACGAAGATCGTCTCACTGGATATGCGATTCATAAAGATGCAAGTTGCTGATTCAATGTCGTACATATGAATATATCCGTACTTTGTTATTAGATAGATAACGTCGTATTTCGAGCTAACCTGTGGACGATGAAAATAAAAAGATTATGAAATGTATTTTATAATAACATTGTTGATTTATAAATTTTCTTTTTATCATGAATGTATATTTTTTATTATTGTTTAGATTTATGTATGCACACAGTTTTGAATATTGATTAAGTATATGTACCTTTTAGCATTTATATAATTTATTTGAATCTTTATATTTTTATTTATCTACGAAATTAATAAAATTATATTATATTAGATTAAATTTTGCTCACAATTTACAACATCATATAATCACTATTATATTAATTGATTTTTACAACTAATTTAATTTATCTTGCATGGCAAGAATCATTAATATTATTCTTATAAATATTATAAATTAAAATTTACCATAATTTGACACAATTTTGATTAGTTATATTAAAAATATTATAAATCCAAATGTACATATGCTATAATCAGTTTCATATTATGCAGTACGTGAATTCAAGCAAAAGGCCTTATCTAAAACTGTATTTAGATAAAAATAATTGATACAACATTGCAAAATGAATGAATGAGATTTGATAAAAAATGTAAAAAAGAAAATCCATAATAGAAAGTAATTTCATCACATATAAATATAAATTGAGACCGTATATATTTACGATTATGTAAATTATGTTTTTAATTGATTGATTTTTTTATTATTGTAGATAAATTATTTAAATAATATCGTTCGATTTATTTTTAATTTGAAAATAATCACAAATGGATTAAAAAAAAAACAACAATAACATAATTGATTAAAAACTGACATAGATGAATTCAATAAAGTTTAAAATTAAAAAATTTTATTTATAAGTTAAAATATTTATAGAATAAAAGTATCGCAGTTTATTAAAGTTTTTTTTATTTTACACGCGTCCATGTAAGTTATAATAATAACGTAATTGTTTTTCTTCAATGTATAAATATACAAATTGTTAGGAATTTAATGAGCTGGAAACAAAGTATAGATAAATATTTGGAACATCAATTAGACAAGAACCTGTCTTGTGAGTAAATGCAGAACTGCATTTCTAATTTTTGAATAAATAAATTGACGCAAGAATTTCTAGTAAAAACAATTCGCCTCGATCAAGTTTTTCGTTCACGTATTTCTGTTTTCTTGTTTCATTGTTGCAATCAAACTAAAGGCTACGAGTGAGAGGAACTATTATTGTCTACCTGCATAGCGACCGGGAAGTCACTAGCTGCTTCTGGCGGGAAAAATACGTCGACCGCTTTTTTGGGGAAGGGTTGATTTTTCGCCGCAGGTGCTCCAACTTCGATAATATGCAACATCGCGTTTTGTACGGTCCTCACAGCGAAGCAGAAGAGGTTGCTGGGGTCAGGGTTATTTTCCATTTTGAACTGGGCAAAGGCGGCGGCGTGACCTTCGATCGGTTGCGAGCACTTGCGATCCACCGAGTAAAGCTGCATCGCCCCGACCACACGATTGTTGTGGGCCGATATCCCGATGAGGAGGAGCCAAGTTTGATTGGCGTCGGTGCGGTAATTGATAATCTGGCAGCCGAAAAGGGACGTGTGTCGCTCGAAAACTTTGTTGGGCTGCGAGTCACCAGCCATGGACCAGTGGTAGACGGACGTTTCTGTCACCAGGGCGAGGGTGTTGGGGGATATCCATTTCCAGAAGACTACGTCCTCTGTCATCGTGTGAGCTTTCATTTTTGACTTCATCTCGATGTTAAAGATTTGCAGCATTTTCTGGGCTGAAGGCAGAAAGAATCGATTTAATTCACTTCACGGGAAAGACAATAAAAGTGGAATAATAAATGTGAAGAGGTAGATTTATTGAAGACAAAAAAAAAAAAAAACGAAGTTACATTACTGTTAAAATATTTTGCAAGTAATTTCTTTATCTGTTTAATTTTATAAGTTATTCATTTTATTTAAATTTTCATAAAAAAGAAAACAAAAAGTAATAAATCGAAGCATTAATGTACCATTAATGTAAAAAATTATAACAATCAACTATAAATAATGTATATATTTACGAGAATTAAAATTTCATGTAATGATATAAATAAAATTTTCTTGTTAAAATTTAAAGTGTATATATTTCATTATAATTATCTTTCTTATAAAAAAGCTCTCCTTTTCAATATCGGTTATAAGTAAGCCTTGAAAATAAAAATGTAAAAAAAGTAAATTTGTTCACGAAATTACATTTTCCAGATGTTCACATAAAAATAAATATAATTATGGAATATTTAATTTTCATTAAAAATATCAAATATTTGAAGAGGAAATTAAATGAAGCCTTTTTAAATACTTGTGATTAAAATGAACATATATATATAAGTAATTCTATGAAACACTACAACTTTAATGAAATTAGAAAATTAAAATACCAGCCAATATATTTAATTTACATTATATTGCATAAATTTTCAATCTTATGAATTTTTTATTTATATACATTTCTAAAATCTTTTTAAAATGTATTTTTAATTTTAAAAATAATCTTTATTCAAAAAAATTTGTGAATATTTATATATATTTTAAATTAAAGATATTATTTGTTTGCAATGCATTGTTAAAATTCTATAAAAAGATCTTGACCTATTTATGCTTATCAAAAATACATAAATTGCTATTGATAGGCAAGTACTTACACAATTACAATTTTTATTTGTATGCAAAAAATAAAAATTAATTTTTTGTACCAATTACATATTTTAATTGGTTTATCAATGCAAATTAAATAATAGACATTTGTGATTGTACTAAATATAGAGTTATTAATAATTGGCCAATAATTTACTTATTTATTTATTAATAAAATATTCACTAAATAATAATAAATATTCACTTCGGATTTTTGGTAAATCTTACAAATATGAATTAATGAGAAATTATTTTATATTTAATAAAATTATTTTGAATCCATTTACATCTATTTTACATAATTTAATATACTATAGCTTAAAAATAATAAAATGATTATTTAAATATAAGTATTTATTTAATTTTTGGATAATTAAATATATTAAAATCTCTTTTAGAATAAAAAATATGTAATTTTATGATATAAGTATTCAATCGATCAATTCAAAATAAATTTTCTTAACTAAAAAAGTCATAAATGACATAAAAGAATTTTTCTACCATCGCATGCATTTTACTAGAAAACTTAATATATAAATAATCAGCAACAGTTTCATTGCATTACAAATTTTATTGTTGTATCATTATTTATTTTTTTATTATGATAATAAACACAGATTTCTTTATATCTCCAAAAATTTTATACATAATTTTGTATCAGTTTTATTTGTTGAATTAGATCTACAATTTTTTGATATTGTGGTTGTAAATGAATGTATTACTCAATGTTACATTTATCTTATAATATAAAGTAAACGATTACATTAATTGAAAATTAGTTTTTAGTCTTCTTTTTTAACATTATGAGATAGTATTCTTAAAATTAAATGTATTGATATGAGAATGTATAAGAACAATAAAAAAAGCATTATGAATTAATTTTTTTCGAATTCAAATTTTGTATTTGATATTTTTAAAAATTGAAGAACATTAAAGAGAGTTTTGATTTTACTTAAATAAATAGAAAATATATAATACAATTTATAGTATTTAATTAAATACTATTTCTCATAAATAATAGTATAAACAGAAAAATAATTCACTATAGAATTTTTATTTATGGTAGTTAATGATTGAGTAATTTAATTCTATCATAAATGTTATAAGACTTTTAAATTCAAATAAATTTTAAATTTCATATATTTTACTAATTTATTTTGAAAATAATAATTATGTGTGATACATTACTGCATAAAAATATATTATGATGGTTATGGAAAATAAATTTTATTAAAATCTGCAACATTGTGAAAAAAGACGTTATGTGTCTGCTTAAAAATTCAGAAATAGATAATATCATTTTGTACCTGTTTAAAGTTAGTAATTTGTTATCTGAATTTTAAAATTTAAATATCGTTCAAACAGTTGGACATTTACCTTTTAGTGCAATGACTTTACTGGCAGGATTCATGATGGCTGAATCAGCAGAGATGGGCCTTTTGATGGGGTTAGCAGTATCATTCATGTCAATGATAGCCACCTGTGCCGTGTCACCCACCTTTTCACGGACACAGATGAACTTGTCTGACTCCATGGTAACTGTGTTGAAGCTGACATTGTTGGCATTGATTCCTACTGCAGTGAGCTATTTAAGATATAAAAAAATAATAAATACTTGTAGTTCAAAAATAAACAGTTCATGCTTAAGTTAGAAGTCTTGAACTTGGTAATTTAAATGTTATTCATAATTTAATTAATTATAAAAAAAAAAATAAAAAAAAGGAAAGAAAAGAAAAACAGATTCGTAAACATATTGGAGTATTTATTCATTCATACAAATCAAATAAGTTGAAACATATGCGAATAGCAGTGGTAACCTAAAGTTTGATAAAACTTAGATTTCTGAATATGTATCACTAGCAAATATAAAATTAGGAATCTTGTGATGAGAAATTCAGTGCAATATAATTTTGTTGTGTATTTAATTTTAAATTCTTAATAATTAATCATATTTATTCATTTTTTTATACACATATACAATAAGTATTTGTTTTAATATTTCATTAAGAATTTGTAAAAATGCAGGCTTGCATTTATTATTGTTATGAAATATAAACAAAAGGTTTCTTTTTCTCAAGCTGGATTTAGTGCACACAGCTTTTCTCATAATTAAATAATGTAAAGAAAGAAAACAAAAGTAAGTTTACAACTATAATAATCAAAGGCTTGTTAAGTTATTGCAAAATTTGTTGTAACAAATTTTGCAAGTTATTTCTTAAACAAGTGTACACGATTTCAATTGTGTTGGCATTCCTACCCTGGACTTTTTGTTGTGCGTGAGCATAAAAAGGCTATGGATGTTAAAACAGAGATTTTGATCAATGAAAATGAGTAGTCGAGTGATTTTAATAAGGTTTAAACAATTTATCCTTGATCACTGACAGTTGCCAAGTACCAAAGTACAGGTATCATTGGATGAGGGAAAAAAAGTGAAATATAAAAACGTTTGGCCAAAGATTTTGTGCAGAAGTGTATTAAAAGGTACGAGCATGGCAGTGTTTCTTGTAATCTTGCAGGCGGAAACGAGGGGCGTATATTGTGTGCGAGCATGCATGTGTGCGTGCGGCGAC
Organism: Eupristina koningsbergeri; assembly: GCA_018907245.1. Taxonomy (NCBI): domain Eukaryota; kingdom Metazoa; phylum Arthropoda; class Insecta; order Hymenoptera; family Agaonidae; genus Eupristina; species Eupristina koningsbergeri. Next base: position 458,748 of record JACCHV010000118.1, read on the forward strand.
GACCCGGAGGTAGCAGACGTGGCTGTCTCATCGGCATGTGTAAGAGAATCGATTTCCCTCTTGCTCTTTCCTTCTCTATCGTGCCGCAATTCCGATCCGCACCAGGAGCCGCGAGCGAGATAACGCGTGCGAGGACTATGAAAAAAGTAGGAAACGGCATTTAACTGTCAAATTATTCTTTTATCTCTGTCTCTTTCTCTCGGTCTCTCACTCTTTCACTCTCTGTCTCTCTCTCTCTCTCTCGCTCGTTCGCTCGCTCGCTTGCTCGCTCGGTCATTTGGGCGGGTAAGGTGCAAGCCAGAAAACTGAGAGGGAAAAAGCCAGTGAAAGACGGGGAAACAGGTCGTGGAATTCGTGCGCGCAGGTCGACCCTGATGTTCGTCGGGGACCGGGTGCCGCGCGCACCCCCGACCGGGACTCACCTGCAGATGCTCCTGGAACCTTATGGGCAGTAGCTGCGTCATGTTGGCGACTGGTCGTGTCCGCTCGGGGCAGCAGCGTGCGCTAGCGGTGGTGGCGGTGGCGGCGGCGGCGGCGGCAGCGGTCTCCTCTCCCTGGGAACTTCACGGCGAGTAGAGAGTGCGTTTCCCTCTTTTCCTCTGGTGGCCGATTGTTATCGCCCCCGATCTGGCCGTGTGTGTATGCTTGGCTGCTTCCCTTCCTCGCGCTCGTGATGTACGTTTCCGGCGTAAATCCGTGTGGTGGCCCTCGGTTCCGTCGCCCGCTCGTGCTCGCCGGTGCAGCTGGTGCAGCGGAGGTGCAACTCGGAGGCTCGCCCAATCGCTCTCGTTCCGCGCTCGGCACTCCTGTCCTCGGCCACCTTCTTCTGGGTGTCTCTTCGCGAGAGAGACGACGCGCGCGGTACGGCTTCTCTTACTCTTTCCCTGCGCGCACACACGCACTCACACACACTCGCGCGCGCTTTCTCTCTCTCGCTCCCTCGCCGTTCGCTCTTCGGCGCAACTCGACCGAGCGACCCTCTTGCGTGGGTATAAACCGTATTCCCAACTCCTCTACTCGCATTTATGTGTGTGTGCGGCTGTGCACACACTCCGTCTCTCACTCTCCGTCAGGACGAGAACCGCGGCGACGAGAAGAGGACGAGCAGCGACTGACGTAGCAGGCGCGATTCCTAAAACTAGTTACTCACTTTAATCATCTCCTGCAAACTCCCTCTCTTTCCTCTACTTTCCAGTCCGCTCTCTCCCTCTCTCTCTCTCTCTCTCCCTCCTCACTTCTCCTTCTAACTCGTGGGCACGATCCACTGCATGCGTATGCCTCCTCCCTCTCTCTCTTCCATAGTACCGCGACGTATTTTCACATTTCTCTCTTTCTTTCTTATTCGATACTCCCCGTCCTCCTCTCGTAATGCTGAATCAAATGGAACTTTGTCCTTCTCTTTAACGACCCGCTTACGCTACCTCGCGAACTAGGCTTCTCCCCCTAAAGAAATATTGCATCGCGCATTTAGGGATCATTATCGATCTGCAGCCTCTGCATCGGTGGACGGGAGTCCCGGGCGATTCGACTCAACCCACAATAATCCTTCAAAAAACAAGAAAAACTCCTACAATTTTGGCCTTTTAATAGCGGTGCTACGCGTATCTGCGCGAAAGCGTTAAAGGGGCGTCGGGATAGTGATTGCGAGCGAGACAGAGATACATGCCGACGTTGATGACACCCAACGTGTCCGCCATTTACTACACAGTACACATTACACGCCCCCGAATGCGAGAGAAAAGGACAGGAGAGAGAGAGAGAGAGAGAGAGTCGGAACAGTTATAGCACCTTTACACACTGACTGACGCTTTATGTAGGCACGCAGTGCGAACGAAGGAGAAGCGCGCGTAACGCGAAATAGTCCCCCGAATTTCCCGGAGATTTCCCGAGGAATTTTCATTGTCGGCCGGGTCGGGCCTGGCATTTGTTTGCTCCGGGGAGGTGCGACGCCCGGGGCCACGACCGGGGAGTTATGCCCGTGGCCCGGCAATTCGCAAAACTCCCGAGAGCTGGAGAAGGTATCCCTGGAAATTACTGGAAATGGCCCAAGAATATGTCATTGAACGCGCGGGTTTTCATCGTGGCAGGTTAATGATATAGTTTGTCGAGCGAGAGTTCAATTTGATTATTGGCCATCTTGTATTTTTGAGTCGTCTAATCGCGTAATCGAGCAAAGCCTAAGCCTCGAACTTATGCAAATAGATTATTTAGTTTTACAAGGGAGATCAGTCGAAGCCAATTGAATCTTTTTGAATGTACCGATATTTGTTTCTTTTTTTATTTTTTCTTTTTTCGTTGATGGGTGTTTATGTAATGGCATGCGGCAAATGTACTGCAATGCGAACGACGATGAATTAGAATTTTTCTTTTGATACTATTGCAAAGGAAAGGTGCCTAAAGAAAATATGGATAATGGACTCCGTTGTGGCATTCCTTGTCAATTGCACTACGATTAAAATAAAAAGGAATTTATTAAAGGAATAAAAGAAACGTACTCTCGACGATTCTAAAGATAGAATACTTAGTATGTATTCTTAAAAATAAATATTCCAAAGAAGACAATTGTAAAAAAGAATATGCTTTGCTTCAATTTTATAATAAAATGAAGCTCTATCTCTCTTTTTTTTTAAACAATTATGTATACTTTTTTGTTAATTCAATATGCACGAGAAATAATAATTTATAAATGATCTCGGTGTACAAACGAACTTATAAATAAATCAACTAATTTTATCATAAATTAGGTTTTTGTGTATTTGTAATTTTTAAACGACTGACAAAATAAATATTTACCAATGTTCATTACTTTGTACAAAAAATAGAGTGATGAAATTGGAGTAAAAAATTAAATTACCCTACATTTGGTGATTAAGATAATGCATTTTAAATAAAATTAAGATATCTCTAAACACTTCAATAAATTTATTCACAACTATACATCGAATTAAGATTCAAAAAGCATGCTGTTTAAATATTTTTCTAATATTTAAATATTATCCAAGTTGAAATATAAGTTTAAAATATAGATTGCGAGTTTTCTTCCAGCAGTTATGATTAAAACTACCATAAAAGTTGATAAGACTATAAATCAGAATAATGTAAGAAGGAGGTAAGTTTTATAACGAAATTTCAGGACAGATTAACAATTTAAAATCACTAATCAATATCAAATAATCTACACTTTAATGAATAATATATAAGGCAAATATGTAATGATAATAAAATCAAGGGGAAAAAGATTGTAAAATATTTTACAAAAGCAATAAAAATTTCCAATACTGCAGCATTTGTGTTAAAGCTTTAATTTTCTTGGAATCACAAGGAATAAAATTTAAAATAATCGGTGAAAAAAATTAAAATAAAATATCTGTAAAGTTCCATCGGTTTAGTATTTAATTACAATGACACGATACAATTTATTCTCCGTAAAAAAAAGAAAATAATTTCCTTCACAATAAAACAACTATTTTATTATATCGAGGACATCGATTAAATTGTAATTTTGAATGAAATGGATTTTTAGAATACAATGAAAGCTTTTTACAACTTTTTATTGCGGCAAATTATTGCGAATAAGAGCTGAATATAAAAAAGGATATATATTCTACCCAACTATTGACTACAGTCCTCCTTAATCAATAATCCTGAGTATCACCATAAACTGGGTGACGAAATTTATTGCAAACTTCACGTGTACATTTAATTATCAGATATTGAAAATTTGTAAATTTTTAATTTAAAAAAATGTTTTTTTCATAGGCGTAAAATAGAAAGTATTTATCTTAGATATGGAATTAATTTGAGATTAACAAATGAAAAGTTATATTGACAAAAATAAAATATTTTAAAGCACGTATTTTTACTTTGTACATCCTAATTTACATAATTATTATAGATATTTTACAATTATATTTCTTTTTTTTTTGTAAAAATAGCATTAACTTTATATAGGCCAACGAGGGTTTTTATTGAGTTATCATGTGACCTATTTTTAAACATCTTCGCAAGTATATAAGAATCGGTAAGTACTTTATTCTTTCTTATGAAGGTCGACAATTGATTTTTAATATATAATACTAATTATCATGTGACACCAATATATTTAATTGCTTATAGGAAAAGTGAATTTAAATGAACAACTAGTAATCAATCAATTTTCTATGTCTAATTTGTATATTAAGAATTAAAGATGTGACTTATAGCTATTTTTTTTCAATTGATTACACAGTTTTGCATTGCACACTTTTACTATTTTTTTTTTTTAATTTTAATAAGTAAACAGCGTATTAATTACTATTTAATTTTTTTTCTTCACAGAATACTTTCTGAAAATAGATTTTTGGAAAAAAAGATTAGTAATTTTTATTTTTTTAGAGGTGTCATTTAAAATCCTATAAAAGAAACTATAAAATTCTTTTACAAGCATTAGTTTCCTTAGCATCAATGATTTTATAATTGTTTTCGAATTTTTAAAATAAGGATGTTGTAGTTTCTTTCAAGATTTTTCTTTTGATTCTTACTTGAATTAATATTTTCGTTGATACATATAAAAAATATTGTTTATTTCAATAAATTGAAATTAAAATAAGTGAAAATAAATTATTAAATGATTATATATTTTAAAATATTAAAGAATATAATTAGGAAATTTGTAAAAAGTATTTTTTAATTTATAAATTTTGTACAATGCGTACAAATTTATTATTAAATTAGAAATTATTCGTGTATATCAAAATGAAATATCACTATAATAAAAAAATATGTTTAATAATCATGATTACATGGTTTGTCAAATTGATAAATTAAAACATTTTAATAAAGGTTAATAATTAATAAAATATTAAAAAAACCTGTACATATTCAAACATAAAAACTTGGTTATAATATTGGAGCAAAAAATAAAACAAAATTTTTCTATTATGAATGTATACCATGTTATTAATGAATCAAATGTAAAAATAAATAAGATATAAATAGAACCGGTGATCATAAAACTAAAATATTAAACAGTATAGTTCTTATTGTACCGTAATTTCATAAACATTGTGAACGATATTACAACTTTCTAATGCCATAAATACAAAATTTTAAATTAATTCTTACGCCCAACTAATTTATAATAATTAGCATTTTTAATTTTTGACATAACTTGTAAATTTTAATACGAAACATTTGACCCCTTTATATATGAGGACACATGTACGGACATGTAAATTTATGTATGTAAGTACGTGTACGTACTAATGTTTATTCTATTGCTACAGCATACTTGAGAGATTAAAATAATTTTTTTTTTTTTTTTTTAAGATATTTGACTTTTTCTTATTTTCACAATCAGTTAACATCTAAATTTTGTACTTAAGATTCTAATGATGACTCATCAGAAATACAATTCCAGTCTCTCATATCAAACCCGTAATAATACATAGAATACATGTGTTCATTTTTCTCAATTAAGAATAGTAATTATTATTACTAATTTAATTTTAATTTTTTTTTTAATTTTAAATATCATTTGCAAATATTTCAATTAAGTATCTAAAACTAATAGCAATTATTTAGTTTAACAAGTAAAAATAAATATACATTAAATACAATCGATGTATTTGATAATTTTGATAAATTACTAAACTAAACTAATTTATAATATAATTAAATAATTATAAATAATATTAAATAATGAATATACGACGATCCCAACATCTATATAATAAGATAAAACTTAAGTAAATTTAAGTATTTGGAACAATATTTTTTTAATTATTGAATAATCCATACTCACAAAATATTAAATTAAACTTATTTTAAGAATAATTATTTTATGAAAAATAAGTATAATTCTTTTTATTTTGGTAACGTTAGCATTTCTTAATATAGTCTACGTAAATAATAAATAAATACAAAAAATCTATAATTGATGTGAAAATTAGTATGATTGTATCGGAATATAATAGAATAAATCAAATTGCAGATTAAAGAGAATTAATTTATGACGTTAAATTTGGAGAACGATTTCAACGGTACAATGTGTTACCATTGAATTTTAATCTCAATACTTTGTAATGAAAAACATTTTTTGAAATAACGTTTCCAATAAAAGATTAGCACATATTCATACGTACACTATTTCACGGCGATGGAATGTTTATTATTCCACTTTAAACGAGTGGGTTTATTTAATCTGCACATGTTGAAATGGTATCGATTCACCAGTTAATTCATTAATTAAAATTTCGATTATTATATTCATCCTCTTTGATCAAAGATTGAGGCTTCGATTGTTTAAAGTCAATTACAGAGTTATTTACTCTTGAGAAAACCACCTCTTAAGTTGAAAGTGGAAAAGCCGATATCGCATTAATAATTGTCTTTTATTCATAGAACATGAAAGTACTTTTACCGATAATAAAGCATTAAAAACTAAATTGAAATCGTAGGGAAGTGTATAAAAGTATTTTGGATATTTTTTTAGATTTTTAAAACTTTAATGTTATGAACAATTTTCCAAAAGAGAAACAATGTGTCGTAACTTTTTTGACAAGTGTTTATTGACATGTTTTTAGTTTTAAAACAAATAGGTAAGTAATTATGACAGAAAATATATGCAATTATTTTATGTAATACTTTTATACATTTTTATTTATTTATTTATTTGATTTTTTTTTTAATTTAGCCAAGAGATGAAATTAAATTAAAAAAAATCTTTAACTTTATAGTTAATAAATACGTGATCAGACGACAAAAAACAGAATGGGTAAAAAGTGCAAAAAAATAATTTAAAACTATTTATTTAAAGTTAATTATAAATATAACTGCAGAAGTAATGCGTTTACCACTTCCGCATTTTTAATTTAACCCACATAAATAAAATTTAAGCTAGAAGAATGAATAAAAAAAGACCAATCAGATATAAACGAAAACACATTATTATTTTTCGTACAACTTATCTCTTCGATCCTGACTATTTCACATTTTGTACTAAAACATAAAAATAGAAAAAGTCAATGTTTTCTAAAAATTGAAATGCGCCACTTCAAATGAAATTTCAACGGTTGGCAATGCGAATTCCTCTAGGTGTCACGTTTCCTAGGGTTAAAGAGCACCCAGGTCTCGGAGTGTTGGTATCGCTTATTTCAGAACTACGATGGTCGTCAGGTCGTCACATGACAGTTACTCTTGCCTTTAATCTACACACCCGTGCGGTATCGGGATAAAATTTATGTTTAAAGAGCCACGGACCTTGTGGCCTTTTCTCTCAGGGGTTGATAAAGGTTTGGGGAGTTCTTTTACGTAAATTTTTAAGTTTTTAAGGTAAGGATCGAGTACCTCGCAAATATGAAACTCAGATACGTTCTCAGTACCACCTTTGCCAGCCTCGCTTCGACGACGATTCTTATTTTAGGTTTGTACTCTATTTTACTGCTAATTCTTGTGATATCATATTATTTTATTAGCCTTCTGTGTATTTTATATGTCACATCTACCTTCTACACTTAATTTTGTTGTTTTGATTCAGAACGAGATTAGTATCTTAATTGTTGTCTGTACTACTTTATATAATTTTACCTGTAGTGTAATACTAATAAATTAATTACTTCTATTTTCAGTACTTTATCATGTCTTTACTGGAAAAGGAGAACGTGTTAGTATCGGATGGTAAGTGACATCGAAAGAAATTTTATGTTAAAAATAATGAAAAATATCAATTATAGCTTATTACAATTACAGTTCATATAAATTTTCATTATAGTTTTTACAAATATTATTACAACTATTTCATTCGTATCCTATTAACTTTGGAATCATTTGAAAATTTTAAAGTACAGATGCATTCAACAAATTTTATATTATTTTTGTAGGTTCCTTGAGAATAGTTCTCCGTATATGTGGGCCACTCTTGGTATTGGTTTAACAGTTGCACTTTCTGTTGTTGGTGCTGCGCTGTAAGTTTCTATTTTTTTTTTTTAATTTGAATGGAATATGAATATCTTTAAGCTTATGTATATTGTTGTTGCATTGGTTATTAAATATAAAACTTATACTGTAAAATATTATCGATTTATTTTTTAATTTAATTTTATTTCTCTTAAGTATGTATTGTAATATTATTAAAAATACATTAGGAACTTTATAAATTTATATAAATTAAATACTTTTAATTAATTTCTGAAAGATGATTAATAATAATGACAATTAAGTAATAAATTATAATTACTAAAATATAATGTAAATGAATTTTATAAAATAATATTTTCAGTATAAAAATGATGAAGTGATTTTTTGATGATTAATTTATTAAATGTTCTTATTAAACCTAAAATTACTTGACAAAAATTTTTATAAGGTTAAAATTTTATGATCTTTAATAGGTGTGAGGATTATGTATTTATGAATAAGAATTAATTACAAATTTTTAACAATTTTTTAGCATTTGTAATAAAATTTGTTTAGACTTTTATTAATTATAATGAATAAATTTTATGTAGATAAAATGTGTCGTATTATCACTATTGTACACTACATAAATTTATAATATAAATTACCAATTGGAGTCTTTACCCAAAAATTCTAAGAATCGAGATGTAATGTCTCTTTAAATTATTAGTATCTTCTTGTCTATTAATACTATTTTCGTTCATTTTAATAAATAAATTTAAAAAATTGTGTATTTTTTAGTATTAAATTCATCGTTAAGAAAGAAGATAAGAAATGTAATTATAAAGAAGCGCCATATCTGAAATAAAATTATTAACCAAGTAGTCAAAGTATTGGTGTAACAATTATAATTGTGTTTATTCTATAATTATTGTACCTACACCTGTTAAGGATCATAAAATTTGAACTGTATAAAATAAGGTAGATAAACAACTAGATAAACATTTGTTTTTATGATATATATGTTTTATTGCAGAGGAATCCACACAACAGGAGTTTCCATTATTGGTGGAGGTGTAAAAGCACCTCGAATTAAAACAAAAAATTTAATTTCTGTTATCTTCTGTGAAGCTGTAGCTATCTATGGCCTTATTACAGCCATTGTACTTTCTGGAATGCTTGAAGAATTTAGTGAAGAGAAGCTAGAGCAATCGTCGTCACTTAAAGCTCAGAATTTTATGGCAGGTCATCTTATGTTTGGTGCTGGTGTAGCTGTTGGATTTGTAAATTTGTTTTGTGGAATTGCTGTTGGAATTGTTGGTTCTGGTGCAGCTCTTTCAGATGCAGCAAACTCTGCTCTTTTTGTAAAAATACTTATCGTCGAAATTTTTGGCTCTGCCATTGGACTCTTTGGACTTATTGTTGGCATTTATATGGTAATTTATTATAATGTTTATCTATATCATTTTTAAGTAAAAGTCTCTAATTTATGGATTTCTTTTATATTTGCAGACTTCAAAAGTCAAAATGGGAAATTCTTCCAATTAAACAGCTGATCTTTGTAGATCGTATTATGTATAAAAAAAGTATTACAACACTTTTTCTTTAAAAAGAAGAGAATTAAATAATTTTTCTTTCCTGAAAAAAGAAATTGCATAGTATGATAGTGAGAAAAAAAGCGAGTAAATAAATTATTGTACTCTGACTTAGAGTTCTCATGAAAAAGAAAGAAAAATTATGTAAGATATTAATTTTGAACAGAGATTGACTAATCTTTGATATATTTAATATATACAGAAGACAGGAGACCAATTTATTGTCTTCAAATAGTCATGTCTCTTAATTTTGAGACATATTTTCAGTCTCACAGTTTTAACTGACAATTTTGTTGTCTCCTTGTTTCAGTTATATTTGTTGTAAATATTATTTAAGCTGCTATGTTTTACACTTATTTTGCCTGATAAGTCATAACATTTATTTTTCATTTTGTAAAGAAAATTGTCTTAACGGTTTAAATATTTTACAAACAAAATATAATCTTTATTTTTGAAATAAAAATTTAATTACATCGCATTCCAAGATAATAAAGATCAATTTTGTTGAAACAAAAGCCTTTTATATTTTGATGCAATAGTATATATATATATATTCTGTATAAATCAACCATAATCATTTTATTTACTATAAAATGCATGTGTAACTTAAAAAATATATCTGTTATAAATGTAAATATGTCATCATAAAGGCAAAAACGCATTATAGACATTTGGTAGCACTTTGGTAGTACTTCAAGTACCAATGAATTCATATACAGACTTGGCCTTCATTGTGTATTAATTATAATTGCAATTTAATAAGAAATTACAGCTATAATTATTAAGTATTATCAAAATAAAATTTCATTTAAAAATATATAAACTAAGTGTATTTTCTTTATGAAACTGCATAAATTCTTTAGTGATACTTTATATATTACTAATATTCATATACTATTTATAATTATATAACGAGAATAATTTTAATTAAACTAACTTCTATTCCTGAAATATATATTAAATATAAATCTATTAGCTACAACAGATCCTACGTTATATATTACAGTTGATATGCATAATAACTGTATACTAAATTAAAAAAAGAAGATACTTTAATAAGTTTATGAAGAGCAAAAAAAATAATAAAAACTTTGATTAAAATAAATTTTTATACCATTTTTTATTTACTTTATTATTTTTTATCCAATATTATTTAATAATATTTAATAATTTTTTACTATTATCAATGATATTTATTTATTAAAAAAAATATAATAATTGAATATATTTGCTTTTATGTGTAAAATTAATAAAATTGTTGTTAATCTCAAATAAGAATAATGATGCAAATACTATTAGTTACTTTTATAAATATATCATTTTGTAATATATAAATCATTAATTTTATTTATTTTTTAATTGTATAATTTTTAGTGATTTTATTAAGAATGGAAAATGAAACATAAATAAAAGCAGATATGTAAGTAGAGATATGAAAATTTGTACTGTAGTATTATTAAATTTTATATATAAAGAAAAAAATGTATTGATTAAATTGAATCTACATAAATAAGAGAATTACTAAATACATTTGTTCTTTATTGTATCTATTAATATCAGATATATGTATTAAACATGATTATTATTGCATATCAGAAATGCGTATGGAAAAATGCATATCAATCCACAGTTGACCAATGTAGTGTCATGTTCAAAGCTTGTTTTTGAAATCAATTTTCACCTTATTCTTTTCATTCAAGCACTGGCAAAGATTTTAATTTATTAAATACATTTTATATTTGCCATCTTAATGCTCAGTTAGTCATAGAAAGTGACATCCTTATTTTTACTAGGTCCTTTGTTTCTTTCAATAACTAACTTTGTGTCGAATGCATTCATTTTATTATTGCGTTTCCAAATGTTACTAAATGTTTTATAACGATGTTACGAATCTCATAAAAAGCATAATAGTTTATTATTATAATTCATAAATAGTTAAATTTTATATGTTCAAATCATAAAACTAAAAATTTTAGCTTTAAAGGATTTCAAAAAAAGAATCATATATCTTATAACTTATAACTTATATCGCGCCTACAAATTTGTTAAAATTTATTGATGTGTTAAATTATTTTTTATTACCTATTTTTTAATGGAAAACAGTCTTCATTTAAGAAAAATTTTTTCTTCAACATATCTTTGTAATTTATAATAGTTTTGTTTTAACAATTACTATATATTACATGCATAAATAAATTAAAGATATGGTTAAAAATGTATTGAAAAGGCTTGTTATTTTATATTTATTCATAAAAATTGAAGTACTATAATCATATTTTTAGAAGAAAGTTTTTGGTTGAAAAAATTTTTCGTTTTCAAAGCATTATACCTGATGACACATTCTTATATAAGGACAAATTAATTTTAATTACTATTTAAGTAAGTAAAATATTATTTCACAAATATAGAATGTACTTAATTTTATTTCAAAATTTTAGATGAGATATAAAAGTTTTGTGTTAATTTTTGAAAATAAAAATTATTATATAATATTCAGTGATATTATTTTTACACTTTTTGTGAAAAGTGAATTTATATTTATACTAAAGTAATTATTTAGTTACTATGCAGTTATAATTACATAATTATTATCTAGTTTTTGTTACATAAAGTTAAAAATAATATTTTTATGTTGTCTGAAAATTTAATTTTCATTACATCTTTAGGATTCGATATGTAAATCAATAAAAGTTTTTTTCATTATTAAAAAAAAAAAAAAAAATTTCCTTGATACAATATTGTAAAAATTTGGAACTAATATTTTATTTCACGTAAAACATTTAAAATAATATATGCTTATTTATTGTTTATATAATGTCTCATTAATAGAAAATAGTCGATGCATATATAGGAAAAATTGTTTTTTTTATTTTTTTTAATTGCAATAATGAGATAGGTCTCTCACATAATTCTCAAATTAAGTTTGATAATAATCTTCGATATTTCTTGTATATTTCTACCTGATAGATCAACTAAAAAATTGTATGACTTATGATATTTGCGAAAGATATTCAATTCACGTATTGTGTAAAGTATACGAACCGTACTTATAATACATCATTACACTTTTCTTGAGAAATCTTTTGATTGTAAATTTTGTAATCAATTTGCGTACGGGTAATATGAGATTGAATTTTGCAATAACACGATCTTATTAACATTTTTACCCTTTATTGTTGTTTTACAAATATATTGAATCGAACGGTTTATAAAATATTAATACTTTCCTTCCCATTCGATCTACATTGCTGAAATCGAAATCGGTAACGCACCGCAAAACATTTTTTTACCAATTTCATTTTTAAATTACAGAAACTATTTCTATTTGTGCATTTATAACAATATTTTATAATTTGTATTTATTACATCGAGGATATCAATAATTACTTGTGCAATAATTGTTTAAATACACATTATTTTCTTTATTTTTTTTTTACGTTTTTCGCATTACTCACATCATTTATTTGAAGGACCAATTATATATTATGGACCAATCTTATATTATTATGTTATCTCTTTTATCTCGATGTGAAGAAAGTAGTAGATTCACTTTACAACTTGAATTTACTTTTCTTTTCCGGTTAAAATTTACGAGTTATTATTAATTAACTTTTACAGCGCATGTCGGCGCGCTTAAATATTGGATTAAATCAGTTATTTTTATCGATATTGTTTTACATAGTAATAAGTAATTCACCTATACTACCAATTACTCCAATGTTGGTATTTTTATTAAATTTAAAAATGTCTCGATTTTACGACAAAAATTCATTGTATTTTATTAGTTTGATCAATTCTTTTAATTTAGGATTTAAAATAAAATTTTTTTACAAATATTACGTTAATACTTGGCATTGATTTAAACTTTTATAATTAACACCCATAACAATTATCCTATGTTTTTTATGATTATTGTTATTAGTAATCAATACGTTATATTGGTTTCGTATTAATTACCGATTATAATAATAATTGTTAATTGCGATGTGTATTATTATGTTTTAAAAGCCCACATGTAAAATATTCAGTGCATCGTGGCATTTAAATCAAAATTATTGATTTAAATGTTTGTCGTCCGCAGCATTAAAACATGTTTATGAATAATAATGAAATATGGAAAGGGACAACCATATGTATAATTAGCGATGAAAGAGGCATCTTTGGGTTGTGAATTAAAGTTTTTAATATTAAGAGGTTATGAGATAAATGCATTTTTAAATTACAAAATTAATTTTTCATCCTGCAATTTTATTACGCGATTATGTTGAAATTCATCGTTATTTCTCAAATAAAATGTATGAAATAATACAATGACTGTTATTTTTCAAGTTTCATTATAATTGTTTTTACGAGTACAATCTTAGTATTGTATTTTTTTTTTTTAAAGAACATTTTTTTGAGGTATGATAACATTAATCGAGATGAATGTTTACACAAGCGCGCACCTGTAGACTCAATTCAAGTATCATCATTTCCAGTCATGAAATCACGAGCAAAGTCATGTAAAACATTGTAAAATATAAAAATCAATAATTTCTATTATTATAAAAAACGAGCTTTGTAAATAAAAATGTCGATAAAGTTAATTTATAAATAAATCAATTTTATTCACGAGGACCAACTTTTGTAACGTGCAGAGTTCTCCCTTCCGTTAAAAATACGTGTATCAATAAAAAAAAAAAAAAAAAAAAAACAGAATAGTAACTTTTAAAATATATAATTTTAATGTAAATGTACGTACAAGTAAATAAATTGCAGTTTTTATCTTAAAATGAGCACACCCAAAGATTCAATAATGACTCGTGTAGCGGCTCGAAATATTCACAGCAGCCATGGATGAAATGTCCCGACAGGTTTCATCGGTTAATTGTAAATCACAATTTGCAATTGATCGCCTCCCAACAAAGTGTAATCGCGTTTAAAAATAGTTTTGCGTGGAAAAACCCGAGCGCCCCATCTTTTTCAAATATAATTTGGGTGTCGGAGGAGTTCGCGTCACAAGACCGTCACTCCCTCGAGTCCCCGGACGAGAAAAAAGCTCACGGAAATCGCGCGCGCATCATCGCAGAAGCGGCGCAGCGCATCTACGCGCGGCGCAGCCTCCAGTTGCCCGACTACTGTGTGAATCGCTGCGGATATACCCGAGAGCCCCAGCTTTATTGTGCTCGAGGAGGGGATCGCGAAGCGCTCGTCGAGGTTGTTATGGGGAAGGAGAGGCCCTAGGGCGCGAGTCATGAGATAGAGCGAGCTTCCGCGGGTGCAAAAGTGATGCGCGCGTTCTCGCGACTGGTCGTTGTTGGACTGAGAGAGACCCAGAGCTGTTCGTCGCGATACCCGCGTCTTCGAGGTTAGAAATTGGCCTTTGGCTCGGTTTTTTCGAGGCAGCGTCGAGACAGGATGACGCGACGACGGCGATAACAACCTCGCCCGGAGTATATTTGCAAGCTCATAAATTTTGTCTCCAGGATGCTGCTATTACCTTAATTTGACGTTGTTTGCATTGTGATGCACCAATAGCTTTTGCAGGGATACTTGATTATTCTGAACTGAGTACCTTCAATTTCAGTGCAAAGTGGTATGGTCCTGATCTTTATTCTCCTGCAATGAATCTATATTGTCGAAATATCTTAATTTATTCACAGAGTTTTGTTGCAATAACATTACAGGTTGGCAAACGATGAGTCGGGATGAGTCTCGACGCTCTAAACGTTGCAGAGCTGACCGGGACTATGAGATGGGTCCAGGTACAGGTATTATGGTCAATGATTATGATGACGAACGTACACTAGATGAAGAAGAAGCTTTAGAAGGTAGTGAGGATACTCACAATGAACTGTCACATCTTCAGAAGGTAGTGCATCGTTATTTGTTAAAGTTCTTTTCAACAGAATAGAGAAATACTGTCTATGTAACTGCATTTTCATTAAATATTTTTATTCTTATATTATATATTATTTTGACTGGTATTAAAATTTTGATAATGTATGCTAGATAGTCTTTATCATAAAGTACATAATTTATATATATAAATAATTTAAATAATATCTGTCAAAAGCATATATTATATTTATAAAAAGTTTAATTTCCTATCGCTATCAAGTTTTGTAGTTATAATATTAAAACTACAAAAGTTTACTTAAAAGATGATTTGAAATATTTTTAAAAATATTTCAAATTACATAAATTAGTAATTTTAAAGTATTATTTGAAAGGTTTCCTAAAATATCCAAAATTGAATTTAAGATGTTTATTTTATCTAAATTTGCCTTTGCTTCTTTATCTTGTAATTAGATTTATAGTTGAATTACTAGTTGAATTTATGTTTTATTAAATAAAGTTTTTCAAATTCCAAGTTCACGCTACATGACCTCATAGAATTATCTTCAAAAATCCAGTAAATAATACTCTATTACATTTCAAAGATAATTTTTGCTTCAAAAAAATAAAATAAATCCATTAAAAAATTTAAATTTCTTACAGGAAAGTGATATGCCATTGAAGGACCTACTAGTCATGTACGGGTATGGTGACATGTCTTGTCAGGATCCAAACAAAGTTGAAGATGAAGACGATGATGAAGAAGAGGAAGACGAGGAGGAGGAAGATGACGAAGATGAGGATGACGATGATCCAGCTAGTTATGAACCTGATCTCAAACAGTTTTATACAGAAATGGTAAAGGGTGAGGGAAATGGAGCAAGTGTCAAAAGATCATCCTCTATCAAAGCTGGTGATTCAGCTAGGAGTGGTGAACCGGACAATCTCACATTGGGCATCAATGCACAGTAGGTATCTTTGTAAATTTTATATATCTTACTATTTTTAACTTTTAAGTTTTTTAGTAGCTTTTTTAGTAGTATAAATTAAAATAAATTATACAAATTTGTTTTCATAATACAATTATATTTGTACATTTTTCAACAATGCAAATAGTAAAAATAATAGTTTAAATAATTTTCAGTGTTTTTAACGATTTTTCTTTGTATTTACAATTTCTTAACCTCCAATATTTTTAGTGTAAACTTGTTTACATTTTTTACAAGATGTTTACATAAAATAAAAAACAATTTGTGTTAGAAATACAATTTTACCATGAATATTAATTAAAAATATTTTGATATGTATTAACTTTTATCTTTTGACTGATAACTTTACAATAATATATTTTAACATTTACATGTAATACAAAAAATTTGAATACCTATTTGTTTGAATGAATTCATATGACTGAAATGATGCAATAATAACCAATGGTTATTAAATGTCATAAGCCATTAAGTCCCTAGAGAAAATTAAATAAATTAAATTTTATTGATAGCACAATAAGAATAGTGATTATACAAAAATTAAGTTTTTATTAATAATTTAAATAATAGTTAAATATTATTTACTATTCAAAATCATTTAGTATATACATAAATATATAGATAAAAATTTATTAAATTGAGTAAATTTCATTAAAAAAACTTTTTTACGTTTTTTATATATATAAAATATTTGTTTAAATTAAATATATAATATATAAATAAATATTTTTACTTATCAATTATTTGTTGTATTTCGTTATTTTTATTACTTTTATTTATATAAGAAAATAATTTAATACCATTAAAAGTTATTCTTTACATTGAAAAATAAATTTAATGTTTTTTTCTACAAACATTTATTTAAGAATACTTTGGCAAAATTTTTAATAATAAAAAAATTAAAAACTTATTAATTACGTTGTTCTTCATGCGAAAATCTTTATCGATCATATTGTAATTATAAATGGTTTTTGAAAAAAAATTTCATAATTATTTTAAAATTTTACTAGTTATATATACTGTTACAAATATTTAAAAACCTTATAATATTCAGTTTAAGTAAAATAAAATCTAAAATAGTTTTACGTGTAAATTAGACATGACATAAATAATATACGTCCACGTGTATGTAACCAACCACACATGACAATTATAATTAAATTAATTTACCTTATTAAATAAATCAATTTTTATTTAAATTTAAAACAATGAATTAATGTTGATCAGAATCCATAAAATATATATTACTTGCATGTTTCATTAAATTTTTATAAATTTCAATAATCTGCTCTCTCGGAGACGATCTTCGATTTCATAATATTTTCTAATAAATGTCACTTTGATATTTATTTGCAAACAATTTTACTATATTAAAATGTATTCAAAAGTATACTCTTATCTGAATTTTGTCATTTAGTAAACATTTTAGAGCAAATAAATGTTCTGGTCAGAAGGATAATCAAGTTGATTCATATATATATGTGTATACTAATCAGCACTCTAATATCGGTTATAGATTAGATAAAAGAAATATATTTTAAATATAAAAAACTTTTTTTATTTATTTCAATAAAAATATATAATTGATTTAAAAAAATTTAATAATTAATAAATACAAAATGTTTCTATCTTAATATGTTTTTATACTTTATTAATTGTGTTTGAAGAGTAGTGTTTATTCAAATTGAAATTGTAGACAGTGAAAAATAAAAAAAAAATTGTATCGAAAAGATAAAAATTTGATTTCTTAATATATTATACAATTTTATATTAAGATTTTCTGTCATATTTTACCTATTTAAATTGTCGACAAAACTTTTTAACTTTAAACTAAAATATTAAAATGAAGATAACAAAATAAGGAAAGGTCTTTAATTATAAATTATCGATATGAGAATATTAATAAAAATAAATTTCAATTTATAAATTATTAAAAAAATTTTATATTCTCGTATTTATAATATTAATTTATATTTAACCACAAATTTAAACAAAATTATCTGATAAAATTATTTATTTTTGACCAATAAAGTTTTTTGAATAGTTAAAACTTTCTTAATTGTTTATTTATATGCATAAATTTTAATTAATAAATTTATTATTTATACAATTTAATTTAAAACGTATCTTTGTTGTAATGGATTTAAAAATTAATTTTTCCGAATTTCACTTAAAAAAATAAATTGAGAATACATTAAATAAAAGTTTTAAATTATTAATATCTATTTCAAGTTAATTAAAATAATTTTTTAATATCTTTTTAGTTCATGTTTGAATAAGTTCTATTGATATACCGATAAAGATTAAAAAATACTAACAGTGAACATAAAGTATTATAAATAAACATTTCATAAGTTTGTGTAATTTCTTTTTGATATGTTCGTTATAACCAATGTTAAACGTTTAATGCATAAAAAATAAATAATAAATATCTCATTGGTATAAATAATCTTTATTGATATTAAAAAACGTAAAGTAATTAAAATTTAGTACAATATGTATTGCCACATTAACTATAATGCAAAAATATGCGTTTATAAATCAGTAGGCAGAAGAATGTCAGTTGCGAATTTTAAATTTTAATTTTTCTAACCGATTCTGTTTAATATTCATGATAATAAAACCTACACACGAAGAATTTACAAAAGTAAAGTAAAATAGGAAACGTATGACTAGAATATTTTACAGTATTTAATTAATCTCAGAATTTTAGTGCTTTAAAAATTAAAAAAAAAATTTAATTAATCTTCATAAAAATTAATTATTTTTATTTATAAATTTATTGATTTATATTTTATTAATTTAATACGTAGGTCGTGACTAAATTTACTAATATGCGGAAGAAAAAAAAGTAATAAAATAATTATATATACAGTATTTAAAATATATTTATGTTGAGAGTAATTACTTATTTAAATTAAATTAAATTAAGTGTATGTATATATATATATTAAATTAAATTAAAAAATCGTGTCATGTTTTATTAAAGAAACTTTGTTGAACAAATTAGAAGTAATAAAGTGACCTTTAATTCCATATATTCAAATTTTTTAAATTATCACGTGTAACATTTATTACAATAGTGTTTAAATATTTTATTGTTCCTATAATTAAAAATTATAAATAGATTTTTCAAAATAAAGAAAGATGTTAATTAACTTTTTTTAAAGTTTTAATTAAATTAAAGCATATTTAATAAAAATTCATATTAACTTTTCAGCACGGCCGCAGTCATAGATCCAAAGGTAGAGGACGACACGGATATTTCCGAGGGCGTTGCTGGGAACAGTCAAATTTTGGGTGGAGTAGCGGACGTCGGCTCCGTTGGCGACAGTGTTACCAACTCCTCGGGCACCCCGGCCGTCGTGAATGCCGGGGGCGGTGGTGGCGTGGGAGGCGGAGGTTCCTCGAGGTTGCTGCGAAGCGTATCCCGACCTCAGAGCGAGGAGGAGGAGGATGATTGCGACTATAGTCCGGACGAGGAGGAATGGAAGAAGACGATCATGGTCGGTAGCGATTACCAAGCAGCGATACCTGAGGGGCTTTGCAAGTACGACGACGCCCTGCCGTACGAGAACGAGGACAAAATGCTGTGGGACCCCTTTCACATCAACGAAGATGTGGTCGAGGAGTTCCTGGATAGAGCTCAGTTGCCGGTTGTTAAGGGGACCTCGCTACCGAGCGGAAGTCACGTGAGGGACGACGAACAAGCACTTTACCTCCTTCTCCAGTGCGGGTATAACCTCGAGGAGGCGCTCAGGAGACGTAGGATGAACGTTTTGCCGGCGACCGAATCAGTGAGCCTTTGGTCTGAGGAGGAGTGCCACAACTTTGAGACAGGCCTAAGGAACTACGGCAAGGATTTCCACCTCATTCAGAAAAACAAGGTGAACTCGGACGACGAAATTTCTTCTTTGTAAGCGAGAGATGACCCTTGTATCATTTTCCAAAGTGAATAAATATTTTTTACACTAGTCTTGTGGCAAATCAATTTCTATTGATAATCCTATACATTACTTTTTTTTTGACCTATCGCGACGATGCACTGTAGAACACCGACGAACTGCTCTTTGTAATAATTTAATAAGAAACATTTTTGTAATAAAAAAAAAAAAGAAAAAAAAATTGAGAACAATAAATTAAAGAGAACTTGCGTTTTAATGTTTAAGAGGTTTTGTTTGTTTGTTTGTTTGTTTTTTAAAATGTTGGTAAGAAGATTAGAAAAATAATGTTTGTATACGCTCTCATTTGAAAAGGTGAGAACGAGATCCGTTGGTGAACTCGTGCAGTTTTATTACTTATGGAAGAAGACTGAAAGGCACGACATTTTCACTTACAAGGCTCGCCTGGAAAAGAAGAAATATGCACTTCATCCTGGCATAACGTGAGTTGCAAAAGCTCGTTTTTCTTTAAAAATTGATTATAAAAAAAAAGTGACAAACAATTGTCGGTGAACTGTAGTAAAAAATTTTCACGCGTAATTTATTTAAACATAAATTTTTACACTATTATAATAAGTCCATTTGGAATATTTAACAAATACTTAAAAATTATAGTTTTCGTTTAATTAAAATGGGTTAAAAATAATGCTTTTTCTATTGGTTATCAATCATAAACATTTTTTTAAGATTTCGCATATATTAAAAAATTAACAAGTTTTTTTAAATACGGTTTTTTAATACTAACGCTGTCGAAATCGTGTATTTATATTTTAGAGTTAAAATATTTTTAGATTCTAATTTTTAAGAAAAAAGAACATGTAAGTAATTGATTCTCTGAAATTTATGAATTGTTAAATTAGTACAAATCAATGTTTTTTTTTTAACTATAAATAAGTTTAAATCAATTCTTTTATTTATACATTGCATAAATTAACTTTTTTTAATATTGTTCAATTTTTAAAAAAGTTTTAATTAAATTAGTAAGATTTATTAGTAAGAATAAAGTATAAAGAAGTTGTTAAAATTAAGATTCAATATCAGGATAATCTTTATTGGAATTATTCATTATATTGGTTTATTATTATTGTGAAAAAGTGATAATTTTGATTTAGTGTTATGCTAAATATGCATAATAAGTTTGTTTTTTGTTCAACGTAATAGATATACATGGTTTTAACGCTTTGGAAAAAAAAAAACAAAAAAAAAAACAAAAAGAAAAATTGAATCATTAATATGCATACGTATTAATTAGCTTCATTTATATGCTAAAATGATTTCAACAATGTATCATTGCTCAATTAGATTTATTAACATATGTATTCAATATGAAAAATGCATAGATAATTCAAATTTTAATTAGTATTCTAAAATTTATATTTGTAATAAAATTAAGTATAAAGATAGTGTTCAAATTGTAATTTTATTTACATTTATTTTTTTTTTAATGTATTGATGTTAAAAGTTTTTATTAAAAATACGAGACACCAACTGTTATTTTTTTGAAAGTTTTTTGTTCCATTGAAATTAAGCATTTAATAATTGACAAAATAAATAATTGAGTTTTTTTTTGTGAGACATTACAAATATATAATTTGAATCCATTCAATATATGGAGTTTAAATATTCAATAACCATGAAGCATCTACAGTAATTTCAACATCAGAATCATATTTCATAATTCCAGTTTAATTGATTGTTTTGAAAAAATGAACATATCAAATAGATGATAAAAAAGAGCTACTGCATTATTTGGTCACGCAGAGATTACATGGACCGCTTCCTAGAGGAGCAAGAGGGTGTCCGGGATCGCAGCAGCTCCCCCAACGTCCACTGCCTTCTGTACGGCGATACCAAGCGACAGAGGACCAGCGCCAATTCGACAAACAACGAAGACCAGCAGACCCAGTCCCAGCAGCAGCAGTCCAAGTCAGCGGTGGATAACTGGGACGGGTCCGGGGCCAATTCCACGGGCTCGACGGGGGCCGGGAGCGGAGGCGAAGGCCCGGCATCGACTCCGGTAAACAGCGGAGCCGCGGACCCCTTAGCCGTAGACCATTCCCACAACTCGTCATCGCCGCTCGCAGCCGCCCCCGGTCAGCCTCAGTACGCCAAGTCCAGCGGCGTCGAAACGAGCACGGCCGGGGCGACCGCGAACGCGATCTCGAACACCACCGCCGTCGCCATCACCGCCGCATCCTCATTACCGTCATCCTCATCGTCATCCATCACCAGCACCGCGCCAACGGCGCACCAGCAGCAACGCAACCATCTCCATCATCATCAGCCCCAGCAGGCAGCGAACGCGACGAATCACCAGCAGCAGCCGCCGCCGTCGTCGTCCTCGTCCTCCTTGTCGTCCTCAGGCAGCAATTCTGCAACCCTCGCTAACAGTAACGACGAGGATGCGACGGCTGCGGCAGGAGGCCGTTCACCCGAGAACATCTTGCCCCACTTGCCGCCTTAGCGCCTTACCATTTGTCCGGATCCCCGATGGGGAGAGGCGCGTTGACACACGAGCCAACCAACCCTTAACCTCCCGCTTCATTAACCCTT
Source organism: Eupristina koningsbergeri (assembly GCA_018907245.1). NCBI lineage: Eukaryota > Metazoa > Arthropoda > Insecta > Hymenoptera > Agaonidae > Eupristina > Eupristina koningsbergeri. Next base: position 481,518 of record JACCHV010000118.1, read on the forward strand.
CCCCCCCTCTCTCTCTTTTCCCCATAACCAGCGACTTTACATTTCCTTATTTCTTCGTGTTTCTTCGTCTTCACACCCCGTTTTAATCTCATTTAGTTTCTTTCTACCTCTGGTGGCACACGCGCGCGTCACTATCGTCAGTTGTTTATTGAGAAAATTTATATGAATATGCAGTTTAACGCACTGGAGAATTTTCTATGGATATGTAGAGACGTAAGGCGTAATTATGATGTTCCTGATGAATTTCTCTGTTATCAGGCGTGATTTTCTACTGTTTTGATATTTGGAGATTATTCCTATCAGATAATTACCTGTTACTAGCTGTACTGATCTGTGAGAAGCCTAATTTTTATTATTTTCATTTACTTATTGTTTCATTCGTACATGTAAAAATTACTTGTTTTTCCTCAGACATCTCTGGTGTTGCTATAACGTTATTTGTATACAAAAATAGAAATTCGTCCAATTCAGAAAATATTTCTATATTTGCAACAACGACATAATTGCGCAATTTATGGTATTGTTAATATTTAATTTTACGTCTGAGGTAGCTTTTAAATAGTTCTTCATAATAAACAAACTCACATTATCTTGTGCCTGAATAAATATTAAAAATCGTATTTCAAAGTAAAACTAACATAGTCAGTTCGAAATGAAAAATAGCTATTATTTTTTTTAGCTTCATTATCAATATGAAAGATCATTTTTATAAATTAAAAGCTTATATTTTGTTTAGATATATTTTGAGATATATTTAAAAAAAGTAATAATTATATGATTTAATACGTGTTACAAATATTTTTAATAATTTGTTTATAGATAATTTTTGTACGTACGAATATCATTTATTAATAATTATTTTTATTTATGAATAATGCTTTGATATGAATATATGTATTTTGTAATTCATATTTTATATTTAAAATTAATTTATATTAAAAATAAGGTTAGTTTTGATAATATTTTTTTAAACTATTACATTTTTAAATAAAATTAAATATAGGAGTATATACATTAAAGATTGTAGTAGTTTTAATAGAAATAACTATTACTATACTATTGTTATTTATTGTGAATTTTTAGCAATAAAAGTGATAGTCTCTTTTTATCTCTGTACAAATTTTATGAATTTTTATAAATGATAAACCATTATTGAAAATATATGCACTATCATTCCTAAATAAATGAAATTTTTCATTTACTCTATACCTTATGTTCGTATGATTTAAAAGAAGAAGACTTATATTTAAAAATTAAAATGTTCTGAATTTGTAGTATTGATTCATCATTTTTGAATTTCCTTTCTTCTCGAATCATGTATCTCAATTTTGTAAAGAAAATGATAATTTTCAGTGCTACCTCTGTTTATTAATATGTTTAAACCATCTGTGAAATATATCTTTTAAGATCTTCATCAATGCAATAGAAGTTTTCTTTACTATTTTGTTACGAAATACCACATCAATTTTAACCACAGCATTAGAAAATATGTGTATAAGAAATAAATTGATTGATAGTTTCAGTTACTTCTTATACCATTAAAGTATTCAACAGAAATATATTATATTTACACGATGTATAGATAGATTTAATGTGTAATATATCAGTATATCTGTAAATCAAATAGAAATCATAGCATTCATTATAATTTCAGCTATCATTTGCCTATTTTTTTAATATTATTAATTACAAATTTTGATTTAATGCTGTCCATATGAAGTATATTATAAATTATATTCTATGAATTGTCTTTAAATGAAATTTTGACTCGAACATCTTAAATCTTTATGAAAAATTTATTATGTAAGATGGTGAAGGTTTTAAAAGCTGTGGTTTTTCCATGACACCAAAATGTTAAAGATTTTATTACTTTAGAATCACAAATTATAAACCTAATTACTATCGTTTAATAATTAATGATTTATTATACTACAAAACATTCAGTTTTACCTCTTCAACATCATCTTCAATTGATAATTTTAATTAAATTGCATTATTGTTCCAGCTTTGATTCTTCATTAATATTTAAACTAATTCCTTTTTTTCCTTATTAATCAACAAGCAATTGATAAGTTGCATAATTTGTACATATTTTTTTTATATCTTTCTTAGTTCTACAAGTGTAAAGATATTATTTTACATAGTTTTATTTCAAAATGGTTTCCATTTTTTATATTGTTTGTCATCCAATCTTATTTTATTCATGCAGATTGAATCTTAATTTTTGTATATTTCGAATCATTATCTTTACTGTAAAATAGTTATTTTCAAATTTACCATTTGAACAAAATTGAATCAATTTTTTTAACTTTATCATTTATTTAATATTTCAATGTAACAGAAAATAACTTATGAAGATGAACTTAGTCTTGAAAATATTTTTTAAAATTATTTTTAATTCTAGAGAAATGTTAAAGTGACATTAAATATTACAAAAATTATTGTGCCCAGAATGCTATTACGATTGTGAATAAAAAATACCAATATCCACTATTGACATAAATAAATAACTTGTTATGGATGAATAATAACAGTATTAAATTAATCTCATTAGATTCAGCGATACAAAATAAAAATTTTGATCGTTATTTACATTTTAATTTTTAAAGTAATTCACAATTATTAATCATTGTTATCTTTATTGTACAAGAATATAAAAATTTTCAAACGATAATTTTTAATGTTTCAATAGAAAATTCTCTCACTGTGTTTAGCATTTATATAATGTACACATAAACGTGCATAAAAGTACATATAAGAGAAATGAGAAAAATAAGATAATCGTAACCATTGCATTCGTTAAAGCAACCTGGAATTATATTTTTCTACTGTATCACTGTAAGATTTCATTGTGTCTGTCAATTATAGTAATTGCGAAGCGACAGAATATTTGAATCAACATTTTATGTAAAATTCAATAAAGGAAATTACAGTTAAAACTTGATAAAGTACATAGATACTTAAATATAAGTACAATAAATGACATATTTAGTAGGTCGAGTTAAAAAAGAAAGAGATATATAAAATTTTAATTTACAAAATTATGTTAAAAAACACGGTTGTGATTACAATTGTATTGTAAATGAATTTATTATTATCTCTACAGAATTATTTTGGCGTACATGTATACAAAAATTTATTTATGCGTGTATGTACGCAGCGATTAAATTTAAATTCAAGCAAATATAAAATCGTCACAAGCAGGTTGTAATCAAAATCACTATAAAAGTATAATCTTTTGAATAAGTGTTTATTCTTATAACAAACTTAATCTTCTGATTTATATCATTAATTTTTAAGACGATTCAGAGTAACGTGTTTTAACTGTAATTTCTTAAAAAAATTTTCATTGTATTGAAGTTGATGCTGTACGTCAACAATTTAATTGATTTTTCTTTAAGACAGACACTGTGATGTAAGAATCATCTAAGTAAATGAAAGCATACAGAATCATAGAATTTTTGTATTTTTTTATCAACCATCCCTTTAATATATCATTTTTAGAAAAAATAAGTAAGCATAAAAAATATTCTGTTAAAGAACAATGTATTGAAAAAATATTACAATATTAACGAATTAATCGTCAACAAAATTACGCAATGCACTATTTCAGAATTCTAAGAAAATATTATATTTTATTGAATCCTGGGTTTTTGTACAATTCTTCAAGAATTTAAATCATATTGATTAATTTTAAATGTATAGGCACAACATGTATAATTAAAAATTTAGTTTATTATTGTTTTACTAAAACTCTTTTACGTTTGGATAGTACATACAAAATAATATGCCGTAATGAGTTCTCTTTAAGAAATAGAAAATTTTGAAAAATATATGGAAATATTGAATATCAAAATAGGCCACTTAATATTTAATTGTTCATAAGTGTTTAAAAATTAACAAATATGTACACATTAAGATTAATTCTTTTTCAGTGGAACAATCTTGATATGAAATTTACAATGGCTATTTACAAGAAAAACGCATTGAAATGAAAAAACAATCCGTGAATTATTCAAAATGAATCAATAATATGCATCATTTAGTATTTAAATGAGCATTCACAATTTTTTAAAAAAATAATACATTTTTATACATAAGATACACTGTTATCGTTAGAATCAACATTTCTTGTCTGCTTTTATAATTCATATCATATTTCTGATTTGTTTTTGAACTCAATTATTGATATCCAATTTCCAAATAATTCTCATTTCTTTACAATCAGAAGCTCTGTAAATGGATTGTAAAAAGGAGTATCATATTGTTTTTTTTTTAAGAATGCACACATGATTGTTCATTAAATTCATTAATACACTCGTCTCATCCAAATTGTACTGAGTCCAAAGATTCGACAACGGACTTCAGAAGTTTGCCAAGTAATTGTAGAAATTTGCTTGTGTCAATGGTTGCTTTGAAACAACCCGTTGTTACGACCTCGTTATCTGTTCTTGACTCAGTCTCTGGTGTTTGCGGTGTCTGTTCTGTCTCTTCTGAGCTCTCTGGCCCTTCTTCCACCGTCTCCATGGACGGTTCCGGTCGGCTCTTGGCAACTGGTAACTTGTGTACTGTTGTTCCGTCGATAATTCTCGCGGGTAATCGCCTACTCTGTTGATCGGGTGCAGTTACAAGCCTACCCTGCTTTGTTTCGGCGTCAACAAGGCTGGCTGCGACCTGCCACTCAGCCTGTTGTGCCCGATGCTCGAGAAAATCGAAGAAGATGCCGAGCTCTGTGGCTGTCTCCCGTACGATCAACTGACGGTCTCTAACAGCTAGCCTTGGACTCCGAACACCCTCCAGGGCTTGGCAAAGAGTCAGCACGAGATTGAGCTCGAGGGCGAGTCTAGTGTTGTTCTCATCCATCGAGTCGAACCACGGGTCGCTAAAACCTCCGCCATAACCCATACCATCCCTTGATGGGCTTCGCGATTTTCCATCACCGGTTCTCGCCTGAGCACCAGGACTACTACCGCGACTCACCGATCTTGTTGGTAGTGGTATCAATGCTGTTGCTCGTGACAGAATCATATTTTCGCAGATGAGAGGATCGAAGGGTCGTTTTATAAGTCGTGGGCTGCTAAGCAGCGGTACTGTTAATTCGTGGCCGGTGAGGAAACTGGAAAAGTCAAGGTGCGAGGAAGAGCTGCTCGCAAGAACCGAAGGGCCGAGGCCTGATGAACTAGACCCTAACATCTTGCGCAAGTCCTTTGACTGGACTCGTCGAAGGTTGTCTGGGGTAGCGCGTTCCCATTCGTAACGCGCGGAATCGATTCGTCGCTCGTCTTTTGCTTCTGAAGTTGATGTAGGCGCGGTCGATGGCCCAGGTTGTGGTTCAATTGAGCTTCGGCTTGAACTTGGTTTGGGTTTTGAATCTGAACTGGAGCTGATGGAAGTACCGGATCCGCTGCTCGAGACTAAAGAATGCCATTGAGCTTGAGTGAACAATTGGGTTGAGCTGATAATTGTACCATAGGTTAAACGTGGCCCAGAAGTCATTGACATTTGTGGTGGTCCAAAGTTCATCTCAGCCATTGGAGCATACCTTGAATTTATAGTACAATTAGTTATACAATATATCAAACATGCATTTTTTACTTTTAAGGCTATAATTTGTAATTCATGTAGGTCTGAGAATGTTTTTCGTTTTCTAGAGCTAAGTATTCTCATTGTCATCTAAAGAAATATTGATTTTTTTTTATAAATATTTGTCATTGGCAGTAATTTATTATAATTTTTTTCATTGCATTAATTATTCATATGACTTAAAAATCTTTGTTATTATTAATTGCAATATTATTAACTCTTTTAATGAGTATCTAGTGCTGTTAATTATTAGCAAACCAGTTTTTCTTTAATATTAAACTGTTAAAAATTTAGAAACTTAATTTATCGTTGATGTAATATAATCATTATCCTTTTTTTAAATTTTCATCTTCATATTGACTAGTGTAAGAATGTTCTAATATTGATTTTGTTATCTAACAGTTTATTATATATTATAAATTCCTAATTCCATAATTCTAAATATTGTTTATCGTGTAGTATTCCAATTATATATCCATTTCATCTATATTTATTTGCGGCTTAAAATAACAATAATAATTTTTATTTTTTTTAATTAATACCAATATTTTCACAGAAAAAACATTTCAATTTTTAAACACACAACTGCTATTCAACAATCAAGAACACTTTATGATTCTTTGACAGTTAATATTATTTTTAAATCCAATTTCATTGCGAATAAATAATACTAAAATCAAATACAATAACTAACAATACATTTTATTGTTATTTAACGGAATTGTAACCGATATCTAAGTTGGAAAATATTAGTGATAGATTATGAGTGGTAGTATTAGCTTGTAAATTTAGAAATATAATATTCAAATATATTCAATTAAAAGTTATCGACTGATACTATAATAATATTTCATAACTTTTCAATGTAACATACGTAACTTCATTTAATCGTAAATTACATTACAATGTATGTTGCAACTAGTTAATTGAAAGGTCAACAACTAACACACCCATTAATACAAAATATTTCGAACAATCAGATAAAAGTGAATGAAATAAATCAGTGACTGGTAACTGATCGTCTAACAATTCATATTGAATTTTATTCGAGATTAAAAAGGCACCAAGACTGTTAATTTACCAAAAGTCTTCCTGGGCGTTAATAGTGTCAACTAGTGCATTTAACCTTGGAGAGAAACGCACGAAACTCTGGGCGCAACTCGTGTTGATAAGAATCAGCTTATTAACAAGAAGTCGGAGTTCACCGCTCAATTGACGTTCGTCGCAACTTTGAAGTTCCTCGGCACTTTCCACGCTGATCCCGTCAATTATAAACTTGAGAATGCGTGGGCGTAGGAGTAGATTTACAGTACTGTCATAAGACAGATACGTACATTTCTGAAACACATGAATTTTAACTTGCTTTTACGTCTTTAATACTTTATTTTTTTATTCATTCATTGTAACTCGGTTGATTTGAATAATTAAAGTTCGCCCACTCGTTTCCGTGTGTTACAAGATGCAAATATCACGGTAAAATCATAGTTATCAAATAAAAACATCATTATTTTTTATGTATATTGAAATTTAGAAAGTTGTTTGTTAAAATTAATTGATATAATGAGTTTATCGTGTATTTCTATCTTGAAATACTTCAACTAAAGACTAAATTATGTGATTATATTAAAATATAATACAATAAACGCGAATGCATTTAAAGTTTTGTAAATTTATTGTGAAATACATTTAATTCAATATGAATTAATTATTAATAAAATTTATATTTTTGTATAAATCATAGGAGTTATATTATTCAAAGAATAAGAAAAATGTTGAATAAAATGAAACTGATGGCTATACATCAATAAAAATTGAAATATTGAATTGTTATCGAATTCAATTAAATGTAATTATATTCTTGTGAGTAAATATTATACGTATTATTTTTTGTTACTTATCATTACTTTATTAATAGACTGATAATATATCAATATATTGCAACTTATAAAAGTGCAAATTTATTAAAAGTACAAACTAATACTTTTATCATTCAGAAAACGTCAGAGTAAAGATAGAAATCTTGTTTATTTATAAGAAAGTAGTTTAATATTTTTTATCTTATTAAAGCTCTAAATAATTATATTGTTTTCATAAAGTAGTATTATAAAATATTTATTTACGTATATATATTTATTTACAATTAATGCATTTATAAACATTAATAAAATTAAATAAAATTAAAACAAAAAAGTGAATACATAAAAATATTTAGTTTGTGAATTTTTTTAATAAAGATAATTACATTTATTTCTAATCAAACATTTCAACCATTATTTCAATATAAAATATGAAACTCCAGATTTTTAAATCCCTTTACAACCTCGATTCGTTAATCATAGCTCACCCTCCATGGATCATCAAAACTCAAAGAAACATTAAAGACAAATAATATTAAAAAGACTAATGATAAATATTGGATGTAACGAACTCACACAGTTAACGTCTCTCTAATAGAAGGATGGACGGACTCCCAGAAAATGGGTCTCACGGATAACGCTGAGATGAGGTTGACGAGGGACTGGATCAGGTCGGCGGCTACGGGATCGGCCGTGTGCCTCAGGAGGGTCGAGCCTTCCATCAGCAGGTGCTCGTGCGACCCCAGGTACATGACGACCGCCGACACGTGGGACGAGGGCATGCAGTCGGAGACGAGGCTCGTCACGAACTCCAGACCCCCGGTGTAGAGGGGCCACCACTCCTGGCATCGCCATCGGCTGGTGCTGTTCGAGCAATCCTAAGGACGAAAACATTACGCTTTCAAAATATTACGTAATCCAGTTGTGGACACAAATACCGATAATGTTCACTTTAGCCTCAAAGATTTTTGATCCGAAATTACGATCTAGTGTTGCACAGTTTTAGTCATGATAAATGCATTTTATATGGTAGGGATTACAAATCCCTAGATAAATAATGTTATGTAAAGTTTGCATTAACACATTTTATTAACTGTTAAGCGTATTAATTAATAATTATATATTGTATATTATATATAAAGGTAAGCACGTAGATTTCAATCGAAACTGTCCTTGCAATTAGTCATAAGATTTACACGTTTTTTTTATCAAATTTTTAATATTTGTTGATGAAATTGTTACTCATAAAAATCTTTTAATAACGTTTTTCTTTTTAATACAAACGATTTCAACTTTTCAGAATAATTTTTTAAATGGATGAATCGATGAAATATCTTAATAAAGAAATAAAATAAACCATAAGATAACTATTATAAACAATACAACGTATGTATATATTAAAAATATTCTTGAAAAGTTTTTTATTTTAAAAATCATAAATATTTTTTTTTTATATAATACTAAAAATTTTGAATTTGATAATTTTTAATTTACAATAGTAAAAATTTCATCACTTTTTTCCATTAACAACAAAATATTTTACAAATGAGTATACAATCTAATTAAAAAATAAGTAGTAAGTTAAATAAAGAAAAATAAAAAAACAACTGTTTTTTGAACAGTTCGTATTCATAAAAAATATTTTTCTGTTATTTAATGCGCACTGACTTTAAAAAATTTTAATTTAACGAAAAATGCACTTTACAAATGTTTGAAGTCACAATTTAGCTTATTAAAAATAAGTATAATATTTTTATTATTAAGATAACCATTTAATTAAAAAATTGCACAAAAATTTATTGAATGGTTTTGAAATAAAACTTTGAATAATGTAAAAAGATGTACCTAATATGTATGTATAATGTACATATTTTTTTTAAGTTTTAGACTGATTCTTTTTGAGGTATGTGGATCTCGAATTATATCATATGTTTTCTTGAAAATATCTCATAGTATATAATTCTTATTCATAGTTTTATTTTAATATTTTATTTTTTTTTAGTAATTTAAATCACGTATTATAAACTTTCTGAAAAGTTGATAAACTTTTATTTGTTTTTATTGCTTTTACAAAGCCTACTTTATCTAATAAACTTTTCTTAAATACTGAACTTGAAATTTGTGCATTTTGAATATTTCTTTTGATAGAAATAAAAATATTTATTATAATTTATAAGACTATTGTTTGCTATAGAATTTAATATGTGAAAATGCATTTATAATATAGATCTGAGAATGATTCATTTAGTGTACAAATCGAAGACATTGCTCAGAGATAAACTTATGATGTTTTAAAAGAACTGTGCATGTTTTATGTTGATATTTTTTAAACTACACGTACCTTTAAAACATAATATATATATTTTTTAATTATTGCTAATTTAATAGAACTAAAATTTGATAATCATTGTATAAATAATATTTTAGAGTTTGCATTATAAATGTTTTAATTGATCTAAGTACAAAATAATTAATTATATTATTTATATTACACTATAATTTTTTAATAAAATTTATTGGAATTTAACATTCTTATTGAAAATCCTATTCTGGTACATTTTTAATATTGCTTAAAATTAGTTTAATGTTAAAGTAATAAATAAAAAAATAAATAAATAAATTAAATAAAATTTTTGAAAATGCTAGCATTAAAACTTAGATATTTTTTCATTAAAAAATATATCATGGTTTTGAAATTGAAATATGATTATATTTTAGATATTTTAGATTTTTTTAATATAGTTAATATTCAAAATATTAATGTTTAATTTTTTAATACAAAGAAATTCAAAAACATTTTAAAAAACAAATTATAATTCAAAGGTTTAAATTTTATTATTAAAAATATTAGTGTACAAAATAATAATAAAAAAAAAAAAAAAAAATACAATTAAAATATCCAATATTTTGTGATGTGATTAGTTTTACATAATATAATTCTGCTTATAAATTGTAGAATTGTTAATCAATAGAGGAAAAATAAATATTAATTAAAATTTTCACGAGTGACTGCCATTATTATCACTTGCTGAATTTTGAAAATTGTTAACTATTTATTATTGCACAAATACAACTTCTAATTATAATTTGTAATTAGAAGTAAAAAAATTAAAACACTTTAATTATATCAATTCTAAAAAAACATACATTTACTTAGTTTTAAATTTTACTACATTAATAGTAATAATTTCAGACACAAGTCATTTTAAAAAATATTTTAAATATAAACCAATAAAAAATAAAGTATATATATTAATGAAATTAATTATACAGTATACTATTATTATGCGCCTTTAACTAAAGTCAATAAAATTAATACTAATAAAAAATGAATTTAATATCGTTAAAAATGAAATAAAAAGTTATTTATTGTGAAATATCTATTATAAATAATATGTAATTAATATATATATATATATAAATAAGTTGAATTATAATGTAATTATAATTGCACATTTTAATTAAAAAGCAGAAAATTATTAAATTATATGCATAGAAATATTAATAGCAAATCACGTTGTAAAATGATTGTATATTTTAAAAAGTTATTAGCTTTTAACCAATTTATTGTGTTTCAACTTATTTTTGTTTTATAATTTAAAAACAGTTATTGATGGCCAACCAAATTCAATAATACATCTAAAATATTATAAAAATTCAGATTGCGTTAAGAGAAATTTTTACATAATTTTTTTTTGAGCTAGAGAAATTCATATGTAATTTAATATTTAAAAAAACGTAAAAAAAGTACAAGAATGCGCATTTATCTTAATTTTTAAACTATTTCTCTAATTATTTCTATTTCTTTAGTAATTGGTAAAAGTTTACACAAATATAAAGAGTTATAAAATATCAAAGTAGATATTGGTTATTATTGAAATTATCATTTATAATAAATTTAAAAAAATTATGTTTGAGATTGTCGAAATATTAATTTAATATAATAAATAAATTGAAATTTATATATTTTGAATGTTGTTGTACTTTGTGATATTCAAAATAAATATTTTCTTAATTTTTAATAATACCAATCTATTAAGTATTATATTTTTTATTTTTGTCTAATTCATTAGTACACAATGATATAAATTATTCGATATAATAACAATATACCAAAGGTATTTACGTTACTATTTCACTATAAACAATTTACTTTAATTCAGAAAACAGTATCATATTTAAATTATTGAAACAATTAATTAAAGAGTATTTAATAAATCAATATAACTTATTGACTATATTTATAAAATAAAATATAAGAGTAAATTTTTAATAGAATTTTATTTTTAAATTAGTCTTGCAATGAAAGTTAACGAATTAAATTAATTCTAAAAATTATTACTTTGGTTCATAGGTATAATATAAACCAATATATTTAAAATTGTAATTAAGAAATATTCGATATCAAGTTCATTCAATATCACATTCAATACAAATGGATAAATAATAAATTTTGTGTTTATTTCAAGTGTTGTATTATTTATTATGTAAGCGTTAATTGTTAAGAAAATTTATATATATATATATATGTATATAATTTAATAAATATAATAAGCCACCTATACCATTTTGTTTTTTTTGTCTTGGTTATATATCATTAAGATAAATTTTTTTAATGTTCTTTTTATATGTTAAATGAATAATAATTTGAATTAACATCTAATCTTAGGTTGGGTAACTCAAGAATAGTTGGTAATTCAAGAATTATCGTAAAAATATGATGTATTTATTAGTTGTTTACAATTAAAAAAAAAAAGTTACTAAAAAATTGGATATAATAAAGACAAATGTAATAAAATAAAAAATTAATAAGAGTTTACCTCATACAAAGAATCTTGTAAACTATTCTTGATATCTTTTGGAGGTATAAGTGCTAACCATAATTTAGCTACAGCTTCTTCGTCGATGGGCATAGATCCGCGAAAAGATTTAGCAAGGATGCTGAGCAGCGTGAGGGCAGCTTTACTGAATTTAGCATAAGGATGTTTCTGCAATGTGGTAGCAATGCATCTCAAAAGATCAGGCACCAGTTGTCTGAGTTGCTGACAGGGTTCCTTGCGTTTTACGTCTTCATCAATAACGCGATTTGCCTTAAATCTTAACAACCTTGTGACGAGACACACCGCGAGGGTCACTGGAATGCATTCGCTTACGGCCATAGCCTCCTCAGCTTCTCGACGATGTTCCTCCTCGAGGATGTTGTCAGCTTTTCTCTTCAGATCTCTGTTCCTTGCAGCGTCACGGAGCTCCTCGATATCACCGGATGCGATGCCACACGCTTGTCCAAGCATATAGTCGACGATGGCCTCATCTTCGGCGAGTTCTTCTTGCACGAGTTCAATCCAGTTCAGGATCAATGCCACGAGAGTTTGACGCAATGGCTTACCGTATATTCTGTACGATTGACTGATCTCTTGCAATGACTCCAATAACCGCTCCTTCATTTGCTCTGCCTTATTCGACTCGCCGATGCATTTTTCATGCCAGGAGTTTATACAACGTAGTGATATCGAAGCCAGGAGCATCATTAGTTTGGCAATCGCCAGTCGTGAACGCATCGAATTTGGTGGTATTTGTTTCAGTCGCAATAGTAAGTGTTGGATGGCGAGGCTAGTCGTCAATCTCGCTTGTTCTGGTGCGATTGAGTAATTCCTGCAGGTTCGTTCACCCGTCAGGACCATTAACAATTGATACCAAGATTCGAGGTTGGTTTCGTGCAATGGCTTTACTCCGGCTTCCTTCTCTAGTATCACCTGTTAATCAGTTTAAAAATTGAAAATTTATGTTGAATTACATAAAGTTTTAACAAAGACCAATGTTTAAATTAAAAACTTTAAACGATCGTGATTTATTGAACTTAATTTTTTTTGTTTTTAAATAGTACCAAGTATACTTATAATTATGATGATTAAACACTTAGATACACATCATAATTTAAATTTATTAAACTGCTTGAATTAAAACCATTTTTTGTTATAGCTTTTTTGAATGTTTTTAATTTAAGATCTTCAGTTCTTTCTTTAAATTGTTACCTGTTCTTCGTCGTCTTCGTCGTCCTCTTGGTTTTGATCTTGTTCTGTTGCTTGTGTAGATATACTGTCAAAAACATAATTTGTCAATCTATTCCAATGGCCCTCTTTCTCATCCAATAATTTCTCGAGATTAATAATAAAGTCTTTTTCTAAAAGTGGACTCTTAAAGAGTTCAAGAGTTATGATGTCTAGAATCTGGGAGTATCCTCGGACGCGAGGTATAAGTTTTCGGAAAAGTGGTGCGAAAAGCTTACTCCAAAAGTCTTGTCTTTTACGGAAGAAACTAACCAGAATTTCGTTCGATGGTACCACATGGCACGTAACAAATTCATCGTACTGTCATATAATCGATCATAAATTATATCAGTTTCATCACGTACTCGTTCCAGGTACAGGTCGAGAAATCGGGTACAACCTTCAGTGAGGAACTCATCGGCTGGACGTGGAAATATACGACGACGTTCAGCTTGATGCATTATGTTAAATAGTGCTTCCGTCAAACCTGCAATTGCCAGCATAAATTTAATATTAATATTAGTATTTAAAATTTGTATTATAAATATGAATATATATATATTATATGGCTGTCGATGTTATTTTAATATACAATGTTAATCTCTTAATGTCAAAGTGAAATTTATCAACACTTGTTACAAACTCTTTAATTTCATAGAAATTCTCAAAGTAATTGTATACAATTAATTTTTTTTTATTCAATAAAATTATAATACGTACACATAATTTTAAACAATTCTTTAATTTATTCAGTATTGTGATTAAAAATTTTAAATTTATACTTATATTATAATTATAATGACTACAAAAATTTTATAATATTCATGTTGTTCATGTGATTTCTTCTGGTTATAATTTAACAAAAAATTTGTAATTGATGTAATAGAAAAACAAATAATTAATATAATTTTTTTGTTTATAATAAAACGGTTTAATCATATATTTTTAAAATACTGTAACTTTTATCATAAAGTATAGGTAAAAAAAATTTTTAGAATTCACTTTATTTTTAGATGGAAATTGCTTTAAATGTAAAGTAGACGTAATCGATCGATTTACGGTTGCTATCTATTTAAAAACTATTTAAATTGAAAAACAAAAGAATATTTATGTACATTTGGATATTTATATACATATGTTTTTAATAAACAAAGAACAAACCAGGTTGTTTATCTAAACAGATGGTGACGAGTTCGAGTATGGCGACTTTGACTTCTGCACCGCAGGTAGGGGACATGAGCCTCGAGGCGAAAGTCTCACGAATAGCTGTGCCATCCATACCCATACAAACAAGAAGTGACATGGAAAAACCTTCGGCGAATTTTTTTAAAAGTCGTACTGCCATTGTTTGTAATGCTGGGCTGAACCAAACATAGAGATAATCGACAATCGTTGGTACGATGAGTAGAGCATTTGGTAAGGATGGTGAAGTATACAACGCAGTCTCCAAGGGTGAGCGTTCGTCTACCCCTAAACCCAAGTTTTTTCGATACATAAGCAATCGATTTACCACTGATAAAGCCAGTTGCACACTCTTCATCACCTACAAATTTGATGTTTATATTTTATAATATATTTCAACTTTTAAAAGAATTTAAAGTTTAATATGTTAATTGTTATTATATATTATTATGAAAACAATAATTGCATCTCTTACTTCACAGTGTTGTAGTTAATAATATGTTTGTTTTTATATTCAACAAAATTTTTATTACATTAAATGATTAGAAGTATAAAATTGAAATTAACTAAATGTGATTTTTAATTTTACAGAAATTAATTGAGCTCACCTTAAAGCCCTTGCCAGATATCCAATCGGTTTCACTCATCATCTTATTTCTTAAAGTCTTTTCCCCAGTCCTTACAAGTTTAAGCAAAGCATGTCTTGGTTCAAGATGTAGTAAATTGTAAGTGACAATTCTTCTAAGTTCACTTCTTGACTCATCTTTTTTACCAGGTATAACATCTAATGCTCTATGTAAACAGTAAACGCTTTTAAGCCAAAGTTCAACTCTTTCGGACTCAGAGCGAAAATACCAGGAGTCGAGCTTAGGCAATACACTTTGAAGGAGCATTATCATTCCGGGTATCTCAACAGTATAAAGTGCTTCCTTGCTATGGCGTACCATTAAATAATTGGAAAGGGTATCAAGATAAGCATCAAGAATTGGATAGGTGTGTTGAATCGTTTCAATACTTGACAACCAGGAAGCAACAAGACCACCATCAAACGATACAGCTTGAGCAAACTCTGTCGTTTTCTGGTACCGGTCATCGAATCGAGGGTAGACACCTGCTCGCAAACGCGAGAGTACGTCTTCAGGATACCGAATTACTAATTTTGAGGAGACTTTAATACAGCTTGCAACAATCTGAAAAAATTTTAATAATGTACTGCTTAAATTTTATTAATACACTCAGAGAATAAAATGTGAATAAAAAACTTTGAATCAAAATCTGAATTAATGTATTCTGTTTTTAAAAATAATAAAAATAAACTTGTTTTAATTTTTAAATACATGGAGATAAATTATATTTATTAACTAATGAACGTATTTTAAATTTACCTTATATATATTTAATGGTAAAACTGGATAAGAAAAACGATTAACAATTTCAAAACTGAGTTCTGTTGGAATAACCATGCTAACTGATATATCAACATCTGTGGCTAACAGTGTCTCGAGTAAACTAAATCCCAAAGTGACTTGATCAGGTAATACATTATTATTCTCAGTTAAATTAGCGATACCACCGCTGGCTTCCAGTAGCAGTAATTCGATTTTATGATGAAAAGCATCCCAATAATTAGCTTTTGTGTGGAATAAGATTACTTCACATTCTTCATTAGAGATATTTCTTTGAGAAGCATTGATTTTTGTGAATTCACAATTGGCGGGTATAGCGTACAAATTTCGATGAATTACGCACTCTTGTTCATAAGGCCTACGATGCATTTCAGCATTGAAAGCACGTCTCGATACTTCAAGGGTGATCGATGGTAAATTTTCTAAAATTTCCAAAGTTTTAATGGCACTTGAGTTCGATGCACTGGCTAAACCAGTTACAATGCATGTAAGTGGCTCGAATTTATAGGGAAACCATTGAATAGCATATTTGACAATTGGCCACAGACCAGTTTCTTCATTTTTTTCCTGCCAGAATCGCTCGGCTGCTCCCGGAAAACTTAGAGTAGCAGCACATGCTTCGAACACACCTGAAAGATTTTATTTATATTTTGATATAATTCGTTAATATTGTATATTCTATGTTTTGCTTTTCATAGCCCGATTAAATTATATAAAAAAATAATGTTACTGTCCAAAAATTGTAAGATCATTATTTTTAACTAATTTCTTAATATTAAAAATTTGGGATTTGAGAATAATTGACTATTAATTTTAGAATAGAATAAAAAAGAAATTTTTATCAACTCCCTTCATAACTTAATGTAAAAAAGTTTGCCATTACAAAAAATTATAATGAATTTTAAGTAAAAATAAATTATTTTGTCATTAAGAATGACTTAAACTTTTATTTAAATTACAACTAATTTATATTAACAATTTAAATTATATAATTAATACAGTAATCATTTAATAATCATTTAATTATTTAATTACTCATACAGGAGTATCAATAATTTTTTACATTAAACTTCTCATTACAAGATAATAACTGTATGATTATATTTAATTATTAATTTACCTGGAAATGAATCAAATTTATCTTCATCTACAAAAGCACATAATAAAGTTAAAAGATTGTAGATGCTTCCTCGTACAGTAGCTGCGTACTGTGTTTTTTCTTTAATCATTTCACTATTTAAAAGTCCTTGTAAATAAAAGAAAACATTAAGTTGAATTGCTCGAATACCAAAAGCTCTATATCGATTAAAGATATCACTGCTCTCTGGTTCGATAGCATAATTTGCTAACATCCACGCCAATAGCAATGGTCCATCTTGAGGAGATGAATCACGCATACACTTATGTTCAAGTATGTCCTGCATACTGTTTCTAACATCTCTTATCCAATCTTCCATATCAGCATGTTTCATCATGTCAAGTCCAATAATGAGTAATGCTGTTTGACTGTATTGAATATCTTGAATTTTTTTTGCAACTGCTTCCTTATCTTCATGATTTTTTGTACTCGTTAAACGTCGTGGTTCTCCACTGATACTACCATATATGTTAACAAATTCATTTTCAGCCACGTGTACATCATGTAAAATAATTGTAAAGATATGTAATAATTCCCTCATTTCAATTAGACTACTATTATACAGTTGATGAAGATGTTCATCACTAAATAACTGTGACCTAATGGGTGGATTTATAAACTTTAAAGCTTCAATTTGTTTTCTTACTGATTCTAGTATTGTACCAAGAAGAACCTCATCAAAAAATTTAACAAAATGACTACGATGAGGATGCTTCTCATTATCTCGATATTCAACCATCAATTTTAAACATTTAATTAATGTAATGCGTTCTGTATAATAAAAATTCCATATTTGCTCTATTAAAACTCTCATTGAAGTTAAATCTGAAAGTTGTGATGCAAATGTTTCAGCACAATTTCTATATTCATAAAGCATGAAATTACAAACCAAATCCCATGATATTGTTGCATCTAAATTCTGAAAGGAATAAAAATTGTTGAATAATAATTTTTAACTACAATACCATTGAGCACTTTATATTAATACTCTAATATTATTATGTGTTAAAATAATTATATTAAATTTATTTAAATTACTTACCAGAAGAGGTGATAATTTACTAATAAGATCATACATTCTAGGCGGTGGATCAGTTTTATAAACTAGCTGTAATGATTTTTCTGTGTATGGTTTAAAATACTCCAATCCATCCCTTAATATTTCAGTTGCATTTTTTACTTCATCCTCCACCAGTTCTTTGTCACAACGACATGTTGTGCCAGATATCACAGACCACAGACCCTTGCAATAGCTAATGAAATAAAATATATTTTTATTGCAATAAATGAATTATGACTAATAAATTTTTTGTAGAAATAAGACAATCGATTATGCTTGTATATTCAAACCTAATTTAAATGTCTATTATATTAGTATTTATTTAAACATTGATAAATAAAAATAAGACGTAAATACGTCAGGAATCTGGAAAATATAACTCAAAATATTTTTAAGTACAATAAAATAAAACTAATGTACAAATATTCGTCGTAAATTTTAAACAAGTAATAATTATTAATTCAAGTAATAACAAATGAAGCGAAAAACCGGTCTGCGTTCGATCGAAAACTCATGCAGTGTAAAATAAAAGTTTAAGAAAATGCACTTACGGTAAATTTCCCATCGGTGCTACCGACATTGTCAATTCACTTAATTGACGTTCCGTTTGAATAAATAAATTTAGTTTTCACAACTACCATTCATTCAAATAATTTTCCGAGTATACATATTACAAATTATAATAACGTATTTTTCGGCGCGCAACACATAACCTTTTTCAACCCTAACCTCTTCCAAAACATTCGCCAAGCTCTCGAGCTCCGCAGGACAAAACTAAGTCATTCAAAAACTGCGTTCCTCTCATTGTCGCAGCGACGCAGTTGCGCACATATTGAAATAATAAAGTACACGAGAGACAAAGACGGCGGTTGTGTGCGAGTGAAACAACAAACACAAGGGTGGAACACAACAAAACCTGTTTGCGGAAAATATCGTAACAGAATTTAATTAATTATTAATTAATCATTTTGTTTATTGTTGCATGTTTTATATTGTGATTGTAATTCAATTTAAATTTGCTGAGTTGTGGGAAATTTGTAACTGTGCATGCGGAAATAATGCACGAGCATTTGTTGTCTTTGGTTGTTTATATTTAAAGGGATTCCTAATGTACGCGTATTTTTAAGAAATACATAAGATTATGGTAAAATGTTTGAATCGTGTACAGGTGAGGATGTAATGTAACTTTCCTCTACGTTTTATTTTATGCTGTTATAAAAAGAAATTGAATTACACATCACCGTTGCTAAGTGCTGTTTGTTTCCTCCGAGAAACCGATTTTTTTTTTTTTTTTTAATAATGCATACGAGAAATGCTTAATCTCTATTTTTTGGAGAAATTTAATGTTACTCCGGTATTATAATGAATATACAAAAAATATAAATCAGTACTATTGTTCAAATTCTGCAAATCCCACACGGTAAATAAATTTTCATTCATTTATTAAAGGATATCAATTCTATTATCTCTCATTATTATTATTATTGTTGTTCTTTAGGTTGTAATACATAATACATAAATGACAATTGACACAAATGAAAAGCTAAAAAAAACTTTTTTATTTAATTTAATACATTTAAAATGTATATAAAAATTGAATTGTTGGTTTGAAAACGGTGATTAAAATAAGTTAATTTAAAATAAGTTAATTAAAATCCACATAAATTTATCAGTTGAATAAATTTAACTATACATAAAACTTGATACAGTATCACATTCGGTAAACAATCGAATTCATGACAATTCAACAAAAATTTTACATTTAATGTGATATTAAGTTTTGTAAGTTGTTTCTTTTTTTTATTTTTAATTTAAAAAGTTAAAGTTATAGTGTTTTTGTATCCTTGTAAATTAAAATGAACAATATTCCAATAATTGATGATTTTAATATCGTATAGTAAGATTTAGTAGAGTTATTCTAAAATTAATAGCTGTATCTTGATATATACATTTATAATTAATGATTATTCCACAATTTTATTTTTTTTTTAAATTAAGTGTTGTGCTTTAAATTTTCTGTGAACTTTATTGCTGTTTAAACAATTACGGTAACTTAAAATCGAAAAAGCCAAGGTTTTTCTTGAAAAATGTTAAATAATGAACCACTTGTGAATTGTTATTAATCCAATATAATCGTACGCTAGAAACTGCAATGGTAACAATATATTTTCAATAAATTTATTGATGTTGATTGAAACTTGCAAATAAATTTTTCAATATTGATTAAAAGGCCATTGAGTTATACAATTCTTCTCTCGCGTGTTCTTGGGGCACAATTTAAAAATACAAATTTAAAAAAAAAGAAAAAAGAAGAAAAAAAAGTAGCATTTAGGCATGAATGTTTCGAAAAAGCGTATTTATATAAGCTTCGACAGATATGCAGATTAATAAAGAATTTTTAACACATTTATAAATAAATGAATCAGCACAAGTTAATGATAAGTTATACGAGCACGGCAAATAATTTTCATTGTATATGACGAATTTACAGGCTATTTATAACTTGTACACAATGCTCCATTGATAATAGCGTGTAATTTATTAAAAGCGAGGATAGTCGGGCTCGATAATCGAGGAAAGTTCTCCAAACTTTTTTTCTTTTTTTTAAAAAAGAGGTATCATTGCCGCGTGATTGGATTTGCTGGAGGTGCGCAGGAAACGAATCGTAACATTGAAATAAGTGCGAATGTGGAATTACAGGTAGAACGCAATTCCAGAGAGCTCGGAAAACTGGAGCACCAGCCATTTCCTCTCGGCGATTGCAACGTAACTTCTCGGTGCAGCTGCCCTCGGGTCGCAACCTTGGGATCAAGTAGAATTTTCATAAGTGGTTGGGTCTTCGTCCACGAGTGGTCGCCACCGTCGTAAAGAGTGACTTTCTGAAGATATTATTTCGCTGACTGTCGAGTGTCGTTTGATGTGATCGTGTTCGTACTTCGTTGGTGTTCATGTAGCCGTCATAGTTGTCGTCGTCGTAGTCGTGGACGTGGTCGTCGGACTCGGGGTCGTCGTCGGAGTAGCTGTTGTCGTCGCTGCCCCCCGCTTGTTTTTCGAGTGCGGACGCGAGGTTATAACGATAAGGACGTTCACGCCTGTTTACCCTATTGTTCCTGGGAGCGACGAGCCAAGAGGAAATCGAAAAGTGAGAGGAGTTCCAAATTCAAATGCTGATTTCTCCAAATGATTAAGAGCTCGGGCGCTTCACTTTGACCGATCTCTTCGAAAAATCAAGCAATGGCAGACTTTGAGCTCGGCGATCTCATTGGCGATCAGATCGAAAAAGTGCTACAGTTTCAGGTACAGATACGGGATAATTTACTTTTTTTTAACGCACACAAGTCGTTAAGTCACTCGTCTGAATCTATTGTTCTCCAAGTTTATCAATGGAATTTGAAATTTGCCATGGTTAAAGTTTATGTTGTTTTTATCCACTAGGATTTAACGGGTATCGAAGATTTATCCGTCTGCAGAGATGTTTTGCTACGACACAACTGGAATTTGGAAGTGGCTGTACAGGTACAATCATTCAAATATTCAATTTGGTGGATAAAGTTTTCAGCTGTGAAAGAAAGTTGCAAGTATAATAAGAAAGTATTGTTTTCTTCTTATGCGATTTAACAATGTTTAATCTGTTTGAAATAGTCATTTCAAATTTACATGTTTATTATAAAAATAAACATTTACTTTCTTGAAAATAATCTGTTTTATTGTATGATAAAGCTCTGACCTCCCCTTTATTTCTCTATGTTATTAGTTATATATAAATGCATTTTATAGGAACAACTTAATCTATATGAGGGCAGACCATCCATGTATGCACAGGATACAAGAGTACGACCTCCTAGAGTTGTTGATGAAAATAGCTCCAGGATTTATTTCAGTCCAGCTGGAAGCTCAGGAAGTGGTGGATTCTTTTCCTACGTAATTTCTTTATGTTACAATGTTGTGACCAGTATTTTACAACTTGTTTTTGCAATATTTAGGAAAAATGTCAGACCTGGTAATATGTTTTTTTAATTGCTATCCATTCAAGGTTGTTGGAGAGGATATAGAAATTAATAATAAATTTTGTATTTAGTTTCTTTGGATCCAATCCAAGATGTGATAAATTTTATACGAACTTATGAAGATCAGTATGGAACAAATCACCCTGTATTTTATCAAGGTTCTTATAGCCAAGCGCTTTCGGATGCTAAACAAGAATTACGATTTCTGTTAGTATATCTTCATAAAGACGAAACTCAGAAGGTGGATGAGTGGTGCAGGTAATCAATGCATGTCATAAAATAATAGTAACATTAATAATCCTAATATTGATTTGTAAAAATGTAATAATAAAGTATAAGCAATGATGTACGTAAAATATACATTATCCCTTATATCTTGAAATTATAAAATTTATATATTTTAAATATTTAATAATGCTATATTTTTATTTCTTATGAATAGTTTTATTGTTTAATCTTAAACTAATCCTAATTTTTGTAGTCATTGGTTTGATTTTATAATTAAAGTTATTAAACAAGAGTTTAATAGTTAAACTTTTATCTAAGGTTTAACAAAGTAATACCATTTTTTAAAATGATTAATAACAAAGTTATTTGTTCCAATTAGTAGTACAAATTAAAATATTGACTTAATAAAAACCATTTATCAATGCTGGATTAAATAATACCTTTAATATTATAATATTTTTAAATTGCTTTAATTATAATATATTTATTAAAGTATTTCTTAAGTCAATGTTTCAATCATGAATAAATCAACACAATTTATAAATAAATAAATATGATATTAAATTGTATTGGGACAGTGTAAATATCTTTAATTATAGAATATTGTTAATTTTAAATATGCGTAATAGTTTTTAGTTTTATCATATAATTTACATAATTATGATGAATAAGAAAGTGCTGATACTGTATTTATGGTAAAATTTCTAATTATCATTATTCAGATCGTTTAATTTGTAAATTTAATTTGATCGTGTACAGTTGCATAATAGTTAATTAATTTTTTTAAAATATACATTATTCAAATATGTTACATATATGAGAAAAAAAAGATGATCAAATGAATTATGAATTCAAATGTAGTTTTTACCATATATGTATATCTGAATACAAAAAATGTGTAGTTAAAGTTGAAAATATTTTTATTTTATGTACGTATTCGTTTTGCATATTATAGCATTTAAAAATTTATAAATCAATCCCGATAAAACTTTTAATAATAAATACTCGGTATTTCAACAAGTTAAGTAAGTATTTCAATATAACGTTAACCAGTGACTTATATTCAAATTCAATATAATTATATTTTTTTCAATAAATAATTTGCAATTTACGTAAAATTCCGAGTGTTTCTGAATATTAAAATTTTCAACATCCAAATAATATTCATTGTAAAATTACTTTCCTTTCAAATTTATATTTTTTTATCAATAGAAATACTTTGGGGAATTCTGAAGTAGTTCGATATGTAAATACTCACACGCTTTTCTGGGCGTGCAATATCAAGTCAGGTGAAGGTTACAAAGTAGCGGAAGCTCTTAAATCCGGTACTTACCCATTTTTGGCAGTCATTGTATTAAAAGGCAACAGAATGACGATAGTTGGCAGGTAAATATTTTATTTATGTAATACGTATATTTAAACTGAAAAATTTGATACTCAATGTGAATAAGTATTTCAGAAATGAAATTAGTATATTGGTTCGAGTTACTCAATTATCTTTAAATTTTATCGGGACATTTTTAATATTTAAATAAATAATTGGGTTAAAAATCGCAAATGTGGTATTTATTATTAATTATTCATATCGATGAAATAAAAATTCAATGCACTGCGGATGATATAATGTAGTAAATAGATACAGTTTAGTCTGATGTTTAAATTAATTCTTACATAATATTTTAAAAAGCATTTAATTAATATTTCATAAATATGGCTATGGATTTTAACTTTAAAATCTAAATTTTCTATATAAATCGCGCCATATTATTTTGGTTTAAGACAAATGATGATATGGAATAAAGGGGAAGAGTAATAACGATGTTTGTAATTTTTTTTTTTTAAATAATAGAAAAGTTCAAGTTTTCTCTTTGATCTTGCTACATCGTTTATAATAATAAAAATGTTTGTAAAAGGTTTCGATCTACCTGGTGGTCGCACATCTGTGCAGCAGATTTTCCAACACGTGGATTTTATGGGTTTTGTCTGAATTGTAGGGGGCTAAAGTATTTTCCATAGTTGAAATGTTCAGTTCGAGTTTTCATATCATATAAGATAGGTGTGCATATAAATAAAGCAGGCATTTTGACAATTTACACAAATCTTTTTTTTTATAATCAACAGAAATTATAAGCAATAGTAGTAAAAAATTTTTGTTCCTAACAAAAATATATCGAATTTTCAGAATAAGAATATTAGTAGTGTATATATTTAAATATAGTACTTGAGTCTATTGATTCTGTGAAAAATTTTGTCGTAACTAATATTGAAATAAAATAAATTAAATAGAAACATATATTTAAAGGTATATCGTATAGCAATGACATTTAAAAAAAAAAAAAATACTTTGATTAATCGATATTTTACATATTATTAATATTTATATCATCATAACAACATTAATACTGTTTAGAATGGAAGGAATACCTTCACCATCAGAATTGACAACGCGTCTTCAGACGATCATCGACAGCAACGAAATTCACCTGATCCAGGCACGCCAGGAGCGTGCGGAACGTAGTGCCACACAGTCCTTGAGGCTGCTCCAGGATATCGCGTACGAGGAGTCGTTACGTGCTGACCAAGCGAAAGACCGCCGCAGAGAGGAAGAGCGTCTTGCTCGGGAAGCCGAACAAGCCAGAGAACGCGAGGAGATTAATGCCCAGGAGATGGAAGTGATGCGCATCAAGATGGAGAAGGAGATGATGGCAGAGCAGATTCCGATGGAACCTGAGCCTGCTAATCCTGATGCCTGTCATTTGCTTATCAAACTTGGCGAGAGGACTGTTAAACGGCGTTTCCTACTTTCTGATACGATCGAGGTATTGATGAAGCTTTTGTCTTCCATCGTATTGTGTTAAATTATTGATAGAACGTAATTTGTTCTCTATGGATATTAATATATTATATAATATTTATTAATATTTTTTAAACAATAAATTTATGACCAGTATTATTTTTAAATGCTGGTTTATCATTAAGCCATTTATTTCGTAATTTTTAAAAAATTTCAATTATTAATACGTTTATTTTGATTAATATTGTTTCTTTTCATACATAAGCACTTATAATAAAAATGTGTCAATTGTTACTAATTTAAAAATTCGTTTAATCGTATGGTAATAAGAGTTGATATTTTTTTTATATTATCATTTTTTGTACCTTGTTTTTGTAATTATTGACTTAAATATTATTAAATAAAAAATGTAATCAAAGCAGTATTATAATTTCTGATACTAAATACAATAATGAATTTGATGTTTATTGACATCGCATTTTAATGTCTAATAAAGAAAAATTTTTATTTTCTTTATAGGATGTTTATCATTGGATATTCAGTCAACCAGATTCTCCAGCAAAGTTCGAAATAACCACTAGTTATCCCAAAAGAATTTTATACCCCAATGTCGAAATTTTAACATTGTTCAACGCTGGATTAACCCACAGAGAGGTTCTACACATCAATGAGTTAGATGATTAAATTGATTTAAATTGAAAGCACCATGCATCATCATTCTATTAAGGAATGAAAAACATTGAAAAGAGACATTTATCATAAATAAAAATCGATTGTATGTCTATTATATATATAACTATATATAAATAATATGTTTGTATATAATATACATATATATGTGTATTTGATACATTCTTGTATTTTGCGCAGGGTACGAAAGACCATAAATTTGGTTTGTTGTAGCGCGCAAGCCTTTCGTTTCCTGATCGTTTGTAACTTTGATTTTCATTGCGCCAAACAATGTGTTCAATACAATTTTGCATTTTTCTTTAGAATCGATCAAAGAAAGATTTTCATAATTAATGCCAGAAGTTTAAATTTAGGCAATGTTATTAAAATATGATGTTTTGGCACAGGTTCGAGGAGACCAGGAATTTTATAAATAAAATAAAGTATGAATATCTTAGTTTTTCTTTTAGATTTTGTTTACAATCTAATTTAAACTTATCTACTTACAATTGACTTAAATTTAATGTTCATTCACCATGGTTCTCTATACAATTATACACATAACGCATTCACTTTTCAATGAATAATCTATTAAAAACATATTATTTTCGCATAATTTTTCTAAAGTAATATATTATTAGCAATTAATACATTATTTAAATTTTGATTGAATATATATTTTATACATAATTTATACATATTTTATATATGTATATATATACATATACCTTATATTCTTTATAAAAATTTATTTAAACTTTGTAAAAATATTTTTATTGTGTTTACAATTATCTAAACACAAATAAAAGATTTGAAATGCGCGTAAATCGGAGCTGCGATAAAAGTAAAAAATGAGATGAACACCATGAGTAGAAGATGGATAAATCAGGTTTTAAACATAAACAATTTTTTTTAATTTTTGCAGTAAAATATCAAATCAGTACATTCATTCATGTGTATTTATGTGTATATACATGTATCTATGTACTTATACAAGCACATTCATGTTAGCTTAATATAAATATGACTAATTCTGCACCGTATTTTTTTATTACGGTTTATTACACATTACTGATGTATAAGTTTTTTTCTTTGCGATGAGGAGACCATAGAGAGCGTGATAACTGAATCCTGTGGTACTTCTAGTCTTGTCGTGGTTTAATAAGTCGCTTAATCATATTTCAAACAGTGTTCTGCTAAACAGGTTCATCGTTGTTCTCTTACAAACTGAGAAGAGGCTGAGAAAATATTGTAATTACTTAAATATTTGAATCAATGGAATATTTGTAAATTCCATCCAAGTACAACGGTACCATGAAATGTGGAATAAAAATCTGTTCTTTTACTATAACTTTTTGTTTCATTTTGATTTTCCTATTTTATTTTATAGTTCAACTATTTGAATATATATGTACACACGTTACGTATCTGAATGTAGGAAATTGATGCATTTGACGTTCAAATGTTATCGCAAGATAACGCACTTATGTCAAAGTAATTTAAAATACAACGCGTTTAATATTAAAAAGTAAAAATGATGTTTTATTTTTTGATTTTCGCTGTTGTATTTACTACTGCTATTTTTGGAATATTTCATTCGCAGAATGCGTAAGTTTTTATCTTTAAAAAGTATCTTTGACACATATGAACTATAGATAAACAAATATTAAATAACAAATTTCATGTAGGCGTGAGAACCTGCATTTGCAGACATTTTATGAGTGGTCTGTACAGACCACAAAATATTTTTTACCATTTTTATTTAATGACGAAACATATGCCGATGAATTTCCAAGAATCGAAATTATTGATGTAATCAATGATTCAGAAATGCCAAATTTAATGAAAACTGAGTCATTACAGTCTGTAGAAGAAATGGATGAATTTAGAATAGGGGATGAACATTCTGTTGGTAAAGATAGATTAATGCATATATAATTAATTTAAAAAATTGTTTTAATTTTTTATAAAATCTTTATGTAATTCAAATTTGTATGTTTTAAGATTTTTCATTGTTCATATATTTTAATGTTAAATTTATATAAGTAATTTTATTTTAAATGTTTTAATGTTATTATATATAATCAATGTTTTTTAAAATTTATTTTAATTTTTATATATGTTCAGTTTATTGTCATTGTATAATAAATGAATATAAGACACACTATTTTAAATATTATATAGTATATAATTAAATAAAAATAAAGAAAATGTATAGTTTTGTAAATTAATATTTTTTTTACATTGTATTTGTTTCCTTAGTATTCTAAAAAAAAAATATATATATATATATTAGTAGTAACGATATTATTCGACCAATGATGTATGTATTATAGAAATATTAAATGTAAAGAATACAGAATAATTCATGTATATCATCGATACTAAATATTTAAAATCCAGATATTATTTCTATTCAATTTCTTTTGATTATAATAGTAAAGTCTTAAAAAGTAACAAGTTAAATATTTTTAAAATATTCACCATGGAATATATATTTTACATACGTTTATTAAAAAGAACAATGAAGATATGTTTTTTTTTTATTATTAAAAATAGGATCGAGTAATGATTCTTTACATAATGAACAAAGGAATAATACCCCGACCATGGAGTTAGATCATGAAAGAATTTTTGAGACAATTCACGCATCTTTAAGAAAGTTATCCTCAACTGCAAACGTAGTTAAGATGAATGGTAATGAACTGTATAATTTATTTCTCAAAGAGTTGATTTTGCATCATAACGCACCATCCAATAGTCGTGAGACTGAGACTACAGGAGTTCAAGGATATAATAAGGATGCTGTAGTTGAAGTTAAGGAAGTTGAAATGCAAGCTGACGAAACGGACACAAAGCCAAAAATGTATTTTGGAGAGTCACCTTTAGAATATGTACCTCATCAAAAATGAATACATATTTAAATTTTTTTAAATGATAAAAAAAAAAGATTTTATAATAAATGTTTAGAAAATTGTGTAAAAATTGTATAATTCGGAAATAAAATAAAAATACCAATTAATAATAGAAAAAAATTAAAAACAAATGTATTTTATTTAGCATATTATTCATCTATTAACAAATGCATTTATAAAACATAGTTCTTTTGTAATAATTAAAAAATAATGCACATGGACGTATTGCTTTTCGCATTCGAAAAAATATAAAAACTATATTTTCCCGCGCTTTTGCGTACCTTCCGTTGTGCTTCAATTTTTGATTAAAATATTAGGAACATTTTAGTACGTGTGTTTATGATAACAAAAAGGAAGTTTCATATATTTTCTTAAATTTAGTTATAATTAACATGGTACTGTGCAAGTTTTATCAGCAGGGTAATTGTCGATATGGACAATACTGTAAATTTGAACATAGTTATGGTGAGTTAAAAAATATGAATTTTTTTTGTAAAATACTTTGTTTACAGTTTTTGCGAGGTTATGTCTTTTTGTTTATAATACGTAATTTTTATTTAGGAAATCGGAGCAAAAATTTTGGAGATGAAAAAAATATTGCGTAAGTAACAAAATTATTGTATTTATAATTTAGCAAGTCATATGACCTTTCAAAAAAAATTTTATGTCAGTTTATAATTTTTAATATATAATGTCAATAATGTAAACAGCAGTATATTTCATCAAAAAACAATTTAAAACTGATATTTTAATAATTTTTTAAAATTTCTTTATTATTCAATAATTCAATTACAAAGGTAGTTGTATAAGTATTACAATCATTGAATATTTGTATTATTAATAATTTCTAAAAATTTAGTTGTAGTGTACATTAATTACTATTCTAATTTTAATTTTATTGATTTATGTTTAATATATTTATATAAGAAATTTTGATGCACTGAACAATATTTATCAATAATTATACTTTAAATATTTCAAATACTTTCTATTTGATATTTTGAAAATATGTTATTTTTAAAAATATATTTATAGTTAAATATTTTCATATAAACATACATTTTATAAAAGTAAAATAATTACAGATATTGTAGCATTTATTGTTAATAGTAGATATGGATAAATAAACTATCTTGTTAATTTAACAATTATTTGACATAAAATAATGAATTTAACATAACAAATTTTAAGATGCAATTATTCTTTATTATCTTAAATAGTTATTTCGAACTATTATCATTGTTTTCTAACAAATATATATATAATTATAAAATTTAAATATATTTTTCTATAATTCAATTTTTTACAAGAATGTACTGCTCATTAAAAGATATAAAACTAGTAGAATTATTATTTATAAATATTCATATGACTATAAATATTATTTCTACATATAAATTTGATTCTTCTACAAAAATTGAGTATTATTACAGTTTAATGGTTGCTGAAGATATGGTCATTGCTAAAAGAGGTGGACAATGGGTACTATCCTGCTATGGACCATTCAAGGAACGAAAATGTATTCCAGGTATGGATGATCTATCACCAGAAGAAGTTCGATGGGAAACATATCAAGCACAGAAAAATGGCACAGTTGATCAAATAGTACTGTTTATTTTTTTTTATGTCAAAATTTAGTGTTGAGTCTTTTAATTTTTTTAATATACCTTTCAGAATGCTCAATTTCAACAAATGTGTGAAGCAATGGATTCTAAACGTGAAGCTTTAAAAAATCCTACACCAGCAATTCTTCAGTTACTGGTACTTTAATTATTTTGTCTTACATTATGATTAGAAATATAATAATGTGCATTATTAATATTATATTTTATTACTGAATATTGCATTACTTTTTTTTTGGTTATATTATTTTCTTATAGGAAGAAATACAAAATTCAGGACCAGATAATACATTTGGCAATAATTCCAAACTGAACAAGGGAAATTTTGCATTTGGAACACCACAATTGGGTGTGTCAAATAATAATCAAACATCTAATGTATTTGGTCAAAAACCTTTTGGAGCTGCAAATAACCCTTTTGGTGGTGGCAGTAACTTCAATTCAATGCAAGCATCATCTTCAGTTTTTGCTAGACCAACTACTTTTAATAATTCAACCTCTGTATTTGGAGGAAAACCAAGTTTTGGAAGTGCTCCTGTATTTGGCAGTCCATCTACTAGTGGAACTACTTCTATTTTCGGAAATAAAACTGCAAATTCTACTTTTGGAACTGTACAAAATGCTCCTACCTTTGGTGGTTTAGCTTCTCAAGGTATTTTTTACCAAAAATTTATTGTATATATATTTTTTATTTTTATAAATTTGGGTCCTAAATTAATTTCTTCAGTTTATAAAAATATATTTATAAAATTTTTTTTTAATATTAATATTGATTATTAAACTTAATTTACTGTTTCAAAATTATAGAAGATATATAAAAATTCAAAAATTTGTAGACAAACTGTATCAACAAGTTAATAGTTTAATAAAATTATTATACATTACAAAAATAATTATTATACATTATTAATTACTTAAAAATATTATTAAAATTATAAAAATATGGAATTCATTATTCAAATATTTATGTGCAGGAACATCAATATTCGGTGGCACAGCAGCAGCTCAATCTGGCTTTGGTCAACCCGCAGCATTTGGTTCCAATAACAATCAGGCCAATAATTCCTTCATGAAGATTCAAGGCTCACAACAATCATCAGTTTTTGGAGGAACAGTCACAACTCCAGTCCAACCTGGGAATGCATTTGGTGGTACAGTGGGTACCGCTGGTACGGCTAATCCTACTACAAATTCTGTCTTTGGGGCAAATTCTGCAACGAGCCCATCAACAGGAACCAATATATTTGGTCAGACAGCATCACCCAATGTAGCATTTGGTGGGGCACCAGTTTTCGGTTCATCAACTCCTTTTGGTGCTACTCAGGTAACTTTCTTATTTTCATGAATATTTTGTTGAACTCATTTTTAAATTAATATTGAATATTTTTAGTAAGATAAATTTTCAAGACTTAATTTTTTACAAAAATGCATTTTTAATTCAGAAATTTATCTTTTTAATTCAAAATATTTTATTTAATATTTAAATTTTCTGAATTAATTATTATAAAAAAGATTAACTTTTTGAAAGATATCTTTTTAATACAATAATATTAAAAAAAAAAAATTTTTAATTTAATTAGTATTCACTGAGAAATGTTCATATTTCAATAAAATATAGTTATATATTTATTTCATTTTTAACAATTTTAATTATTTTTATTTGATTGATTAACTCTCAGAGGGTTTACTATTCTACTAGACAGTAAAATTTTTATTGCATTGATGTATTGACATGTTTTTTTTTATACTATAATATTAATCATTTGATTATACATGGAGATGTATAAGGATTAGTATTTATTATTGTTATTATTAAAATTTCTATCGAAATATATACATATGATATATTTATTTAGATTTTTTAAATATTTCGATTAGTATTCAAAATGACATTTGAATTTATTTTATACCGAAAAATTTGATAATCACATTGTTATTTTTAGGGTTAACTTTATTAAGTTCCAAATTATATTAAAATGTATATGTTATAAAATTGTTATAAAAAAAATTTTCCTGTAAATGAAAAAATATTAATTTATATACGTTATTGAATGAAATACAAATCATTCACAGTAAATAGCGCATTCGAAGAGCTTACATTGTTTACAATTTCATATTTACTATTAAATTGAAACTTATTTAAAGCCATTCGTAATTCTGTATAAATTATACTCGGTATACATATTTTAAATAT
This sequence comes from Eupristina koningsbergeri, assembly GCA_018907245.1. Classification (NCBI taxonomy): domain Eukaryota; kingdom Metazoa; phylum Arthropoda; class Insecta; order Hymenoptera; family Agaonidae; genus Eupristina; species Eupristina koningsbergeri. The sequence goes on from JACCHV010000118.1 coordinate 514,219, forward strand.
GTAGTCTGTTGATGTACTACAATAATAGCAAAAAACAACTTAAATAAAAAATTATTATAAATTGCTTTTATAAACATTTAATGGAATTTTAATAATGGCATTATGAAGTACAAATGTGTGGTAAATCATGTTATTTTAACATTTTTTTAATTAGTCGTGGCTCTAATCACAATTTTGTTTATATCATAGCTTGTTCAAATATATAATAATAAAGATTTTACGAATAAATTGCATTAATTAATGTACAACGTACATTGTAAAATTATAATAACAGTATAATAACAAAATTCCATTTAAAACTGAGTTAAAGCGTTCACGATGGTGACCCATTTTTAAAGCTTGATAAATCCTAAATATCAGATCAACTTTTATCACCGGTTGTTCCACACACACACGATTCTTTTACGCGCTCGAGCCTACAATTAAATATTTCCTTTTTTTCAGGCCAACACAAGTGGCTCAGTATTTGGAGGTCAGTCGAGCTTCGGCGCAACAGCTGCGGTTTCATCTTCCAGCAACGTGTTTGGGGGTACGAACACCGCGACCTCGAGCTTCGGGGCGATCGCCCAGTCGGGGAATGTGGCCACCGGTTTCAGAGCTGCCACGACCGCACCCGCAGCGAATGCCTTTGAAACTAGTGATAGTGCCGCCACACCCTTTGGGATACCCAATAATTCCACTGCTGCTGCACCTTTTGGCACTACTGGTAGGTGTAAAATTGTTGAATGCGTTGAATAGGGTTGTTTTGTGTAAATTACTAAATTTATATTCGCATGGTGATTCACAATGTATTTGTGATTTATTATTTTGATAGGTTTAAATTGATTACATTAAGTATGTATTTGTAATGGATGATAAATGACTGTGTAAAGAACACAAAAGTATTCATTTTGCAATACTTTAAACTCTTACTTTTGATAATAAAGAAGAACAAATAGCTCTATAGCGTCCTACAATTGCCAATAAGTCAATGAAATAAACAATTCGGTAAAAATAGTAATTGCATCAAGTATTTTCTACAATTTCGTACAATTGCTCAATTGTTGTAGCTGCAAGTCCCTTCGGTAACAGAATGCCAGCGTATTCGAAACCAGGGACATTTGGTTTTGGAACACCGACCACGGAAGCCAACGTTTTTGGGGCGATGGTTACCACGACCACGAGTCAGTCTACCTTCGGCGGCACTGGATTCGCCAGCACACAATCCGGAGGAAGTGTTTTCACCAGGCCAATAACGACTACTGTACAGACGAGCAACGTCTTCATGACAAAGTCCACGGCAGCGTCTTCACCATTCGGTGTCGCCTCCTCGCCACAAGCCAATTCTTCTCCATTTGGTATGTCGGGAGGCAACACCTTCGGGGTCTCGGTGACCCTGACAATAGATGAGACGGCCTACAGTCCCGCGGACGCATTGACCGACGACGAGAAAGCTGCTTATTGTATGAACGTATTTCCTGAAGGTCACATACCGATTACGCCACCCACCAAAGAACTCAGATGAACAACGATTTTTCTGCACATCTGTACAAAAGTTCCGATACGTACGATAAGAAAATTTCATAGATGAATTAACATGTAAAGCTTATAACGATATTCAAAGTAGATACCAAAATTAACGGTAACTTCATATTGAATACTGTAATTTTTGGAAGACATTTATTTTATGACAATTGATATTAAATAATAAGTCTTTCTGTGATAAATCTTGTACATTGTTGTCAAGTTAAAATTTTTTTAATGTAATTTATACACTAAATCTGTACGTATAGCAAATTATTTAACTTGAAAAAGATAAAATATATCTAAAAAATTGGAAAGAAATTTAATTTTACTTTGATTTAGTTTATATTTAAAATTATTGCTTGAATAGAAAATGTACTATTCAGAAGATAAAATAATTTTAGTTATTGAAAAAATTTTCTTGGTTTTCTACTCAAAATTCTGCACTTCAAAAATTATTAAAACCTAATTAAATGTATGTTTAACATCAAATCTATATCAATATCAAATTTTATAAAGTTCTGACAATTTGAATTAATTTTAAAAACATATTTTGAAAGATAATTGATAGATTTTTATAAGCATTGTAAATGATAAATAATTTATATTAACTCAAAAGTATTTATATAATAGTTTTGTATGTACATATTTTATATATATATATAAAGACAAGTGTAAATAATTTAAAGAATCTTTAAATGAGCTGTAAATTGTTTATTTAAATATATAAGTTCATTTTTACCAAGAAGAAAGAGTTTGTATTATTTTTCCCAAATAAAAATAACAAAGAATATTCAGAAATAAAAAAAATTTATTGAGCTTATTAACTAACTCATGCTAGTTCGTTAGATAAATAAATTGATTTTATTTACAAATTTATTACGAATAATAAATCAAAAAATTAACATGATATATTCATTTAATTTGTATTTGCTGGCTTGGGAATTGCTTGACTTTTTGGTTGTGGTTTTGGATGTGCCTTAGCTTTTTGTCTTGAACAATGTGCATGACTATGCTGTCTTAATGAATTGAATACTTTGTTGTTTAATTTAACATCAAATCCACCAGTATCACCAGTTTGAATTCCAGGAGGAAATTCGAGCACTCGACAAGCATTTATTCTGGAAGTCATTAACATATCATGTTTTGTTACAATTTGAGAAGCTTCACCTTCTCCAACTTTTTTGTATCCACAACGTGGAATTGAAGCATATTCTTTTTCAATACTCTGAAAAAAATTATGTAGATAATATAACATTATTATATTATTATATAAGTAATATAAGTTCATTTTTTTCAGAATTTATTTTTTAATTATTAATTTATAATTTAATAAACTTACAACAAAACGATCAAAATCCCTGTTATCATCATCTATATCTATTCTTGGTTCCTCCGGTTCTTTTATTCCAGTACGATAGTTCAGGTATGAAATATTGACTAAAAATATATTATTTTATGAGATTTTTGGTTTTTCATTACAAAATATATTCAAATATAAATATATTTAGTGATATTGCATTTGTATATTTTATCTAATTATAGTTAGTAACAAATAGATATCATATATTTATATAAACAAAAATAATTACAAGTGAAATGTATAGTTGAATTCATAAGTGAATTTTTTCAACATCTAATTTACAATTCTATCTTAATTATAATATTAATTTAAAAAACATAAAAAATTAAAAAGAAGTTTTAATAATTATATAATTATTTTATATATATGTATAAATAATTGTAAGATATATTTATTAAAAAAATATAATTATAAATTATAAATTTAGAAATATTAGGAATAATTTTGGAGATGTAATTTGTGCACTTTGGAAATTTTGCATGTTTATTAATATCATTTTAAATTCGTGTAAATAACTTCTAAATAAAATTACTTATTATTAGTTTTTTATAAATTTTTGATTAAAATTGCATTTAATCAACTTATTTTTTTTATCCATTTTTCATAATTACAAAACTTTTGTAAAGACACTAATAACTATTTAAAAATTAAAATTCAAAGTTAATTTACTATTTATTCTATCAAATCTTAGATTTTCAATCCTAAATAAAGAATCTACAAAAGTATGAATTTAACATAAAGTAAGTTGGTATGAAATAATTTAAGTATAAACCTTTTGAATCACGATTGAATTTTTTTTCTGAACGTTTCAGTTCTAAATCATACTCTTCATTCAAGTCAGCTTGAAGCATATGTGCAATTACTACATCGCTTTCTGTTTGATCAATTTCAAAAAGTTCTGTAGTTTCTTGTGGAACATCAAGAATTTCGTTAATACTATCGATTGCATATTTCTTAATTTCTCTACAAACAAAGATCATTATTGCAAAATAGTTTTAGATATACATTCAAGTTAAATATAAATTTTTCATACTTTTCATGTAAGCTTCGAGCAAGTTGTTCTGAAGTTATAGTATCAAAACTAACAGGTTCTTCAGTGGTTTGAATTTTTGCCCAAGCAGACATCTTTATTAATTTATTTTTTAAATTAATCTTAAAATTAAATACTTTATAAATAAATATATTTATACTATGTATATACGTTTGTATACCAAATATATATGATTTCTACAAAATTGTGGAAAACTATAACGCTTTCACAATAAATATAAAGTTTTAGATAAAAAAAATTAAATTTCTTATTTAAAACAGACTAGACAGTTTTATCACTACTCTTATTCTTATGAATTTTATTTATTTGCAAATAAAATTATAATTAGAAATGAAATAACCTTATTAATTAATATTGTTCACAAGTGTACATGCGCATATCAGCTGTTCACAAAAGAAAATGATTACCAATCATAAGATAACATTTGAAAATATATTTTATTTGTTTTTATTTAAATATTATACAATTAAAAATATTTATAATAACAATAAATTTTAATATTCCTAAATTTTCAATACAGAAATTTATTTAAGATTAATATTCTTTAATTATCAAGACAAATGTTGGTCGAATATTCATTATGAGAAACATCAATCTAATATTAAAACAATAAATTTAGGCCTTTATAAAAAATAGATAGTTTATACGGTTACGTTTTATAAAAAATAACAATTGAATTATAAAAAATAATGATATAAAAACAAATTATCAATTGATATAATTATATAGTTCAGTCGATAAAAAAGAAAGTATTTCATTGGGTATTGTTTTGTATACCTAATGGTGTACGCCGATACAGGAAAAGTGAGTAACGCAAAGCCGTGCGGTTTTCTTTCTGAAACTTAAAAAGTTTGTATTAAACAGAAATAAAAATGCCTATTTTGGATAAAAGAAAAGGTGATGATATTTTATCACTCGTTCCTGCTTCCAAGAAAACGAAAAATGAAGTTGTATTTAGTAGTAGAGAAAAAGCGGTAGTGCAAAGTGTAAGTTGATTAACCTTAAATTTTGTTGTTGTAGTTTTTATAAATTATTTTTTCAAATTAAATAGAATATTTGTTTAAAAAATAAATACTATGTAAAATATGCAATTTATTGAATAATTTTAGGGGCCACCAAGAACCTCATCACTCACTGCTCCTATTATGCTTTTGGAAGGACATCAAGGAGATATATTTTCTTTAGAATTTCATCCAGAGGGACAGTATCTTGCTTCTACTGGATTTGATAGACAAATTTGTATGTTATTAAAAATTATTGTTATATGATTGTTATAAAATTTAATTTAATTTTTTATATTTTTTAATGGATTAGTTATTTGGAATGTATATGGCGAATGTGAAAATATTTCCGTAATGTCGGGTCACAGTGGTGCAATAATGGAATTGCATTTCAATCCTGATGGAAATATTTTATATACAGCCAGTACAGATATGACATTAGGATTGTGGGATTTAATAGCAGGTACCAGAATAAAAAAATTAAAAGGTCATACATCCTTTGTTAATTCAGTTAATGGGGCAAGAAGGGGTTTGACTCAGCTTTGTTCAGGTAGTGATGATAGTACTATTCGAATTTGGGATCCTCGCAAAAAAGGACATTGTAATACTTTAAATAATACATATCAGGTAATTTTATTATTTACATGATTTTTTAAAATTTTTACCTTGAGCAATAATTTGTTTTATTCTAAATTTCTTATGTCAAATATTAAATGTAATTAGGTGACTGCAGTAACATTTAATGATACAGCTGAACAAGTAATTAGTGGTGGTATTGACAATGACATCAAAGTATGGGATTTAAGAAAAAATTCTGTATTGTACAAAATGAAAGGTCATACTGATACTGTTACTGGTTTATCTCTCAGTCCAGATGGTTCTTACATTCTTTCAAATGCAATGGATAATTCTTTGAGAATTTGGGATATTAGACCATTTGCACCTTACGAGAGATGTGTGAAAATTCTATCTGGTCATCAACATAATTTTGAAAAGAATTTATTAAGATGTGCATGGTCTCTAGACGGCAGTAAAGTATCCTCAGGATCCTCTGACAGATTTCATTATATATGGGATACAACTAGTAGACGAATTTTATATAAACTTCCTGGTCACAATGGTTCTGTAAATGACGTCGATTTTCATCCAAAAGAGCCAATTAGTAAGTGTACATTTGAATTTCAATAATTTAAAAAAAATTATTGTATTCTAAATTTTTTTTATTTAGAATAAATTTTTAAATTTTTTGTAAATTAAATTTTAGTTAATTTTATTTATTTATTTATTTTTAGTTTGTTCTGGCTCCAGTGACAAACAAATATATATGGGAGAAGTTGAAGCTACATCATAGATTTCTAAATTTTTTTTATAAAACAATTACTATAATTTAATGTATAATAGAAATATTATGTATGCATATTATTAAGTATATATGTATTAAAAAAAAAAAGAAAACTTTCAGGTATAATGTAAATAATTTATTAAATAATTATACAAGTATTTATATTTCATATTTACCAACTAGAAATACCTAGTTTATACATCTTTATTGTTTGTTAAAATTTTTAATGATATTGACATACATGATTAACGTTATATACATCTGTATAACATTCATTCTCAAAGTAAATTATATATTTACATAGTGCCAGCACGTCGTCAATTATTTAATATCGGTTTTAATCTCTACATAAAATGAACAAGTTTTTTATTTTTCCAGCTATTTAGTACAAATTATTTTGTTTTCATTTCTTGAAAATTTACAATGTACGGATTGGTAGATTCATGATATACTGATAATTATATTATGAATCTCAAAGGTATATCTCTTCCATAATAGTTGTTTTTAAAAATTTATAATTTACATATTTAAAAATTATCAAAATTTATTTATATATTTTAAAAACATATTGATTAAAATTAAATACTGAAAAAAGTGATCTATTGTTTGAATATTTGTGCTATATGATAATTTACTGTCAGTAACTAAAGTAGCATCGTAGTTGGTTTTTCCATAAAACTTTGGAATGCAGTTAGCCATTGAGCTCCTACTGCTCCATCAACTGTACGATGGTCACAACTAGCAGTTACATTCATAAATTGAGCAATAGTATAACTGAAAATTTTTAACACATTAATTATACAAATTTTCATGAATAAAATTTTAAAAAAATAAAAATTATTTAATAATTTATTACCCTTTTTCATTATCTGCTGGTATTATTCTCGATTCTGTTGCTCCTATTGCAAGAATTATAGATTGTGGTGGATTTATGATAGCGGAAAAGCTCTTGATTCCAAACATACCAAGATTGGAGACAGTAATTGTACCTCCTTGAAATTCTTGAGGCTGTAGTTTACCTTCTCTGGCTTTTGTAGCTAGTGCTTTTACATCTTGACTGATTTGAGCTATACCTTTCAAATCTGCTCCAAAAACAATAGGTGTGATAAGTCCATTTTCTGTACTAACTGCTACACTAACATCTACATGATCATATCTAGAATGAAAAGTTTAAAATTAAGCATCATAAATTACATAATATAAAATAAATTTGATTGAGTTTTGTTAAGCTATTGTTTATAAATATGATATATTTAAAAAAATATCAAATATTTATTAAATAAATTTTACTTTTAAAAATAGCATACATTAATTTATTAATGTAAAAGAAGATAAAAGCTAAACTTACTGACGAATTTTGTCTCCAAGCCAAGCAGTGTTACCTTGAGGAACCTTTTTACATGCCATTGCCATTGCTTTGATAATGAAGTCATTAACACTGAGTTTGATATTTTCTTTTTCCAAAATTTGATTAAATTGTTTTCTTACAGACAAGGCATCATCCATTCTTACATCAATGCTGAGGTAGTAATGTGGTATTGATTGTTTACTTTCTACTAATCGTTTGGCTATTACTCCTCGAATATTAGAAATAGGAACATCAGTTCCTGCACTAACTGCAGAACCCATACTTGGAATTTCACCTGAAGATGAAGGTGAGCTTGTAGATGCACCAGCCAAATCTTTCGACGTTATTGAACCATATAGGCCAGTACCCTTGATACCCTAAAGAAATTATCCAACAATTATAAGGTCTGTTGATTTAATTATTATATGTGATTCAATAAATACAGTAGAAATAAAACTAAAAAATACAGAAAATTTTCCATAGAAAATGGCTGAATATCTAAATATCAGATCAACTTATAATTTACTAATTCTTTATTACTTAATATAATAAGATCAGATAATCTAATATTTAATATATATAAAAAATAAAAAGAAATAGAAGTTTTTTAAAGTCACCTGTAAATTGAGGCCTTGTTCCGCAGCAACTCTTCTTGCAAATGGACTGGCAAATACTCGTTCACCCTGAGGTGAACCTAGAGTGACAGGAGCTTCATGAACTGGTGGGGTCTTTACACTTGGTGGTGGTGGTGGTGGTGTTGGTGGTGAGGGTGTAGGGGGAGATGGTGAGGGCGTAGGTGGAGATGGTGGTGCAGGGGTCTTTACGGTGCCATCATCTTTGAAATCTTTGAAAGCGGCAACGCTTGCCTCATCCGGTACAATGACACAAACAATGCGTCCGATCGACACGTTTTTCTCACCGGCGGGCACAACGATTTTGGCAAGATAACCCTCTTCAGGCGTTTCAAAACCCATAGTTGCTTTATCTGTTTCAATTTCAGCAAGTAGATCTCCCTCGTTTAGCTTTTCACCTTATTAAATAGCACAAAAAATATTAAAAATTTTAAGTAAGTATTTAACGAGTATTGTAGTATGATTTTAATTTTAAAGATTTGATTTGATTTTAAATTAATAAAAACTTTTAATTAATAATGTTCAATTAGTAACATACTATGTTAATACAGTATACTTTTGGATCTATTAATATTTAATATTAATAAAAATACATTCTGTTCATAGTATATCAATCAGTATGATATATAATCTATCAAATATTATGAAGTAACTATTAAATATAATTTTAAATAATTAAATATTATTTGATTACGATTAGAAAAATAATGTACAATGGAAAATATATTCGTTATGAAGGCAGTTTCTTAATTTAAAGATAGAATATTTACAAATAATATTATGCAGTGGATAAGATAATCGAATGTTTAGTAAAAAACAATTTTTTTTTAATACTAAAATGGCTATTTATTTCTTTATGTAATATTATTTTTATAAGCCAAGTATTATTTTCTTATTATACTTTAAAACATCTCCACAAAAAATATTTAAAAGGTTTAATTTTAATATAAAGAACTTTATAAGAATTTTTACATATGAGATATAAAGAGATTATCACAAAATCATATTTAAGTACATCGAGTTATGTTATAGTAAAAGATAATATTTTTATTCAATTCACAAAATTTTTTCAACGTATAAAGTTTTATTTGTATGTGTAAATTTTTGAATTTTTAATTATTGATTTAGACGATTTAAACATTTTGTATTAACAATATCTTATTTTGTTTATTAAAACATTATATGTTTCATACACTTGTATTTTTTGTAGTAAACAAATATCTTAGAAATTTTAAAAATAATTAAATTTATATTTTTAGTATACTTACTCTGAAATTCAATGTCAAGAAATGCAATGTCAATTATTAAAACAATATAACAATGTTAATGTTTAATTTTTTAAAAATATAAAGTATGATAAAGCATATAAAAAATACCTTCTTTTTTTTGCCAAGAAATTATAGTTCCTGTTTCCATTGTAGGTGATAAAGCAGGCAATGGAACTTTTATATGATCTGGAAGATCTGCATAATATCTTAAATTTGATTGCCATAATATCAATCTTGAATTTTTGTGACAGAATAACCTGAAGTAAAAATAAAAACATTCTCAAATAGTATTTTATAATTATATTAAAAAACTATTTAAGTATGACTGTATATTATATTTCATTTTATATGGGAGTGGAATTTTTAAATGTATATATATGAACTATTTAATGAATTAATATATATATAATTAATATCTAATAATTAAATATCACTATATATATATATATATAGTGATATTTTTATTGTATTATATTTTATAAAAACTAATCGGTATAATAGATAATTACTTATCACAAGTATTTTTATAAAAGTTATTTGTATATTTTAATGATTGTAATTTATATAAATATTTCAAGCATCAACTAATATATTATATTTTGTAAGATTCTATTATAAAAATAATTAAAAATATAAGTAGATATATAATACAGTAAATTTGCTTTTTCATTTATTTAAGTTTGGATACATTTAATTTGCATTATAAATTTAATGAATTTTGTAAAATTCTTTTTAAATAAAATATAAATACAAAAAAATATACAATAAAATTATACATAAAAATACTTTAGTTCCTACGTATTTATCATAAATAAATAAATAAAAAAAAAAGAAAAAAGAAATGAATAAATTCTTATACTACACTTAAATAAAATATTTATATTAATATTATTAAATAGACAAACCTACTCTAAAAAGTATGTATTTATTACAATTAAAATTGAGTTAAAATGATAGAAATCAGGTTTTGAATTTGCGCATACTGTAATAAATAAAATAAATAAGTAAAAATAAAGTCCTTGTAATACATCAAAGTGAAATTCTTTATGTTAATTTTGTTAAATTAACAGACCTATTTCAACAAAGTGTGCATTTATTATTGTAACTGGATAAACATTGTCGGCTGAAAGTTTTTGAATTCGCGCAGACTCATTCTATCCTCATCGAGAAAGAAAAAAAAAAAAAAAAAAAAAAAATAAAAACAGATTGTCAAAAGTTAAAAATGGGAATATTCCGGTACACAGAAGTAGGCTTGGATCTTCCTAACCTCTGTTTTATCCTTCTTCTCAGAGTAGTAATATCCTAACGTGATCCTACGTCGCTCACCTCTGTTGGTGTTTTCTGTGAAGGCACTGGGTGGCCAGGCATCTGACGACGGTGTTCCGGACGGCGGTGCGGAGCCTCACCTTGGCCAACTCGTACCGTAAGGTCGTCGTTGTTCTCAGCATGATGATGTCCTCTTATCCGGTCGATCGGTGGGAGACAATCGCATATATTTCGTATTCGTTAACTTTGCTTTATCGGTGACAATGAAGAGAACGAGATCGATTCGTTCTTCTTCGTCAACGAAGTATAACCGCAACTTCCTTTCTCTTTTCTGCTTCAAGTAGTTGCTCGCACGCGTTTTCGGAACGATTTAGAGGTCGTCTGCAAGGTCACGTGGGTGTTACAGTGCGACGGAGACGACGTACAAGTTCAAAGGTTTTCCCCTGCGTTTTTTACGTTTTTTCCTGTATTTCCCTCTCTCTTTTATGCTACCATTACGCGCGAAAATCTAAAAAAAAAAAAACGATTCTCATTAAATCGTAAATCTGGTTATCCACTTCTGTCGACTCTTCAATTGCTTATCTCTCTTGGACTTTTTAATATTAAATCATCTAATATGTACTTTATTTTATACTGCTGTACTTCAATTACAGGTGTGCTATGCTTCACATCTTATTAATAATTTAGCATAAAAAAATCATTAAAATGAAGGCTTTCAAAACTCGTCTTACATTCTACATCAAAACATTTATTTAACAATTTTTAAATATTATTGTAATTAAAAACACAAGCACTTACTAAACTAAATATGATAAATTTGAGATTAAATTGAACTTAGTTTTTAATACGCAGATATTTGCAGTATATTTTCAACAAATATTGATTAATATTTAACATCTTGGCAATTTTTATACCAACTTTTTGTCTTAATATACATTTATTAAAATTGTTTGATCTAATTTTAAGTTATATTGGTTATATTTTAAACTGTATATTGCAAAACAAAACACACACACTTTAACGTGGATTTTTTAAATATACATATGAAGTGTGAAATCGAAAGTTAAAATAAAAAAGGTTAAAAGTCCAGCTAAAAAAGGTAAGAAAAGTGGATCAAAACCTGTTAAGGATGTCATTAGGAATGGCAACCAAACATTTCATTATGCAAACGGAGATTCTTATTATTATATAAATTATTATTATATAAACGGAGATTGCTGTAAATAATGAAAAAGTTTATCAGCATGGTAATTAGCCCACGAATGTTTTATTAAAAAACATTTTTATGCGTGTGATTTATTTTAGAAAATGGTGTTTATAAAATTGACGATGGAGATGAATATCATGCAATATGGGATAAAGACAATATAAAAGAAGATTTTCATATTCGGTAAGCTTATAAATAATGCAAAATGAAATCTACGATTCAGAGGAATGGTATAATATAGTGTTTTCAATATTAGATTTATTTATTAATTTTTTAATTGAAAATCTAAGCATATTTCAATTCAAATAATATTAATTTATGTTTATAACAAATTGAAATTGATAAAATTGATAGTACAAGAGTCAATGATGCATACATTTTTGTCGTACATACAATTAAACAATTTCTTCAGAAACCTTAATTAATAATGTAATTAATTGTTTAATTAAATTTATTTAATTGATATTGTTTATAATATTGCAAGAATTTTTCTTTGATAAAACAGTATGTATTATAAATATTTAAAAATATATACTATTAAATTTTGAAAATATTATATTGATTATATTATAATGAAAATATTTATTTTATAATCTAAATGTTATCAAAATATAATTTAATCTTTCGATATTATACTATAAATGATATGATAAATAATCCATATAAATTATTTAAGGAAATTTAATTTTTTAGACTAAGCGTACAATGATTTACTTATTTCTATCATTTTTAGTAAATTTATTTTTAATTCTAAAACTTCTTTGTGAAGTTATTATTTTAGTTTATTACAAAAAATGCAACAATCTTTATTTTATAGAAAAAAGATAGAATTTGTCAAGTACTAATAGGTCTTAGTTATTTATGTAATTATAATTTTGTAAAGACAATTATTTTCTTATTATTTTCTTTTAGGCCGTTAAAAATATGATTTATATGTAGGTTTATACTGACACATCTATATATATTTATATTTTTAGATGGTTTGGCAGACGTCTCTACCAATTAATTTAATTATATTACAATTCTGTGTTTTTATTACATTAGATAATTTACTATTTATGTTAGTCTAAATAACTTTTACACAATAAACTATGAATAAAACTTAATACAATAACCGCATAATGTTTTTCTATTTTATTTATTATATTTTATGTTATTTAATATTTTAAAATATCACATCTGAAGTTATACAACGATTTAATAGATGTCAAAATTTAAATATGGTCCAAATAAATAGATATTTAGTGACGAAAAATACAATCTAGTATTGTATAAAATATAGTATTATATAAAACTTTATATTGCTATATAGTATTATTATACAATAGAAATTTTAGTTTAGTTAAAGACTTTTTAAAACATATATATGCAATTGATTACTTTAAAAATTACGTAATTTTCTTATTGTCTTTTTATATCAATCTATGTATATTTCGATAATAAAGTTTTAAGGAATACAATAAAAAAAAAAATAAATAAAATAATAGGGAGCTTAAAGGTATATATATCATTAATAAAATAAAACAAATAATTTTAGTAAACAGTAAATTTATTTTTTTTTATTAAAAATTAATAATGTTGGTAAAAAATTTATTGATAAAAATATTTTTGTATGCTATATTATATTTATATTTTTTTTAAAAAAAAAAATTATTTATTATTATAAAATATTAATTATTATAAAGCATTTTTAAATTTTATTATTTTATTACTACAAAGAAACAAATTTTCAAATATAAATTTTCAAAGAAAGTGAAAAATACCTTGATAAATATTTGAATTATTACAAAATATTTTATTTATATCACTTTATGCTTCAAGTTTTTTAGTTTATAAAAATATATTTAATATAAATGTTTTTGAGTTGTGTTATTTATTTGATATTTATTAAGTTAATATTAATTGTTCAATTGTATATATGTGTGTATATATGTTTTTTTTATATAATGTTTTGTGAGAAATATTAATTTGGTTAATTGGAATGAGACATGATTGCATATAATATCTTGTTTCAATAAGGTTTTCTGCAATTTCCATTTGATATCGATCATTTTCTTCAAGGTATTTTTTTATTTTTATTATCAACTTGTGCTCACCGGTTTATTGGGTTGTAATTTAATAGAAAGTTGTAATCGAATATCAATGTTAATGAACAGATCATTTTTCATGTGTTATTTTAGAATAATTTATTTATAATTAATTTTCCTTTGATGTATTTTTAAATATATATTTGATATTAACATAAAATATTTAAACAATTAAGCACAATTTTATTAATTGAAATTTAATATATTTTTGTACCTCAAAATTCATGTTTAAGTAATGCTTATTGTTATATATTTAGCCAGATAATAATTTTGCGAGTTTAGTCAATTTATCAATTAAAAATTCTATTTAAATAGATATTTATTAAAATTGCACATATAATATGGATATGATTTAATACAGTAGATTTATATTTTAAATATACTCACTTAGAGTTAAGTTTATAAATATTAGTTTATATTTGAAAAACAATTCTAAATAAAAGCAGATTATATCAAGATTTTTAAATAATGAAATGTCTATACATTTATTAAATTAAATATAGAATATATTTGAGTATTTTTGGTAAGTTATTGAACTTATTCATATTAATGCAACAATCTTTAAATGCACATTACAGTTGTACATTTTTGTTTCTTATTATTAAATTCATTGTAGCTTTTTCAATTTACCTAGTAATTTATACTTTCACTTTTTATATAATAGTTACCAAATATTTCATCCAATTTTTTTTAATATTTAATTGTATTATTTATATTAGCTATTTACAAATAAGTGCACTTTATGAACGAGTAAATTATATGCCTGTTTATAATAAGTATTTAATTTCTTAATATTATAATATATTATTTTGTTTCACATATTGTAAAAGAATACTGATTTAATCATAAATTTTTTAATGATTATTTTAATAATTTATTTAAAAAATTAGCTTTTGAATATTTTGAATATTATAAAATTAATTTTAAATATAACGATTATTCAATATTTGATAAGTATTCATTCAAAATAATAAATTTAATTACATGAAAATGTAATTAAATATTCACAATATATTTTATTATTAGGAGTGAGTGCATTTACACATTGTGTAGGTGTACAAGATTTCTCTCTCTCTCCTCTCTCTCTTATACATAGATGTATGCACGTCTCTGTGCTTCTTTTCTGAAAAATAAGGAACTATTTTTTCTTGTAGATGTTTTATAAAAATCTTGCAGATCTTTATTGTGTTTTACAGTTTAAAATTTATTGTTTATATTTATTAATAAAATAAATCACCTGATTGTGTGGCTAAATAGTAATATTTATTTTATTAAAAACTAAAACCTTACCACGTTGTGTTACCATCCAAAAGTTACAAAAAAACTTTTAAATTATCTAGTTTTTATTTTACTAATTTTTTTTTATTTATTATTTAATAATGTTTGATAGTTTTATTGGTTTTTAAAATACAAATAAATATTTTATAAAACTAGATATTTTTTTGTTTTCATACACAGCGATTAATTTGGGCATTGAGAGATGTAATTTTATAAATGAAATTTTATATGTTGGATGGGATAAATGTTTCATTGTTGGTTATGAAATTCCGAATATTAAGGCTATTGTGTAATTTATTTAATCGAAATGAATTTTTGTGCAAATATTTTTATCACTTTCAAACACTAATTTTATATAAAAATACATTGATTAATGTTTTGAGTTTTTAACTTCGTAATTTGCTTTATCACATGTTACAAAATATGTTTTTTAAATTGACTTTATTGCATTTTATTTTAAGATTTTTTATTTTGTTTCTTATAGTAAGAAGTTTGTCAAGAATAATAAAATAAGCAAAGATTTAGATAATGCAGTTCTTAATGATTTTACGTTAAAAAAATTTTTAAAAATTGCACTTTGTGTGTTTATATTATCTTTGTGGATAAATGCAAGACTAGCAGAAGTTCGGTTAGATTGAAAATGCATAATAAATTATATAATAGAATTTTCTTGCAGGTTTTGACTTCTGTAATTTAATACTAGTAAGATCTGTAATTTAATACTAGTAAGATAATTTTATGTGTAGAAAATTTTGAAAGCATCTAAACTATAAAATACTTTTTTAATATTACTTATAAATAGATAAGAATATTTTTTTAAAATATTTATTATGTACAGATGCATGAGTATTTTTATTAAAATTGAACATCTTGATAATAAAACTTATAAAACTATATTATAATTTATGATAAATTGCATTATACATAATAGTTTTCACGATCAATAATAAGCAATGGTAATTCTTACTTCATTGTTGGGTTTCTGTAAATATTTTGAAATCAATCTTTGTAAAGATTTAAATTTACTTTTGAAATGCATAAACGTGATGGCAATTTTGAAAATTGTAGAATCTAATGTTTAATGTAAATATAGTAATTTTTCTTCAAATCTTTTATAATGATATTTTTGGTTTCATTTCAAATGGATAAAGTTTAAATTAATTTCTCATTTAAAATTCATTTACCAACTATATGTACATGAATATTTTTTCTAAAATATGTACATTATTTTATTCATAATTTATTGAAACAAGTAGTAAAAAAAGCTTATAAATTGAACAATATTTATAATGTACACAATTATAGAAATATTGTTATTGATTATTATCGGTTAACATAATTATTTTATTATTAAATTATAATAATTGATGTTATAAAGAAAACTTTTTTTTTATCGTCAAAAATATTATTTTTTATGGATGCAATTTTTAAGATACAGCAACAAAGCTGAATATATAGGGGTGAAGTTGATGATAATGGGAAAATGTCTGATAAAGGTACATACACTTTTCCTGATTCTTCGAGTTTAACACTCATGTGAAAGGATAATAAACCAGATGGAGATTATTTATACAAGGATCCTCAGGGATATCGTTGGCATGGATAAAAATCAATTTTCGAGGAGGTGATAGCTCAATAATAAATTCATGTTTATACAAAGATTTTTTATTGTAAGAGTATAAATTACTAAGATGTACACTAATATAATAATGATGATATTTTTGTATTTGTTACAAGAGGGTCATATTCAAGCCCGAAAATTATATTTCGGAGGATGAATTGTTTTGATACGTATCTGGATAACTAGTCTAAATTTATGGTAAATGGTTTATTGTATGGATTATTATGGAATTTGTTAACTTTAAATAGTAATTTGACACATAAATAAATACCATTTTATAATTTTGTCTGTTACTTCTATTTGGTTTTATAGTAAGATATTAATTTTAATGATAATTAGTTTATATTACAAGAAAAATTATGGATGTTTTAGTAAAAAATAAGTTTAAAATTTAATAATGAACTTTTTTATTGTATGTATTTTAAAATAAGCTCATAAGTTTATTGTACTTGGAAGTTTCAGTATGAAGTAATTGTAGATATGTAGTTTGTATGATTTAAGCTTTAAGCTAAACGATTTGATATATTGAAAAATCTAATCTTATGCAAATTTATTCTTGAATGCCAACAGATATATTTTAATAAAACAAATTCATTTTTTACTTGTTGTAACGCAAAAATTTACAAATAAATTTAATTAATTAATCGATGAGATTCAATCACATGTCGACCAGCGACTACATTGTATACCGTAGGCAAGGCCATGGCACTTTGGACCCAAAACAATTTCTGTGTTTTCTACTGTATTTTAAACAATATTTTTTATTTACAATACAGTTTAAAAACTAATTGTGCATATTTTAATACAGTTTTTAAATGATCCGAATGTTTATATTTCTATGATTAAAAATTCATATTTAATACATCCGGTACGAAAGACTTTGAGAAAATTCACACAATCACAAGTAACTATTAAAAAGATACAAATATAAATTTTACAAATGTATTGTGAAAGGATACTGTCACAGTTAGATGGAATCCATATTTAGTCCGCATTTAACACGTATTTATTAATAATATATATGCTAAAAAGAAAATTAAAAGTCCTTTATACATTCAATAATAAAAATGAAGAATTTTTTTTGACAACGAAGATATTGTATAAATATCAAATGAAGTCATGTACAATTTACGAAAATTATATATAAAAATAAAATTCTATTATATGAAGCTTAAAGTCTAAAAATCTGATACCTTAAAAATGATTACAACTACTTTTTAAATTCACACTTTCCACAGCTACTTACCATTAATATTTATACATAAATATAACACTAAATTCGTAATATAAAACTAAGTAAACGCTTCTCTCACACTCTCATAAGTTTTTTTTTTTTTTAAAATTGAAACTATTATTCAATAATAGAGAATTTTCCGTTACAGTTTTTTAATTTTAAAATAACTCGGTAGAAGTTCAGGAAGACTAAGAGCATAATATTACGTGTTAGATAACCATAAAAAGTTTCAAGTTCTACAAATTTTATCTTACGAAAAACTGTAAGCTTCAAATGAACTTTTATTATATTTTACAAATATTTGTGATATCTGAACTGCAATGACACTCACCATCAAAGTAACTCACTGTTTTTACAACATATCATTGCAAAGTACAAATCGTCTTCCTAATGACAAAGTAATTTTCAACATTTCAAATCTCGTTCGTTTTAAAAACCCATTTACAAGGAAAACCCTCGGAAAACGCGTCATTAAAAAAATCTTCGACTCCTTGGCGCGCGAAATCATGGTTTTCTCTCGGAATTGGAAATGCGCCTTGTAAGTTGCGGATGCATAACTAAGCCATTGGTTTGTTGTTGTTCCTTAATTGAATCTCCATTTGTGAGTTGCGTTATGCCATTTTTGTTTGAGGTCTGTGAAGGCTTGGTGAATTTGTGATCAATTTGAGGCGAAGCGTCGTACACGAGGTTACGTAGTAACATGCTTGAGCACTTCCATGGGAAGATCCTGTGAACCGTCAAAAAGGATTCGTTAGATTTTCGTTTTTGTCCTGAGGATCCGGGTTTCAATCAACTGGTTATATTATCGTGCACTTCCCCAAAAGGATTAAACTAGCGTTTAAGCAGAGAATTCTAAAATTTGTAAAATAAGAACAGTCGCGGTTGAACTTTCAACAATGCTTGCAATTTATTTTTATAAAAACAGTACTACTTAAAAACTGTAATGTACGTCTAATTAATTGTCTTTCATTTACGGCTCTTTCGCGAAAACAATATTTATGGTAATTTTTACACACTGCGTTTATTCTTTAATAAATCTATATAAAAAAAGAGAATATATTAAGAGCATGCGATTTCAAAAACGACTCTTTTTTTCTTTTTTTTTTATCTTGTGTGTAAAGTGTTAAGTTATTGCATTATGAAATTCTTCTCAATGGTGAATAGGTTTATGTAAAGTTCGAAATAATAATAATTTTTTATCTCGTAATAAAATTTGATTTCATAATTTATTTACTACTATGTGAATCTATTCCGAGTGAAATTAAAAAAAATAATGAGCATCGAGAGTAACAAGTGTTTACTTATTACTTTCACTAACCATTTTAATGCTAAAACCAACTGAAGATAACCTGGAATAATGGCATATCTTTCGTTGCACCGCATCGCCGAGATCACACGATCGGCGACGTCGCTGGGAATCAGAGTGGGAATATACCTATAATGAAAACATCTGAAATAAAATTCTTGGTGTATTAATTTGTGTTAATAGATTACAAAAGATTATTTACTTTATAAATCAAATGATTCAGATGGTTTATTATAAACAATAGTATTATAAGATTTGTTTAGTATTATTAACATATTATTGAAATTTAAGAGTTATTAAGAGTGTTTGATACATTTTGACCAAGGATACATTTATAATTGCCCAAGAATTTATTAAACCAGTAAATGTAACTTGACAAGTCAAGTTGGAGATAAAAGTTTATTTACCGTAAAATATCTTCAATATTGTGATGAAATGAAGATGATACACTAAAAAAATACATATACTGACCTCAACAACACATCATCGAACATGCCTGTGCTGCGGATGAAATATGGACATATCACAGTCGTTTTGATGTCTGATCCTTCGGCCTGTCAAGATATAATAAAGTTATTTATTGCAAAGATGCGCCCGTTACCTAAAAATACTTTTTCCATCGGTTTGCATTCATGTTATTCTGTTTTTTTATGGTTTACATATGCAAGTTTCGTAATTGAGAAACGCGTAAAATAGATTTCGCCATCCAAATTATGTTGTACACAAAGCTGGTTAATAGACGTTGACCTTCCTACAAAATGCCGTAAAATACCACGGCACAGCTATGTAAACACACACACGATACACACATATAAACCTTTATTAATGTTTGTACTTTTAGGATATTTGTTTTGGCTCATTTAGGTATCCCGATAGATCATTGAAATCAAGCTAACGGATACAGTTATTCTATTATTTACATTTCTTTTCTTTTATTTTTCAACGTGTTTGGTTCAGTTGCCATTGAAAAGGTGAATTATTTCATGGATATGAGTAAAGCATCGTTTATCAACTAGGATTATGAGCTGGATGAGTTAGTTATAAAAATTGATTTTATTAAGGTAATTATAAGGGTACATTTAAATAGTCACACACCAAAATTGTTTTGACGTTCAGTTTTTGTAATGCGAGTATTAAAAATTTTCATTCAACAGAATATTATGTACAATGTGTGTTTCAATATTTACAGGTAGTAAGTCAAAAAGTTTGTATGTGGTACTCGATAGAAATGATCTAAAGCATTTGAGAATGAGAATTATGCTTTTCCATCAAAGCTATAAAATATTATTTCTTATAAATTTTATAATAAATTAATCAATAAAATAAATTCACATTAAAAATTACGCATAATTTGTGAGAGTTATTTATTTACATTTGTACAATTTAATTTAAATAATATTTTTAATTTTTTTACCTTATTTTAATTGTACTTCCAAAAATTACGGTAGCAGCAATTACATCTATTCATAAGCATGAATCAATGTAACAAATCTGTCCATTGTGAAAGCGTAGTGTGTGTTCAGAAATGCAATGTAATAAAAAATATACCAGGATGGAGATCTGTCTAATCCAACTGTAAAGTTTTGGAAATTTGCAATTGGCAAGAGATTAGAACTCCGTTTAAGCAGTTTAAACGATGAGTGCAAATGCAAAATGCAAATAACCATAGGGTTACGTACGTATATTGAGTAATGAAAATAAAGAACTTCAGAGTCATTCTCGATAAAAACACAATAGTTGTCCGAGAGAAAATTCTTTATACGTTTATGGGCACTTCTATTTTTGTAAGTATTTTTTATGAAAATTATGTTTTGTTACACAACTTTCTTCTGCTTATTTTACGTGTCTGATGAATTTTTTGTTGTACGAGATCTGATCATTTGGGTTATCAAAATAATTTGATTGCGAATAATAATAATAAAGAGATTATTGAAGATTATTTTTGATTTTGAAAAAGTAAATTTATATTTTAGATTTTAGATCAGGCTAGTTTTTTTTCCTTGATAAAAACAGAGTTTTTGACTTCTGTTTGCAAGAGAAATCGAGTCTTTCGTAGGTCACGTATATATCCGGTATTTAAATCTTAGTCTTTTCTACAATATGCGTATGCTTAATGCGTTTAAATTGCGAAAATGACTGGCTGAATGTTTTAAATTTTTATCCAAGATGGTATGTTGATATTGCTTCAAGGCTTTTTTATACGACAACTGTTCATGCATATTATTATTCAGAAATTCATTTAATTTGCTTATTTGACAGAAGTTCAATGAAATAAAATTCATTACAGATTAAATCAATTAAGTTCACATTCATCATCTATATCTTAATTTTTAAAGTTACAATTCCGTTTTAGCGTTAAAATTATGCTTGAAATTACAATTAGACGAAATTTATGTTTTGACCATTAATTTGAAGCATAAAAGTCAGATAGAGAAAAAAGAATACATGTAATCAAAAGTAGTTTCAAGAACCATTTATAAATCAGGCTACGGTTTATTATAAAATACGGTCATAAGTTTCACAATCTCAGTAGAAACTTATGTGATGGTTCTATTTGCTATATCAATTACGGTTCTACATTTTGCATGCCAACTCGCGGAATATGAAATAGAATGACTCAAGAAGATATATTTCGACTTGAGTGATACGAGAACATGATTAGATTTCAACAATTAACTTGAAATGATATTTTTTGTAACTTAAGAAATTAGAAATCGCACAAAATACAGTAATTCAAGAAAAATGATAATTTCTGTTTTTCTGCTTTTCTGGCAAAGGTTCAAGTGTAAGTTTCACCAATTTCATATTTTTATAATAAAATATTTTGCTGAATAAATTTGAGGTTGAACATAATATATGAAGTTTTCTTTTGGGAGGATGGAAAATGATATTAAAAATTTAATTGTTCATTAAGTGAAGTATCTTCTTGAGAATCAATAAAAATGAACATTACAACCAATAAGGATTAAAGAATAAAAAATGTTATGTTACTGATAATTTTTTCTGTAATAATTATAGATTATAAAATAAAAGCCATTTGAAAAACTGTTGATTGAATCTCACTTAACTTTCGTTTATGGAAATACGTTTATTTAGCATTATTTAAAACAATATTAATAATAGGTCTTGAAGTGAGAGTAGAGCTTCAGGACTCATTAAAATTCGGGTTACTTAATCTATTCAATTAAGTAAGTAGATCTAATCTACGAGATAGAATGTTTATACAGATCGTTATTAATTAGCCAGCTTTTAATCGAAAATCATAAATTAGAGAGTGCAGGTGTCCGCTTGATGAATAATAAATAAAAATATAACGCATGCCAAACGTCAAACACGAGTGCTCACTTAAATTCAAATTACAGCGGTCAATTTGAATATCGCACAAAACAAAAAAGAAAAAAAAATAGTTTCGAAAAAATCAGCACCGGGGATATAATTATCGCCAATAATTACCTCGAGCTCCGCACGAAGGGCCTCGTCGAAACCGACGGCGGCGTATTTGGAGGTTGTGTAGTCGACGAGCTTGGAGCATCCGAAGTGACCCGCGAGGCTGGCGATGCTGACGATGTGACCTTTGTTCTCTTTCAGCATACCCGGGAGGAAAGCCTTCACCGTCTGAAATCCAAGGAGTCATTAGCCTTTTTAGAGAGAAAGAGGGGGAGGGGGAGAGAGAGAGAGAGAAAAGTGTGTTATGGGTGGGAGTTATAATCCTATCCTATTTGCAGGTACGCAAGATCGAGTTACCACCGATCTCTCATGGAGCAAAGAGAAAATGGTCCACTATCTTTTTTTTCCGAGTGGAATTTTTCTGCTCCCTTTTTTATGATATTGTCTTTCGACATTCGAGGTGTGTGCCTGCTCATTTTTAATTGGATTGCATGGCTAAATTTCGCTTGTCACGGTTGTCATAATTACCTCGATACTTGGGCCTTATTTTTAAACGTGGGTATTTTAAATTTAGTTGTAATTTGTAAAATTTATAATTATATCGATAGTCGTTAAAAATGTACCATGCAGTAAAGAGATTAAAAACTATTTTATTTTTGCAATTTAATGTTATTATTTAAGAATTCATTTGAAGTCATTTTATCATTAAACACATTTTTTTA
The DNA here is from genome assembly GCA_018907245.1 of Eupristina koningsbergeri. Taxonomy (NCBI): domain Eukaryota; kingdom Metazoa; phylum Arthropoda; class Insecta; order Hymenoptera; family Agaonidae; genus Eupristina; species Eupristina koningsbergeri. Next base: position 537,835 of record JACCHV010000118.1, read on the forward strand.
TCATTTTTTCGGTCATATAGTATTTATACAGGGTTTACTGATTAGAAATTTGTAATATTTATACGTAGATATATACAAGCTTATTACATTTGTTTTTCAATAATCAAACTAAATTACTGTATGTATTTCTATAAATTTCAATAAATAATTCTTATAAATCAAAAAATTTGTAAATAAAATTTATTATGAAATAAAAAAATTACATTTATAACTATGAAATAATATACAAATTATTAAAATTAATCATTATAAAAGAATTGTATATTATAAATTTTTTCAAAATTATCTCTTCAAAATAGAATTTTTAAATTAAATTATAACTAACTTTAGATTAAAAAATTGTAAAATTCAATTGATACTTTGCACAATTTTCACAGTCATTTGTCAATCTAATTGATCAGTGTATTTTATCGTGTACCTGCATCTATTTAATTATGGTTCAATTTTTTTCACTTACAACACACTTTCACTGAAACTGCACTTATAGATTTTATAAATCCAAACTTTTTTAGCGTAAAACAATTTTATTCATTATATATTATTATGTATGTAATAATATTATTGCATTATATTTGTAATATTTTACATGAGAGTCTAGATTTTTTTGTTCTATCCAATGTTTACATGTTAATATTAAAAAATGATACAATGTATGAATTCATTCATGCATCCATATTATTATAAATATTATAAAGATTAAACTAATTTTCAAGTAAATAATGCAACATTTTATTTTTTTTTTATCAGTGTACAAGTTGAATAGAAAGAATGCGAATACATATGAACGAATTTTTATTAAAAAAAAACTATTTTGAAAATTAAATTAAATTAAAAAGTAAAAAAAGTATTATCGTAATGATGAGAAGAATTATAATTATATATTATACAAATATTTAGTTATAAAATATATAAATCATAAGAGATTAACATTAATTTTGAGTTAAATGTATTTAAATAATTTTGTTGACCAATGAAGGCTTTTCATCTATTAAAATCAAATTTCTTATAATTACTATTTTTGCAAGTATACGAATACATTATTAAATTTCGCAAACAAAATTTACGCAAATCGTAAAACTATAAATGCTAAACTACATACTACACTAATACATTAACATTTTATATTCTTGAACCATAAATCAAAATGTGTAATATTAATATGAAATATTTCTTCACTAATAATTAAATAAACAGATGACCACTTGATGCAATAAAACATAATAATATTTATTGAAAAAATACTTAATTTGCGAACAAAGTTATAAAAACATCAGTATTGATTAATATTAAAATATACAAACTATTTTTTTTTTATTAAAAATGGAACGACTATTGCTAGTAACAGCTTTTTCTTATCACAATATTGCATCTCTACGATCAATTTTTGTAATTTTTTTATTTGAAACATAAATCAAATAGTAATATATTCGATTATTTTTTAATACACGAAAAGATATGTAATTATACATCAATAAAAATACTAAATAATTTTAATTAAGTCATGCAGATATTTTAAAGGAATGTTGTATTATTTCCATACCCTGTCGAAATATAAATCAAAACACTCAATTAGATGTAAAAAGCGGATGTGGTGATTTTCCAACTTGAAAATTTCTACGGTGTTGTTCGAAAAAGAACTATGTATCAATCTAGGATTTAGCAGTGAAATATTTACGAGGCTAGATTTCTTTTAATTAGTGAAATACTGTCAAAGTCGTTGCGCACAATGAAGTCTTATTTTTGCTCATAACTTGAGTCCAGTTTCAATAATCAATTTCCGAAACTTATTCACAATAATGACTTTGTTCCTCTTTTCCATCGCATTGTTTTGTCCATTAAAAATGTACTAGAATTAAATCAGTACTAACTCGTAAGAAAAATCTTGTTTGTGGTTCTTCTTTTTGAGAACGAACCTTTCATGGTGTTTGCAGTGGCAAGAATAAGAGCGTGATAATAAGTACTCAAAAGAAAAAAAAATAATCACAGAAGAACATTCACCGCGTAATAACTTTCCTTGAGTCTTTTGCCATTGAGTCACAGGGTGATGGCTGGTGCCTGACTTAAGCAGTGAATGACTTTGACTTGTGCTTCACTTTCAACTATGGAGAAGGTCCTCGTCGTTAACAAGGGACACAAGAGAGCGTGTCGTGCGTTTCGATTGATTCAGGGAAGTGCATCCAATACCACTAACGACTTGTTTACCGGCCGTGACATTGAAATCGATGTAGCCTTCACATGAATCCTTACCGATGCCCAAGGGAACACGCGAGTTGTCCATCATCGGGGGTCTCGCATCAATCCTGGACAGTCCTTGAGTCATTAAATCAGCGAAGGGACTTACTTATATCGTGTGGGTTTGGCCTTGAATCAATCCAGACTCCCCCTCGAGTCTAGTTCACTTTGTCGAGCTTGCAGATCGAGCGAATTTAGTAGGTTAATTTGCCTTGTACAAGAAATACAAGAAATGCGGCTTGCGATCTATTTTATGTCTCTATTCGTGCGTTGAAGTGAAAGATGGTGTTTGGTTAGATCAAGAAGACCTATAATCCAAGTAACTGTCCATCGTAATAATGTTTTTGTGCTTTATCTCGGTTCGTCATTGTGATCGCAATTTTATTAGCAATGATTTCGAATGCACTTGGACTCGGTTCTTTATCTTTCCGGCGGGATTATTTACCTGCAAGTGTTTTTACAAAACGTTTGTTGTCCGTATCGAGCCTTAGATAAATTCCCATGCACTCGATCGCGAATACCGATCGAGCCTATGTTCCGGCTGGTGCAAGAAAGGCAAAAACGAGAAGTAAGTTCAAAGGAGCGGCGTGTACGAGGAAACGGAGGGGGGTAGGAATCGATAAACCTAATCGAGCGAGATACTTTCTGATAAACGTAAAGGTTGAACAGGTCGATAAACTCCCATTGATTCTTAAAAAAAAAAAATCCTTTGTCGATTATTATCGCACGCTCCATTGTTGGGCAACGTCCAGTGCAGTTTTGTCCGACACTCCGAAGATCCGAAGACAATCCCTAGGAAAAGGTGTCCAGAAATGGTGATGTTACATGGAATTCGTGACCGGTTGTACTAGTCTGACACCTGCTGACCGATGACAACTTGGAATCCCGTTTGGCTCGCGAGTCCAATTCTCAAGAATCCCTGGAGTCCTTGAATCGCCGATGGAAAAAGCGAACCAGGGAGAAAGGAACCAACCGCCGTCCACGCATTACCTTCATTTTTATTTTAGCTTTGCCCTGATTTGCGTAATTGTGGTTTTATTTTGTCGCGTACACGAAAGTCAGGGGGATAGAGTTAAACAGCTTATGGCTTTTGGAATGGGATTAAAAGTGCCTCGTTACCGAGGAATTAATACATTTATTATGTAAATGTTTCTGTAATGTGTCTTAACGAAGATTAAATCTTGATAAGATTTTAAAACGTCGTATTTCATATCAGAGTTATTACATTTTATTACAAGCTTCACCTAATTCTCGCAAACAGATGTAGAAGGAATAAAGAGAAAATTAATTGATGGTCTATTGGAATAAAATAAAATCGAGGAATTTGTTTTATTCTTAATTATCAATTACATTTGTACTCATTCAATGTACATGTATGTATATCGCAATAAAACTTTGTAATATTACTATATTATTTTTGCATCGATTTATGAGACCTTTAATGTATATTTTATGTTTTTGAATAAAATTTGACGAGAGAAAGTGTAATATTATCTTTAAGATACACAAATTTTACTTACCCAAAAGTGACTCATTATATTAACATCCATCGTACGAATGATCATTTGATCGGTTGATTCAAGAAATTTTCTTCCTGTAACTACACCGGCATTATTTACAAGGATGGACACCTAAAATTAAAATAAAATTTGTATCAATTACAAAGCATTTGAAATTCAGAATATAATTGTAACACTTTTCGTGATTAATTTATGTTAATTGAAAGGACATAGTTTTTAGTTTTTTTTTTTTTTTTAAAGAAAGTTATTCAATGTTTTTCTAATGAAAACCAGTTGATTATTTCTGTAATCAACTTACTTTTTATTGAATTATTCATTTATTAAGCAATACTATTTCAATTTTAATTGAAATTTGCCTAAAAAATGAAGCCATTAACATTTATGACGAAACAATGGATTATTGATAAAAATTAGAAAAATTTATTAAACAACCTTGTTCATTGTATACTGGATGTACAATAAATGAAAATTATCTGGCATTAACATTGATTTTTGATTTTAAAAAGAAAATTTCAAGATAATTTAATAATTTATTGCGTTAATAATGTGTATAAGCTGAGATATCTTGTAAATTCTTCATTACAATAAAACAATATTTTTTAATCGATATACTAATTGTTGTGTAGATAGCTCGTGTAGAAATGAGTACACATCGAAAGAAAATTGATAATAAATAAAATGCCAACGAGAGTCGAGATGCCATTTAATGCATTCTACTCTTATTTTACACAGGCAATTACCTCGGGAATTATCGAAGTATTTCCATAACCATTTCAGCAAGTGCAAAATAAGTTGAAACACACGGACAAGGCCGTTCATTAAAAGTACGATTGAGCAAACCCATTATTGGACGTTACGAAAAAGCCTATGATTTATCGGTTATTTTTTAATCCAAGGCACAAGCACCTCCCCGTAATTTCCGTAGACCATCCGAGTGGATATCCACTCCGATGGTTGGAGTCGAATCCAAACAATTACAGTCACTCGATAAGTGGCGAGGGCCTCCGCGTGAATAAACCTGCCAAGATCGCACAAAGGAAGATTCCACGATTTCGCACGCCGTCGACAAGAAAAAGGCCTTTCTAGTTGACACCCCCATCGATAACCTATGACCGACCGACGAGTAAAAGCGGTCCCGAGCCGGATGCCAGACGTGAAAATAACGGATCAATGGTACCACTCGGGGACGACGTGCTCGTTGGCTCCAGCATCCAGGGATCCTCTCGCCGCGAGGAAACCGGGTCACCCGTCGACGCAACTCGCACTGGCGCAACATGTGGGACTTTCGTAATGGACGTTGGCGCCCGTTTCTATCGGCTTAAAATTCAGTACTGCGAATGAAGCCCTAGGATCACTAGGTTTTCGAAATGCCACCGTCCTTTTGTTCGATTACCGGCACGGCTTCTCGAAAAAAAAAATGTCGCAATGTATTTACTTATTAATAGAGACCATAAAAGTCAGTTTGTAAACACTCCCGAGGAATTCGCAATGCATCGTCTTCGAGGACATTAACTGCTTCTTTTGGCATTCATAGACTCTCTGAGGTCTTACTGTATTCTAAATGGGCTATTATAATCGTAAGAGCGCTATATGATTTTATGCAACACGTGAATTCACTTCTACGCTGAATATTTATTCTCGCGTATTTATTCATTAACATATCAATTAAACTATTGGGATGTGTTGCAACAGGAAACTCCTGTTCGTTCGTTAACTCTTGCAAAGTGACTCATAAAATTACCCGTAAAAAATAAGCCGAAATCAGGTGTATCTTTGATATTTAAACTCGTGTGAGAATTTAAAGGCGGCCGAAAAATTGACATTTTTTTTTTTTTTAAACTGTTTTTTATATTTGTAGGGGAAGTTTTAATCTTACTGTTAAAAAGATGTATTTAATTTACGATACGTAATTAGATGCACAAATAAGTAGTATCTATTTGTACGACACTTGTTAAATAATTTTTTGATAAGAGTAAAAGTATAATATAATTTGAAAATTTGAAATACTTTTTTGGTTTAATTTTCACAGGTGAGTTGAGCCAGATATCATAATGCCTCATGTATTAATTAACAAAAATAATGTCCAAATTTTATGATAAAATATAAATATTTTAAAAGGAAAATGTTTTCTTAATCAGTTATAAAAAGTATTAATTTAAAAAAATATTTTACCACGATAAATCTGTATGGCTTATTTTGAAATAGAATTACCTTTAAATTTAATGAATATTTAGATGTAGTCATGAATATTAAATTTAATGAATAAAAAATTTTATAGTTACTATTAAGTTCAATTAAATTCAATAACATTTATACAATAATTTAAAAAATTTAGAAATAATATAAAAACAATAAATCTACTTGGTTATTATAAATTCAGTATGAAAAATGTTCGATAAAATTTGAGTTTTAAGAGCAGTTACTTTTTATGATTGTATAGATATTGTGTAAAAATGATTTAAAATATAATTTTATTACAATTTAATTGCAACTTATTCATATCTTATTCCTAAATAAAACAATTTAATTTAATTACAAAAGTCATTTCCCTGCGTGTCAATTTATTGTTCCAGATTATTTCACGACACACATTAAACAATAATAAATCTTTTATTGGGAATTTAAAATTTATTAATTTTCACAATCCTTACAATCATCTAAAGTATTTCATTGAATTTTTGCTTCATACAGTATTTCCTTAAGTATAATGTCCTTTTATTGCACATTAAAACGATAGTAAATTATTAGCTAAAAATAGAGCTGATAATTTTCAATTGAATGCAGGAGTGAATTATTTTTTTGAGTAATTCATGAATAACATTACACCATTCTTTATTTATAAAATTAATATAAAACAAAGCTCACCTGACCAACTTCTTTTGTTAATAATAACGCTTTTTTGTACACATCTTCTCGGTTACACAAGTCACAAACATAGCCATAACAAGTACCACCCGATGTCTTGATCATCTTTATAGTCTCGTCAAGGCCTGCGGTTACAGAAAATTGTAATTAGTTAATAATTATTTTCTAATTATATATAATATTAATATAATGAAATATAATTAAATTAAATCAATTATATACAAGTTTATATTACTATCAAAATTAATCAAATTCATTATTAAAAAATCAGTATTGTTTTCTGAGGTGTTAACATTGAATAGTTTTATTTAATGTTTGTTTTGATTTTCTTTATATATTTTATGTAATAAATATTTTATATTCATGTAACATAAAACGAAATTATTTAAAATTATATTATATTGTAAATATTATTATAAAATATTAATATAAATAAATGATTATAATAAAGTTTTATCACAATATTTTTTAAAATTTAAATATTATAACGATAAATATATATATTAAAGAAACTATACATTTTTGTATTTGTTATCTGATTTCATTTTATTCCACATTAATTAGGAAATCAATTATATGATTTTCATAATTAAATATACTAAAATATTTTTAATTTGTAATGAATATTTATCCCGAATAATGTGAAATAAAGTATTCAAATATTATTAATATTGAATACATGAAGTATTAATCGTAAATAAATAAATAATTAGGTATTCACGGTAATGAAAGATAAAATCTCTTCTATTATTGGAAAAAGAAGATTTATTAATCATAAGATGAATAATAATGGAATATATAAAGTTTTTTTTTAAATAAAAACAGCATAAAACTTATCATATTTGTTAAATTTAGTTCAAATAAAATTATATGTAATTACAGTTTAATTATAATAATCATGAAATGTAATTTTTAATCATTTTTATTAATATTTATTATAACAATTATTTATTAATATTAAATTATTATTGTTATAAAAATCGTCATTATTAGTTCATTTAAAAATTGCATCCACAATATAAAATAAACCAACTTTCAGTATTTTAAATAATAAATTAAAAATCTATTTACATTTACGTCAAAAAATTTTTTATTTCAATTAATAAATGTTTCTATAGTTACTTATAAAGGTTCCTTGTAAATTTATTTTATTAGTCATAAATTACTTGATTGAGAGATTTATTGACGTTAAAAAATTGAAAATCTTTGACCAAGTATAACTAAATAACAAAGTAAATACAATTTATTCAGTGATGTGTTGAAAATGTTGTGTTAATTTATACTGATTAAAATATTCCAAGCAATATCTTAATTTCATTAATAGAGCACATCGTATAATATCACTAATTAATAGATTATTGTTCACGTGCTACAATAAATATCCTTTTATCAGCTTTTGTTTATACAAGTATAAATAATTATCGAAAGATACAAGGGAAACAGTAAAAAGTGTGATGCAAGAACAATATTTTACATTTAGAAGAATGATATACACATAAGAAATGATAAAAAACAAATGAAAATTCAACGTATTTATTTACGCCTCATATCTTCCCCATTGAATAATGTTTTGCCAACAGAAAGTTTCGATAGCCAAACATTAAATAACAATGCACTTCTGTAATTCCGACACACTGTAATAATATAACTAAACAAGAAAAATGAATTTCGTAAGACCGGCGGTTGGCATCGATCACCATATTTTAAAATTCTAGAAGCGCACGCGGGGGAACGAATCCTCGTTTGTTCATTCACGCCGATAGAGAAATATAATGAGGATTCCAAGAGCGTTTGATTCACCAAGAGAATCTTCTTCGAAGTCATAAACCGAGTGAGCCAAGGTAATTGCGATCGGGTCGACGGAGGTTTTGCAGGGGGCAACACGAGGTGTAATCGAATCTGCGGCCACGGATTTACGATTCGCAGCTCGGAGGATGGAGATGGAGATGGAAATGGAAATGGAAATGGAAATGGAAATGGAAATGGAAATGGAAAGAGTGCCGTTGTGTTTGGCCTATTTACTTGTACGTCAAATTAACTCGGGTAATTGCTTGTTTAAGCGCGATTGTTCATGTGGGGGGGAAGGGGGGAGGCCGATGGGTAATATAAATTGGACACCTGAAATCGGGGTCTTTAATCTATTGCAAATGTCTCGTGGTTTTTAAGTTTCATTTTCAAAAGATTAATTTTTTTCTGGTACTTTATCTTGGCTTATGAAATGGAATAGTAGTTTTCTTTCATACAATGTTTTGTTTATTATTACATTGAAACTTTCTTTGATGTAATCATCATTAATACCGACATTCCAGTAGATTTTAATTATGTTTAAAGTGTCTTTGAAAAAATATGCAAATATCAAGGTATTGCCATATTCTTATATCATTTTATATTCCAGTGCGAAAGAACTTTTGTATTCCTAATATAATAACACTTATAAATAATCTAAGTTTATGCGTATGACTATTTCATATCCCATATACATTTTATGCATTGCAATAGAATGATTTATTTATTAATAATTATTTTTTATTTAATGTACTGATTTTATAAATACGTTTATAAAAATCTATTAATCATTTTTCTCTCATAGATATAATTTTAGAAAAGTCTGCATGTAACAGTTAATAGCTAACAGGTACTGTAATTAGTAATTATAATTATTGAATTAAATAAAATAAAGTAATAAATTACAAAAATAATAAACAATAAAATAAATTTAGTTAAACAATTGAATTATTAACATAAAATAAAAAAATAATTTTTTGTAATATTTCATTTTATTTTTTATAGAACAATATCAATTTTTAATTTTTTTTTTTAAATAATTAAATATATTAAACTTTTAGTAGTAAAACTATATTTTTATTGCTAAAAATTAAAAAAGAAATTGTTAATTATTATTACCTTAGAATTTGCATAACTTAAAAACGATTATTAAACATATCTCGAATATTTTTACAGTAAATATGTTTTTCTTTTCTATTAATGCTTATTCTGCGCACTTCATTTAAATACATATTTTCATAAGCACTATTTTACATTGTTATAATGCACTGAAAATAAATAAAAATATTTGTCAAGACACTTTTTGCAATTGAAGAATTCATAATATTTCTTTGATTTTTGTATGCTACAATATATGATTAACTACCTTTACAGTTATAATTATTTCCATAATTATTTATGTGATGTACACACATATAAACATGCATATTCAAACTTTTAACATAATATCTTAATCTGTAAAAAAAATATAATTTTAATTAATTTTTATTTTTTTTACAAGAAATAAATTTTTTTTTTCTAATAACTGTTTTATCTTTTCTTATGATGTTTTTTTTTTAATTTAAAGAAAATTATGACTCAATCAAAAATGTTAACTAATATCTAAAGCTACATGTTTTTAAAAAATAATAACTATACTTTAATTTAAAACAACTCGAATAACTTAGATATTTGATAAAATTTTTATTAGACTATTCAGCACTACAAAATTTATTGCTTAAATTCATTTTTTCATAGATTTAATGCTAATAATATACTTTATTGAGAAATGTCAAATTATTAAAGTACATCCTTTCAATATATTATTTGTTAATTCAAATTGGTACCATATTTATGTGACGTTCTAAGGTTATTATATTTTCACAGAATAATGTAAGTATGCTAATAGTCTTCTAAAGAGAAAACTTAAAATATTGAACTGTCAATAAAATAAACACAAGCACTTATCATCTTAATTATTACTTGTCATTGTTATTTGTAATTTCTAGATTTTTTTTTTGACTTTCGACGTATATTTAGGTTAAAAAAATTGTTACAATGAGTTAAAAGATTTTACGGAATTTATTACGTGTGCTACATATTTATTTTTTGTAATGTCAATCATTAATCAATTAAATTTCTATCAAATGTAAGTATGCGAATGAAAATTAAAACATGTCGTATTCTTCTCGACACGCTTTTGTATAATAATAAAAGAAGGAACTCACAAAGCATCAAAGAAATGTAAAATAAAGCGAACAGCGATCAAAAATATAATCTTCGATCGCAACACCTGTTAACACGAAATGAAAATTTGTACCTGTTGGAATTTTATAGACGTAATGAAAGTGGCACATTTATTGCCGCATCAATGGGTTTAGATGCAAACTATTCAGAAGATACACATGTAAATCCATCTAATTATACTTGTAACACTTTAAATTCAAATAATTGAAACCGACGACAATGATACAATTTTAATTAATTTAAATAATAATATTATTACTGCACTACTATGAAATTTTAAATAACTTAATATGTAACTTCAACACAATATCACGTAATATTTTTTTCACTTAAACTGAAGGGACCGTTTTTCGCTAATAGAAAATTTCGTCTTCGAATTGGCGTATCTATTTCCCAAGGTCAATACTACCTTAATTTTTCATTATCAGATATCATAAGTTTTATATATTATATATTAATAAAAATTATTATTTTAATGAATAAAAGCTTATCTTCAATTTGCCGATATTAATATAAGAAATAATTAATAAAAGTAGAATTATTTTAAGAATTAATGATCCTTTTTTTTTTGATAGAAGACTTCTCTCACTCCTTGAATTTCAATAATTAAAATATGTTTTTATAATATCTCTCGGATTATTGACTGGAATCATAAGATATATTTCGATGTAAATACATATATCTATTTAATTTATTTAGCACTGTTCTACTAACACTATTAATTAATCATAAAAATTAATATTACACACAGCTTTTACAATAAAGGATAATTATACTTATCGATTCAAGACTATAATGGTGAGAGTTTCTTCATCATCCCAGAAAGTTTTCCCCAATTCACATCACTACTTTTATTTCTAACCAATAATAACATTTACTTACTTGTAATCCTTTGAGGAAAATTCGTTATTGGTTTCTTATCGCCAATAAGCTCCTTTTCCGCTTCGTACTTTTAAATCGTCGATTCTGATTGGCTGATTTAGAAATAAGAGTTAATACAACTCTAACGCTAAATTAATACAGTCGCGCTATTCAAGTTTAGCGCACTGAACAGTACTGCTGTTTGCCACTAGGTGGCGAACTCGTGATTTCTGCTTTCCGCTTACAAAAAAGTTAGTTGAGGGGATAAATACAGGTCCCTCATAATTAAAATTATGTAATTCTACATATAATTTATGTAGATTACGTGTCTGTCGTGCTTAAACGTATCTACGATGGATTTTTTCTCGATTGTGTGCAGATTTTTCTCCTATCTATGACAAAGTATGTCTATTGTATAACTGGACGAGATTTGGTCTTACTGAGGGAGATTGCTTTGTCGTCGAGTATATCTGTGGCTTAACCCCTGCAAGAATTATTACTCCTCCATCAAAGTAATATTTTTCTTTGGTAGTAATCAATCTTTTTGAAAACCAGTCCTCTTCCTATTTCATTTTTAGTCCTATGTGCTGATTTAAATCCTCTAGTTAGTTCTTCCTTCATTCTTAATATATTATTCCTTATGTTATCATGGATCTTCATCTTTACGAATAGCACTTGATTATCTCCTGATCCTGTTAGTCTGTGATTTTGGTCCATATCCATAACTCCTGTAATTTGTGTTGATCTTTTTTTGAGATTTTCCTGTTGCCAGATCGTAGATGGTATCTTCTGCATCATTAGTTAGTTTTTCATCGTTAGCTGGGCGCTCAAGAGATGTAGTCCCTGAATTGGCCCATCATAACTCCCTTTATGGTAATAATGATTATTAAGGTATACGATTTCTGTAAGATGTATTGGTTGGCCCTCAGATCATCAATTCAGTGGGTCAGCGTTCCTTGAGTACCGGAAAGAGCAAATTTATTAGCTATGTGACTAGCAGTTCTTCTGTGAAGAGTGATATCAGTACGTATAGTGCCTGGCTCCAAAAAGTAAATCTAACAAAAATTTTAGCCTAGTTTGTTGAAATGTTCGAAACGTGTAATTCCATTGTTCTAGATCCATCTTGAAAGTTATCCAGTAAAATGGTTTTGGATCTTTTAAGGTAGAAAAGATATTCATTCTCCTCGTGAGCTTGACGCCTTTTAAGGACATTGATTGCTCAGGGAATATTTTGAGAACATTATCATTCAGATTTCTCTCATGTGCTAGGATCTTGTGACATTCCCTCAGGGTGCCTTTTCCAAAGTTTTTTGACTGAGGAAACCAGTTGATCCATTACCAGAGCCTTTGGCATGGTTTTATGAGTTTTGCAATAATGGATAGAGTACAATCGTTTTGCGTTAGCTTCTATTTTTATTAGTGTTAGTTCTGATGTTTGTCAGTCCTGTTCCATATTTCCGCATTTTCTTTAGTCCTTCCTCTATTGATGTTATTGGGTAGTGATGGAACTTCTCTTGTCCATATTGTTCTATGAGTATGGGGATTCCGTATTTTCTTTAGTCCTTCCTCTATTGATGTTATTGGGTAGTTATGGAACTTCTCCTGTCCATACTGTTCTATGAGTATGGGGATTCCGTATTTTCTTTAGTCTTTCCTCTATTGATGTTATTGGGTAGTGGTGGAATTTCTCCTGTCCATACTGTTCTATGAGTATGGGGATTCCCCTCTTTCTATGTTCATATGAGGTTTTTGTCAAGTGGGGTCTTTCTGTTGAGGCTTCATCTATCAATGCATATCTAAGAACCCGCGATCATGAGTTTCAGCCTCGAGGTGTTTCAAGACAGTCCCGATAATGATGGGTTTCAGTATCATCTTGAACCTAATAGCCGCATTTTCCAATTCTTTGTAATCGAAGGGAACACTGGAATTCCTGCTACTATTTTAGATGAGAGATTCCTGAATCTCTCTTGAAGTAGATACGGGTATGTTTTCTCTGTAATTAACATGCATCCTATAAAAATCTATCTTGTCTGGGACTAAGGCTCAAGTCACGTGTCTAGAGTATTGGTGATATTTTTTATGGCGGATACGCGCGTGTTCCCTTTCAGGAGGACCAAGGGAAATCATTGCGGTGGACTTTACTATTTTAAGAATTTTCTTTATGTACAAGAGTATTATTAATTTAAATTTCAAATTGACTGGTAATCGATATTGGCACGTTTAATAGTATATGGTTTTTATTGGTCGGCATTATTATTTCCTCAGTTGAACCATTTATTCTTTCTTCACTACCGGTTTTATATTTTCCCCTGATTCAGTCTGATCAAGGGGAGATTTTTTCCCTTGCCCATCTACTATATCGTCCCACGGAATACCAATTCTCGGTAATGATGACTTTAGTCAAAATCTGAGTCATCGATTTTTAAAATAGTAATGTGCCCCTACTGTTCAATTCCGATGAAAGTATAAATTGTATTAAACTATTATCGTCCAAATCTTGCACTTTTTCAACAATACTTCGAACTGTTGTGGATCTTCTCGAAAGATCTTCAAAATTATTCATCATATATCAGTGGTCTTCGCAACAAAAAATTTCTTACCGCTATCGATTTAATTGGGAACACGGGATATTTAACTAATACGTAAATTTATGATACTTACGTACAATATTACGTCTTAAATAATAACAATAAATAAATAATATAAATTAATATTATTATTATGCAGATTACCTAGTTAATTTACTACATAAATAAGCGAATAATTAAAATAATAAATCAAATATAGATTTAATTAATGAAAGATGTAATGAAATAAATATGTAAGAATAATATTAAATAATATTAATATTAACAACAATAATAAAAAATAATATGCATTTGTCGAAAATTCATCATTGGTTTATTATCGACAGTAAGCTCCTTTTCCACTCTGTGCTTTTAGATTGTCCATTTTGATTGGCTATTCCAAAATCGCCGTTCAGAACAAACAATCAACAAAAAAATCGGAAAATTCTTACTTCCATCGGTAAATACTATAGTCATGTAGTTACCGGTTATCTCGTAGCGGCACTCTCACATTAATTCTAACACCACTACATGCGTGCCGTTTAGGCATCTTTATTGTATCTATTAATCTACACTGACACGGTTCTTGCTTTCTCGCTTTAACTCGGTGCACCTGTACCGGACCGCCTACACCGGCACGACATCCGGTTATGTATCACATATTATGGTGCCGGCCGGTCTCGTGTTGACAATTTGTCAACAAACCTTCCATACCCAACTAACTGTATAATATTTATTAACTACAAGATGTCTTTAACTCGTGCGATAATTAATTATTCTTATTTTTAATTAGGTTTGAATTTTATTTTCCTCTTTTTCTTTCTATTTGCTAGGGATTTTAACAGTAGTTTCTTTCCCATGATTCGTTTATGTACTATAAATTTGTTAATAACAATTTATAGCATCATATACTATAAAATGCAAATTTCCCCTCGATATCCGAGTGAATAGACTTTGTAACAGCCCAAGTGCTACTTGACGGAGGTAGCGTGACGGGGGAAAAAATTAACTTTCTAGGCGCCGGAAGAGGAGAATCGCGATTATTCCTTTTTTTCTCTTCCCAATTACTATGGTCAATTCTTCGAACTGCGGCTCGAATGAAATGTAAAAGCGAATTCGTTGTGCCTATTAATAAGATTCGGGCGAATCGTTAGAATTTTGGTGGGTCGGATCCGGTATCTCGTTCTATTTCGCCAAAAATTTCAGTTTCTCTTTACTGATTTAGTATCGAAAACTAAATTATGAATCTAATCACTCATTAAATTAGGATTATTAAATGAATTAAAAAAAGAGAGATAAGAAAAAGCGTAAATTAAACTAGAACTTTAAACACACATTATTAACTCTTCTAATTTGATTCAGTAATGGATTGTAACATTAATTAATCCAATTAGTAACCATAAATTTGATTTATAATTTAATAATTATTATCTTTAATCTCGTTAACATTTAACGATAATATTCATTATTGCAAAGATACACATTATACCTTTTTTCAATTGACATTGGTATCGCATGTGAATTTACATTCATCTTTGAAAGATATTAATGGATGTGAATTGATATGAATCATCAAAAGACAAGAACCGCTCACGTTTCGCCGATTTGCTAGAATGTTCCTCTATCTCTAGTACTAACAGGTAGAACCGAGCAGATTATTATGTGATTTACGTGTGCGTGTAGAATTGAAATGCAACGGTTTATGCATCAAGCAAAGGTCGACGATCTCTAATATATTGTAAAATTATTTAACTTGGGTGAAAAGTTTTTTAGGTAATTAAAATTTATTGATAATTTATGTATTGTTAAATTGTTTCTTATGTACGAGAATAACATGTGAAAGTTTTTGAGGAAATAAAAAAAATTTCTATCGAAAAACTTTTTATCAATATTAGTCTTTGGTAAATATCAATTAAAATAATTTATAATTTATATTAAATATTGTTTATACATTAGGAATGCAATTTTTAATAACAGAAGTTTTTTTTATATATTATTTATAGCCTTCCCATAATTCCGTTCATTTTATGATAAACAATATAAAAAGTTATAAATGTTTATGTTGAACATTGTGCAACTTTTACTTTTATTTACAAAAGTTTTATTACTCTATAAATTAAAATAAATTTCAATTTTTTTAAACGCACTATTTATAAATAAAAATATATTTCAATTTATAAAAATTAATTAAAGTTATTTCATAATATATAAATTTCAACGTATGAACCGTACAATAAAGGTATGGGATGTAATAAAAATAAAAATTTATCTCTCAGTTCAATATCGTGCAATTTAATTCTTCAGGCGTGCATCTTTTGGTACAAACTAATCTACACACAATGACATGCACAGCGTGAATGTCTATTATTAAAGAAAAAAGAATCTCCATTAACTTTTTTTCTCATTAAATTTTCATTTATCTCAGTTCAAGAGCAGAGTAAAAATTTAGTCTAATAGACATTCATCAATAATATGCACATGAGACTGTGCAATTATTTTCGAGTTGCAAAGGCAAGAAAAAAATATTATAATATAATATAATATTACTGTGATTTCTTTGCATTTCAAGTATGTAACTTTCGGTAAAATATAATTATAAGTGAAGCACACAAGCACATAAAATTATTTCCTGTCTAACGTAATAATACTTTTATTTTTATTATTTTTTATTTTAGGCGTTTCGAAATTTTTCATATTTTGTTAATCGTTTAATGCATTTAGTTGGTATTATCAATACTAAAATTTTTATTAATATTTTTATCGTTATTTATTTATTTTAAATTTGATACAGATTAAAAAAGATGATAAATTAGTGATAAACATAAAAAGATTATTGTTTTAACATTAAACAATAGAAATATTAAATCAATGACATAAAAATTAAAAGACGTTATCTTTTAAATTTAAATTATAAGTCTTTTTTAATTCTTTTAGTCGTACAAATGCATCTATAAAAATGTGTAGTTTTATCTTATACTTCATTAATTTATTATCATTCGATCAGAATAAAAATGCAAGTGTGAAATATAATATAATTAGATATCTCAATTTTTAAATATTTTTTGTATTTATAAGTAAATTAGAACACAAAAGATAAAGTATAAAGGTTTTTTTATACACTTTTAATAGATATTAAGTTAACAATGTAAATAAATATGTTTTCAAGAACAGGTTGATTTTTATGCTAAAATTATTTCCGTAATTTATATTAACTAATTTGTTTAATAAGAAACAATTAAATGTGTTTATTAAATACAATTAATTTTTTTATAAAACAAGTTATAATTTTAAAATATAATTCATTATTATGAATAATTAATTATGGATTTATTAAATAACTTCAATGTTATGAATTTTCTGCTTTTTTAATAAATTGTTTTGTAAACAGATTTATCAGAACCAGGAACAAGATGTTTTTAAAATATCTAATTAAAGAGTGGATTATCAAGTTTTTTTTAGCGCGATTTATCTTTTAACGTTAATTTAAAAAATAAATGTAATTTTTAATAATATAATAGATCATTAAAGATCTCATAATTAAGTCAAATATGATCTAAATTTTTCAGAAAAATTAAATTTAGTGATTTTTGAGAATACAACTTATTTGTAGTTTTTGTTTTTTAAACAAAAATTTATTGGTCTTCTATTTAATATTATTATTTACAATTTTATCACATTATTAATATTATAAATTTTTACAAAAATGTTTAATAGTTTATTTGTTTAAATAAATTCCGAGAAATGTTTTAATTAAATATCACACGTTTAAAAAATATTTTCACGTTTTTACTTTTAATGTTATGATAAAGCGGTATAAAAAATTTCAACAAATAAAGAATTTAATTATTTAATTATCCAATATATATTATTATTAAATATATCATACTGTAATTATTTGAAGAAAAAATTAGTAACTTATTAATTTCTGTAACATTATCTAGTTTTATCTTCTGATAAATATTTTTATTTGTATTAATCTACTATTTGAATTTTGATAAAATTAATTTTTTCATGAATATTTTTAATAATATATCACATGATATTTATTACAATATTTATATTTAGTTTTTCGTGCTTTTAATTTATAAGGTATAATTGTTTATAGGAAGCAGAAATATATTTAATGTCGTTATTTATTTGTCAGTTCAACAAATTCCTATGGTTTCCTAATCACCAACTAATAAGCCGATGTTAATGATAAAATTTATTTTCATAAAATAATTAAAAAAATCCATAATTTTACCAATATATATTTGAAAGAAATATACTATAAAATTTCATCAACTCTTTTTAAAAATACATTTTAGCTTTTTTATGTCAAATATCTTAAAGATATTGCTTAAATATTTTATAGCATAAGTAATAAGTTTTGTAAAATATATTTAAAAAAAAAATTAACTGTGCATTCTAATTTATAATTTCTTAAATTATTAATAAACAGTGAATGTACGTGGGCTTTTTCACGTCAATGCCTTTTTTGTATTTTAGTGAAACTGGTTCTAAACATTCGGGTATCGATGAAGTCATGGCCATTTCTATTACATAAAATTTGAAAGGAGAACGAAAACAAATGCACCAGTTGGGCGAATTTCACAAATTTTTATTTTTATGGTGACGCTGATTTTTATCATATCAACTTTTTCTAGTAATTTATTTTAAAATAAAGTTATTTTATTATCATTAACATGTATGTAATGCAATAACGTTTTTATATATAATTATATTTCAAATACATTGATCAATGATTTTAATGCTATCAAAATCTTTTAACATTGTGTGTTATAACAATATATATTTTAATTTTAAATGCCAAAGATCGAAGCACAAAAATATTCTTTTTTATCTTTCTATTAGAATAAAAAAATACGATAATGCAACATAAAAAATAAAGTGTAGAATGTTGACACATCTATAATCATTTACAAAATAAAAAAATAAAAACCCGCGTGAGTAAACTCAACATTGTCAACAGGATTTGAATTCTCGTAAAGCTAATAATTCATAAGGATAATTTTGTAAAACCTTTTTATGTTTAGACATAATTCACACGGCAAGATGAAACACAAAAATTGATTTTTATAGTATCGATCACGAGTTTCTCCAAGAATCATTCAGAGCTTCCAAATCGATATTTTAGATTGTGAATCAGTGCTTAGACCGGCTTAAGAAACGCATTCCATAACTGATTGTCGAAAGTAGATAAGTAACGCCGGCAAAATCCTATTTTCTAGTCGCATCAGCACACGTTTCCTGATTATTTAAAGTTGATGTTCAGTCGAATCGCAACGGGAAATCCGGTTTGATCGATTGCAATTTGTCGAAGGTGGTCGACACTCAATTCGCCTCTGCTAATTATCATGTGAGCGAGACGTCGAAATCGCCATCGAATGTCAGCTGCTGTTTTGACTGATACACTTTTTTTTTGTGCTTTGTCGTCTGTTTTTGTCGACCCATATTTTTAATCCTTCATTGGGACTTTTTCCATTATCGCCGATTCGCGAAATATTCGCACGTAAAAACGGGCCTTTTATTTCTGTGTGTCAGCTGGGAATGTGGAGGTCCCATTATTTGCCTGTGTATTTATTTTACTTTGCTTTTACTTTGGATTTTAAATTTGGTTTGTACAGTCTTCACTTTTCTTATAACAGGGATTATGGCTATATATAGGGTTTTGCAGATTTATAACTGTTTGCTATATTGTAATGTTGTACGATACTTAAACGGGTGTTTAAATTAAAAAAACATCGATTTACTTTGATTATCAATATAACTATTCTTTTTTATTATTTGAACAATTGAGCCTTTAAGACAAATCTAACTATTTATTCAAATTATTAATATAATTATGCTAACATATTCAATATTATTACAAATTTTACATGAGGACTAAAAAAAATTATTGTAAAAAAATTTGTTTTTTTCAAAATACGATTATAATAAATTTATTTTTAATTATTTGCAATTTTAATATTTTAAAGTAATTATACTAAATAGTATATTTTTTCAAAATATTTTAAAAGAGACAATTTATTCCTGATATTATATTCAATATTAAATTATTTTCAATTCACTTTCATTCTTTGAAACACTTATTTTTACTCCAAAAAAATCACCATAAATAAGGTAGTATTCGTAAGAGTTTTGAACAGTAATTTATTTGTACATATATGTGTATAAATTAGAATTTTTATTATTATTTATTCCCTCACAAGTATACATGGATTTGATTATGCATGTGTACTTATATTTATTACCTGACTTTATATGGATGTTTTTATATGTCAAAAATTACACGCACAAGTTAGAATTTATTTTTCACTTATTAGTAATAATATCTATTTAATATTTATAAATATTTAATTGTAAATTATTAACAAAAAATTAAGAAAATATAGTTTAAAATTCCAGATCTAAAACAATTACTTGACTAACAATACTTGAAAAGTTATAAATCTAAAGACGTAAAGTATAAAAATTATACAATAATTTTTTATATTTTTTCTCATTAAGGATATTCAGAGCACTTTAATAATATAATTGACTATTTATAATTATAAAATTTTTGTACATTAAATTTATATTTATTTTATAAAGATTCAAAAATTATAAAACAATATAAAAATTACATTGCATTATTATTAAAATCTTTTGTGACAATTAGTAATTATATATTATTTATGAGTAAATATACAAAATATATTCATAATTTTATTCTAACGAAATGTTTAATATAAATGAAATGCTACACAGTATTTAAAATTTTTTAATTATTTATTGTTATTGTTATTGGAACGAATAAAAATAGAATATTAGGCTGAAGAATAATAAGAGAGTGTAATGATATTTTTTTTTGCGTAATTATGATTTAGTTTATAATATATGTAAATATTATTTAAAATCAAGTAAATTAGAAATGTTAATACGAAAGTGTTAGTAAACGTATTTCTTTTTGAAGAAATCGTAAAAATGATTTTAACCGTGAAATTCAATAGCAGTTTCTTCCAATCATATAAAGTCGTAATTTCTTTTTTAAATAGGTTATGTTTGGTTAACGTTCAATGCCTTTTTCACAAAACAATAAACTTGATTTTTTCGTTAGCACTATTTTTTATATACAAGATTGATTTTAAAATAAACAATAATACATTGTTTCTGCAAATTTTAAAAATTTTCATTCAATATTATTGTAAAAAGTAAAACTTGTTGATAGATGTGAAAGAATTTGTTTTTTATGAATGTTTGGAACGCATTAAAAAAAATAACTTTAGTCACGATTACGTGTAATTATAGTGTTTAAAGTAACAATAAGAAATATTTGAAATAAGAATCATTTTCATATTTTTGTAATCATATGTAATCAGCTGTTCATGAATATGATAGGATTATGGCTTCTCCGCCTGAGCATTTGCACACGCACACACGCACACACGTTCACACGGACATTTGTTTATTTCGATTTTTATGATAAATCGAGTTTAAGGGCATAATTTTCTCGGGTAATTACTTAAGTTTATCAGGAATTACAATGTAAATATTACACACAATATTTTAAAATTCGAACATTAAATTATGTATGTATGATTGCACGTAAAAATTCATCTTTCATTTAAAATTTAAATGCAGATTGTTTTTTAATTTTCACCGGATGAGTAATCAGACTCATTGTATACAGCAATTTTCTCGTATGAAAATGCCTCGGGGAAAATTATTTACTTAAATCCGCTTTTACTAAAGTCTCTGAGCGATACTATTTTTATGTTTTGTAGAATTTACCACATCCTGATGTGCCGGTGATTGACTTAAAATTTTTTTTTGTTCGCTTATAAATAATATCCCTGTATTTCATAGCTTCCTTTAAGGATGTCAACAATTTTTTCTAATTTCCCGTCATTATCAACCTACCTTGTGCATTGATGTCCCAAACGACGACGATGGCTCCGAGTTCGGCGAGTCTAAGGGATATGAGTCTCCCGAGGCCGCTTCCGCCTCCGGTCACCAACGCAATTTCCCCGTGGATGTCCTTCATCCTGTACCTCCTGGGGATGAAGGCGCGGATGACAGACTCAAGGATGGCATACAACGAGAGTATCAGGAACCCCACGAATTCACCGGCTGCGTTCATCCACGACATTTTGTCCGAGTTTGCGTGCTGCTCTCTTGTTTCTCAAATCGTTCCTTCTCTCTTTATCGCTTGGGCTTTTTAGGGTGGGTTCGTGTTCCTCGTTAGGAATAGCTCATGGCACAAGTTTGCCGTGATGTGCGTCCGTGCAGTCGTCGGCGACGTGATCGACTACTTAGGATATGAGAGGACGACCGGCTCGACGAGACTGCGACGCGCCTCCGGAGCGCCGCGACTTAAAGGGGGATGCGCGGCGACCTGGAGAGGGAGGTGCACGAGGTCGCCCGGGAACGGCCGAAGTTGTTGGGGGCTGAATCAAACTTCCCTCCTTCGACGGGCCGGCGATGATTGATTGCTCCCAGATCCTGGGGGAAGAGAACCTGAAGTCATGAAATGGGAAGGTCAAACCGAATTATCGCGCATGAATCTTTCTTTTCTTTATTTTTATTTGTTTTTTTGTTTTTTTTTTATTGTTCCGACAAATTGTGAGGCTTGTTTTCGTGTATTAATTTTTTTTTATGCTCATTATCAAAGATAATCAGTTTTTTACTTATATTGTTAAAAAGTATTATGTTTTTTCAAGTGAGCGAGTGGTGCAAGTGCCGAGAAATTTTTGTTTTGATGATATCTTGGGTAATAATAGTAAAAGGTTGTGTGTGCATGTTAATGTGTTTTTTATTTTTTTAATTTAATCGCCTTTTGCTGAGAAAAAAAATTGAATTTAAAATAAAAGCTTGGGTTCGTTAAACAACAACGAAATTCTCAATTATTAATAAGCAAACTCAAACATTACAAATATCATTGGTTTGTATAGAATCAAAATTAATTTGATTTCTTGTGAGAACACACTTTAATTATTCAAAATCAAAATTTACATATTATTAGGAATTCATAAGTCTATAATTACACATAACAAAGTACTTTTTTAGGTAACAAAAACCTTAACATTATTTTATCTATAAATATTGATTTTCGGATATCTACATGTTTGTGAATACTTAGCGGTTTTTTCTTTAAAAATAGCTTTTAATGCTCGACGGTAAAATCCAAATTATTTTGAATTAAAATAGTTTTCCTAGAATCTTAAATATACATGGTTGATGGATGAACCATAAAATTCTTTTAATGTACATATTTTTTTTTGAATTGAAATATGAAAAGAAAATTTTTAAGATATCTTCGGTTTACTAATTTATCAGGAATGATGTATTTATCGTTTGACCATTGTTACATTAATTTCTCCGTCAATCCACAACAATAAACAACATTTCTTAAAATTGTACCATAAAAACTGCTGTTAATTCTTTGCATTATCAAGGAAAGTAATGATGAAATTACACTTTATAATAAACTCGATACGATTAGTCATTTATTGAAATATTACCCTCGTTATCACCTGGACTATCGGTGCCAATTACTTCTGAGAAAGACATACAACAAAATTGATTAGTGAATCAGTGCAGCGAATCGTAACGAACGAGGGCTTAACACGAGCCGGGCAAAACAGAAAATCGAGGCTATCACTTCTCTCTCGGCATCTCATAACCGCATAATCCGGAAGATTAATGCGGTGATAAGCGCGCCAGATCTTTTTTTTGGTCCAAGGATGCTGGAAGGAAAAAGGACACGCACGCAGACAATAAAAACCGGCGCGGCGCGTTCGCTAGCACTTTCTAATAAATGAAACGAACTTTCGTTTTCACCGGGCCATTAACATACGGACAAGTACGTCGCTCCTCTCGCGAAAACTTACACTCCCGGAGACGATGCTCGGATTCCTGGCGAACGCGGTTCCGTGTTTTTGTTGTTCTCCGGGTATCCGAGAAACGGCTACCCGCCGACAAAGTTATGTCATGAACTCTGCCTTTTAATTTAATTATGCCAGTGGTTTAGAGGTTGGTAGCACTCGAGTACATTTAATTATTATGAAACCTTGGGGATTTTTTAATTTGGCTTTCGGAGCGACTGGTGTTTGTCCTTTGCAGTTTTTAAGGTAAAAAAAAAAAAAAAAAAAAAAAAAAGAAAAAAAACGGTTTGTTTGAAATTCAATGTTCTTTGGTGAGATGACCGATATTCAAGCGCTTTGATGGTGTGCGTCGTTTGCATTCTTTTCAGTTTTTACGTTGCTACTTTATCTCAGCTTCATCTTGAAGCTCAAAGAAAGTTGTTGCAGTCCATTGAGACAACCGAGGAAGTTGCTAAATTATTATTATTATAAATTTTTAAGTGTCATAAGGATGTGGAGTTGTATTTTTTTCTCAATGTGCAACAATGGAACTGGAATTCATAATTATACGGTATCAAGTGTAACATTTTAATTATAACATTCACTTGTGTGTTGTGAATACATTTTTATCTTTCTTTAAACTCACTTTTTAATGAGATGTAAAAACAGCTAATCAATGAGTAGTTTTTCCATTGGTTAAATAATCTGTAATCTTCATCAAGTTTTTCGCATACTCATTTATTTAATGAAATTTTTTATTGCGCATTTTATTTTTCAATTGTGTACAGCAATATCTGTAAATTTTAATTTACACATGTGTTTACTTGTATAACTTTTGTGACTAAGCACAATACAAATCAAGCCTCTTCTTTTTCTCAATGATTAAATATATAGCACTATCCCTATCAAATGATTTGTATTAATATAACAAAAAAAAAAAAAAAAAATTTTTTTTAATCCGCAAAAGAGATTATTTACGACCAAATGACATCATCGTAGACTAATCCTTGATCTTTGTCTCGAATAGGCATTCGATATTAACATTTTTTTCCTTTATTTAATTAGCTCCATACCGTCAGGATAATATTAATGTATACCGGTAGCAAGATGTTACGTGATATAATATATTTTTATTCAGCAATGTTTTCTCTTTTCATTCAAATTTATTATGTACCACTCGCCGAGCCTCCAAGTGAAATTGAATTTCACGAGAAACCGAATCGAGAGTTTGTTTGCTTTGGTAATGTATTACTGCTTTATTGGTGCACTTGAATAGACATTAGATTGGTCATTCATTGTAAGTAAATTTATGGACAGAGAGATGTGGCGTGGCAGTGAGAGAGAAGGAGACAGAGAAAAAAGAACAATGAAAATGGCGGGAAGCGTGAGCCGAAAGTTTAGGAAGATAATTTTTTAAATTGAATGGAGAAAAACTCTTGCATATTTCTATTGTTTTCAACGATAGATTTAATATTTATTTTTTCGGAAATGCAATTCTTTATGTTTTCTATACAGTATTATAAAATATTATACATCTTGTTTATTGTTAAAATAATAAAATTTATTCTAAAGAATATTTATAAAAAGAAGAAAATTAATATTATCCATAGATTTCTTATATTTTTTATAACTGTGAATATTATTTTTATTATATAATATTTGCGGCACAAATAGCATCAAATGATCATCAAATTTGTTGGTTTTAACTATTTGCAATAAAATTAATAATAAATGAAATTATATATAAATTTAAATTTTTTAAAATGAATTTTATTTCATTCGTATAATTACTATAATTAATAAAATTAAAAAATATAAATAAGTGAAATTAATAAAATTTTAATTTATTTTTAATTCCATAATAGATCACACTTTTGAGTTTATTTATGTTATTTGAAATTTAAATTAATTGAAAAGCATAAGAGTTATAACCTGAGTTGATGTTTTTTTTATTATTTTCTTAATGAATGCAATATTAAGAAAAGATTAATGATGCAAGCACGTACTGTACTCAAAATATTAAAATGTATACAAAATTTTTTAAGACAACTTTTTTCGTACGTTAAATAAGTGATCTCGTATGCATTCCTAAAATTTGAAGAGATTGAAAAAAGTTTTAGAACTAGTGGAAAACACACTTAAATGAAAAGGTAGAATTTCTTAGTTTATGGAGTTTCTTGTTTCAACATTGGTTTTAAAATTTTTCTTTTTTGTTATTATATATTTTTAAGAGATATTAACTAAAATATTTAACTGTGAATTTATAAGAATTATAAACTTTAAAAGATCTAAGATTTTATTTATAGTTAGAAACTTGTTTCTTGTATTAAGCTCGGATAAGCGTTGAAATTTATTTCTGATAAACATTTTCATTTAATATATAATATACTAGTATTAGATTAACATTTTTTATTACACTAAATATTGGAGTGCTTTGCAATAATAATATAATCTTAAAAAATTTTATCTTAATAACTAGATTGTACAATGCATATCAGAATATTATATAAATTAAATGATAAATTTTTTATAGGCTGAATAATTAAAATTTTTCATCAACACTTACATATTGCAGTTAAATTTATCATAATTAAATTACCATCTATGCCATTGGATTAAACGGCAAAAAAATAAAAAATAAAAAGAATAATAGTTTTAAAACCAAGTAAAAACAATCATTTACCACATTTATCTTTGTCATAACTATTGCACGTACGCCGCAAACATTGAAATTTATGCAGCGCCGTGAATAATTAGCAGTTCATCGCCCACCTCAGTGTATACTAGATTTTTTAGTTACTTTTACTGTTTTGAATATTTAAAACTTTATTGCTATCTTTGTAAATTAAGTAGCAGAAACTATGATGTAATGGTATAAAAATATTTATTTTTGTTGTTGTTATACTTAAAGTAAATTTATTCGTTAAAATACACTTTCAAAATAATTCGCCATTCTGGGTTATGGCTAATTCAGCTGTAGTAAGTTTTTTTGTCTCGAAATAATTTTTGTGAATTATTATTTTTAATTAATTGATACTAATTTTACTATGATTATTTGATGAAGGTAAAATAAAATTTTTTTAAGAATTCCATTTAAATATATATTACAAGGTTAAGTCTAGGTTAATACGTGCATTTTAATATATTTAATGAGTAGAAAATTTTTGAGCAATACCATCGGTGGACACAACAAATATGTCAAAATGAAACATTTTTCAAAGTAAATTTAATTAAAATCATATGTACATATTTATAAAATTGTATTTTATTAGTTGAATTTTTACGAAAATAATAAGGTTGAGAAATAATTTTTGAAAGTACTATTTGTTTTGTTATATTTTTACATCCTGTTTATTAAAATATTTAATTACACAAACAATTTTATCATTTACTGTTTTTTTAATAATAATTAATAATAAACTTTAATAATAATATTAGTAATAATAATAATTAAAAATATTTTATAATGTAAAATGCCTTTAACTTTTAAAGTGCTGAAAAAAAATACACAATGTTTAAATGAAACACGATATTATTTTTATTGAGCATCACAAAATTGCACTTAATAACGATGTATAATTCTTTAATAATATAGGAAATAGTGAATGTTAATTATTTAATATTTTATTTTTAATTCCGGAAAAAAAATCATTAAGAATTAAGTTTTCTAATTGAAGTCAAATAATATGCAAGTTGTAAAAGGATAATAGTTTATTACTAATTATAGTTTTAAAATTGTAATAACTCCATTTTTACAGTGTTCTTTATAAAATATATGTTTAAAATGTCAATGTGTACGAATACGATACGCACATTCGCATCTAATGTACGAGAAATCTAGTTACGAAAAATTTAATTAAAAAAAAAAAATATACGAATACATATTAAACGCTTTTCATCAATGCATCAGTGTTTTACACACAGGTACAAGTAATTGAAATGATTTGTTTATTAATCGTTATCGACTTCTTGAAAAATTGTCAACTTAATTTGTAATCAGAACAAGGAAATCAATAAAGCCAATGTCAAAAACATTTCCGCAGTATATTTTTTTAAATTCTACGTAAAAAATCCAATTTAATATCAGAATTACAGATGACTTATGGTATTCGATACCAAATTAGAAGTGAAATATATGAATAGAGGGTTTTTTGTGAAACAAGATTACATAAAGACAAATTGCAATAGATAATGAATGCGTCCTGTTCATTCATACGGGAAGAAAACGAAGAAAACGAAGAAAACGGCGGCAGAAAATCGTGTAATGGTTGGCGAAACACACTTGCGAGATGTATTTCGAGAGAATCTCTCTCACACACACGCACACGCACGGAGAAAAAGACACATGCACAGTGGTAATCGGCCTCTTAAAGGAAATTTCGAGTCTCAAAAGCGCTCGGCGTGTTTACACGAGGTTTTTGCACATTTTGCACGTGCCGAGAACATTTATGTTCACCTCACTACCCCTGCACACATTTACAGAAGTGCATCGTGTGTGTGTGTCGACAACTCTCGTGATCTCGATGCACTGAAATGCACTTTCGGTTGTGTCGATGCATTTTGTTGTTTACCGCGGATGATCACGTGCTGGATTTTTTATATCGAGGATGTCCTGTGTTTTCAATTGAAACTTTGTTGTTCCTGATGTTTTATCTAATCGCTGCGAGGACTTGAAAGATCATCGGATAATGGAAAATCGTGAGAGAACGAGGTTAAGCTGCAGTAATTAGTTGAAAATCGGAAATGCTAGCAATTAGTAGACGATAATTGTAATGATTGTAGTAAAATGAAATTTATTAGAAGCGTTACTAATATCGGTCCTTGGAATTTTTTTTATTATGCTAATGATACATTGAAAGATTCACAATGACACTGATTCTCACACTTGTTATCAGCTTGTTATACTCGTTAAAAAAATAATCTAAAAGAAATATAAGTTAAAAAACATTCTCGTATATTTGGGATATTTAATTAAATAATTATTTATATACTTCATTAAAAGATTAAACTGGAGTACTTTTATTTGACCTTTTTTTATTTTAGGTCGAACATTCTCAGAGGTTTTGTATAGATTGTCAAAATATAGTTATTTTAAAAAATGGAAATAGTTTTAAATAAATATGCTAAATAAAAAAATTAAGAAATATGTAATGGATTTGCTTTTTATTTTGAATTATATTTTATATTCTAATACATTGTTCACTAGCATCTTTAGTTTCTATTCACAACTTTAAAAATTTATCAACAGAACTTTTATTTTTCATTGGCTTTTTTGAGTTTCAATATATAACATATTTTCTTTTATATTTGTAAATTGATATTATAAAAATATTTGTTTTAAAGGCATGCGATATTAATCTAATGTTTAAACTTTTTAGCACTTATTTTCAAATTAATTCATTCAAATAAAACATTTTTCTTTTTTAAAGATTTATCCAATATTTGATAAGTTAAAATTTTTATTATATTTTTATTGTTCAATATTAATCTTATAATTTATGATTTATTTGTTACGATATCTTTTCTACTTTACATTTTTTAAATTCTTTATATTTTAATTACAATTTCTTTTCGCTCTATGAATTTTTAATTGTTTATTTACGTTTGTAATTTTCAATATATATTTTTGAGCAATATTTTTTTAAGTGATTGGCTCACAGGCATAAAGTTTATTATTCTTATCAAGTAATTTAATCTTAGCAAAATGCTTATTAGCATATTAAAATTTTTTAATACTTTTATCATTTCAACATTTCATAAATTTAAGAAAAAAAATTAGTTATCTGTTCAAATTGTACATTATTGATAAATTATTACACAATAATAAAGTAATATGCAAGAATATCAATTGCAGAACTATTTTAAGTGAATTTTTCAAAATTACTTGACTTGGATAATGAGTTTGATGAAGATATTCATAATTGTAAAAATTCGGATTTTCCCATCAATATAATATAATTTTTCGATCAAAACAGTTGTAACGTTTCAAACATGTAGTACATATTGAATTGCGTTGATTTGATTGTAACATTCATGTATTTACGTTCTGATTATTTCATAACACACTCACACTCACATGCACTAGTTTACGTACACGCACACGGACTTTACTCTTTAAATTACATTGATATCACACTAATACAATATCGAGGATTTCAACTGAACTAAACTTAATTCATGTTCATGTCTATTGACATTTGTATCCTTAACTTCATTAATTTCATAATTACGGACTCAATATTTAATTGCTACTTCTTGGTACTTGAGTGCATTATGGAGCCGACTTTGAAGACTTTTGTTTGCTGGGCATATTTGATTTGTGATAAAAACAGGATTAATGAGAGTAATGAATAATTAGACCAATGTGATCGAGTTTAATGAAAAGTAGCTATTTGTGCTTGTAATTTACTGTACTTAAATTTTCTTTGCATGTATTTTATAGTAGAAATATTGGCAGCGCATATTTATTATTTCACAAGTCCATTTTTATAATTGCATTGGGAAACCGTAGATTTATCAATTTTTATATATGATTTGAGCTCATAAATATAAATTGATTTTCATAAAAGCAATATATATATATGTTTACCTTGAATTATTGAAATGAGAGACGTAAAATTTTCACCATTGCATAGTTTTACTTATAATTTGTATATCAAATCGAATATTTGTTTGTATGTACTTATTGTTTACTGGCACAACTTATAATTAATAATTACAGTACATAAAGACGATTTTGGCTGTACATTTTTTTTTATTTATGTATGAAAAAATTGAAATTTGATTAATTCATTCATCAAATGTATTTTGTTCTTAATAGAAACATGTGATGTATGCATGCGTTCAATAGTTACAATACGTTTTTCTTTTATAAATTTATTTTATTGAAAAAAGATTTAAAAAATTTGTTCACACATGTACCACATTGTAAATCTTTAATGAATTATGAAATTTAACGGAAAAACGTGTTCAAATCGAATACGTGTTTTGAGGCCTATTACAACATTTTTGCAGGAATTACATTGGAATTTTGTTTTTATTTCTAAAAACCAGTCTTATTATATTATTTACATTAGACTATGATCTTACATTTACTAAAACAAAAATAATTTTCTTTGAATAAATTATTAAAATCATAAAAAAAATTATAATGAATGAATATGAATTAAAAAATATATGTTAAGTATACATAAATAATATAATTCTGGTTCCTTAATCATTTAAGAAATAGCAAGAATAATTAATTCATAATTTTCTTTATTGAGTTGAGAAAGTCTTGATAAATTTTAGTTTATCGTAAAATTAAGTTACAGCTATAGTATTTCCTTATTTAACCACAATCTATCTTAATAAATTAACAAAATTCTGCTTTTCATAAATTATCCAATTATTAAAATTTATTTAGAAATATTGATTACTTCTAATAATATAAAAGTTTCATATAACAAACTTTAAAAGTATTTTAAAAAATGAAACAATATTAGAAATAACAATATTTTGATAGAACATTTACTAAAATATTTTAGTAAATATTGTTTTAAAATTTTAACAGCCTGTTTTTTATAACTCATTAAAATCTTCATCCGTGTCTGCATAAGTAAACCTCATAAAATTTTAATAATTCTATTAATAGATTTAATAGTATCAAAATTGCTTTGTACTTGTTAATATATTTTTGTAAGAAGTAAACAGTTTGTAAAAAGTCTACTCCAATGTTATCACTTGATATTTTTAAAATTATTTTGTCTTTACTATAATGATTATGAATAGTAATATATATAATTATAATATTATAAATAAATAATTACAAATAACCAGATGTAAAATGTAAAATTTATTATAATCAAAGCAATAATAGTTCTATTTTGATTTTTATTTGCAGCTTGAATTTGATTTTAATTTGCAGTTATTATAGTTTTACATAATTTTGAGTTAGTTTAGTTTTGAGCTCTTAATAATTTGAATAATTTTTCATCTTACACATTTCCTGATAAAGGAGGAAAATTTGACGACGTGATAAAATAATAAATACATGTAAATATTAGTATGAATAATAACTATACAAAAATGAATTTTTTTAAGCTTTTTAAATTTTTAAACATTATGATTATTTATTTTTATGCCATAAAAACATTCATTTATTGTATATAAATATTTTATTGTATAATTTATAATTATTATAAATATAAAACTAATATTTCACCTCTTATAAGTTACAATTAGACTAATTGAATAATCATGTAAATGACGAATGAACTGATATTTGCGCTTCACAATAGTAATCCAATATTTAAAAATGTTAACATAAAATGTAAATATAAAATATATTATATTAAAAATGTGATTTAAAAATGCAATATAATAATATAAAATATATAATTTACATTATATAAAAATCTTTTTGCATAATCGATATAGTTATATTTATTTTCAATCCTAATATTAATATTTTCAATCAAATATTTATAAACGTAAAATAAATGACATTGACTTATGGTTTATATAATATTGTTATTATACAACATAATTCAATTATTTAAAAAATGATGAATACTATAGTTATATTAAGTTTTAAGGTATTTATAGAAGTATGGAAATATGTAAACCACTACTGAAAGTGTTACGAAATACGAAAGTACTGTATTATTAAATCCTATGCAGAGTGGAAATCAAATGTTTCTCTCTTGATTTATGAAGTTCAAGTTTAGTCGGTGCGTAAATATTAATAGAATTTTATTTATTTTAAAAATTGGCACCAATTTGCGCCTGGGCAGTATTAATGTTATAATCGTTCTAAATTCCTGCTATATAAAAATAAAACACACATGTACACATACAAACATAGAATATTAATAGTAAAAATTTGATTCTTTATACATTTTATAAATTATTATGTCTTAAGACTAATACTTTTATATATGCATGTTTACAAGAAAAAAGTTACGTCTAAAAATGACCAATAATATTCAAAGTATCAAAACTAGTTATTTGCAATCTTTTAGTTTCATCTTAACTCCATACATTTGCAAGGTACATCAGTAGCTGATCAATTACATAATTAGTATTAAAAGTGCATTTTGTTATTTTTACTTATTACGGTAAAATATTTATATGCAAATAGATATTTTTATGGTACATATATTGTATTTTCATTATAGAATTATTTAATAATTATCATAAATTTTAATCAAAAGTACAAAGCAGAATTGTAAATTTGTTCATAAATTTATGCACTCATTAGTATAATACATATTCTATTAATTTTATTCAGAAAAAAACTTTTTTTAATAAAATTTTTTACAAAATTTCATATTATTTTTGCCATTAGATTATATTGATTTTAAAACAAAAAAATTAATTTTATAATTTTAATTAGTTGGTTTAAGAAATTATAATTGTTTGAGAATATTTATTTATAGAAACCTTGTTTTATTAAATAAATATGTAATCCCAAAAAAGTTATCTTTATAGTTTTTGTAAAATTTATTTTATGTATTAGAAGATTTTTATTTCTTAATTTAAAATTATTACTTTCTACGAAGAGTAGGAATAAAATAACAGTACATTATAAATAATCTTTGTAATATGAATTGTTTTAAAATATGAAAACACAATTGCATATTAAAAATTTGTAATGTATATTATTTGATTTGATGTAAGCATTAGAAATTCAGAGTCATGAGGAGTAGAGAAAAAATATTATGAAGTGACATGTAAAAGAAAAATTCGTTCGACTTTGTATGTATACGAAAACGAATAAAAAATTAATTACATTTTTTTATTAATTTATTTTTTTATTTAATTTGTTTTTTTTGAATATTTGTGAGAAAATGACTATTAAAGTAGTTGCGTTAAGAAAGTAAAGATGTAAATTTTAATCAATTCCTCACACGCGAAAATGGTCTTTAACATGTATTTTTTCAATAATTTAATTAGTTGTAATTTAATTGTATAACATAGGTGTATTCAAAATCTGGGCCATGATCTGCAGCTTTCTCTTCGAGAAAGCAAAGTCACTAAGAATTTGGAAATCCGATTCAAATTTAGCATAGGTTATATCATTTCAATAAAATTATGTTCGAAGAAAAAAAAAAAAATTTGCATTTATTCAATTATTTTGTCATCGGTGCATTTATAATGCCACACATTTATATTTTGTGCATTTTTTAAACAAACGAAAAAATTCATTGACGACAAATAATACAAATAAAAAATAAATGAATTATTAAACAAAATTAGTACGGAAGTTTTTAATGCACCATTATCATTTGGTGTTGACGAATGAATACTATCGATCAACCACACAACTTACAAGTGACAGGTGATTGATTTCTAGTTGAAAAAAACCAGAAACAATAACAACAAAAAAGTATTTTTCTTTGACAAAAATGAAAAGAAAAATTCAAGTGGTCATATACTTTGTGAAAGTACACCAGGATACACTCGGTGAGTATGTGAATCCGAGTATCGGCAGAGGAAAAATAGAAATAAAATAAATGAAAAGAAAAGAAAAGAAACGAAAGAAAAGTACCTCGTGGTCGACAGCGGATGTCTGAAGGTGAGAGAGCGAGTCCAAGAGGTGGGCCGGTCCTTCCGGCGCCAAGACTCGTGGTGAACTGATCGTCGGTCGGCCTTCGACGGTCTGCCAGTCTCGGGAGGGCGACCTGTGGAGTAGCAGCGGGGGATCCTTTGGTGTTGTCTAGGTCGTTGCAATCATTCATGTGTTCCAGGGGGAGATGATGCGTCCTCGTCATTCGGTGACAACCTTTTTTGGAGGTTTACACATGAAATCGAAATTTATCAACTGAATCGAGTGTTTGTATTTTTTTTATGAAGATTGCAAAAATATGCAGATCTAGTATATCTAATTAGTATTGAATGCTAAACTTTGTTGGATTTTTTGTCAGGAGATGAGAAATAATGACAAATATGAGCTTTCACAATCGAGATTTTTATTGAGATGATTTCAATCTCAGTAGATTTGCATGACATAGATTTTGCGAATGTTGCTGCGTTATCTTATCCGAGTTGCGTCACTAAATATAACACATTTTATGAATGTCAAACATTTATCTATGATTTACCTTTTTCTGTAAATAGAAAAATAATTTTTTATTGAATATTTTTGACACCACTCATTAAAAATGTATTATCAATTATTTATGGTAAAATATAAAAAACTTTTTTAATTTTTGTTTGACAATGATTAAATGATTATCAATTATTAATACATATATATAAAAAATTATCTAATTTCGAATATATTTAAACTAGTATGACATTTATTTAAATAAATTATATTATTTTTTTAAAATAAGAGAAAGGCTATAATCATATATATTAAAAAAAAATCAAATGTTTCAGTTTTCATAATTTTACTTTATGAATCACCAACTTGCTATTAATACAATATTCATTTGGACATAAAAATAGTTAAAAAATACAGTTCATAATTGACTATCGTATACACTAATTACCACTTTTTTTTCTCAATACATATGAAAATGTATACTGTTATGGCTTTAAATTTACATTATATTGCATTTTTCGAAATATTAAAATATGTTTGCCTTTCAAATAAGAAATCTAATAATAATATTTTGTGCTTGAAAAATTCTGACTGCCTTAACATGTAATATATTACTTATAATACATATCTTACTTATTATTTGGTATATTCATCTATAAAATATACAAAAGAATCTTTTCATTTCATTATCAAACGTTGCAGATAATAAATTAAAATCCTTGTATAACAAAATCTTCTTCATTTATTTCTATAACAAATACAGTTCAAAATATCAAAAATATACAATTAAAAGTAATATTCAATAACTTCCAGTTCTTTTATAATGTCCTTAACCGAATTCTTAATTTTATATTATTATTATTATTATTATTATTATTATTATTATTATTATTATTATTATTATTATTATTATTATTATATATATGGGAATTCGCTATGGCTTTAATATCAAAAAATTTTTCACGATGGTGACTTTAATGATGATGATAACCTTGATCCCAAATATTTCAGATATAAAAGTATACAATAAAATATACAATTGAAAGAAAAAGTTATTATTTCTATAATAAACCAAATAGAGCACTTTTTAGATTATTAATGAAATACAGAAAAACTGAATATATCAAAAATTGTAAAACATCTATAATTGTTTTTTTTTTTTTTAAAATTTCATTTGAAATATTTACTGGCTAATTTTTAATGACAAAATTAACAGAGCAGTGCATTTGTTTTAACGTTTTTTGTTATAAAGTAAAAAATCATATTTTTAGCACTGTTGTGTCAATTATCAAAGTATGTCTAATAAAATTACTAAGAAAATCGATTTTCATGTAAACAAATTTCAAAATTAACAGTGAAGAAATCTAAACTAAACCGGAAAATTTAAATATTAATTAAAAAATTTGTAACTTAATATTTTTATTATTTTGAAAAAAAAAAATTAAAAGTAATTTATATGCAATCTGTTTTTGATAAATTTCAGATCTAGGGGATTATAATCTTACGCACAATTTTATTTTTAATAAAATTATATGAAAATTTTCTGAATTTATTCTTACCCTATTTTAGTTTAATCAACGGTTTTCAAAATATAATTATAGTGTAGAATCTCCAGTATATATATTGTAAAAATCTTTTAGATTATCTTAAGAATGCGGAAAATATGGCGAAAATTAGCCGAGTATGTAAAAGTAATAAGTAATGAGGGAGAGGGACAAGACTTGAGGGGGTAGAAGATAACTGCATAATTAAATAATTTAAAATTTCATGATATAATTTTAAATCAGATGCAAAAATCAGAATCAAAGTATTCAATTAGCCTACAATTAAAACAACCAGTAGCTTTTAAAATTCTCGTAATAATCATTATAAGAATTTATAAATAGCGCGTAGTTCACTTAAATGCTATAATCGTTTTTCTCCCCACTACTCGTCAATTTTTGCGTACTCTGACATTTTTTGTAATCTTTATTCGCATTTTTACATGATTAATAATATTATCGAAATGTTCTTTTTAAAATTATATTTATATTTATTCGTAATGACTATAATTTAGTTCAACATATGATTAATTACAATTAATTTGTATAAATTTTATTATTTCTAATTAAAACATTACATTCGAAAATAAAAATTTTTGTCATGGTTTGGTTGCATTGAAAGAATTCTCTTGGTTGCTTAATTATGTTTTATTCGCTAATTATCCAGTACAAAACAGAGGAGAACGAATTCATGCACATTTATGATTTGATGTAAATTCGTTCAGCAATGATTATTAATGCACTGAAAATATATTTAGAATGTTTGAATTATTTATTTGTGTATGTAACTTGTATGAACAAATGAATGACGCTTTAATCAAACTTTAAATTAATATAAATCACCTATTAAAATCAAAATATTAAATTATCATTCAATCATTCTAAATGTCAAACTACATAAAATGTTTCAAATAAAGAAGTAATTATCACAAGTCTATTTAATCGCCTACAATTGACATTAATGCAACGGACGTCATACTTAATTATACATATTAAAGATGTGACAATTATTAGTTACACCTTTAGTTGCACGTGTTGTATTTGTGTTGTATAGAATGAGCAATGAAATTCAATATCTTTGAAATATGAGAGGTTTATCTCAAGTTCTGCGCTACCGGTAATATATACATTAAAGTCATCTCGAACTAGTTCCGATTTTCTAGAAACTTGCAATTTCTATATTGTTATAACATTTAATTTGTAATTATAATCGTCCTATTATTGTTTTTATTAAATTAATATAAAATGCATTCCAGTGAGTACAAATTTATTAGCACTCGGATTGATTTTAAACTTAATTTTTATGACATTGAATACAAACATACAGCATTGAGTAAAAAAATGCGTGTTTTTATTTTCTGAATGTGATATTTATTATTTTATTAATATTTTTTCAAAAATTAGATATAACAAATTTTATTAAATTTATTAATAAATGAGTACTGCTGTTTAAGATTAAAAATGTTTTCCTTTATTAGTATAAACAAAGAATATTTATTTTTTTTAATTTAAGAATATTTTTAAACGTATATATAGTTTTTATTTAATTTATTGTTTTATGTAGATTATAAAGGACTAAAAAGTTATAAATGACAATTCTACTTTATCAAATAAATATACTATATACTATTTCATTAAGATATAATTTTCTATGCTTGTAAAATTACATTTAAAAATTCATATTATAATCTTCATACTACTGAATTAATTAAAGTAATTATTACATATTTTCTGGTTTTCTTGTTTTGATGTAGATAAATTATTATTCGTTATTTTTTCCGTAATTATTTTTTTCTTATCTAATTTTAAGTAATATCATTTTATATTTTATGTATTATTAGAATTTATATGACCCCTAAAAATCAATAATGCCATTTATTTTTTATCCATTTTTATTTTAAAAAAATGAAAAAGAATTTTTTGTAGAAATTTATTCATTATTGAATAATAAAGAAACATTAAATTAAAAAAAAGAAAAATCAAGTACATGAGAAAAATTAATATAATTCATTCCAATGGATATCATCTATAAATTACTAAAATTGAATGCATGAATAAGTCGACTAGATGGTTTTGAACATTTAAATTTACTATTTAATTTATAATTTCAATTTTTTTATATTAAAAAAAAAATTAGTATAATTATTTTAATTTCGTAAAAAAATTATAGTATTTCTTTTCTAAGTACATTTTAAGTTATATAGAAACTGATAATGATAAATTCTAATTTTTTTATATTTAATAAATTATTCTTTAAACTATTAAGTATATATATGTATATATTAATTTTTATCGTGCATTCACTTACAAATGAAAAATATTACAATATTGTATAATAACTTATAATTTCTTAAATCTTGTATTATTCATTATTATTTACTGATATTTTTTTTACTCGCATATTATCATGACAAAATATAAATATTTTATTCTTTTGTAAAAACCTTGTTATTTATGAAATTTTAATATGAAGATGATAATAAGCTTATATTAAATATCATCTTTATTTAATCAGTTCTGTTGCTTCGTTAATTATTTGTTTACTTTCCTCGATATATATATACCCATGATCGTATCATCGTTAGTATATTATTATACGATAATTATTGCACCTACAGTCACGTTTTATTT
Source organism: Eupristina koningsbergeri (assembly GCA_018907245.1). Classification (NCBI taxonomy): domain Eukaryota; kingdom Metazoa; phylum Arthropoda; class Insecta; order Hymenoptera; family Agaonidae; genus Eupristina; species Eupristina koningsbergeri. Next base: position 576,937 of record JACCHV010000118.1, read on the forward strand.
ACATAAAAATTTGTAAAGTCTCTAAACGGCTGACCCGCAGTGGCTGAAACTACTGAAAACCATTTTTTTTCAATCTTTCTTATTGTAATATTCTATCATTTTTAAGTAATTAGAATATTTAACTAATAAAAAATAATTTAGATTAAATCGTCAAATATGAAATTACTTATCATTTGAAATTATATAATTAAAAATTGTATCATATTATTAAAATTCAACATTATATATTATTCAATACTATGTAATTAATATGATTTTTACATTGAAAAAAAAGAATACAATTTATAAATTTACAAATTTTATTTTAATAAAATTATGATTAGAAAATTTAATTTTTTTAAAAATATTTAATTTTATTATTGATAGATAGTTATTTATACTTCACTAATTCTAATAAATTCCTTTAAAAATTATAAACGTTAAAATTATATGTAATCAATCAAAAATATATTAAAGAATTATATAATAACTGTTAATATAAAAAGTTTATATGATTAATCTCATGCATATAATATTAGATCATTATTATTAACGTTTTGTTTGGTAATGAATACCAAGAAACTAACATGTATAGTAAGTAATAGAGCACTTTTTAGATCACGAAAAATATGCTAATGATACATATCAAAATTCTTAAAAAAAATCATTAGATTTGTATTTTCTAAAATGCCACTCATCCAATTTAGGGTATGATATTAACAATTTTAACTAAAAAATGTATTTTTTTTTCCTTTTTTTGTTACAAAATGAAGAGTCGTAATTTTAATACTATATTATTAATCGACAATTTATATCTAATAAAATTATGAAGAAAATTCAATTTTTATAAACGGAAAATTAGAAGAGGATAAATTTTCAAAAGATCGGAAAATTTTTAAATTAAATAAAAAATTTATAACTTTTTTATTTTTTGATATTTATAACTGTAGTTTTGAGAAATTAAAGTTATTAATATGCAGTTTATTTCTACAAAATTTTAGCTTTATTGGATTAATAGATTTCGAGTAATACTAATGATAATTAAATTATGCGAAAATTTACGAAGTTATTTCCAACTCATTCCACCAGATGATTTTGATTTTTCAACGGGTTTAAAAAATATAATTTTAATACAACAAAATGTATATTTTAAATTTCTTATAAATATTTAGGAATGTCTAAAATATAAGGATAAACGTGACCAAAACCGGCAGATCGCGCGAGGAGTGGGGGGAGAGTAAAAATTTATAGTAATATAAGAGAATTCCACTTTAATTAATTCCTAATTTATTTTTCTTCCCACTCCTAGTGAAATTTTTCGATCTACTTTATAATAACTTCGTAAATTCTCGCATAATTTAATTAACATTAGTATTACTCAAAATCTATGAATCCAATAAAGCTAAAATTTTGTAGAAATAAACTGAGTATTAATAACTTTAATTTCTCAAAACTTGAGTTATAAATATCAAAAAATAAAAAGTTACAAATTTTTTATTTAATTTCAAAATTTTCCAGTCTTTTGGAAATTTATCCTCTTCTAATTTTTCAATCGGTTTTTAAAAAAATGAATTTTTTTTACAATTTTATTAGATATAAATCCTCCATTGATACGATAGTATTAAAATTCATTTTTTAACAAAAAAAGTAAAAAAAATCCCTGAATTAGATGAGTGGCATTTTAGAGAATAAGAATTTACTAATTTTTTTACAAATCACTAATTGCTTTTTTTTACAATCTAAAAAGTGTTCTACTGCTTAGTCTATTATATGATAATTCACTTTTGAAGAGAAAATTCAGTATTTTATAATAAATAATAATTGATGAAAACATAGGTATATCAATACATTTCTTGGAATTTTAATCTTATTTTTTCATTATGAAATCAATAAGATTTTCTTTTTATAGTGAATTGATAACTGATAGAAATGATATATAAACAGATTTTTAATAAAACAATATAAACAATATAATTTTTCCATATTTAGGTAATCATTAAAAGCTTGTAAAAAGTTTTTAACAAAAATAAAGTTAAATTTTACAATCTAGCATTACGATGAATTGATGTGGTAGATTTTAATCTTTTTGTGTGTAGATTTATTGATTAATAAAGATAAGAATGTATTTATACCGTGAATAATAATTTTAATATGTTAACACATATACCTATTTTCGTTCATATTTTATTATAAACATTAATGCAACAATTCTAAATATGAAACATTTCATATTTTACTACACTTTTTTACTTGAAAAAAAGTGTGGTTTCGTTATTTCCAAATAAATTATTGGAAATTTTAGTGTTTGTATGAAAACAGTAAAAAAAAAGTAAAAATGCTTACTTACTGATTAAAATTAATTTTATCTGTGAACTATTTAGTTTTTATATATAAATAAAGATAAAACTAGTTATAATTGATAATAAATTCAATTAAATAAATAAAGATTATTTTAAAATGCTTAGTAATTTTTATAATTTGTTTATTTTATATTATTTATTGATAATTCTTTAGATAAATAAAATAAATTATGATATTAATTTACAATAATTGTATTAGTAATCCAATAACAGTAGACAACGAAGGATGTATGAAATAAATTTACAATAGGAGTTTAAAATGAGAATTTAGTATATACTTATATGCAAGTATATAAACATTTCTAAATTCTTTTATTTCAACATTAAATACGAACGTCAATCATGCTTCTTATGAAATTAATTTAAATTTTCAATTTCATGAAATATTTTTTTTTATTTAAAACTTAACGATGGTATTTTAATTTCATAATATGTACTGTTAATAAATGATTGAATTTTCAGAATCTTTTAAATTTCTTATTTTAATATTGATCAATTTTTTATGTAATAAATAAAAATTTATCAGAATTAAGATTTCAATTCGCTTATATTGCAATTAAAGTAAACATTATTTCATAAACAATGTACATTTCTATTCGATAATTTCATTGCAAAAATCTAATTAAAAATTATTATAAACATTATATTTTTACTCGGCGATTAAATTCTTCATGTTCAATTATCACAGGAGTATATAGCAATAATGTATTGTAGTTATAATAATAAAATGTAATATATTACAATAAAAAATTTTAATTATAATAAAAAATAATGATTGTAATTATTAGGAATTATAACTAACAGTTTGATAGCCTTTTGAAATAATTGGAAATGATAGAATTATTTATTGAGTTTAAAAGGAAAAAACATAAGAATGATAAGGTCTAAAGTATTTGTATTATATTTAACTTTAATAATAAACATCAATAAAAATATTTAAATGAATTAATAAAACTAATTAACATGTAAATTGTGTATGCATACTGTAACATATTATTATATTATGATTTCTATAATTTCCGGAAAATTTAACTAAAAATTTTTTATTATTTTTTAGAAAAATATTAATGTTGCAGTATTTTTAATTAATTTATAATTTAATACCGGGAAGTACATGGACACAAAAAATAAAATTGAAAATTTCGTTGCCTGGTGTTGATAATGAAATTCGAGCAAGTGATCAACAGTTGGGCTCATTTAGATTCTGATGTTTTACCTTTCAATGGATGCGAGCGAAGGTGGAAATACCGACAGTCGATGCAAGTTTCTTTTCAATTTCTAGTTAAGGTAAAATATCTCTGATACTTTTCAAATCTGAATTTATTACTGTTAATTTACCTACCCGGCTTGAAATATTACAGGAATCATTATAATAATCATTCAAATGAGTAATTTGATCAGATATAATTTTAATGTCATGGTTTCAACAAAGGTCGCATAACAATGGATGTGGCGATTGCTATCATTTATAAATAATTTCCATCGCTTCCCATCATCGTTTTTCATGATCATTTTTCAAATTTTCAGCTCTATGTACCATAGCTTTTGTATCATTATGTTTGCCTTCTCACAATCGAGGTTGAAGAGATTGGACATTCAATAAAATCCCATAACATAACAGTTGCTCGTACGTGTAATCACGAGCGCATCAATGGCAATTACAGGTGCTTTATAGCAATTCCCATTGAAATTCCGCAAGTGATAAATAAGGCGAAAGACGTTGTCCGCGAGCTCTTACTAATGTCAGTTTTAGAAGACAAAATAAAAAAAAAAAAAAAAATCAAGTGCTCGCGACCTCATTTCTCACACGTGGCTTTCAGTCCTTTCACCCGAGGACTTTGCTGAGATCGGGGGATATGAGATTTAGCTTAGAGTACCATCGCTAGTTGTTAGAAAGGACTAAGAACTCCTGGAGATTTTTTTTTTCCTGTTTATGTTGATCAACCCCACTTTCATTGGTTTGCTTCGAGCTACCTAAAGATGTGTTGGAGGCTTTTCACACAGTCAAATTGAGTTTTCCTTCGATTCTCTTTACGATCGTCTAACGCTTTCTGCTATTTTGCAGGAATGAAGTAACAGTTAGTTTTTGGAAGGACTATTATTTTAATGACGTACGTCTTAATTTTAGATTATTCACGGGGGCAACTGCATATTTTTAGATCTGTGGGAAATGATTTTCATTATTTATAAAATACTATCGTAAGAGGCAATAATCAATCATAAAATTAGTAGCTAGTGTCACGCTGTGTATTAAATTAGAAATTTACTTGATATAATATTCAATAAAATCAATAATTAGCCATAATGTAAATTTTAACAGTATCATAAAATCATGGGAAACCAGTTTATTAACAAAAAAATTTATAGGCGTTAATTCCAAATTAAATTATAAATTCTTGTAATTAACTATATGATCCTAATCCATTAACTGGTTTACCTATTTTTCATTATAATTTAACACGATACGCATATTCTTCAAAAATTGTATAAAAGTAAAAAAATATAAGAATTTAAGGAATTTAGTTGGACATAGCAGGGGGTAAATTTCAATAGATTTATAATGTGAAAGCTATAATTAATAATTGGTTATGATTAATAAATAATTATTTATTATGCAATTTATCTCATAAATTTAAAATTATTTGTATTAGGATTAAACGTTTTTCTCATGTAATTAATTAATTTAAATTTATTGTTTAAAAAGTATTTTTAATTACGTTGTATTTTAAAAAAAAATTTATGAAATTCAAATTTATGTAATTTTAATGTATACTGCAGCTTATATAACAAAAAATGGAATATGTTCAATTTTTATTTAGAGTAATAATACTGCACGTGTTTAAAAAATAACAAGAGTTTCATATGTAAATATTAGAGAAAAATAAATGATGCAAATTAAGAAATACTTTATGCGACAAAAAAATTACATATCTTTTAATCAAATGATTTGAATAATACAATAGCATGAATTTTTGACTGTGTAGATTTTATTTTAATGACAATAGTAAGATGTAAAAAATTTAAATCATGTACTTTTAATTATTCGACTCACATATTCAAGTAAAAATAAAAAATTTTAAATTGTATTTTTAATGGCATTAATTTTGGTAAAAATAAACAATAAAATTAAACAAATTTAAATTGTACTTTAATAAATCCAAGTCAAACTATATTTTAATTGATTAACAATTACAATACATCATTGATACCAACAGTAGAATTATAATTAGTAATTTATTACCAAGATACGTCAATGACCTAATTGTATATAAATACAAAAAGTAAGAGTATACGAGTGATTATAATAAGTGTATATAATATAATAAATAATTTATAACAACAAATCCATAATTATAAATCATTGATAATTATTACATAATAAATCAAGTAAAACTTATTGGTAATATAATATTTTATTATAGAAATTTTTAACAATTACTTTTTTTCGTAATACACATTTCTGTAGTAGTTCATATTAAATTAAATGCTATAAGCTATGTTACGATATAAATATTTGGTAATTTAAATTAATTATCTTTATAAATTTTTTTATTAATATTTTGATTAAGTCATTATAGATATTTTTTAATTATTATACTTGTTACATGCTTTATTGTTTTGAAAAAAAAGTTTTATTAATAATTAAAATAATAGTATTGGTACTAAAATAAAAAAAATGCATATGTATTGATCAATCGATTTACATTAGAAATAACTATGGATAGCGTATATTTTGTCAATTTCATAAATTAAATTTTAAATGTTATAATAATGTATATGTAAAATTACACTATAGCGTATTGCAATATCAGTTAATATTATTTTTTATTTCGTGAACAAAAAAAATGTGTATTTCTATTTTAGGTGCGTCACTGAATGCTTAATTTCTTTGAGTATAAAGAAACGAAAATGTATAATGGATGTTTTTAAAGAGGATAATAAATAAAGAAAGCACAGAACTCACATAAAAGGATGATTCCCATCAATACCGATAATAAAATAGGACATCGAGTATTTGTAAAGCCCATTTGTTGATTTTGAATGATGATGAATTTTAAATATTCAATATGTGATTATTCCCGTACTTACTTTGTTTGGAAAATTATCTTATTTTTAAGAGGTGCTCCCGAGGTATAGTTATTTTTATATTTACTTGAACCACAAAACTTGTGATTTAAATTTTACTGGATAAATCTTTCGTTCGTATAATATAGTACAGTGTTTAACCATTATTCTATTCTTTTGGAATGTATACAATTTTTTTCAAAGAATAAATTAATATTTGTATATGAAAATCATTTCTTTTCATTTCTTCTTAGTCTATTTATAAAACTGAGTTTTCAATATGATTTTTACAGAAAGTATGAAAAGGTCGAAAGCTTTTGATTTTCAATAGAATGATTTACTAATTTTTTGTTTTAAATTTTTAGATAAAAATATTTCTTAAAGGAAAAAATAATCTTCATTAATAGTTTTTAAAAATTTATGAAATTATTATTTATACATTATATTATCAATATTATTCTAATAGGCAAAGTATTTCATTTTTTTATTATAATTTGAATAATGTGTTTGAATTTGAATTTATGAAACACCAATCTTTTTTATATTTGCATAATTAAGCAGTTTTTGTAGAAATAAATAATCTATGTTTAATATATACTTGTAACATTTAATTAATTTAATAAAAATTTGTAAAATTTTATATAATCACAAGAAATATTAAAATTATAAAAATTAAAAAAAAAATTGAATCTTTTAATTAGTTTTTGACCAATGTTAATTTAATATTATAATATCAAATTTAAAATATATATGTAATAGAAATGTATTTATATACAAAAAACTATATCATCTTTCTATTATATTAAATTGTTTTGTAGTAAACAATATAACTCAGAGTTCAAATTTATAATTTTTAATTAATGATTTTAAAATTTATGAAAGAAACTTTGTGATTTACAGTTTAACAAAGGGATGGAAATAATATTCTGTAGGAATTAAAGTCTAATATAATTTATTTAATTCATTGTATATATTTTAATGCTTTTTTATTAGTTTATTAGTACATTTATTATTTTAAATATTTAAAAATTATATATGAATAAAATATTACATTATAGATAAACTACAATTGAAAAAATATTTATTGATCATAGGTACTAAGTAAGATACAATGATGTATAATTTAAAATTATTTACAATAAAACTTTTCAAGAGCTATTTAATTAAAGAAAATATTACTAACAAAAATTAATTAGCTAATTAACGTGCATTATATGTCGGTTTAAAAATCGCTGCTACATAAATTGCTGTTTTATTCCATTTAGGATCCATCTAGTTAGAGAGAAAGCGTCATAAAAAGTTGATATTAGAATTTTCCAATACTTTCGTTTAAAACATTTTACCTGTAAGTATGTTTGCATATCATTATTCTTAAATGTCTTGCATTATTATATATTGAGTGAAATAATTAATGTAAATTTAATTAAAATGGACAAAAAAATGTATTTATCCGTGTTTAATTTTAGTTCATTTCCTTACAAAACTCATTTTCTTTCCTATAAATGAATATAAAGATCAAATGGTTTTTGAATTTTAAAATAATCTGTATATATATTTTTTTAATATTATTTATTCTTCAGTTTCAATATGGATTAAAATTATTTATTTTGTAAATAGGTTTTAAATATTCACACTAACACCATTTTTTTATTCTAAATTGAGTTGATACATTAATCCTGCATTAATTATATTATACATTTTATTTATAAATATTTTTTTTATTAATTATTAGAGATTTAGATTAAAATATTATGATTATATTTTTAAATGATGGCAAAATTTTTATTAATAATAAATCAATTTTTCTGATTTATTTAAATTTTCATAAAAAGTGGATTTTGTTATTTATTATTTATGCAAAATTTACTTTAAAAAAAATATTTGAAATATATTTTAATATATAATAAATTTTCAGATTTAATTATGGAATAAATTTTATGACGTATTTCATATGGAGTTTTCTTTATTTTTACAATATTTTTTAGACTTTCATATACAAACGTTTTTAAGTCTTGTGAAAATATTTCTCATCAAATTTTATTTTTTTGTGGCTCACAATATTTTAAAATGAGATTTTTAAAATAAAATTCCACAATAATGTACTAATTATTGTGGTAACATCTAGATATTTTTATAATGAATATTCTTAGAACCTTAAAATATAATTTAATGACATTGCATTCATTTAAAACTGAATTATATTATTATTTCATTTAAACTGTTTAAAATTAAATGCAGATCACGAATCTTAAAATAAAATTTTATATTGCGTAATTAAGTCAAGGAACCATAATATAACATAAACATTTACATAATTTGTCTCAATGAAAATAAATAAACATTAGAGTAATAAATTAATATCAATGCCAAGAACGTACGTGTAAGGAATTCTAATTTTATAAGGAAATTTAAAGAATATTTTTATGTCAACAGCATACACAGTATATTTGAAATTGATATCAATGAATTCTAATACTATCAATCAAATATACGCATAAATGGAACAAAAGCCTACTTCAACTATTGTGTGTAATCGAAAGTACAATGAATTAAAATGAAAGAGAAAAGAAACTTCAATCTCCAAAGCGAAGATAATTTATTCGTGTAGTATAATTGTGAATGGATAATCGAACATGTCAAGTCAATGAATTATTATCCTTTTATTTTGAAATATCCTATTATTCAATGTTTAGTAACAACTATGTTTTTTCAGCTGAAAAACTTAATTATTAGTTTATCAGTTTAGTTACACAGTTTCAAGTAATAGATACATTACGGAGTGTGGAATAATTTATATAAGTATTCTGGACATGAAAATTAACTAACGCAAAGTAATTTTTTATGTTTCCTAGTACATCTAAAAATACAACTTTTCAAATTTTAATTTTAAAAGTAGGAGAAAGTTGAGAAAATACAAAATTATTATTTAAACATTTTTGTAATCGAAAGAAAGGTTTTAAGATAATATTTAATAATAAGGTTCTTCAAGTAAATAGTAATGAAAAAAGTTATTTTTACAAAATACATAAGTGTCTCTACTCGATTATCGTATGAATTTTATCGATGAAAACAATGTCTCGTAAAATCATTACTGTCTCTTTAATTAATGAATTTTATCGACATTGAATCAATAAAGGATTCAATTAAAATTTATTAATATGTCTTTACATTCATTCAATAAAGAATTAAATTATAAAATATGAATTAAATATAAACACTACTATAATACAACTTCTATTTTAAATTGTGATTTATCAGATTGTTGAACTTATTTTGCATTTCTTTGTACATTGGTATATTACCATACATGTGATGAAAGATAAACATGTTTTACTGAATAATTTATTCAACGTACAAAAATACATACCGACAACTTCGTCGAAATTAGAAAGGACCGAGCATCAGTAAATCCAAAGATCCAAAAGTAAATGTTTGAGCCCTGTACTCGATCAATTAATAATATCATTTTCAATCCGTATTTCCGGGATATTCGTAAGTAAAGCGGTTTTCTATTTGATATGTACATTTTTCCAAGTCAGATGGATATTTATCTCTTATACGAATTTACTCATTTTCACTATTTTAAAAATGAAGTGTTGAACTCATGTATTTATACTTCGATGTTTTACTTTTTAATAAAAATTAAATAAATTAAAATGGAGATGTATGAAAAAAAGTAAACTCAATAAAATTATTTTTAAATTTTAATTATTGTACTAGCATCATTATTATTGGCACTTATTTTAAACTGTATTTTAGGGTTAAATATTAATTACTTTCATTTTTTAATTATAAATTAAAATTAAAAATTAAATTCCAATTGGTAACATATTATATATTATGTAAAATAATAACCGATTACTATTATTGAAGGATTTTAACTACCAGTATTTAAATAGTTATTACACATTTTTTCCTATGTAACTAAATGCTGAATTATATTTTATTTGTTCTGGTTATGATTTTTTACACTTTTTTAAGTATTATTATATTATAACATTTTAAATACTAGATGGATCTTTATGCATTTATCATTACAATTTTGATAAAATTATGTAAGTAACAAGTACATTGTTTTTCATACAGTTTTTTTTTAATGTAATTGTACTTGAAAATTATTGTTGATTACAAAAAAGAAAAAGATATCTTAAAAATTGTAGTTATTATTAAAAATGTAGGATGTAAATTATAAATAGGGAGCCTAAAATTAAGAATTATTAAAATTATTTATTTATTAAAAACGTATTAAATTAAAAAGTATGGACTCACTTGATTTCAATTTCACTTTTATTGAAATAATTTGTCATTTTTAATTAATAATAAGATTAATTAAAATCTTTTAAAATTATTATATTGATAAATAATGGAAATATACGGTCATTGCAAAATCTAGAACTGTTCCATTTACAGAATGTAACATATACAGTGAATGTATTTTTTAAAGCATTCTAGGTGTTGCAAATACAAGAAATAAGCAGAATATAAATCAGTGTCACTTAACACACACTTGTAAAAAGAAAAAATAAATAAATAAAATGCATAATAGCTTTGAATTGTTGAATTTCCAAGAAAATACTTTTTTAATACACTTTTATAAGAGCAATTTACAATATTTGTACATATAAAGCCAGACTTTTATCTTATATAAAACGGTAAATTATTTTTTTATAATCCAAATCATAAATACTAAAAAAAATAAAAAAATTTTTCATATTTACTTGTCATAAAAAAATTAAGTAAATACGTATATAAAATTTGAATAATTGAGATAAAATCTTTAATGCTTAATTTTATTAGTATATCCATTGTTATATGTAGAAAGTTAGTATTTATCAGATTGCAAAGTTTCTATTATGCTAACCTTCAAAGAAATAAAAGATGAAAATGCATTATACCTTGTAAAAAAAAAAATCTTTTAAGAGATGCTTGATTAAAGTACGTGGAAAATTGATTGTTGTGTTACTAATTTGTAATTTACTTTAATTTGGGCTAAAAATAATTATAGGCTTTTCAATTATAAGTTGATATTATATTTTTTTTTGGAGAAATACGTGAAAAGTTGTAACCAAACATGAGACAACCTCGGTTTTACGATCGATGATGAAACGAACATTCAATCCAGCGTAGATCAAAGTATAACATTAAATTTAATTAATGGAACAATTCCCAGTTAAAAATTGAAAAAAAATTCCATTCAAGGCAGAACGTCGCATAATTGCAAGGATTGCAATTGATCCCTCATTTCCCCGTCGCCGTACAATGGTCACGTTTTATTACCAAAAGCAGGAATAACGGCATGAATCCCAAGCACCTTTTCCCTGGAGCCGAGCCCTGCGTCGGCGTTCAGTGACAAAAACGCGCGCGACGGTTAAAGTCCTCCTCGTGGAAGACGCTGAGAGTCCCGAAGAGGGGCACAAGAAATCCAAAACCACGGGCATCCGCGCGCGGACTTTCCAACTCCCCTCCGGACGCTTTCACTCGGACTCCGACTCCGAGGAGAAGGCGTGCACTCGTCATCCTTAGCACGAGCGGTGATCATCCGCGGAGCCGCGATGGCTTCCTGAGCTACTGCCCCTTGCTTGCATCCGTCCGCAGCGCGTTTTATTGTCGGGCAGGCCGTGCCGCAGGATAGACGCGGCCCACTTTTACAGTTGTTGTGCGTCGTTATTGTTGTTTTTTGTTTTTGTTGTTGCTGTTGCCGTTGTTGTTATTGTTGTTTTGTTGATTTGCTCTTCCACAGATCGATCGAGTTGGCACGTGAAAGCCATTGCACGAACTCTTCCGTATAATTGAATTAGGCGGTACGCCTGCGATTTGTTAGACGTGCAGTACCAACTTTCTACATTATGAACTTGATTTTTTTTTGAGTGATTTTGATCTCCTTCTCTTTTTTTGCGAGATTAATCGGTGATTAATCTGAGTGCATTGTGCGCCGCTCTCAAAAAGATTTCCACGATACACGATGAACGTAACGGCGATCCCTCGGCAAGTATAAGCACGAATTTGGGAAATCATGTTAAGAAAATTTGAGTTTTTCAGGTTTACCGAGTTTCGAAACGTGGACTAACAAATATCATTAGACATTTTCTCCCAGGGCATTGTTCCGTAAATTCGATCTATGTAAACCAATTCTCGCATTCGTAGAATCGGTAGAAAGTGAATAAATACAGATTTTCGATCCAGAGCTGTTTGGTTATATTTTTGCTCGAGGAAATTTTGGTATCCGGTTAACAGAATAGAACGTTTCCCTTTTATTTCACGCGTGAGTACAAAATTAATTACATCTTACACTCATTCGTGATTGGCATACATCGATGAAAGTCACGACAATGACTGCACCTAAAAGAAAAAGCGATAAAATTTGAATGTGAGGACGATATTAAAATTTGGTGGACACTCGATCCTTCTTTTCACGGAAATTGTCGCGTTATTTCAGAGAAAACTGCATTTAACTCTACTGACTTTGCCATTTTGAAGTAGAGCGCACGATAAAACCGTAAAAATAGCAGTTGGCGTGTCTATGGTTCAGCATTGAAAAGAGAGCAAACACGATGGATCTCAGCGAGTTCTTTGGAGTGCTTTACGATATCGCGCTGTTCCTGGTAATGGGCGTCGTCTACGTCGCCGAGTCGGCGATCCTGATGTTCGTTCCTCGTCGGTACCGGAGCAAGGAGCTGAACAACGAGATCGCCCTGGTCACCGGCGCCGCCAGTGGAATAGGACGGCTCATCGCTATCAAACTCGCCAAGCGAGGCTGCAACGTCGTCGTCTGGGACATCAACTTGTCAGGTCAGTCACTTTGGCCTTTAGCATTCATCATAGACCGCAACGTCGATTCGAATCGCTTTGGACTTGCGATTATAATGGCCGTCCGAGTTGTCTCGGGTATATGGAAACGTGACGAGAAACTTTTATGGGAAATTGTTTTTTGTTCACTAAGGTGTTTACGCATTTGTGGCTTTTATGGGATCGTTAATAATGATTGATTGTTGTATCTAGGGTAATGAGGTAATGGACTTGAGCAAGTTGTTGAATGCTGCACATTTAATCTTAAATCAGTATGTGTATTATATTTATTTGTAAAGACATAGCGTGTTACTATGCTCGCAACATTTGCATTTATAAAATAAGTGGCGATTTAATTTAATCTTCAGTTAATTGACATTTAGAAAAGTATACGTAAATGTACTGATTTCGTCAAAAATTTTTTATTTTAACACTTTAAAATTAAATTCGTATAATTTATTTCACTTATAATATTTAACAATATTTAAATTTGATTTAATATACTAATTCTAAATTTAAATCCAAGTGTCTTAAAAGTTTTATGCAAAGTACACAAAGTCATTGAAAACGAAAAACAATAAGTTTATTTAGAGAAAACTAATTATTTATCAAATTTGTATTGTACAATTATAGCTGGTTGAAATTTCGCTAATTTCGTATAATTTACCACTAAATACAAATGAAAACATTCTTTGAGAACTGTTAAAAAATATTGAAAATAAACAATTTTTAAGCAAATATTTATACTTTTCTGCCTTAATGACTGGATTAGTATTCAAGACATCGCTTGTTAAATATTCATTGATAATCATACTAGCGTCTGCCAATTATTGTGCGTATACACCATATAAATGAAGTAAGAAATCTCTTTTATCATTATTTTTCTGCTTGCCTAATGTGACGAGAATTTGCTTACACGTAATAAATTTATTTGAAAATAATCCAAGTGCATTCCATTTAAAATAGCTTTTAAAATAGTTCAAAACAATGTGTTAGCCTGAAATTGTCCTTGGCACATAAGCCATCAGTGAATTCTGTCATGCATCAGTCAAAATTGCACAAGTAATATACTGCAAAGAGAATCTCAACACCGGAAAAAACGTGACAATTGAAAATTATAGAGCCTCTTTTAACAAATGCACGTTATTGTTGAGGATAAAGGGAAAGCGTTTTCCAAGCAAGTTCACTTTACCGTAACTCAAAAATAGTAAAATATTTCTTTGAGAAAGTGCATCCTTTGATTTGTTTCTCATTACCGGAGTTATAATTAGATAATATTTAATCTTGTTTATGTATTAAGTATTAAATAAATTGTAAATTACTTTTGGTTTTTTTAACAACTATTATTATGGGAACTAAGGAAATATTGATAAAGTCTTTATATTATCATTTTTCATTTAAATTCGGAAATGGTCTTGAATCGATAAAATATAAGTGTAACTTGAGCAATCTTATAAATTTTATTTTTAATCATTTTGATAATTATGTTTAACTGTTGTGAAACTTAAAAAATCTAGTGTGCAATTAATTAAATAAAAATCAAAAGTGTATTTCATGTAAATATTTTTAGTACAAAAATGTACACTGTACATTATTCTAAAATTTTCCTTGAATAATTCATTTCTTAGTGTTCATGAAAATTATGCACATGTATTATAAATAGTCTAACAGTTAAAAAAGAATTAGAATCATTTCAACTCATCAAACACCTTTAATGTCTTTTTCAAGCGCGCAATTACAATCAAGTTGAGCGATGGAAATGAATAATGAGAATATGAAACAAAACTTTCTCTGAATTAAAGAAGCGGTGAAATAAAATTTTTCTGTTGCAGGTGTTGAAAAAACTGCGGAACTCATAAAAGATGCCGGCGGTAAATGTTGGGCCTACCATTGCGATATCACTAATAGGGAAGAAGTTTATAAAACCGCTAAAGCCGTCAAACTCGAAGTAGGAAATGTGAGTTTAATTTGTTGTATCTTTCTCGATATTTCTGAGGTTTTCGAGTTTGAAAATAAAAAAGAAGCAAATTTGAAATTCAATTAAAAAAGTAAATTAGAAAAATTCAATTAGATTTTATTAGAAAAATATTTAAAGTATTTTTGAGAAAACCATGAATATTAATAAATATACTGCATTGATAATGATTTACGAAAGAAAAAAAAAAAAAAAAAAAAAAAAAAAAAAAAAAAAAAAAAATAAGAAAAAAGTATTTTTTCATTATTTTTTTAATAAATAAATTTGATATAATGGGTACTTTTTCGATTAGTTGTTGTAATATTATTTTCTAACAATTTCTTCGTATTATAAATTATGTTTGAATTATTTATTATTTCAAAAGTACATTACTCTTTAACTATTCTATTCATTTACGTACGATACGTATGAGAATTATTTTCCTTCATTATTACCATTTTTTTTTTTTAGTTTTATCTGATCAATGGTACCTACTTTTAATTACAATAAAATTTGTAAGAGATTTGGTTAATTTCAAATCTAAAATATAAAATATAATGTTTCGTAATTATAGATATTTATAATTTATTTATTAGTTGATATATCATATTGTTGTTCTAGGTAACAATATTAGTTAATAATGCTGGTTATGTGTATGGTCAAACTTTACTAAATATTCCAGATGATGAAATTGAACGAACTTTTAAAGTAAACATTATTTCACATTATTGGGTATGTAACTTGGAATTATAATATTACCTCGTTTGCAGTAAAATATATAATAAAGTGTCATGTAAATAAATCCAATTATTTATCATAAATTTATCGATAAGCTTTAACTATACTCATTGTCAGAGATAATACAAAAAATTGAATGTACGAATATATTCAGAAAAGATTAGCCATTAACAAATACCGTTATGGTAATTAAATGATGATGGTATTTTGATGATATCCTTTAAATATTTGCGTCTTCATACTAGTACTAAAACTGTTTATTGTGTCATATTTTAAAATTATGACTTTCCATGAAATTAGATTACAAAAGCATTCTTGCAAGAGATGATGAGGGAAAATCATGGGCACATCGTCACAATTGCAAGTGTCGCGGGTCTCTTAGGAACTTATAATTGTACAGATTATTCAGCAACGAAATTCGCGGCTATAGGATACCACGAGAGTCTTTTTTCTGAATTAAAAGTAAAGTACTAACACAATTTTAAACTAATTTGCAAAGAATTTTAATTAGGAGTACATTTTAATTGCTTTTATAGGCTCATGGTTATGATGGAATTAATACAACGTTGATTTGCCCTTACTTTATAAATACGGGCATGTTTAGTGGAGTGGAGCCAAGGTAAATTATTTCGAAATCAAATTATCAATACAGATTTCTAGCTTACTATTCTTATCAATTTAATGATTTTGTTTTCCAGATTTAAACCGATGTTGCAGCCCGAATATGTTGCAAGTGAAGTTGTAGCAGCAATAGCAACAAATGAAATTTGCGTCGTGTTACCTGCAATCATTCGATACCTCATGCCACTTAAATTGTAATTACACAATATATAATTTAAAGCGCTTTAATTTGAAATATTAATTATTGATTATTAATTATTCTACAGTATATTGCCGTCGAAACTATGCTGGGCATTGATGTATCATATTGTTCAAGGACCACAAACAATGATGATGCTTAAAGGCCGAGGTCTAGACAAAATAAAATAGTAATTTCTTGCATTAATTCTTTATGACTGTGAAAAATATATTTGTATTGTAAGTGTTAATTCTTTTAAGGATTACATTTATTATATAATTGCCAAAAATACTGTATTATTTTAGTACAAGAAAATCAAAATCCTGTGTCCGTACTTAATGTTCTACTTACATATACCTTTATAAAATTAATATTTCATAATTAATAATTAAGTTTGATTAATGTACTCGTTTATAAAGCTTACTTGCCATGAATTTTGTGATGAATATACTATCTTTCTGCAAGTTTTTTGCCAATATCCGTGTCACTAGATAAACAGCTTAGTTTTAGAAAAACTACGTAATTATTAAATTGAGAAATACAATAAAATTTTAAATAAGAAAGCAATTTCTAAATCAAAATCCCGAAGAATATGATATGAGTAATTTTATTGCACATTCATAGTTTGGTTTTTGTGAAAATCTAGAATTTAAAGGCAACGAGACAAATATTGAAAATGTTGCTAGGATTATTTTTTTGATAGATTTTATTTGAAGCCTCTGTAGGAACTTTTTGTCAAAATTAATATCAAAATATTTGTGGAGGATAAGAAAATCAAAAAGTTATGGTGCGTGAATAGGATAAGGTGATGTTTTTATCGTAAATATTTTTTTTAAGCAAAAATTTTCATTGAGTTTTAGTTTATTAGTGTACAATAAGGACATATGTTTAAGAAAATATTATTTTATAATCGATATATGGAAAGTGATATGATTAAGAAAGTAAAAAGAATAATGTTAGATTTAGAAATAAAAATTATCTTGTAAATAAATAGGTTTTAAATAAATAATAATTAGATGAAAACATTCAATTTATTGACATATAAAATATATTTATAATATAAACAGCGAGGTATAAAATTCTTAGTCTTTGATAGTTGCTTAAATCCATACAAAACAAGATCAATATAGTAAAAAATAAAGTAGTGCATTATATTATTGTATAGTATAGTATAATATAATACATCAATAGTGTACAAATAGCAGCTATGCAATATAAAATTATATATTATATGCAAAGATACAAAACTTTACAAATTTTTTTATATAAATTCTATATATAATAATTTTTGTAAATAGAATTTAAACTTGCCAATTGTTTAACTCAAAGAGGAAATAAGAATTAAAACAACATTCTTTGAATTTTTGAACACATGCAATAGAATTTTTAGCCAAGGTATATATTAAATAAATACCACTTATATAAAAAATATTTTAAGTAATAAGATAATTTGGAAGATTTTCAATAGTGATTGCTCAGAGGTAAACACAAGATAAGCTCTATATTGCTTAATAAAATATATCTTAGAAATATATATACATAATATGCTCTTATTTTTTGTAAGTGTATAAGTAATATTTTGTATTAAAATTTAAAATTCTTTTTCCTGAATTAGTATTGTGCACATATATTAATTTTTTTAATAATAGGTACACATCCTATGTAAAGAAATATTTCTTGTTGACATAAAATAAACCTATTTAAATATATCATTTAATTCTAAATATTTTAAATTGATTATCTTAGCCATTGAAAGTACATTACTTTTTCAGTGTTGGTGCTATTCTAAATTTGCAAGTCGAAGATAGTATTTGACTTTTTTATTTAAGTCAATAGAGCTCTTCTATTCATTTCACTCAATTTGTTGATAAACAATGATCATTTTTTAATTTATTTTTGTTGGATTTCAATAATAAATACTAATTTGTTTTATCAGATTATATTTTATATAATCTTTCCTAAATATCATTGCTTCCGTAAAAAGTTTCTGAGGTAGTTTTTTGATACTGATATAATCATAAGAGATATCATTTTTATGACTTTTTATAAAATAATAAAAATATTTTTTCTAGTATTTACTTTATATTCTGTTAGTAAAACTACCATCTATAATTTGGAAAAATAGTTGGCATCCATAATTAAATTATAGAATGACCCAACACTAATGTTGTATAAATATAAAAGGATGTTAGATGTAAGTATTGAATACAATTTACATATTTCTAGGGAACATTACATTTAAAACATTTAAATGATTACTATTATAGTAGATATTCTTAACTCTATTATAATTGTATTACAATAGATCATAAAAATAAGTTAGTCCTTGTCCAAGCTCCCAGATGGAAATACCAGTTTTTAGTTCATCAGCGAGATCTAGCCTGGACATTATCGAATAAAGTGTAGGAAAGAAAACAAAACCACCATCATTGTTTCTGAAGTTGCATAAAATAGAAATTGTAAATTAAAATTTACATTTAATTTAAATAATTTATTTATGTGTATTTTTTCTTACTTCAGTTCAAAGAAATGTTCTTTACTTTTATCATCCCATTGAATTTTTCCTTTGAAATTTTCAAGAAGTTTTAAATATTGTGATCCTACTATTGGACCACCACCCGTAGCTGTATAATGATAGCCATAAAAATTTAAGCCCATTAAAATTTGAGCTCTTTTAGGATCTTCAGAATCAGGAACAAGAGTTTTAACACAGTTTCTTATCCATCCAATAGGTGCATTTGGTCCCGGATGTTGAACACTTGAGAAGTCGTATGTCATAAGTGAAAAATATTTTACATGTTGTGCAAGAGAGTCGAAAGATTTTTTAGTAAAAAGTTCTTTTTCCAATCTATAAATTGAAAATAATTTATTATTTAAAAAATTAATTTCTGGTAAATACAAAAAAATTTACAAATATATACAAATATATATGTTTGTATAATATTAATTAAATGTACCCTCTTTGAGGTGGAATGACTAATACTGTGTCTAAATATTTTTTATTTAATCCATCTGCTATAATATTAATCAAAGATATAATCAATTTTTTTTTTGCTCCAGAAAATATGAACTGATTCCATATTTCTAAAATGTATCCATCAAATGAATGAGTCTAAAATATTGTAATACTTTTATATTTTCATGTTATCAAGAAACAATGATTATATAATATATAAAAATGTATAATAATAAATAAAATTTTATACATAAATAGAATAGACAAATATTATTCAAAGTTGTGTACATGGATCCTTTCTTGAGAAGCAAATGCTTTTGATTTTTGTAAAAATGTTCATATAAAAAACAGAAGATTTTTTTATTTGGAAATTTTTACAAAATCCAAAAGCAAGGAGAAATTCTCAACTTTATTATATACAACTCATACTCATATACAATAAAATATTTGTCTTAATAAACATAAAATATGTATTATACATTCCATTTTGATTAATTATTTTTGTCGCTTAATATTTAATATATGCAATAAAAACCTTTAGAATTCTAACTATAAAATTCTAAATACATATAAATTATAAATATTTAAATAAAACTCACTTCTGCAAAATCACATAACACTCTAATAAGTTTTTCTCTTTTCTTAATATTACTAAACAGGTCTTCTACATCAGATCCAGACCATCCATCAAAAAGAATTCTTGGTAGAACTATAATATAATATTATTTAAATTTCAAGTACTATATTACAATTTCATGTAGTCAATGTTTTTAAAAGAACTTTACGTTTAACAGTGTGATTTTTATTAGTTTTCATGTCTTTTATCCATTGTTTTTGAATATCATTGGTAGGAATTTTAAATAGATCAGTACTTTTTATTGTAAACCAAACTGGAGAAACCATATCAAATTTTCCATGAAACTTTAATGAATTTTCATAGCCTCCACCATTCCACTATTAAATTAAACATTGCATTACAAATTTTTTTATGCGAAACAGTATTTGAAGATTAATTACTCCAGTAAAATAACAGACATAATAAATAGTTGTAATATTTATAATAAATAAATACCGGTGTGATGTATCCAAGAACATTGCCAGCCCTAAAGTGTCTGATATTTGTATTTTTACCATAAGCTCCAGCTTCACGTATAATATCCTTAACTTTGGGTTCTGTTTTGACCAAATGTCTTTGGAAAACATCCTTATCAGTAGGTCCATACTGGAAACACAAAGAATCGTATTACATGGCAATAAAGTGAAATATGTTTCATTCTTAAATCTAACCTACAATTGATAAAACAACCACTTAAACAATATAAGTATTGATTAAAATGAAATTATCTAAACATTTTAAATATATTTATGACACATCAGTCCTACCTTTTTTACTATTTCTGATTTTTTGGGTTTTTTCCCTTGTTGAGGGGATAAAGTTCCATAAGCCACATTATAAACCAGTGATAAATTGCAGACTAATATCAAAATATTCATTTCTTAATTATAAATATGACACAATAAAGTTTTTACTAAAAAATCTTGACAACAACCATTAATACTAATCTCCTGCACCGATCTAACTGAAACACCAACTCGGCCAACATACGCCTGCGCGTTTTTTGAGTTCTGTAAACAAGTGGCCAGAGAGTAAAATATTCAGATGCAAAATGAGTTTTGTTGATTGATTTTTTTTTGAAGCATGAAAACAGGGGATTTATTATGAAAAAATTGTGGAACTCAATTACCCATTTTAAATTCACGAGGTGATTTTGAACTGAATTATTAATCATGTTATCTTGTAACATTAGAATAAGATTATAAGATATTATTGTTCGTAAATATAAATGAAATAAATCATAAGATAAGTGTATGAGTGTTTGATAAACTAGATTTAAATGAAAGCACACATTAATTCTATAGATAATTTGTCATCGGCTCTTTCTCATATTTCTATTTTATGTATTTTACTATCCTTATTTCGGTACAAATAACACGCCCACCGGCATTAAAATTTTATAGCACAATATATGTGTTTTGATCAAAATTGTTAGAAAATAGTAAATTGAACTTAAACATAGTAAAGAAGAATAATGTCGAAATAAAGTTTTATTTATTGCCGTAATTTAATAAATTATTTTAAATAAATTCATTACTCTCAAAGGATCATTATTATATTTCTCTTACATGATTAGTATCGTATGAACATTAGGATTTTATGACTGATAATAATAGTTTAATGGACAATATTAATGTCACATATTATCAAAGTTACAATAATTTTAATCCATACATTAGAGCCTAAAATATTACATTAGTATTCATTTTATTATTGAAATTTCTTAATATTAATGGAACAATTTTTTTTCAGAAAATTTTACTGGCCCGATAGGTTTAGCCAATCGGATAATAATAGTTATTAAACAGCCTATCAAAGTTCAAAAGGTACGAATAAATGGTAAATTGCTTATGTTATTCTTAGTAAACAGTACACTTCACTGATGATGAGCAAAAGTACCACAAGACTGCATTAGTGTCTAAGATAAGAATATTGCGCATTAGAATTTTTAAAAATACAGTAATTTATTAATAAAATTTGAAAATACTATAAATACGTATCTTTTGCAAAACCTGTTACTTTCAATAATTATTTGTGCGGGTATGTATTTGTAATTATGATCAAGTAACCAATACTTGCACATACCTCTATATAATTCCGTTCACAGATAAGTTATAGGAAGTACTAGAAATAAGATCAATTCGTGATCCAAATTTCACTTTGTCTAACTAGTGCTTTGTTTCTAAGGTGGTATTAGAAATTTATATTGAGTTCTTACAAATGACAATAAAATGCAGCATTAAAAAATTTGTTTAAACATAATAATTTATGATGCATTCCTATCGCATTATTGAACTCACTGTCCATTTGATCTAGATACCTTCAATACATTGCAACGGTTATTAATGCCAAAAAAATTAATAATTGCAAGCATTTTAATATAATTAATTTTCTCAATTTTATTTTCATATCAATGCAATTTATCAAACATAAGTTACTAATTTATTCCTTTAAACACTCGTTCCTAATTTTGACTTTGACATCCTCCAATGGATCCGCAAGAATGAATTTATTTATCAAGTTTCGTAATTCTTGAAATTAACATCGCCGAGCATTGTTCGACTTATTTTATAAATCATAACGATACCCTTTTTGTTTTCTAATTTAATTATTGCACAACTTACATAAGAACATACATCAGAAGAATGTCATTTCTTCCAGAGTCAATTAAATAGAAAATTACGTATTGTTACGTGCGTTGCTCAGTTCCATTGTTGTGCTCATTATCTCGGTTGCATTATTATCTTGGTCTAGATAAAAAAGATCATCCAAATTACTGGCGATGATCGGCACCGGTAATTAATTAAAAACAACACGTACCAAAGCCGTAATAAGCCTTATTCGCTTAAATGGTGCGAGGGAGAAAGTGTGTAAGGAAATGTAATTCGTGTGTCGCGGTTCGCGCTGCAATACCTTCT
The DNA here is from genome assembly GCA_018907245.1 of Eupristina koningsbergeri. Classification (NCBI taxonomy): domain Eukaryota; kingdom Metazoa; phylum Arthropoda; class Insecta; order Hymenoptera; family Agaonidae; genus Eupristina; species Eupristina koningsbergeri. The sequence goes on from JACCHV010000118.1 coordinate 600,108, forward strand.
CTATGACCTACTCCTAATAACTGATCACGCCTGAAGGATAGACAATAGACAAAGGATCCAATTGAACCAGCGGATTCCCTTGTTAATAAGTCGACAACTGGCGAGCGTTGAAAAGAAAAGAAAAGATGACTCCGGAAAAGCCCTTGTGGCTTATCAAACGCGGAAGCCAAATGATCAATGACTGGTCACGAATGACCCTTTGAACCTTGGCTCCCTTTTTTAAGGCCTCGTGTTTTAGAGTTTCCATTGTTGATTCGGAGATCGAAAGAAAATCCAGCGATTTACATAAGACCGAATGCGAATTGTGTAAGGTATCGGGAAATAGCCTTGGATAAATCCATTTCATCCGACTTTTCGCCTTACCCAAAGTAATAAGCTATTAGGGGTTTTTTTTTTTGTTTTTTTTTTTTTATATATATCCATAGCCTGATAGACTAAGATGTTTTTATGGTGATACAAAACTGTAATGACTCATTTGACTACTGATATTAAATTAATTAGAGTAAAGCTCACGGAAAAATTTATAAAAAAAACTAGTAGCAAAATAAGAAATTTTATATTTTATTAAAAATTCAAGTTACATTAAGAATTGTAATATTAAAGTGGTTTCAATTAAGATATCTTGTAATTATTGGTAAGTATGATACTTTAATTTTAAAAATGAAATTTTTTTTTAAATAAAAGTACTGTAAATAGCTGATACTTTGCATGTATAATATAATTCACATTTCACCTTTAAGTGGTAGTAATAAACGCTAAACATAAAAGTAATAATATTTTATAAAACCCATTAACATATCTCTAGAATATCTTACAAGTTTTTTTAAAAAAATAATTTATTTAAATATTTTATACAAATTTCTGCTTCATTCAAAAGTTAATTTTTACAAAAAAATGTTATATAAATTCATATAAAATTTTTGTATTTAATATTCGTCGATCTTTGTCTAGACCGTTTAAAAAAGTGATTGTACAACATATTTGTTATATGAGTATTAATAAATGGAATATCATATATACTGAATATTTATTACAAGATGTATTACATGGAGTTTATGAACAATTTTTATGTATAAATCATTAAACAAATTAAAAATATACACTTTAAATTTAGAATGTGTCTTGTCAAAATTATGTATTCATTTTTTTAAAATGTAATTAAACATACAGGTATGCGATTTTGATGTGCTTAGATCAAGATATCATTTATTATATAAAAAATTGTTGGTGACTTAACATACATATTTTATTAAGATTATATAATTTTATTTTATTATGATTATATATTTACTTACTTCAGTTTTTTAAGATTCAATCATCTATAAAAGCCAATTAAAGTTTTATTTTTAAAAGAATTATTTTACTTTAATTGGGAAAACTACTAATTATAATATTGATGTTTAATAATATTTTTTATTAATTTTAAAATTGTTTACATAATTACTTTTAGTTTATGTTTATTTATCTCGCTATACTATGAATTTCTATGAAGTTGTATGTTTTTAAATATACAATTTCATATTTTAGTATTAATTATATTAAGTATATTACTATTATATTTTATTAACTTACTAATTATATTAGGTGTTTTATTTTAAAGAATAAAATTTTTAATGATACACTGAAGGAAAGCTTTTTTTCAAGTATTATGGTTTTATTTAGAGTACAATTACATAGATGCATTAAGAAATGCTTTACTATGATGAAAATCGTAGGTTTTAAAATTTAAAACAAAAACTGTAATTTTACTCTGAGCATTCATGTATATATATAAATAATTTTGCTACTTTAATGGATATTTTTGCGTTATATCTTATTTAAAATTACTATGTTTAAAGCAAAATTATTGAACAGTAGATCTCTATGAAAATATGTACCAACTTTTTTTAGCATTTTTTAAATTTTCGTTTGAGCATTTCGTTAACACATTTCCTTAACATGCTTAAAGTATTCATTTTTTAAATTAGGGATGCTTGTATTGTAATAGTTTCATATTATAAAGTAAGTATTAAATAATTACAAAAACTTTTCTGTCAGGTACACTTTTCTTTCTGAAATAAGGATTATAAGGATTAAAATAAGGACTAATGGGACATTAAGTTAATTTTATTTCATAATTTTGAGAAAATTATAATAAAATATTTTTTTCTTTTGCTTTTGACGTTGAACAATAACAAAATAACTTTTTATTTCTAACAGAAAATTATTTCTCATTTCACACAGTATTGTAATAATATGTGGGGCACATTTTTTAGATCGTGGTTGTAAGTCCAATAATTTCAATTGTCGAATTATAAATGCTTCGTATAAAAAAAATGATAAATATTGTAAATATAAAGATTTCTCTGATAGAATTTCTCATAAAATGGAATGTAAACTGTCAAAATGAGCTAAAGCGTTCAATTCAAAAACTGTTATAAATAATAATTATGACGAAATTCTCAATAATTCGATTTTAAAAGTTATGCTTCCAATAAATTATTCGCTCATGCTAAAATGATATTTTCTAACATCATGTTCAGATATAATCATTTGCAAAATCGTAATTAGCTCACTGTTATATAATAATTTTGTATAGGTAGCAAAAACATTAGCAGAAATATCGAAATGTTCCGAGTTCGCACCAAGAGGATATGCAAGAAGAAAAAAATGAAAATTGTGAAACTACTCGGATATGAATAATTAGCACAGGGAACTTTTCTTGAACTATCGGACCTGGGAACTCGACTCACTCGCCGGATTATTAGTAAATCGGAGAAATATCGATATAATGCTTGGAAGACTAATTAAAAATCCAGCAACGGCTTGTGAGTCAATCCCGCCCTTCCTGTTGGTCACTAAGGATGCAAGATAATCTTGTAGTTTAGAAATCGATTTCGTTTGCGGTTAGATAAGCCATCAGCAAGAAATGCTCATAAAGAAACCCGTCGAAAATGTATGTAAGTAGTGGTTACATCCCGTGCGATAAAGGCATAAAATAATGCAGGCGCACTCGCATAATTTAAAGAAAATGTCACGTGGAAATTTCCTTTCAGTCGGCCAGTCAGCCCAAATCGCCTAAAAGACACTCGCGCGCGCGCACTTGAGAGTGTTTTCTCGGAAAGCTTTGGTAAAAGTGAATTTTTTGACTTTTATGGATGAAAGATGGGACGACCGAAGGAAGACGACGGGAAGGTCTCGCCAATTGAGTCTGTCCTCGTCGCCGCCGTCCTCTTGCTCGTCGTCGCGCTGTCCACGAGGTGGGGGACTCTCGGACGTTTTGAAAGTGCGAGCTGCACGTCGTCGGCTCCTGTCTGAGAAAACTCCTCGGCAACACTCCGAGTACGCGGCTGGTGCTCCGCTCCTCTGCTTAGCCAACTTTCCTTCTCGTGCGTGGTGCGCGCACTTCCGACTGCGTTTCTCGGTGGTCGGCCGTCACCTCCTGGTGCTCTTGGGGCGATGGTGCGCCCCTCCGGATTGTTCCTGGGCGCGCTCCTCGGCATCCTGCGCGCTCAGACCCTCGGTGAGCTATACCTCGGCTCGGCGCCCTTTATTCTTATTAGTGGCAAATGTTCACTGAGTGACATGTGTGTGGGTGGGTGTGTGTATGTGTATATCTACCTCTGTGGGTTTTTTATTGGTGAGAAGAGAAAAAGGTTACAGAATCCTTATTATTACGTGAGAAAGCTAACTTTTTTTTTCTTTTTTTTTTTCTTATTTGGCCAATTAAGTCTTCCTGAATTCGTGTAAGCGATAGGGAACGTGTCTTCTTTTTAATAATACAATCGTGCATTTTCTTTCTAACTGATTAATCAATAATTGTTTACTTTTCTCATCGTTACAATTTTACTTGGCAATTAATTTGTCAAAAGAAAGTTACTATTGCGTGAACAATCATCTTTTGTTTTTATTTTTGTTCATGATTACGCGTTAGGCAATCGCCAAATTTACTTCAATTGAATCTGTAATACTCGTGGAATCCAAAAAAATACGTATAAATTCATTACCAAACGAGATATAATAAGTAAAAAATTAAAAATATATCTTTAGATCGCTTAATATATAATTTTTAATTATTTCAATCACAACACTGTTAAATATATATTTAAATTGACAATAATAGCAAACACAACTAAATTTAAAGAAAACGCCTAAAATTTATTGCATACCCTGAAAATGTTCTTGAGACAATTATAAGACCAATTTCGTACTTAATACGAAAGTAACTTTTCAATTAAGATTTAAATAAATTTTAAAATAAAAAAATTTTTTTTTTTTTAAATCTTAAGCAATATAATTAAGCAAAAAAGATTTTCTAATGAAATAAATGCTCCGCGAAGAAAGTGCTGGAAAGTATATTATAGTACAGTATAGTGTAAGAAACAGTTTTTAAATTTTAAATTATATATATACCGTATGCAAATATATTTCCAAGCCCATTTCTCTTTCACTATGAAAATATTTTTAAACTTTTCTTTTGGCTTCTGTTTAAGCTATTTAACATTGATTTTAAATTGATTAATAAATTAAACTAGCCAATGTTAATGAAAACTCAATTGCACATATATTTTAAAGCAATAATTACTATTACTCATTTATTAAATTTTCAAAATTTCGATGACTTACCTTTTGAAAAATAATATTTACTAATTATATAGTTGTAAGGTGAAAGATAAGTGCATGTTATCGAAATAAAATAGAGGAATAATTGTTTTGCTTAAATTACTTGAGAAATAGAATTTTTACTTCATCCAGCCAATTAAAATTATGATCTTCATTGATATATAAGGTTTGGCAATATAATATGTAAATATGTACATATCTAACAAAAATGATTGCGATAGAAGTACAGAGTATTTTTATTTTCACAACACAATCTGTAATTACAATATATGACTCGATAATAAACATGAATGAAGACAATTTCAAAAATAATATTTTATAAAATATACCGCATAACTTTGGAAGTTCTAAAATTATTTTGATAGGTATCAATATAGTATAATGATAATAATTTATAGTACAATATTATTGCTAATATATGGTTTTTCAATAATTATATACCTTATCTATTAATATTACATAAATAATAAATACACCATCATTATCTAATTTAGGTATCCGAAAAACTTACTAATAATTTGAATAAATAAAGTAAAAAGTTTTTAGACATTTTTTTGAACTTTTAAATATGTATATATACATATCAATACATTTGTGTGTGTGTACTTATGCTTGTGTGCGTTATATGTACACTTGTATATATACATGCATGTAACTCATAATTCTGCTATACTCGTTAAGATATATTTCGAAAACGACCAGAATACTGTTGTAAAGGCAAATTATTATTTTATTATATTCATACTAAAAATATTTTAAGGTATCCATCCATTTAAAAAAAAAAAACAAAAAAAAAGAGAAGAAAATTATAATGTATTAAACTGAAATTTTAAATTTGATTGATAGACATAAATCATTGAGAGAAAATATTGACATTAATTTAATATATGGAATTAATATCAAATGCATTAAAATATTTTTATATTTAATTAATTGAGTATTATATATTATATACATATACACACACACACACACATATATATATATATTTAAATTGCATGTATTTACTAACTCGTTGTGATTATTTAATATCCATTACAATTAAATCGATTTGATTTCATAAAGTTATCATATACTTAACACTCACTCTACTTGTGTTAAATATCAAAACGTCGTATTAATAAATAATGAGATCATTAAGGATATGTAGATTTTTCGATTTAGAAATTAAAAGTTTTGATTGATCTTTCCAAAATTAGTTTAACAAGCCTTGACCCACTGAGCAAGTTCGAGGTCAATGCTTCATAGATAGAAAGTAGACAAGTCTTGTTTTCAAGTGAGAATTGTTTTTTTCTTCTTTTTTTATTATTGATGAATAAAAACAAAATAATCAAATCGTGTCGATCGCAGCGAAGAAATTTTATGTGTTTAAAAAATGAAAGTTGTTGTCCATAGAAATGCAATTTCTACAACCGTACTTTTAAACTTTATTAAACAAAGCCCACTATCAACAAAGAAACTTTAAACAAATGTCCCTTTACTCTATGCCTTTTGAAGCCCGAGTATACCGAGGCCACGAAAATTACCATATATTATGCTTTTATAATAATTAATGTGCGGATATTGATATTTTATTTATTATTTTAATTGCGCAACGAGTTTATTACAATATTTACCTGTAAAGCATTTTTGAAAATGTTCCACTCGTCGCGCAAATACCAGGCTTCAAGCCAACAAAAGCAGGAAAGAACTCGTATTGAATCGATACTTTGCAACGTGTTATTTTCCATTTTTACCCTTTTTCATTCTTACGGAATCGTGGTAAAAGATCACCCAATACATAAACGAATTTCTCACGAAAGTATTTTTCATCGGCCGCTGCATCGACCGATACGTCAGAATCGGCAATGAGACGCGAACCCGTTCGATGCAATTGCCGGAAGTGAAATTTTCTTCTCGTTGGCCTCTCGCTACCAACGGCTCATATAAAAAAACTCACACGCCAATAGCGCGTGCGAGTAAGAGCGAGTGCGTTGGATATGAATTAAGGAAGGAAATTGTCGGGGTTACGATCTTCGAGGAAAACCGCAGAGCTCTATCTCTTAATTTTCCTTGCATTGTTCGGGCGGATTTTCCCGGCGAGTTTGTCCGATTGTGCTCGGAAAATGCAAGGTCGATTGTCATGGTGTTTGAAAGTTTTTACGATCGACATCTGAAATTAAGTTTTAATAGTCATCCTTTTCGATCGGTCGATGCTTGAAAAAAAAGTGGATACTACTAATACTCGGGAAAAAGTAAACAAACGCCTTTGAACTTTTCATTTCTTCCATCGGGTACCGATAAATTGCGACAATTAAAGTAAGTGGTTGAATATAAATTTTTCCTGCAATGATTCTTTGTTGTGTGGTGTATCACGATATATATATTATATAATATCTTCATCGTAAAATATTGACTTGCTACGAAAAGCGGAATTTGGTTTTTTTTTCTATTTTTTTTTTTTTAAGAACAAAGATACACAGTATTCTCTGGAAATACTTTCTTTAAAAAGAGTTCATATTAAATTTCGAACTTTCATTCCATTGTCTAACATTTACTACTTATTTGATAGTGAAGTCGTAAACGTATTTTACAAAACATAAAGACTACTTATTGTCACTTGTTTTACGAATTGAAACATCAAATAGATATAAGCGTCATTTAATGTTCTTTATTGTATTTTTTGTTACATTCAATATTGTTTTTACAATTTCTTAAAAATTTTTTCTGATAAAGTCAATAATATTCTCAAAGACCAAATAATAAAATTAATAGGATATCTATAATTTAAAATATATATTTTATTTATTAATGCAGTGTAATAAATACAATATTAAATATGCGCTGAAATTCATAAAAACTTAATTAAAAGTTCTTATTATAATTTATATAAATTAAAACCAAACGTTTATTTATATAATATAATGACCAATCACTATGGAATTCTAAACAAATTACATTTCAATTTATAAAATATTTTCGTTGCGTTTTTTTCTCATCTTGTAAATTTTTATAGATATTTTTATAAAATGAGTTTTATATAATTTATACTATTAACAATCTTTTTAATGAAATTATGAAAAAATATTTTTATATGAAAATATATTTTACTTGTGAAATTTCTCTTAATAATAATAATTTTTAAATTTTCTTTCTAAATTACTTATTAATAAAATTATTATAATTATACATGTAATAATATTGAGTTATGTATATGTTGGTTATTTCGTTTAATATTTCGTTATTTCTGATAAAAATAAAACACACTAATACATAATACTATTATGTATTCTGCATAATATATTAATTAAATTTTTCTATTGAGCAATTGAACTATTCAGTACGTGATCTTTTGATAAAACTTAAATAAATAAACTATGAAATTTGTATAGTTAATGTATGTAATTCAATACTATTATATTTGAAAAAAAGTTTAAATTCTAGCATATTTTCGACTATACTTCAAAAGTATATTTTTATTCTAAATTTTTAATTTTATGCATATATTTTATTATTTAATATAAATTTTAATATAATCAATTTGACTGTACTTATTGGAATTAAAATAAAACCTAGATAAATAATTTTAAAAACACATATTTCTTAAAACTTATTTATAAAATATTATAAAATCTATACATAATCAATTACTTTTTTTGTTTAATTTATACAAATGAATTAACTAATATTTAGTTGAATAAATACCCGTATTTTCATTTTTTACTTCAATAATAAGATCTCTTTAAAGATGTGTTTTATTTAATAATATAATAAATATGTATAATAAGGACTTTTCAAAGTTTCGAACAAAGTGCTAAATAATAGGTTAATAATAGTTATTAATAAAATAATATAATTAGCACTCAATATAAATTTTTATTTAGTTAAATTAAAATAAAAATATTTATTTTTAAATGCACTATAATAGATACTATTCATCAGTCACATCTATATTAATTTTGAATATTATGTCTGTATTATATTTAAAATGTTGGCAAAAAATCTAAATATAAATACTTTATTTTGTCGATGGATATATAATTTTATGTATTTTAATATATCGTCATTTTTATTAATGATTAAATGGATTTATTTATAGTGTTACTTGATTATAAGCAGTTATAAAATAATGCTCAAATTTAAATATTTTTGGGTTATATTTTTATTTATACAACAATATTTATCTTCCACTTTTTAATTTATTTTTTTTTATTTCTGCTCTATAAATATTTAAGCTTTAATTTTAATACAATTGTATAACATTATAATATAATATTATAAGAATGGGTAGTTTTATAAAAAAAAACTTCTAATTAATCTCATTTAATGAGTATAAAACTTATTTGCTGGTATTATACTAATATATCATTAAAAAGTATATAATACTTGTACAATATTAACTTTTAATTAATAATAAATGTAAATTAAATAATATTTTCATTTCATAACGATAAAATATTTAAAATAATAAATTTTATATATTTTTATTAAAAAATTCGTGTGCACTAATACGCATTCCAATGATTTATTTTTCACATTACTTAGAAATAATTCTTTGAAACTTGTTATATACTATTTCAACAACAACAAAAATAATATAAAACATTATAATAAATATAATTGAGTAAAGATACTTTTAAGAAATTTAAAAATATTTTCTATTAAATATAATTTTGATAAACATTGATTATATCTAAATAATTCATTTATTTAAGATTTTAGATAATCAAATATTTAAGATATTTGATCTGCTTTCGTTGCGATTAAATTACTTAAATTTCTATAGTTAAGAATAAAATTATATCATAAAACATGATCTCCACTCTCACCAGTAATTGATGAGCATTATATTTCTGAAATTACCAAAGCATAACACATATTTTAATTTATAAATAAACATTATTAAATTATTAAATGGAATATTAAAATAATTTATATTCACCATTATGATTATGTAAACAAATTTTCAAATATTTTTATTTATTTTAATAAATTAAAAAGTTATAATTGGCAGCAAATAGTTTTAATATTGTTTAAAAAAAAAAAAAAAATTAAAATTTTATAAATCAAAAATTGAATCAATTAATTCTTATGTTACAATTGTAAATCCTAATATTTGTGTATGTAGATCGAATTTTTTCGAGTTATTTATTTTAAATTAAAAAATGAGAATTCACTGACAAATAATATTAAAATCCGTTTTACAAGGACTTTTTTTTATAGAAACCTTCATTTTTGAGTACTTTTTGTTGTCGAATAAAAAACATGTTCGCAATGAAAAGCTGCTCTACAAGTATTAATTTGATTTTAATATATAAATAGCACGGTCATTCGATAAATTATAATTATTTTCTACAAAAGTACGAATGAATTCTTTTAAATAATAATAGCTGATTTAAAGGGACTTATTGGATTTCAGCGAGTAAAGTAAGTTCGAGGGAGTCATCAGTTCAAGCGCCATGTCTCGATGATAATAAGTTCTACAGGAATCCGAAAACGCCAATTCACTCGGTTTGGACACCTGGTGAATGCGCAAAATATTACCTTTGCCTCGGTAAGTGATTGCGCATCTGTTTACATCGAGAATTTTCTATTAAAAACGCATTTAATGGTAGCTTTCATTAATTCGATGGCTAGATGAAAATTCTTTTCCTCCTATTATGATTTGTTTTATTTATTTAACTTATTTTTACGCGTAGCTTTAAAATAATTGCAAATCTTAAAAAAGAAACTACAATTTATGACATACCTGCTGATCGTTATTTTTTACGAAAATGCATTTTTTTATGGGACATGTTGTGCCTAATTTAATTTTACTGTTCATTATTGTGTTGTAATATTAACTTTCAAGTATTAAATTTATAAGAAATATGAAATGTTTGTTACAATGTTCACCATCGCCATTATTATTACTGATTTATTATGAGAGAGATAGATGTTTATTATTGCTTTAAATTAAAATTGAAATGCTGAATTGATATGTCTTTTTATGTACAATTTAAAAACTTGAGATTCCATTGATACTAAGCAATAATATATTTTAAAACTTGTGCAATATTGCGATTAAAATTTTTTTATATGCTTTGTTTTATTCCGCTGTAAGAGAAATTTAAATATGTGAATTAAAGTATTCGTGATGTGATCTGCATTTTTTATTTCTTATAATAATTACTACTTCTGTCTTTCATTGAAGATATAGTTAAATAAATGCTGCATAAATTTAAATACACAAATAATTGCATGATTTTTTGTTTTATTTTGCTTGATTATGTAAATTATCTTTATTCTCATAAAAAATTAGTTATTCACTTTAAAAAGTAGACTGCAACATAATTTCTATCATTTTGACATGTTTTACTTTAGCTAAAGAGATTATGTTGAGGCTAATAATTAATCTGAATAATAATTTTAACAGTTAATAATTAAAGTGAATTAACCAATGATTATTATTCAAATGCAATTTGTATGCAAATACTGTATTTAGTTAATCAATTAATATTCTTCAACTATATCCATTTTAATATATTCGACATACTCAACTCATTTTTAATCATATTTGAAGTCCTTTTTTAGTTTAACCATAACGTGCATTACTCTTTAAAAATAAAGTTATGTATATATAATAAATTAATAAAATAACACTTTAAATACAGCCAAGTCGAATCTGCAAAGTTAAAAATAACTTTTACTCTCACTTGCTTCAATTAAAATAAAAATTATATATAGTTTTCAGCTTTTGTGAAAAATTGAATTAACTTCTCATTGATAAAAATGTTATTTTTATCTCCTGAACACTGATTTAAAGAGAAACAAAACATTTGCTTCTTTATAATCGTTTATTTAAAAAGAAAAATTCAATTTTTAGAATACAAACTATCAGTTGTATAAAATTTCAGGTGCATAAAACATTTGAAACCTTTTAAATGAAATAAAAATTTCATTACTTATTGAAAATGGAAAGTAAAGCCAAGATTTTATTGGATAAAATCGAATTACTCAAATAAAAGGAAAGAAAAAAAAAGATAAAAAAAATGACTTATTGCAAGACATGTGCCATTTAATTTGAAAATACGATTCTAAAGCTAACATCTTTGATCGAGAGTATTGAGAAAGTCATGGAAAAGTATACGACTCGCGCGGATTTGGAGTTGTTATACAACACATAAGGAGCATTTTTCTTATGTATGCACTTGTGCGTGCCACACGGTAATTCTTGTTTTCAATGATAAAAAAAGTCATCGTGGGTATTTCTCAGAGGGCATTTCGTTAATGACATTATAATTCGATGCTTGGAATAAATTATAAGTTATTAGCTCCGGGTGTCATTTAAAATTTTGTATTTTTCAATAAGCATCGATTCCAATGTATCGGTTAATAACGCACTTTAAATTGCTACCGCAGTTTCATATTTATCTTTAAAATGTAATAAAAAATGTATTTCTTAATTATTACAATTTAATGGACAAATATTTAGAGGATTGAGTTAGGATTTAATAATATGTTATAACGGGTGTGTTCTATTTTTATATTTTTACTTTCAATTTTTTTTTCCTTTTTTTTTTTTTCCCTTAATGACACATCATTATTTGTGTCCTATTTATTAAAAATGGAATATCGCATTCGAACTTTCGTAACTTTCCACCACAACTGGATTTCTTTATCCATCATATTGTATGAAATGATAAATTATACTTTCATTATTCATTGAAATTTTTAATAACTATATTTAATAATTTTTAAAAATTGAGAAGTAAGTGAGATTCATCGTCGGAAATGTTTCACGTGTAGCTATTAAAAATTATAATAACTTATTGAAATGAAAAAAAAATTAATTGATAATTTTATTGAATTCACCGAGGATATTCGCTAATTTTTGCCGAGACATGATAATCTCATAAATCAAAGAATTTAATGAAATGAATCAGAAAATTGCAACTTCTTTTTAAAAATAGATGAGGAAGTCTTTGAGTTCAAGTGCTCGCATGGGTTGCTGTTCGACGTTACCCGGCAAATTTGTGACTTTAAGGCTAATGTCGACAATTGCGACGTGATAATAGGTAATCAGAGTCCATTCAGTAATAAATTCCGGTGTAATTACCCTAAAATTGTATTTAATTTGAAAAGCTTAATTTCAGAGGAGGAACCACCGAAGCCATTGTTGGAAAATGGAAATTGCGAGGAAGGAAGTTTGGCTTGTGGTGATGGCAATTGTCTTTCGGCTCATTATTTCTGTGACGGAAATCCTGATTGTTCGGATAGCTCTGATGAAGCATGGTGTGGTAACGTTTCATACCGATGTCCTTTTTTATTTTATTTTTAGCAATATTTGGATTTATTTTATTTATTTCAATGTTGTATTGCTGAATGAGAAAGATATTCAACATGTTAACTTTAAAGATGTGTTTTAGAAGGATCGTAAGGTAAAAAAATGGTACTGTGAAGATGTTGAAGATGTACTCGAGTTTTCTTCTGACAAGAATTATTTAAACCATTTTATGTATAAATTCTTGGATTGAATAGCAGTTGAATTTCTATTTTATTTTCTTTAATTAGTTAAAAATGATTGAAAACAATGTAAATATTGTAAAAAATGATTGATGAGTTATAGCACAATAATTTTGAATACACATTTAAATCTCTTGGGTGCTTTATTTAAATTAATTAAAAAAATGATGAGTAATGATATATTAAATAATTTTACTACCCATTTTAAAGGAAGTATTCAATATTATTTAAAAAAAAAAAAAATTATTTAAATTACGACAGACTAACAATTGCTTTTTAAAACTTTTTACGTAATAGTGTAATAATTTTTTTTAAGATTCTCAAAATGATGTAAATGGTGCATTATTTTGTGACAAGAACCAGTGCCAACTTCCGCAATGTTGGTGTTCTGCAGATGGTACCGATATACCAGGAAATCTTTCATCACCTGTAATACCTCAAATGATAATGATTACATTCGAAGATTCCATTAATTCTGAAAATTTCGAATTGTTTGCCAGTAATTAACATATAATAATATTAATAATAATATAGTATTAAACTGTCAATGTTAATTCTGTTATGTTACAAAATTATAAATAAGTATTAAAACTCTATTTAAATTTAATAGAATTAATTTATCAATAATTTATTACAATTTTAGAATTGTTCAGCGAAGAAAGAAAAAATCCAAATGGATGTCCTATCCGAGCGACTTTTTTTATAAGTCATGAGCATACAAATTATGCAGAGGTTCAGCACCTTTGGAATTTTGGTCATGAAATTGCTGTACATTCTGTAACGTAAGTTAATTTTTTTATCCCCTTCGTTTTTAAAAATAATTATTATAATATTAAATTATAGTCATCGGGAACCCCAGGATTGGTGGATGAATAATGCAACTGTTGAAGATTATTTTGATGAAATGGTTGGTCAAGCCAATATTATTAACAGATTTGCTGGAGTCAGAATGCAAGAAATAAAAGGTTGTTCCCTTCAATAAATAAATGGTATAAAAAATAAAAATATAAAATAAAATAATGCACATATATAGGTATGAGAGTTCCCTTTTATCGAGTTGGATGGAATCGACAATTCCTCATGATGTCAGAATTTGGTTTTGTATACGATTCCAGTATTGTTGTCCCTGCATCCAATCCTCCAATTTGGCCATATACACTTGATTATCAGGTTCCTCATGGTTGCACAGCAACTGGACAACTGTGTCCCACAAGATCATATCCAGGAATTTGGGAAATTCCTATCAATCCACTTCTTGTATCGGTGAATATAAATTATTCAATCACATATATGTACAAGAATTAAAAAAATATAATATAAAAACCACAAATAAATATTTATATCATTATATATCATCAATCATTAAATAATAATTATTATTAAAGGATCAAAATTGTCAAACATTAGAGAACTGTCCATTAAACCTCACTGATGAAGAAATTTATGGTGCATTAATGAATAATTTTAAAATACATTATTCAAGTAATAGAGCTCCATTGGGCTTACATTTTCAAACTTCATGGATTCAAACTCCTTCTAACTTTGAAACACTTTCTGTAAGTTTATTTTTTATATTTAAAATCCATAAAACTTGTATAAATATCTTCAAGCAGGTACAATCGTTTATAAAATTGTAATATAATTATAATATTATAAAATCAATGAATTAAATTGTTAATGTATTAAAACAAAATAATTATTTTTACAGAAATTTATTGATGATGTTCTTCGTTTACCAGATGTGTACCTTATATCCAATCAAGATGTCTTAGAGTGGATGAGACACCCCACATCTCTTGAAACCATTCGTTCATTTAAACCTTGGCATTGTTTTGATAAAAAATTGGATTCTTATGAAATAGCATGTGATTTACCAAATTCATGTAAATTGCCAAGTAGAGTCCTCAAGACTCACAGGTACCTGAATACTTGTTTTGATTGTCCAAAACAATACCCTTGGCTACGTAATGAGTTTGGGCATGAATAAGTCATAATTTAAAAATTTTTTTTAAAGTAATTATTAAACTTGATTTAAGAAATTACTGAAATCATTACATAATTTCTATAAATTGCTGTGATAGCAATAATTAAAATAAGTTGACTGAGTACCTTATTTAATCATAGAAGATATATATTATATATCGGATAGAAAATATATGATATATAAATTTGTATACATAAATACTTTTACATATATTCACATTCATGTACAAATATTTGTAATGATTGAGTTATCAAGTAAGATAAATAATTTATATTATTGATAAACTTTCAAAATTTTAATCAATTTTTTTAAAAGTATTTTTACTTAAATGTATGTATGAAATACAAACTTAAGAATTTGAAAATTTTAAATAAATATTTTCACTATTTTATGTATAAAACCATTTAATTATCCTTACATTCTATTTTTCTTACATAAATTTATGTACATTCAGTTTATTAAAATTCATTTAATAAAGTCATTAAAAAATAAACACAAGTGTAAATTATGTAAAAGATCAGAAGCACAAATAAAAACCAGTATCACTATAAATCAACCATCTTGTTGAACAAATGGATTTGGAATGGATTCCATACCATCAACAGGACATATAAGAACAACAGAGGTCCCTCGACATACAACAAGACCTAGTAATCTAGTGTCCTCAATCATTTTGTATGGATCATCAGGATCTGTTAACAATAAATAATCAATAAATAACTTTTTATTGCAAAAATTGAATTTAAATAGATTATTAACCTCTGAGATATTCAGTTGTATTATCCAGTACAAGATTAAGCAATGGATCAAATCCTTTTAAAATTCCTGATGCTTCCCGACCACCAGCAAATTTAACTCTAATATTTTTCTCCAAGTACTTTGACAAGTCCAAAATACTTTCTTTCCTTTTCTTTTCTTTTTGGTCATTTTGGTTATTTTGCTATTTTTTAAAAAACAAATATAAAATAGATACATGAATTTGATAAAAAATTAATATGAAATATAATTTATAAAATATTTAATTAAAAAGACAAGAATATATTAGGTTATAGATTGTTAGGTTTTAAAAATACCTGTGGCTTTCCTGTCTGAAAAATAAAATAAAATATTATGAAAATTATATACTTGGATATTTAATAATGTTTTTCTTTAGATATTTGTTATACTTACAGACATATTTAAGTTAAAATTTTTAATCTAAAATAAAACGTAAATACAACTGACGCACAATCCGGTGTCCGCTTGCGTTTGCGCAAATTATTTTAAAACATAACCTGTTAGTATTTTCAAAAACATCAATTACATGTGAAAAAAATTATTTATAAAAATTAAAGTAAACATTAAAAATATATAAAAAAAAATATTTAAAAATTTGTTTATATATATATAT
This sequence comes from Eupristina koningsbergeri, assembly GCA_018907245.1. NCBI lineage: Eukaryota > Metazoa > Arthropoda > Insecta > Hymenoptera > Agaonidae > Eupristina > Eupristina koningsbergeri. Next base: position 616,568 of record JACCHV010000118.1, read on the forward strand.
ATATATATAATTAAAATAAATATACAACAAATCTGACTTTTTTCAATTAATTCAAGTATTTTTTGTATTATCAAAATAAAATTTTAAAAATGAACATTTATTTAAATCAAGTTTATTGAAATTCTTTTAAAAAATTAGGTAAAATTAAAACAATTTACAAATTGTTATTATTGTGTACTATTTAAACATTTTTATTAACTTTTTTCATTAAGTCTGATAAAAATATTTTCAAAAATAATAATAATGAAAAACTAATAATTCATTAAACAATATATTAATAATTGTAATATATTAAATCTTAAAAGTTGTATTTAAATTGTAACTTTATATTTCTTAAATTAATAAATAACGATTACGTATATATATATAAACGATATGTATATTTATATAAATAATATATTTACAGTGGGTGTCTATTAAATATATAATATTAATAAATATAATTTGATAGTATAAATTGAATATCATTAGATAATTAAATTTAATGATTGATAAAATGTATCAATTTCATGTAACACGAATAATTTTTTAGTTTACTTTAATTTCTCAGATTTTTGTAATCAGAAATGTTTATAAAATATTAAGAAATCCATTCAAAAATTCTTACTAATAAAAAATAAAGATTATTTTAAGATTTATTTATGCGATACACGAAAAAAAAATTTATTGCTGATAAAAGCTTTTATTTATTTTTTATTTGCGTTATAAAAAAATACATGTTAGTACACGTAAATGAACGTAGAATCATGAATCACGAATTGGGTAACATTGAAAAATTCAACATTAGTTGTGTTTTTTTTATTTTTTCGTTTATTTTTAAGGCCCATCACACATAAAATGGTTAATATTATAGTAATTGTTGTTTTTGAAACGAGAAAGTTTTCTTTTGAGATGTATGTTGTGCGATAATTACATCATACGATGAATAAATAAACAATTATTCCTTGAAGACGGGAGGATATATTTATACATCAATCTTATTTTTTACAATTGTTTATAGCTGTAAATATATTTTATAATATTAAATTATAACATATGCGTTGATACATAAATGTTTTTTTATGTAGATTTATTTAAATAAAATTTAAATATGCATTTTAAAAAAGTTTACAATAAATTATCAGTTGTAAAAATAATATAATTTAATGGTTTTTAACGATTAAAAAAATACCAAATAATTAAATATAATTAAATACATATTTGGTATTAAGGAAATTGATGAATATAATTATAATTATTTATTAATTAAAAAAAGAAAATCAATTTCTAAAATACCATCTTCCTACAAAAAGAACAACTATAATATCAATATATATGGATTAATCGAACATAATAAAAATAATTTAAAATAATTAATTTAAAATAAAAAAATGAACAGAATTATTAAGTACGAAATACAAACTTTTTCATTTCAAAAGTCACTATAATACAATACAAAAATTAAATTAAAAGAGCCTTAAATCAACGATCGACTATTTTCATTCACAACATAAGTTGAAGTTAGAAGTGATAATGAAAATTAAAAATGTTCGTCTTACATTTTGACGAATGATATATTTGTTCGTATATACATCGAACATTTGATATTATTATGTGTTTGTGAATAGGATAATTATGAATTAACTACACTTGCAAACGCTGGATTCGCTTATTTTTTATTTAATAATTCAGTATATTTCTATATTTTTATATCATAAATATTATATTGTTGAATACAATAAAATCACTTTTTTTTATTATGAAATTATACGTGTAAATTCACTGACGATCATTATTGAGTATTAAGATTCACTATTTTGCACACACAATTTCAAAACCCGTAATATGTGTATATGTGTTCATTGCTTGTGTTGTTCCACATATTTAAATTGTAATTTATTCATCTATGTCTTAGCAGCTTCATACTCGATGGACCAAATTTTTTAATTCTGCATATGGTTTATTGTACAGTAGATATTCGCTGGGCATTAGAACAATCCTCTCTCAGATTAAATTAATTAAATAGCATGACATGTAATTGTGTTATGTTTGTGTTGTGTGCATTGTAATAAGTGATTCATATATTTAAGCTTCTTCCTTTTTATCTAAAAATTTAAAATAATTGTATAATTAGAATTTTTATTGCGATCCTGTTATACATAAAATATTCACTAACCAAGAATCTTGCTTTAAAAGTTAATTTGATATATTTTTAATATTAATGCATTGAATCATTGCATTTACAAGTTTATATAATTTAAAAATTTGAAAACTTATTTCTATTATTTCATCAAATGTAACTTATTAATATATTACTCTTCTGAATAACACTAAATTTAATCATTAAAAAAATAATAGTAATAAAATTAATGAGAATAATAATTTTCCTAAAAATAATATGTATTAGAAATTTAAATAATAACTGTAATAATAAATATACACATACATATGTATATATACATATGTATAGTTATTATATATATATATATATAAATCGTTAGAATTAAAAGAGTATTGCAATTTAAAAAATCTAATAGATCTTCAGTTTTTGCTTATATTTTTAAATATTAAATCACAAGATCATGATATAATAATAAATATTTTTGTATAATATTGTATTGTAACAATATTCTTAGCAAGTGTGTATTGTTTACTTATTAATTAAAGTACAAATTGGAACTGGCGCAGATGAATATACTGTTATAGAGTGAAGTTATGCAATACATATAACAATTATAAATATAATAAATAGATACACTAACGGGTTGAGATAACAGATACATTGACAAACTTATTTTCATTACTAGAATGGAAAAACTCTTTACATATTTTTATTCTTAACATTTTCATTATATTTAGAGTTTTAATGATGAACAATACATGTATTAAACATATAGAACTCCATATATAGACCAATTATTTTTTTACGTATTAATTTAAAGAATATTATTGGACATATTTAATAAAAATGAATCAATTGTTATTTTATTACGAGAATAAAAACATAAATTTCAGTTTCACTAAAATTTTTTATGAGATACCATAAAAAACTTAAATTTATTTATTATATTTTGTATTGGTAATGCATAAATTCATAGCTTTTATGAAATAAATTATATAATTACAACTATAAGTTCAATAGAGAGACGAGGAAAGATAAGTCTAAGTTTTAAAATTCTGAATTAATTTGTTTTTTTGTTCAAATGTATAAAAACAGCAATTAAGCCCAAGCGATTAAGAGATGCATTCGATTTCATTAAAACAGTTTCATTTTTTCGATGCTCCGTTCATGAGACGAATTTGTGAAAGTATCACGTATTCTCCGTCGCTCTTCAGTCTATTATTATTAACGATTCCTATTTTTTCTTTTCTTTTTTCTTTTTTTTTTTTTTTTATTATTATTATTATATTATTATTATTCTTCTTCTTATTATTATTATTATTATTACTATTATTTTAAATAATATCTTGAGGTGTATACGTTTATAAGCTTCGACATTTAAAATGTGAATTTCCTTACTGTGTACTTCTTTTCCCGGCAAAAATAAAAACGTCCCTTTTTATTCTTAATATTAAAAGACTGGTTAAAAGACTTGTAAAAAAAGTCACGATAAGTTTTTTAATTAATACTTTTAAAACATAATTTTTTTAAAATAATAATATCAAGTAAAAAATATTGGGGAAAAAGTCGTTTGTTCCGTTTTCAAAATAAAGAAATGAATAATTTATTCTTAATAATTCAGTGAATTATAATCTGCCTAAAATACAAATTCTCTCATAAATTTTTCGATTATAAATATAAATAATTAATGAATTGAATGAAATTTTGGCAACCTTATAATTTTTAAAGATTATTATGTATTACTTATTATCATTATATGTATATATATATATATATTTATATTTATATATAAATGCGTGTATATATACACATAATAAAAAAAATTATATATTCTGTCTCTGACTAAACACAAATTGTAATATTAAAATCGGCACTTCATAATACGTTTTTTTAGTGTATTATCTCACCAAAACTTAAACAATATAATTCTATTATTAAACATAATAATTGATAACTAATGTAATAAAATTTATATTCAGAATCAAATTTAAACTATTGTTACTATTTAATACTTATGTATATATTGTATTCCATCGAAGGTGTCTTATAAAAAATCATTCTTCATTCAACATTATGTATTACAAAATTATTTATGACTAATAACAACAATTTTCATACTAATACAAGAAAATATCAATAATGTGATCCAAATTTATATGACTTTAAACCTTAGGATAGCAAATCATAATTGAAAACTGGAAAATATTTGAAATAGTAACCTATTTTTTTAAATTTCAAAAATTATATTTAATAATTAAATAAATATGAAAAATGTTATTGTTTATAGTGCTAAATTTAACATAAAATAAATTTCTTTTTGACGATATATTATTACGATTATAATTCTTTTTTTATTTGTGCATTCTCTCAGAAAAAAGAAGTAAACTCTAAAATACAGCGATATGATTCAACATTCAAAATTTTTAAATAAATCATTTAAATATGAAATCATTACTTTAATGCCTCGTGGTTCAATTTTCACTATAATTACACTATCTTAACAATATACACCTACGTAAAACACCTTAACACTAAATTTCCTTCAGAATAGTATGATAAAAATAGATATTTTAATCTATAATTGTTTTAATTTATTAGTAACAGTTATTTCAGTTCTAAAGGTCAAAAATGTATTATCGTTAAAACTCACAACCTTTCTTATCTGTTACAAAATCGCTGCATTAATCCAAGTAAACTTCTTTCTCCCTTAACGATACCAGAGATGGGTACTAATTATAGATATAGTTATAAGTATGATTAAATACTTTACTATGTTACAAATAAGATGAAGCACTACAAAAAATACAATAAAGTTTACTACGAGAAATGAAAGAATTGAAAGGTATTTTTGTAGATTTTCAAATATTCATAAACATTTGTATTCAAAAGGTCACTTATTTTGATATATTTGTCTTCCGATTCGAAGCATTAAATACTAAAGAATAACTTTTTTATTATTATCTTACGTATTTAAGCATGTGGTTTCCTAATTTTTAAATAAAAGAACAGCACCCACTTTTGGTCACCGCTTTAAAAAATCTCAAGCAATCCTGCATTTTCTTTCTCACCGACTTAATCAATGCGCACCTACACTGACTAGCTGTATAATGCAGTCACGATTAAAATTCAAAAAAGTCTATGATACGTTAAGAATTTCCTTATAAAAATTATCTAGGGATCGACGGTAAGAAGTTACCATGTTCTAACTCACAACCTCGACGTGAAAAAATCTCTTTTCCTGGCTAATTCAACACAGGTTTCGTTGTTTCGGGATGAATCCTTGGACATAACATTTCACGTGTTTGCAGGGTGGGTAGGGTTACGATCAAGACGAACTAGATAATTCTCAGGAAAGATGTCTCGATGGATCAGACGATCTCGGGGCCGTTGCCGTGCTCGTTCTCGTCCTGTTCGGCCAATAATAGGGGCACCGCTTGCTGTCTGTTGCCGGACTCGGTGTCCCCTCGATGATGATGCCCCAGGTGATGGTGGAGGTGGTGGTGCCCATGCCCGTGGAAAGAGCCGACGGGACCCGCAGCCCCGGATGGCGTCGTCGGTGCCGACCGCGACAACCAGGATTTCGAGATCTTGGTAGGCCGAGGCGGGGGCGGACCGACCGAGACGTAGGTTTTTCCCCGGGTGCGTTTGGTGCGAGCGACGGTGACACCACTTCCGGACTGTTCGTCAGTTGGTGGACTGGTCGAGCGCTGATTTCCCGGGTACTGACATAAGCCTAGCGAGAATAGGGCTTGAGGTCTATTTTGTTGCCCAGCCGGAAGCTGGGGTAGCTGTTGGATTTTTTCCAAAAGCTCTCGTAACTGTAACAATACATTTGACTTTTAAATTATTTTTCTGTGATTAATGAGTTATTATTATGCTGATTCAAATATACATATCATGTACATGTGTGTTATTCATACATAGTTTTAAAACTTTTTAAAAAAAATAAATGAAAAATAATCTTCTTTTTGAATTGGCAGCAAGCAACATGCGTTTTTAAAAATTTAAAGATGATTTCAACCACGTAATTACCAATTATATTCTATTATATTATTCCATTATTTCTAATTACATCGGCAGATATATTTCCTAACTGCTCTATACTATGTATGAATTATTTTGTTTAATTTATACAACTATGGAAATTTTTGATAGCCTACTTATTTATAATATTAATTTCACATGAATTAAATTACATACTTGGTAAATAAGCTTAAAAAAATAAAATTTATACTTTATGTGCTAAAGAAAATACGATTTAACATTGTTTAAGTAAACTCAAATAATAAAGTAAAATTGTTCTCCTTCGAGGTTTTAAATTTTTGTTCAATTTTCTAAGTTAAAAAATTATTTGACAATGTAAATTGAAAAAATTAACCTCAATTGTGGGGCTGGTCGCTCTGGGGGGTGAAAGGGGTGATTGGGCCGCTAAACTCGAGACATCGGAGATGGTCCGATGATTAGCCAATGAAGCCATCGAACCCTCGCCGAAGTTCATAGGTCGTTCATAAGCTCCGCCGATTGCACCACCCTTAACACCAAAAAAAAATAAAACAATTACATAAATAATTTAATGATTATTTTAGAAATAATTAAAAACTTAATTTTAAATAGTTAGCTATAATCAATACAGATTATTTTTACAACGTGTAATTATTCTTTAAGGTGACTCATTTTTAAATGTAAATGGACACTTGTAAGTTTTGATATTATTCGACTGGCTTTTTATTGGATAAGTATTTATTTAATCGGATTAAACAGAACTTATAGAATATAAAAGCTCGATTTAATTTCATTTGAAGCATATGAAAAATTATTGCCTGGAGAAATGAGCAATCATTCATCCGGTTAATAAATTATATAATGAAATACGTACATTTAAATAGAATACGTTTTCAGAGGACTTAATCTTTTGAATAATCACTTTAATATATTTTTGTAGTCAAACAATATAAGAGTTGAGCAAACTAATTTCATTACATCAGAATATTCAAATATCTCTTCCGACTAGTTGGATCTATTATTTTAGACAAGGGTATCAGATTTTACTTAAAATGAATAGACTTTACTGTACTTGGTTAGTTGTAGTTAATAAACTATTTTAACTTTAAACGAGGTCGTATTAGATTCTGTGTTCATTATAACTCACTACTTTTGAAATGTTACAAACACTATCAGAATATCTGAAGTCATAGGTGTAATGGAATATATTGATTCAGATTATGAGACCAGAATCCGTACAAATAAATTCACATAATATTTTTTTAATTCACTTATGATCATTAATAGAAGAATATTCTACAATTTTTTTATTAATAAATATAAACGTCTAAAAACTAAAAAATAAATGGAAAAGATATTGTTGATAATGGGACAAATTAATTTATTAAAAATAATAGAATGATAAAATGTTTTAATCCGAATTTAAACTGTAATATTTTTTTAACATATTCATGGATAAATTAGTTTTTTTTATAGTATTTTATTCATTAATTTGATCAAAAACTTTATTATATTTTCAAATAATTTAACAGAATATATGTATGTATTATTAAATATTAAAAATAATTTGATTTATAAGCGTAACAAGTTACTCGAGTGCACAATTGATAAGATAGAAGTATATGAAGCGAAAATGTATGTACTTGAATTCTTGTATAAATACAAGAAAAACTTTATTCGTACATTTCAAATAAATTGTAGATATTCATATATAAATAGTCGAATATATTAAACGATTTTATCAGACTTAAATAAGCATTATCTTTACTACAAATGAATAATTATGAAACTGATAAGTGATTAATCTAATACCATAAACTTGGGGTTACTATTTATAAATTACGTATAACAAGCATTAGAACACCTTTAAGGTCACTCGTGAAATTAAGAAAATTAAATACATGGAAAATTATAAAAAAATTTGTATTTTAAAAAAATTCCACTCAAAATACTTACCGCATAGGTTTTTAGAAACAAGTTTAACAAAAAAATTTTTTTTTTATAAAATCAAAATTTGTGATTTTAATATTATACAATCAGAGAATGAATAATAGCTAAAATAATAACGAAGAAAATGCATTTTTATAAAAACCGATTTGTAGATTGACTAGAAATTGAGAAATGTTTAAAAAACCGAAATATTTTGATTTTAATTAAAAAATTCGTACCTTTGTTATATTTTATTCTTTTAGAATGTAGGTTACGTGTATTAAAGTAATTTATATTCACTTTATTTGTGCAAAATTTTAGCTCTATAGGATTATTAGTTTGAGCACATTTCCATTTTTAATTAGATTATGCGAAAATTTTCAAAGTTTATTCTTATCCAATGCCTTATCCTATTTCAGTTTTTTTCGACAGCTTTTAAAAAATGCGATTACAATAAAATAGAATCTCGTATATTGTAGAAATCTTTTAGAATATCTCAAAAATGCGGATAAAGATGATCAAATACGGCTGAGCGCGCAAAAGTAGATAAGTAGAGGGGAAGATATTTTATTAAGAAGATAAACAAGAAGGATAGAATTTCGTACATAGTAATATTGCAAAAAATTTTTTGATATAACTTAAAATCCGAAGAATCGAAATCCCAATATCCGGATACTTCAAAATTAACAAAAAAATAGCTGCAATAGTTCTTCGGATAATCGCTATAAGAATTTTCAAATAGCGCATAGTTCGCTTCTATTACTGTAGATATAATTCGAATCCTCTCAGTTCTTGTTCTCACTACTCCTCGACTTTTGCCCGCTGGACCGTTTTTGTTCATCTTTATCCACATTTTTGACATAATCCACAAAATTCCTGCAAAATGTGAGTTAGAGATTCTATTGTGCTGTAATCATGAAACTGTTTGAAAAACGAAAGTTGGATAATGCATGGGCAAGAATAAACTTGGAAGGTTTTTGAATAATTTAATTAAAAATGGATTGTGCTAAAACTAATAATCCTAAAGAGTTAAAATTTTGTTTAAGCAAAGTGCATATAAATTACTTTAATGCTTATAAAATAGATTTAAATGAACAAAAAATAACAAAGTTATAAATCCTTTAATTAATATCAAAATCTTCCGGTTATTTAAGAATTTCTAAAAAAATGCATCTTTTGTTTAAAATTGTTTATAATTAATTAGCATATGAAAGATTCTTACATAATATACATTTTTTAATATTAAGAATTCAATTGAATATTATTAAGAAAAACATTTTATGCGTTGGTATAACATGAAAATGAATATTTATAATTAAATATTTTCAACGCTACGTATACTCTGAAGCGCAAAATTATTTTTTCATGAAAAATTTATAGTAATTATCAAATAATATAATAATATTCATATATTAATTTGATAGCTATAAATTATATATAAATTCGCAATATAATTATCACAAAATTGTAAATTAATTATTGATCAAACTGAATAAAAATGAAAGACAATTTTTTAACTACTTTAAGATAAAAATTGCAATGTAACGTTCAGTAGTACAACGTTAATATTGCAAATGGACGTTCGAACTACTTTTCGCTATTTAGGACAAAATTGAACGAAACCAAAAAACTGTATTAAGTGAAAGGGATCGTAAATCATGTTTAGGGGTTTGGGACGAAAAGGGTAAGGACTTTTCCGATAGTTTACACCCGCGACACACTTGTACTCGTGGGCGACAACTTCGGTTTGTATTTTGTCGAAGGATTGGATGAAAATTGTATTTGTGTTTCGTGATTTCGCTTTCGTTATTTCCAGTTATCGGATGGATTTCGAAGTTGATCTTCGTGCACGTGCCATGATTTACTTGTGTGCACAAGCTGTTTCCGTCGGCTAATCCTCCGTAAACTGTACTTTGGTCGGACGAGCTTACGGAGCTCAGGAGGAACATCTTCTGGGATGAGTTTGACTATTTTCTCGATCTACCGGGGTGGCCCCTCGTGATAACGAGACTAGATTTAACGATCAAACCAAAAGCTATTGCATTTGCCGTCTTTAGGGATCGCTTGTAAAAATTGTGGACTAAATTACTTTATGTACTGACCTTTTCCTCGTATATAAATACAGATTTATCTTTTTGAATTTGTTCTTTGAACATAAGCTCGTGTAAGCTTTTTTATGTTTTGTTCCTTTGGTACTTGCGTTAATTTCTAATTATCAATATTATCATTGATAATATTAACGTGTTTGTTATCGTGAAAGTTCAATATTGAACATAAAGTCTTATACTCTATTCATTCATTAATACATTTGTGTAAATGGTTATGTTTTGAATAAATATTAAAAATGCAAATAAAACTTTTTGACACTTATAATTGGCATCATTATTTTAAAAACATGTACAGCATTTTAAGTAAGAATAAAATTAATTTCAAAAATTGCAGTTTGATTAAACTAATATATATTTATAAAACTAGCCTTCGTTATTTTCATACGGTATTTTTGAGATATTATTTGTTTCGTATAATGCGAAAATTTAATATTTATAATTTTAAAAACTAACAATTGTGATAAGCAAATAATTATAATATAAAAGGTTTTACAAAATGAATAGAAATTCAATTCGTGTAATTTAAAAATAAAAAACTTGGACAACCATTCATTAACTAAACAGATGAGAAAAATGCATTGTGTAAATAAAGTATAAATTAATGTTATCTTGGACTCAGAAATTTTTCATTTTGAACAATGGAACCAAGACTATTAAATATCGGAAAATTATAACATGGCAGGTTGAGATAAATATAAAACGAAACAGTGGTGTTCAGCTTATTTTGATAATAAAGTTAGAAACGTGACAATGTGTTAGTAGGGAAAGTTAATTTTAGTAAGTCAAAATTAAAGTGATAATTTTAAATTATAAATAGAGAACTTAATATATTGTCAAATACAATGAGGAATTAAAAATAAATTTAAAAATATTGATATTTTTCGTTAATAAATGTATTTTTAAGATTTTAATATTAGATGGTGTTGATAAAAGTACTTGCTATACAAAAAAAAAAAAGAAATAAAAAAATATAACTGTTGTGTATGTACAATGAAATATATTTAACTTTTAGTTATATTAATGAATACAGAAAATGCTGGTTTTTGATAAAACATTCCATTGAATAACACGCTATTATATTATGTAAATAGTCGTACTAAATAATTTTTACTGATTATATTTTACATACAAAGTACCGTAAATAGTGCTATAAAATTAGTTAAACAATTAAGGTTTAAAATATTTTTATTAAAAGCTTTATTTTTTATTCTTTATTTTTATTATTAAATTAAATTAAATTAAATTATGAAAAGCATTCTTAAACTCTTAAATAAATTATTAATATAAATTAGAGAATAAGGGAAAAAAGAAATTGATTAGTCAACATTTTTAATAATTTTGATCTTAATTAATATACTTTACGAGCTTATGCAAGTGTATCCGTAGGGGTTAGATAACTATAATGGGTTGTAATTTACGTGAAAATATAATCTGATTTAAACGAATTCAATGTTAGAACGTGACTTATCTCTAACATAAACATATGGTAACGAACCAGAGCTGGTGCACCTCCACCACCACAACCACCACCGGCCGTTGAGAGCTCGTCAATGCTGTTGTTGCAGGAGTACGGGGGTGGGATTATGGTGTTGGCCTCGTTGACGACGTTGCACATAAAACTCGAGCTCAACGAGTCCAGGGTGCTGGCGTGCGAGAGCGACCTGAAGTACCGCATCACCAGACCAGAGGCTCCTTTTCCAAATCCGTCGTCGTAGCCGATCACCAGGGGGTACAGGTCGGGTTTCGCCGTCACCTGGTGAACGATTGATTCTTCGAAACTTTTATTTTTAAATTTTATTGGGTATTTAGATTGGCAGATTGGTCTATACGTGGATATTGATTACTATTCATATTAATAAATAAATTTGAAAATAGAAACTAAAGTCTGTTTTACAATTAAAAGAGAATTGATTGCTGACAAATAAAAATGCGATTTATTACTTTTTTGAATTCCATTAACAACCTCACATAAAAACTAACTATTTATTGACATTTTAAGATTTCAATCAATACTTTTACAAATGATATATATTAATAATAAAAATTAAAACATTATGTTTTGTGAAAGATTTAAAAAAATGATTATTTTTTTTTATAACATTTTTTAATTATTTGAATTGAATACTTGGAAAAAAAACTTAAAATACATAATCTATTTTTTTATAAAAATAATAATTTTTTTTAATTTGAACAAATGAAACTTTTATTATTGTTTCCTCAAACATTTGTTGAAATATTCATGAAGACTGCAAATATTCAAATAAGTTAATTGATGAAATTCGTGAGATTTGCATTAATGCTTTTGTTTAAATAAGTTTTGAAATTTATTTGAATATTATTTCATTAGTACTATACGAATATGCATATAGTAATAATAAATTAATGTAGTAATGATAAAAAAAAACAATAAAATTAGCAAAGTTGTAATAATAAAACCGTTAATGTAAATTAGTTAAAGTAATAACAATAAAATAAAAAGATATTTAAAGTGAGTAAATTTTACAAATTCACACATTTCATATTAAATTAAATGCGTAATAAAATTTCTGTAGTAATGTACAACGTAAAAAATATTCAGGATTTTACAAATTCATTATAACTGAATTGCCATTTGAAATTTATCATATCATATAATTTTAATTTTAATTGGCAATATTACTGTGTAAAATTTGCGATATTAATGATATTTTAACTTTATTTTACGGTAAATGAAATTAATGTTTAACTAATTTAACATGCGTTATGTACAATTAAAAAAACATTTTGAATTGTTTAAAATGCTATAAATAGTTACTTCATTTCTCATTACACGTAATCTGTATTAAATTACGTACCGAAGCGGATGAATCATACGTTAATTAGAAAGAAAGAAAGAATTTCTAAAATAAATCACACCAACGAAATATAAACGTTCTTTTTCAAAATATTATCCCTCGAGATACTTTGCCGAGATAAACACGCGGAGAAATATTCCACTTAATTTGTCTACTAATTGTGAATTCCAGATGAAATATTAATCGCTGAGAATTGACTCTCACTACGCAACTATGCAATGTGTAACATAAATCGACAACTACATTGCGTTGAAAGCTCAGGGGAGGAAAGCGGGGGGGGGTGTCAAAGAGCAGGGAAATATTGACCTCATTGTAGGGGGGTGGCATCGCCTGGACTATGGAGCTGCATCTGCTGTAATGGGGTGGAAGATAACAGGAACCAGTGGACGCCCGATCAGAAATTGTTCCATCTTCCATCATGTTGGCATGCCTTCTGCGACAAAGCCAGCATCCACAAGCTGCAGCAATCAGTAGGCCGACGAACACTGCGATCCTGATTTAAGATGACGAGAGCATTTTTGAAAAGATTTTTCTCTTGTGTTATTGTTTGTTCTCCCCTTTATTATATTCGAGGGTGGCTCTACAAGTGAGGAGTTATGCTTTTGTTCTCTTGACTTTTCTGCTATTGTTCGCAACTCATAAAAGTCTGAGTACTAAGGCAATTGAGGAATTTAAATTGTGACAATTTATATATATAAATATATATATATATTGTATCGTTGTGTAAATAATAAAAAAATGACGAGATAAGATATTTTTAGTGCGTGCTTTTCTTCGTCTTGTATTCTTCGAGTGTAAGAATAAATTTTATGGATATTGTTCATTGTGTTGATTTTTATACCTTGACAGTCTATTAAATAGAATTATTCAAATTCTTTTTTCTTCTTGTGTCAATGAGTAGTGTAAAAAAATGAATTACAAAATTTAATCAAGATTTTATGGTTACTTACCACGGTGTAACACAGTGAAAAGCTAATTTAAATGCTATTCCAATAATGTTATATTGCTATAATTATTTGTTAAAAATATTTTACAAATTTTATTATAATTAAATAGCATTTGAGGGAGCAATTTAACGGTAAAATGTTTTATATGAGAATACACATACCATAAATACCAGTAGTACCAAAAGAGGAATTTGAGCATATCTGTGACAGAATTTCCAATTTGAGGAAATGTTGTATAACTGCAGCAACCCAAGGTGCAGCATTCTTTTGGAAATGTACATCTGCAAAAGTCATTTCATGCATAATATTGAGTAATTATTTACAGAAATAATTAAACAATTCACTTTCGTACGTGAATTTCTTATCGTATAAATATTGATATGACAGATATATTTGAATACGGATGAATGTTATTTTTACATTAATTCACTATCGATTTTAAAAGGCAATTAAACACGATATTTAAGAACACGTGACTGCAATGTCAAATTATCTTTTTAACTAATACCACGCTGCATTATATTTTACAAAAAAGATCATACAATTAAGATACTTACACGTGACCTCCATCGCAAAGCTTGGCCGAGACCTTAAAAGAAAATGTAATTATGAAAAATTAGCGTTGTAATATTTGCATTAAAATATTGAAAATCAGCATTCTTAATCGTACAATATAATACGATTATAGTTTAATATTTATAGTTATTATATTTTAGAAAATAAAGGGACAAGGTGGAATTACAGGTAAAATATTATGCGGAAAAAGCAATTAAGCGATTTAAAAATTAGGTATAAAATAATAAGCGTGTAAAAGTAATAATACTTTTATTGTAACTCGGGAAGTTTATAATATTATTTACTATATTAAATTTCCCAGATGATTATATCAAGAATAATGAATGAACGGCGAAGAGCGAAATAATGCGAGTCATGATAAATGAAAATTAATGGTTGCACTTGAAAGGGTAATATATATTGCACTATTAATTATGAGGATGCTTTTAGGACAGGAAATACGGAAATGAAGAATATTTGAAGCTTCATCAACTATAAAATTCACTTTAGTGTTTGTAAAATATGTTATGTGTAATTATAATCGATAAACGCAGGTATACACATTTAAGTACTGGAACTAGAAGAAATACCTTCTCAAGGAAAACTAACATAAAATCAACATATGGAAATGTTTGGGGGAAAAAAAAGTTAAATATCAACATGAATAAACAAGAAATACTTCAAATTTTCAGGAACAAAAAAATATGAGCACTAAGTGGCGGAGTTTACATGGAAGGGAAGGCCTACGATCACCAAAACAGTCTCGTAAAATTCCAAACGATCACTAAACTCCGAGTCGACGTTTACGAAAAGCGTCAAGAGAGTCACAAACTAAAAACTAGAGTAAAACTTAATTCTATGTCGTACATTTTGTTCAAATCCTAGATCAAATTCCATGTCGACAGTGTACTCTCATCGTGTTGTCTCAGCTTACCCTCGGATGGCTCGCTCCGAGACTATGGTTGCACTCGCGTAGACGACGACGACGACGACGAGGGCGACGACGACGATAAATCGAAGCCCACGCGATTCTGATGCACCCCGGGGGGCGACTCCGAGCCGCGTCGACGCACAGCCTCCCTCCTGATCTCGGAGGTGCCGAGACGAGGGGGTGGGTTCCACTGGAGAGCGAGAGTGAGTGGTGGAGGACGAGACGCGCAATGCACCAGAGCTCGGGGATGGTGGAAACGAAAGTAAGTCCGTGCGGGGGCGGTCGGGGCTCGTTGGGGGTGGACCTGGGAAAACGAGTTCGACGCTGGCATGCGTATTGTGACTCGGTTTGCGCGCTTTCATTCGAACTCGTCTGGTGCTCCCGGGGAAGACTCCCATTCGTCATTCCCCTGATACGATGGGTATCGCAGACCGAAATTTCCGTTTCCATTGTTCAATAGAATGATTTCACGGTGTGATTCTTTTTTTCTCTTTTTTTTTTGTTGCTCAAACTTACAAAGAAGCTCGTGTGCAGCAACGATAAATCTTCTTTTTGTGTACAGTAAATTCGAAATAATCCATTTGAAGTGCGCTTGTGTAAATGCTTGAAAAGTAATTGCTTTACAGATAGCCAAAAGATATTCAATGCGAGATGTTAAGGATATTAAAAGTCAAATTCTATTTTTATAAAAGGATAACCTTCGTTGTGTAATCTGATTCATCAAAAAATTTCTTTTCCGAATAAATTAAAAAAAAGTTTTACGCTCGTTAAAAATAACTTAATTTTTAATAAGGCGTAATAGGGATTTTTCATTAGTTTATGTATCTTATATAAATCATGACTTGTAATGTCAAATTAAAACAATGATTCTATTCTAATTTATTGCAAATTTTTCTAGCGTTAAATTACCTACTCTAGTTGATTTCATTATATTTAGAAATTTATAGTACGAATGACTAAAATAACTGACAAATGTAGAACATTAACTTAATATCATTTTAATAACTTTGAAGAATTAAATACTGAAATGGTCTCTCAATTTAAATGTCAAAAATACATGTCTTTTTTATCGTTATTATCTCAGAATTGATAAATTATTAAATTGGAGATGAATAGCTATTATCATCCGACACGTTTTCAAAATTAATCGAAAACATTTTATTGTAAATGGAAGTCACTTTCTTAAATAATCAATTTAATTTTCTTTTCTGATGGTAAAATTTATAGCTTTATTTAAAATAATATTTTAATGACATATTCTGCAGTATAAAAGCGCAATGCAATTGAAAATTTATTCGAATAATGTAGTAAACATTTCACTGCAAAAAGCGTCCATTTATTACATGTACGTATGTATATACACGTGTGTGTGTATGTTTGAGCGTGCATGTGTAGTATGTGTGTGATTTTTGTGATATTTTATAAAGAAAAACTCGTAAATTTTATGAGAATATCAGTATTTCAATAAATGTAAATGAGTCGAATGAATTATGGTCCATAAGCCTGCCTATGTAGTTGTAAAAACCAACCCTTAACCATTTGCCAAAATTTATAGTCTCTTTACCAAAATAATATTAGCCGTACTTTGGCGTTTACGAGTTTTAAAGCTCGGTACAATCTTACGAATAAGCAATCATCAATCACACAATCGCACAGCCAATCGGTCATTAATTCTATCGATCAATTTCGTAAATCGCGTAATATCGCGAATCTCGATCCCCGCAATCGTAACCTCCAAAGGCACTTGGATCAATGATCGAAGGACACGTTCGAGTGAAAAATGCGATGCTCTCCAAATGTATGTAAAAAAACAAAAAAAAAAAACAAAAAAAAAAACAAGCATTCCGAATGTGCAACGAAGCTACGAGTTGGATGTGGTTCACGTCACACAAAGTGCGTGAGCACGAAAGAAAGATAGGACGCGTATTGATCGTCTAGGCCGTCGAGCGAGTCGCTCATTAGACAAAGTGCGTGAGATGAATGCACACCAAGGAAGATAAGAGCGTACAGAGAGATAAAGACAGTTAGATTGAGATTGAGAGAGAGAGAGAGAAAGAGAGAAAGAGGGTGCGCTGTCGAGATGTTGATGTGCAGTTGTGCTCTGGATGTCGGCTTACTTGGGTGACGGAGAAGAAGGCGAGGAACAATGGTAGCACAAGGTGTGCCGAGGCCCTTACCTTTCGGAGCCACGGCATCGTCTGGAGTTTGGCTCCGACTGTCGCGGGTTTACACCACTGAGTGGTACCTGCGCGCGCATTGCGTGGGTGAACTAAGCCATCTTCCCTCCCTTTGTTTATCCCCTCTCCATCCCCCTCGCCACCCACTCACCCACCCACCAACCTCACCCTCCTCGCCCTCACTTGTTTAATTTATTTTCCGACTGAACGCTCAAGGTATCTCTTGAAATTATTGCATTATGAGTACCTGAGAACTTTAATTGTCTGTCGGATTTTGTATTTTTGACCTATGACCTATAACTAATGCGCGAATTATTTCTAGAAAATCGATAGCTATTTTTATGGAAGTTAATTCACACTCGTATGAGACACGCTCAATTATAAAATTAATTTGAGAGACAGGTTCAATAGTCCTAATTACCGCTAAAAGCCTTTTCTGGTGATAATTGTATTTATAAAAAATTTATTATTTATTCGGAATTAGAGTAATTCTTTGATTGTTATTGATGGAACTCTATTAGTTTTTTTTTTATTCAATATTTTTAGCAGTACTAAAACATATTAATAACCTATTGATCAAAAAAACAATTTAATATTCAGTGATTTTATTATACTTATTATGTAATGAATTACGATACAAGTATTTGTGCATTTGTGAATAAATTAGTGTACAAAAAAATGTTGCGTTTAAACTTTTATAAACTACGCAGACGTGAAACCTTGTGTTTTGATTGTTCTTAAATTGCGCGAAATTCAATGTCTGCGTGTATTATATTGACTATTTTTTAATAATAAATATATTCTGATTATTATCAAAATTTAGAAATGTAGAAAGTTACAAAAACCTTCATGAAAATTTCAATCAACTGCATTTATTTTTAGAACACTTGCAATGAGATATTTTATTTGATCAATATTAAACACGAAGAACATTACAACGTTGTTTTATCAACAAAATTTTTTGTCTTTCTTGGCGAAATTTATTATCATGTGGTCACAAAATGATGTAACAATCAATTTTATTATATAATTATCGAACTTTTTATCGACAGACTTTAACAAAAAATTCTTAAAAAAATTTTGTCTTCCGATTAATTGAAGGCATAAACTTAATTAGATGTAATAAAAATATAGTGGAGTTTTTTAATCATTTAAGATTGTATATAGAGATATTATTCATTTTTTATTAGAGTAAAAAATTTATTTTGCCCAATAATTAGAACGTACGAATAAATTTGTTTACTACATTATTACATTAATAAATTACTTTAATTTTGGTATACGAAGCCATAAAATACAAAAAATAAATTGAAAATTTCTTAATAGAGTTTTTGTAATACATAATATTACTCTGATGTACATGGAAGTAGATACCACTTTAGTTATTTAATTTTATTCATGAATAATTACTCTGTAAAGTTTAATTCTCACATTATAATTTTAAAGTTTTTTTTTAGCAGTGCAGTGGCATTCAATATGCATGAATGAACTATTTATGAATGAAACGATAGTTATTCGATTTTCATATCTACTCCATTTTTTCAATAAAATAATGGATAAATTCTATAAATCAAATTAATGCTACAGATAGATTTAAAAAAAACTGTAATGCGAAACAAAAAAAAACAACATTATGTTTATCAAGCGGATTATCATTTGAATTTTATATCTTTAGTAAAAGATTAAATAGAGAATGTTTTCCACATAAAAATCTAGTCTGTTTATAGCTTCTGATAATTTTTATTATTGTGTTAAAAGTAATATTTTTGTTATCAACTAAATTGATATAATAATTTATTTTTTTGTTGGTAATAGCTAAGAAAATTTAAAGAGTATATGGATTGTAAAATATGTTTTAAAAGGCTCTAAAATTAAAATTATTTTTAATGGGAACTATAAATTATGGATCTTTAATACTTTGGAAAAATTATTGAATTTAATAAATCTTTTAAATTTTAAATATGAGACAAATGTATAAAATTAAAAATCATAAATGATTAAATTTTTTAATTAATCATTCGGATAAGTTATTTCTTTTAATTCCAAAATAAAATATGTTAAAGATATAATTAAATAATTAAAAATGTAGAAAATTAATTAAAAGATTTTTATTTTATTAAATCTGTAGATTTCAATTTTATAACGAATAAGATTTTAATTTAAAAAATATAAAACTGTTACAATATAATCGAATTCACTAGCTTCTCAAATTGTAAAGATAAAACACAGTTTTTTTTTTTAGTTTCGAATTAAATTGTACACTATACTTAATATATATTAATGCTATACAACTGGTTAATTATTTTAGGGGATAAATTATTATTAATGTTGTTAACAATTAGGGAACACGAGTAAAGTTACTAATATAAAATATCAAAAATATTCTAATTATATAATAATTTTATACAAAAAATACTAGTTTTATAGATTTTGTATATATAAAGTATATTATAAATATGACTGCACAATACATTTACTTTTAAAATTAGAACTGCAGTATAAATAACAATCTAATTACTTAATTAAATAATGTAATGGATTATATTATATTTTAAAAGTATCAACCAAATGAATATTTTATTTGTTTTTATTCATAACGGCTTTAATAAAACTATTATTGTATAAATAAAGAATAATTTGTTGATTATTATAATAGAAAATGAAATTCTGATTGAAAAATAATTTTATAGTTCATGCTTTTACAATAAAATTTATTGAATATTTTGCAGTTATTTAAACCGGTTGCTCAAAGCTTTATTGAAACCATAAAATAAAAAGTAATTATAGTGAAATGGCTCTTAAAGGATAATTATATTTCTAACGGATCGAATAATAATCCTAAGTACCGCTGTATTCTAAATAGATTTAGAGAGAGAGAGAGAGAGAGAGAGAGAGAGAGAGTAAGATTGTTTATTTCAATATTTTCCCTATTTTTTTTAATTAGGACAAAAAATATTAATATTTAATACGTTGTTTAATTGTGCTAAATTTACGGTCAATCATTTTACTTTGAGCAATTTTCAATTAATATTAAAATTATCAGTTGAGCCGGATATCTTTTACTTGTTAAAAATTACTTCTAAACAATCATTATGAGTTAATCGCTCTTGAAATGCGAAGGAAAAAAAAGAAATTATGTATTGCATAACAGCGACTTTTTATTTACAGACGGTTGTATTGAATTCGATGGAATGGAGAACCCAAACAAATTAAATTCAATAAATTGCGCGTGACGGTGGATCGTGTGCATGAGCATTAATAAAAAAAAAAAAAAAAAAAAAAAAAAAAAAAAAAAATAAAAAAATAAAAAAAATAAAAAAATCTGGAAGATTAGTTTTCAAGTGCAAGCCTCGGAGTCGCGCCCTCCTTGTCCCTCCGGTCACGTACTGTTTAAATGTCCGTGGGCGAAAAAAGGAGAAAAGAGACCACGTGCACAGGAAATTGGTAGTACTGATTAAAGCGCGAAAGCAGCTGTGCTCGCGTGGCGGCAGACCTGCGAAGAGCAGATCAGTGCTGACGCTCCTCCCGTCCACACCTTCCGGACGACCACGCAAACTCCTATTCGGCGGTGGTGTTGCTCCGGGAGTCCGCGTCACGTCGGGTCGGGCTCGGGCGTCACGGTCCGCGATGTTTATTGCGCGCGCCAGATAATATTAGGTTCGGCGAGAGGCAAAAAAGCGACAATTGGCCCAGTCGAGCGTGAGAAAGGAGAGCGAGGGAGCCAATATTTGATCGTCGTGGTCACGATAACGACAATCGCTAAAATACCAAGACGTGCTATGCTCGCCGTGCCGCACTCCAGGAGAAAATGAGGTTAACGTCGGCATGTCTCTGGGTGCTGCTCGTCTGCTACTGCTGGGCGAGCCCCGTCCTCGCCTGGGACAACGACGAGCTCGAGGTGTTCGATGTCGTCGAAGAGGTTAACAAGAACTTCTACGAGCTCCTTGGCGTGCCTCAGGTGAACGAGCTTTTTTTTGTTTGCCCTACTACGTACCTCCTGTTGCTCTCGCGAAAAATAACCGATACAGATATACTCCGCACACTTTGTCACTTTTTTTATCTTGTGAATCGATAATTAATTAATTTGACAACATTCCTACACCTTCAATTAATTATTCATAAAATTGATTTGCAATATCGATTATTGATTATTCCTGCTCTCCGCATATTGTCAAACATTCTTTTACCTTACATTTAACAATAAATTATTGATTAGATAGTTTTTATATTAATTATTCATTTACATTTAATTTTGGTAAATATTTTAATTGAAGCTTTAATCTTAAAATAATTTACAAATTTTTGGAACAAAACATATGGTCAATAATAACGAGATTTTTTTACATTCAAAATTTCCATTTATTTACTTATTTATAATTATAATGAAATCTAAGCAGTATATACATCTACAAAATAAAAAAAGATTAAAAAATTAAATATTTATACATAAGTTACTCGCATGTGAAAAATAATTAATTCAGTATATTTATTGTGTAATCGGATGAGAATTATTTATTTTATATTCTAATAGCTTATATGATGTTTTATCATGTATTTAATTTATATCAACATTTATTCTTGTCGTACCATATATAATTTAATATTAATAATAAACAACTCTTCAAGAAATTCAGTATTTATTGTGTTTAATAATTGATATGTCAAAACATGTGGATCTCATAATAATTACAAAATCTTTGTTTACTTATTTTAAATATTTTTTTATTTTAGAATGCCAATTCATCAGATATTAAGAAAGCTTTTCGAAAGTTATCTCTACAGCTCCATCCTGACAAAAATAGTGCAGAAGATGCTGAAGTGCAATTTAGAAATGTAATAACAATTTTTACATATCTTTATCATTATAATCTGGATTTATTGAATTTTAATATATGTATTTTCACTATTACTTATAGTTAGTATCAGTTTACGATGTTCTTAAGGACTCAAAGAAACGAGAACATTATAATAATGTTCTCATTAATGGACTGCCAAATTGGCGGTCTGCTGTATATTATTATCGTCATGTTCGAAAAATGGGCTTATTGGAGCTTTCCATTATTTTGTTCATAGTTATAACAGTTGGCCAGTATTTAGTATCTTGGGCAGCATATTTTGAAAAAAGATATACATATGTGAGTTGGCAAATTATTATTGTCCTTATTTATATTTCTAGTATTAAATTTAAATATATAAGAAATAAAGTGTACTATTTAACTAAAATTAATCAAATTATTATTTTCAGGAACAAGTGCTGGGTAGTAAATTGCAAAAGTTACAAAAAAAGAATCGCAAAGGCAAAATGGATGTTCCAGATTTAGCAGAAATTTTAGAAAAGATTCCAACACCTACTGTATGGAATACACTTCCATTTCAATTGCCAAAGTGGACGTATACTTCCATTGTTGGTATTCCATCAATGATTCGTTGTATATATAGCATTTTAGAAGAGCGAAAGCAAAGGAAAAAAGAAGAAGCAGAAGCTCTGTTAGTTTTTAGAAAGCATGCTTAATTTTTATTATTTTTTTATAGTCAGCTCAGTAAAAATGCCATACTTATTTATAAAAATTTGTTTAATTTTAAATATTTATAAAGAAAAATATTTTTTTAAATCCTTTTACAATTCTTGAATTTAACTTAGTTTATTCAATGAAAAATATATAAAATATTAATTATTAATTTATAATATAATTATGTATAATAAAGTATGGCACAAATACAATAAGACCATTTTTGAAAATTTGTACAACATAAATTACAAGATAATTAATAAGTTATACAAGCCATCTATTTAATTAACTTCATTGATACTCTTTTATCTTTACAAAAGTTTATGATTTGAAAAAAATTATATTATAATTAAACAAATATAATATACATAAAATCTAAAGTGCAACTTAAATTTTAATATAAAGTACTTAACATGTGAAAAAGTAAACTGTAACATAAAAAATTACAAATTGTTATTAGGAAATTAAATTCATAAATTTTTAACAATGGACTTATGTGATTCAAATTTTGAGTTTTTTGGATGACGTATATATTATAAATTACAAAATTTTTGATAGTGCTCAAGAAGAAGAGCCTGAACCAGAGCCAGTACCTCGTGGACCAAGAAGACGAAGACAAGGTTTTATGCCACCGGAACGTGGTGAACGAGTAGTTAGGGAGAACAATAAAAAATTTATTAATGAAACACATAATCATATTGACGAAAAACAAAAGATTGGTGGTGGTTTATGGACTGATGACGATATTCTTGAATTGATTAAATTGGTAAAAAAATTTCCGGGTGGTACTACAAATCGATGGGAAAAAATTGCTGAGATGATGAACCGCACTGTAAATGAAGTAACACACATGGCCAAAAAGGTTTGAAACTAATTTTTTATTCATTAAATGTAATAATAATAGTTCAAATTAAATCAATATATGTAAATTCAAAATAATAAATTTCTAACTGATTGATTTTATTGATGTACTTCTGATCTTATTTGAATATAATTAAAATAATTTTAAATTCAGTTTAAAACAGAAAAATTCAATAAATTTTGTATATTAAATTTAAATCAATAACTTTTAGAATAAAATTTTTTTTTCTTAAACATTAATGTTGTTTTTTATAACCTCTAAATAAATAGGTCAAGGATGAAGGTCTAAAACCAAATCAAGTAAAAGATGAAATTCCAACAGAAGAACTACCAAAAAAAGTAAAAACTCGTGCTGACGTTATTGAAAACACATCAGAATGGAGTCAAGATCAACAAAAAGCACTTGAAGTTGCACTATTAAAGTATCCAAAAGGCAGTTCTTCAGATAGATGGGAAAAAATATCTGCTTGTATTGAAGGCAAAACAAAGGTTCATGTTACATTATTAAGATAAATGACTTCCATTTTTTATATAAGAATATATTAATTAGTAATTAATATTTGTTGTAGGACGAATGCCAAGCTCGGTATCGATATTTGGTGGATGTTGTGAAAAAGAAACATACTCAGTGATTGTGATGGGTTTTTAAAACTATTTTGAACTATAAAGTGTAAAACTGGTGCTGTCTTCAGTGGATTGTGTTACCAAATACCTGTCAAATAATATTAGGTATTCATTAATACGATGACATTTTGTTATACAAATACCTGTTGGTGATGTATTTATTAAATATAAATTTATTAATTTAAAAAATACTTACACATATTTGTCATTTGTAAAAATTGAAACATATTAAGTACAAAAATTTTTAAGTAAATTTATTATAAATTTAAAACACATTGTAAATAACTTTTACCCTAAGTATAAATTCAGTTTTCAAATTTAAATTTGAAAGAATGTTTAATGATCTGAAGAACAACTTTCACAAGAACATTTTGTAGGTACTGTGAAGGTTTTCTTGATTATGTCTCCATATTCACACATTAAATCTACAGTAATTTCCGTATTACTTAATGGTTTACAACATTTGCAATCAACTACTTGATTGAAGTTTTCTGATATTAAAAAGAAAATATATTAATTTTCAAAATAATACTTTTTATAATAAAAATGTTATTAAAAAATATACCTTTATTCAAATACGTTGAAGAACTGCAATGTCCACGACATTCTGTTAAGCCGAAAATAGGTTCAACATTTTTACATATACCATGAACACGATTTTCCAAAAACATTCCAACTGTTTTTTGAGAATCAACAATTTCTGCAGTACATGGTTCTACATAAAATCCATAAAATGTTTAATATATTTTTAATTTTTAAATATTTATAATCATAAAGCTAATTACTTATTTATACATACGTTCTAGAATTTTATTTTCTTCCGCAGGCTTGCATTTATTACAGCAACCATCAAAGTACATTAATTCAGGTAAACAATTTAATTCTGGACAAGGCTGGGAATTAGTGGTTAAAAGTAGCTAGAAAAATTGAATCAAGTTAATATTCAATCTTCTGTAAAAAATTAGAAATTAGGTTAAAAGTTTAAATTTTTTAATTAATATTAATTGTTTATACTGTTGATAAATTTATTGTGGTCTGCATATATCATATATATATACATAATAAGAATATATATACATATATTATTAACATTTAACTTCTTGCTCTATGTAAATTAAACTAAATGATCAGTTATGATGAAAAATCACAATATGTTATTTAATTTTTAACAGGATTTATCAATTTTTGATACAAAGACATTAAGTAAAAAAATATAATTTAAAATATTAATTTTATTAAGATAAATAAAAATGTTTAAGTAATACGTGTATGAGAAAATTCATATAATAATTATGTAGTGTGAAATTTTAATGTTTAAAAATATATGACACATGAGTTTAATTAATTTAATTTATATTCTAATGTAATTATAAACTTTAGATAAAAATTATTTAATGAAATGAATGACAGAAATGGGTCTGTTGTATGCATAAATATTATTGTAAATAATATTGGTAATGCAAAAGAAAATACTATAACTTTTTTTAAGTATATCAATTTTATATTTTTTTTAACAAAATATCAAAGATAAAATTGTTAATAAAAATTTAATTGAACACTTAAACTGGTAAAAATATAAAAAAAAGGTTATTTGCATTTAATTTAAAATTATTAACAATATTGTGCAGGTAAATAACATATTTTTAAAAAATAAATAAATTGAATATATAAATATTGTGTAAATTTAAAAATATAATCAATAAATAAAAAATTATATGAAAAATAAATAACATATCATAAAAGATTATAAAAAATAATAGTTTCAATATCATTTAAAAATTTTTGAATTTATTATTTTTACATAATTTTAGTTTAATTTTAATTGGTTTATTTATTTATTTATTTTTTATTTGAATTATCAAAGCATAAATGGTATAATTTATAAAATACATACCTGATCTTTGGTATCAATACATGAATAAGAAGTGCAATTATCATTGGAATACCATGTGTTTCCAGGTTCAATAAAAACATCATCTTTAATACAATACATTTGTTTACATTCTCCACAACAAGTTCCATTTTCTGAGGGTTCATATGACCAGCCCTAAAAAAAGTATTTTAATCAAAACCTTTATGTTTCTATGAAAGTATATTTGTACAGATTAAACATTTCTTACCTTTGGACAGTCTGTATTACAAGTTTGAATTTGAACTTGCTTTGAAATTTTACCAGTCAAATCTTGGACACAAGATTCTATGGTGCAATCATCATCTGGAGACTTCCAAGTTTCTCCAGGTTCATAATATTTACCATCACGAATACAAGCCACCCTTACAATTTCAGGACAACATTTACCGAATACCTTTTTCATGTCTATTTTATAATTGCTTTCTTCAAATGTATCGATGGTTGCACAACTTTCTGTTGCAACTTCAACGTGATACTTAAAATAATAAATAAATTATAATCATACAAAAAAACAGTAATTCGGTTTGATTTATTTGTATCACATTTTTGATTATTTAAAAAGCAAATGAGTAATTTGCAGTTTTTTTTTTTTTTTAAATAATTGGAATATTTTTTTATCTAATTGAATAATTTACTCATTTATTAATACGATTTGTATTTGAAATAAAAACTTACCGATCCATTTATATGAATGCAGTGATTGATAGAGCAATTATTGTCCAAAGACCAAGTTTCTCCAGGAAGTTTTAGGGCACCGTTAAAGGTACAACCTATGGCTACGCACTCGCCGCAACAAGTTTTATGTTTATTGAATGGTGGTCGATATTCAAATCCAAAATCGCAATTTTCTGCACATTCCTGAATAATCATTTTCTGGACAATTACATTCATGTCTGTTGCACACTTTTTGATGACACACGCGTTGTCTGGTTGTGGTTGCCATTCTTCTCCAATCTGTGTTAAAAACAACATTAAACATTATTACTAATGACATAATAATTACTAAAATAATGCCTCGATAAAATATGTATATTTAAAAAAAATTTTTTTATTTATCACAAATATCTTAGAAAATGTGTTCTTTGTTAGGTGATTTGATGTGAAGTAACTTGTGCAATTCAAAAATAAATAATTTAACAACCGTGTGTATATTATCAAATTTTATGAATATATAATTTTAAATAGTATACCAAAAGAAAGCCTTAAAATTCAAATACATTTTATTAATATTTAAATTATTAATAAGAGTCCTATAATGATATTAATTATGTTTAATATGATTATCGTATTGAGTGTACGGATCAATATATTTTTATAAGATACGCGTGCATACGTGTATACACGTAAACATAATTATAAATATAAAGTTTTTAATTTTATTTTATAAATGTCTTCTCTGTGGATATTGATGAAAAAAAAAATTATTAATTAATCATCTATTGTCTAACCTTATACACGCGCTCCCCATCTATGCAGGCCACCCTTTCGAAATTTGGACAGCATTCATTATCAAGGATAACTTCATTTAATACATATTCATAAGCATCAGGATGATTAGTAACATTAAGACACTCTTTCACCGAATAACTGATACTCGGAATTCCATCTTTCAATTCACATAAACATGTTTTGCACTTTCCATCTTCCCAAACTTCTCCAATTTCCTTTGCAACAACTTTTGGTGGAGAATTCAATTCAGCATTCGAATATGCATTAAAAAGACACAGATTTTCCGGAGGTTCTGTATAAACAAATTTTTTGATTCATTGTAGTGAAAAAAGTTTTTTACGAAAATATCATTCTTTAGATTCAATTTGATATTCACATAAATAATTCATAAAATTAGCTGTATTTACTGAGTATAAGACAGTTATTGTTCTTAAAAGAAAAAGAATAATTTAATTGCAGGACAATTCGGGTAATATTAAAAAATTTGAATAAACGTACGACATGTAGTTTCAGGACAGCAAGAATATGAATTTGTTTTTGTAATAGGAGTATAATATTCTTGACATTTATTGTTAAGGTTCGGACAAGTTTCAGGCATGCAAATTCTGGTGGTTCTTGGACAACAGCCAGATGTGTTTGTTATAGTTACATATCCTGGCTCGACTATTTTTGAATCTGGCGATATCTCATTTTCTAATAATGCACAGTCCTCTTCAGGTACACATTCTGTAAATGTAAATAAATTAGTTTAATGTCTAATAATATTAATAAAAGAAAAATTGAACTATTAATATTATATAAAATTGATGGAATAAAGATAGAGAATAAACGTTGTGTGTAATATGTAACATTAAAAGTATTGAATATAATTTTCACATTATTGGAAAATATACTTTTTAGTTTAATTTATACAATTATTTCATATACTTACGGCATATAAACTTCAGACATCCATTTGCATCTGTTGTTGTTTTTAACGTTTGAGCATAACCACATTCGGGCTGTTGTGTTTCTTGTGTTTCATTACATAAAACTGGTGAAGGTGGTATTACATTTGGAACTGTAATATAAAAATTTGTTTTTAAACAATGTTTTTACATAAATTTTATATAAATATGAGATCTTGGTGTATTTTAAAGTTTGTAATTACTTATTTCACGAAACCAAATATAAATATATATTTCACGAAACCAAATATTCATCTTATCTTTTCTAAATTTTAAATTGAAATTAATTACCACAACGATATTTCTGACAGCATTCCTCGTTGGTACCGGGTACCGGAACTGGATTTGAATTCTCATCACAAACGGTTTCAAGAGCAGGACAATTCGTTTCCTGACATTGGACGACCTTATGTTCACAAGAGCAGTGGGTGCACTTGTCTTTCTGCCAAACGTCACCCTCCAGATGACCTTCGTTATCGCAAACAAAACACTCTTGTTTTGGTATGCATGTCTCATTGTGTAAGACATGGTCTGGTGGACAGAAACAACCCTCAATGGGGTTGGCAGTGCATTTGACTTGATTCTCCTTACTCAGAGTATCGCAATTTTCCGGGCAACCAGGATTGCATGCTTGATAGTACAAATCTAGGACGAAAAGAAAGTTTATCTTTTTTACTTTCTTGTAGGTGTAAAAGTTTAATTTATAAATACTTTTAATACGTAGATTTTTATTTTTTAATAAATAAATCATTGAAAGTCTTAACTTACCCGGAGGACATTCATAAGGACACGTTTCCTTTGTCCGCCAATCAATACAAATTCCACTGATTGAGCACATTCTCGCGTATGACTCAAAATCATTACAGGGGTTTCGCCCCTCGCATATTGTATTTTTGCAGGCCTGATAATAAGAAGTGGGGTCAACAATGTAATGACAACGTGAAAATGCTTCGCTGTGAAGAAGATAATCGCAGTCATTTTGTAATAAACTTTCATTACAGAACTTTTTCGGAGTGCTCGTGCACTGTTCATCGTTTAGATTCAATTCACTTGGAAGATTTTTGGCTTGCCAACTATTGCCGAATTCTTGCACGTCCTTTGTTATCTAAAATTAAGAAATCAAATTGTTGAAGTGATCGAATTTCCAAAATTAGAATAATATTTAAATAAAGCTGTCTTTTATAATATATTATTGACTTTTCCAAGATAGGTTATTTTTATTTGCATTTTTATGAATTGAATTTTGAAACTAATATTGAAAACTAATATTTCGTGATGTTTTAATTAAAAAAAAAGAAGGAAATATGTAGCGAGCAATACTTTTTTTATTTTCATTTATATTTATACATGATTAAATATAGTTTACTTAAGATAAAATATTTTCTTATATTGGCGAATAAAATATACTTTACACGATGATTTCAAATTAAGTTTTATTATTTTAAGTAATTTAAATTAAAATAACAGTATTAAAATTTATTTTTATTATGTACTCTTTATATATCTATATCTATGGATATACATAATTTATAGAGATTTATATAAAAATTACTTTTATAAGACACATTATGCGAAATTAATTTTTTCAGTATATCGAATATTTTAATGATAATTTTTAATAAATTTATAACAATGAATACAGTTGTTATAAAAAATACCTGTCCATCTTTCTTCTTAAAATCATCATTTTGGTTACCATTACAATTACCGCAAAGTCCTTCCATGCTTCCACCAAAAGTATGCGATGGCAGTCGAAGCATAAAAGCAAAATTATGTGTATAACTGATAAGTTCTAATTGTATTTCGAATATGAGGAGTTTTATGTCTTTATTTGGTGTTAGTTCAACAATTATCCAAGAAGTTTTATATGGATATGAATATACTACTTCAGTATCAACTATAGCTATAAGCTAAAAGTTTTGAAAATTAAATTTAATCAACATTCAGTATACAATTTATAGTTCATGCCTACGAATATTTAAAAAAAAATTCTCTTTGATATTAGAACTATTTTATGCATTAAAGGATGGATATTGAGTTTAAACAATTTAACAATTTTATAAAACTATAATTTTCGTTAACATGAATATTAAAAAATGTATCGAAGACAAATTCGTTTTCAAAGGATTTTAATTATAAAATTTATATCAATATCTCTTAATTAAAAAATTATTTGTTACTATAAATAATAAAGTAAAGGCAATACATACCTCATATTGAATCTTTGTTTTTCTTATTTGAACCATGTGTTTTTGATATAATACTGTAATTGCTTCGGTACAAATACCTTCAGCACACGCTACATTAGTGACTAGAACCTGTAAATAATAAAAAAATCAAAAATTTTTAATGATTTCACTTAACAAAATGTTTTAATTTAATTTTGTTTAAAATTCCTTTCAAAAAAAAAAAAATATTTTTTGTACATAAATCTATTAATTTATGATAAAAAAAAAAATAGCTGAAAATATCTGTGAATAGTAAAATGTTTCATTCGTATAATGATAATTTTAATTTAATAATTGAAAACAGTAGTGATATATAAAGATTTATATGATTTATAATAAATACCAATCATGGATTTAAGAAAATTACTTGTCAGTAATTATTATCGTACCAATATTTTTCATTCAAATATAACTTGAAATTTTATTTATCATATTTTCGTTGCCAAAGTCAGAAAACTTCAATCTTTACCATAAAATTTTTCATTTATCTTTCACGGATACAATTATTTATAGCTAACAAAAACAAATTTTACATCAAAGCTCATATAAATTATAAAAAATTGTTTGTATACCTGTACATGCATACACGCCCGTGTGCGCACACACTCACATATATATATTCAATTTTCTTTAAAGTTCTGGTTACAAACATTATTATAAAGTTCTCATTTATATTAGTTTTTACTACTTCCATAAAATTGTACAAGTTAAAACAACGATTACTTTTTTAACTTATATGTGCTTAAAATATGTGAGCATTTCAATTGTTTTTTCTAAAAATGTAATCTTCACTATGTGCATTCCAGTGCATAAAAATAATTTTCAACATTATAGATCGTTAAAGTCATCATGGAAGTAGGTTTACCTCGTAAGAATGCGAACCGCCTTCTTCTTTGGGAACAACCGCTACGTCTCTGGACAAAACGTACGTGCAATTGCCATTGAAGAGCACGTCGTTCTTGTCGAAGGTGACGTGTCTGGAGTTCCCGAAACCGTTGCACGTGCAGTCACGACACTCCGAAGGTGGCACACAATTTTCACCGCTCCGGACGAGGCCATCCGGACAGAAGCACCCGGACACGCAGACGTCTTGGGTCGCCGGACATGGCTCGACTTCGCGTAAATTTTCACAGCTCATCTCACATTTATTTCTGGAATTTAAGGGTCAAACACTGTAGGAGTTGATGAACTGGGAGTTTCGATTTTGCGATGGTAATGATACTTTGTTGATGGAAAAATACTAATTTGTTCATTCGCAATCTAATGGTAATGCACATCACGGGTCTACTATAAAAATGAGTTGATTGGAAAAATTCTTACACTTAGATAAATTGATCCAGTTTGATGAATAAAAATAATATTGTACACTGTTATTGTTGTTATTGATTAACACCAATCACACAATTCAATCAATTTTATTATACTTTTTGGTATATTGTAATCTGTAAATTCTATTGCAATTTCAATTATAATTTATATATATTTAAGTATATTGATTGTTTAAAAAAAGAAATTTATTATTATAAAATTATGTATAATACCACTAAAATTTCGAGTTAAATTCAATAACAACAGTCCAATTATTAATCAATTATTATTTACTTATACGAAATATATTGTGTAATATTCAAAGCTTATTATTTTAAAATATATATTTAACATGTGCTGATGTATTAATAAAAAATTTTTTTAAATAATTTTACAAGTATTTTGATATATATTATTTTAAACAGTTGAGTAATATATTTTTACAATAATATATATATGTATACGTTTATTTTTATGTAATTTCTAATTTATTGAAAGAAATTTGCTTTTTTTAAAAAATCCCTAATTTACAGTGATTATATCGCATTGTCTCAATCAATTAAATTTAATGCAAATAAAAAAATTAATTATTACTACACGAATAATATAATGAATATAAAATTATAAAAACTTTAAATTATTATACATGTGCTTGTATTATTGAAACTAAAGCTATTTAATCGAATGTGATCTCGTTTGCCTTACTTGACCTGGAAGTAATGTACTTGCACGAATGTAAAATTATATTTAAATATTGTAATTCATTCGTTTGTAATTCAAATGTTATTATAATTACATTAAAAAATAAAATAAAGTTTGCATACTAATTGAAAAATCAATTATTAAATCACAATTTCTTCATATTTTGTTTATAAAAAAGTGTAAATTTATTCTATGAATGAATTGTTGTAATAATTGTTGTACCTAAAGCAATCTTTGTGAACCAACGGAGCATCACATGTGGTTGGACACTCATAAGCAGATCTCCAGCTGGACAAATCAATGTTTTTATCAGCAGCTAGACAGTCTGTGACAAATGATGTGAGAGCTTTACAACGACAATCTTGAACTGTTGAATTACCGAGGCAAGTGCAACTGCTTTCCAAGCAGCTCGAAACGAATTTTTCACGATCGACTAGTTTATCACAAATTTCGAAGATTCTATCCTTTACCAAAGTGCACATCTCCCAAGCTTCCTTCTGTTTGTCACGTGGGCAAATCTAAGAAAATTGTATAATTAAAGCTTGTCAAATCTATTGTTCATATTTTACAAAAAGAATCTTCATTTATCTATTTTTGGTAATATCAAATAAAATGGAAAGTATTTTTAAAAAATGTAGATTATTCATTACTTATTCTAGTTTATTATGAATAAAATAAAAAAAAAGTGGATCAAGCGATGAGAATTTACCTCTAGTGTGCACTCAGGACTATCCAGAAGCTTCCAGCTGTCTCCGAATTCCTGAGTACTTTTGGCCATTGTTCCATCTGGCTTTTGCTGGTCATTTTGGGCAAGACCGTCCAAGTATCCACATAAGCCATCGACATGCTCCGCCAATTCCTCGGAGATGCTGATTTTAATGCAATCTAGCGCATCCTGCAATACCCAGAAAGGATATCGTCTTGATTCGAAGCGAAGTGAATCACCCACGCGTGATAATTTCATCCAGTTATTGTTATCGCTCAAACGTTTTACTTCGCTTGAACTGTAGCTAATGCCATCGACCTCGACACACATATCCTGCTTTAGTACAACAACATGATCATCTACGCTGATCACCAGATTGTTTACACATGATTCGCTATTACCTTCACACACTTTCTCCACTGAAAGAAGATTTATTCAAGAATTCATTAATTGCGTATAAAATAAATTTAGAGACATTCTTAATTTTATTTGACACTTTGAGACTAAAATATTATGTATAGAATTTTTTAAAATATACTACATTTGTAAATAAATACATTGTATTAAATTTGTATTAAATTCAAGGTGAACATACCAACTATATACCAATGATTGGCATCTCGATCCCTGGCTAGAATGTGGTTACAAATATCATATTTGTATTTAAAGTTGTCGAAAGTAGCGAATGTCCTTCCAACATTTTTGCAAAATCTTTCTTTAGGTGGTATCGGCACACAAACATTATCACAATCATTGGTCTTGCGATAACTCTTCGATTGATCAAATTTAGGTTGGAAGCCTTCAGGGCATTGAAGTATTTGGCACGGCATTCCTTCATCTCCTTGTTCCTGATCAAGAGGCTTACATAAAAGTTTTGGACAAAGTAAATCATTGATGTCGATGCCACCCATGCGACTTTGAATCCCATTAGCAGGTGCTGGTAATTTTCGTCTAAGACCAAATACAAAGAAAATTAAAAAATATATTTAAATATAAAAAACTAGATTTAATTTCAATCGCACCATTCATTTTTAAATGAAAATTTCTTCAAAATCTACATTACCGCTGAATTTCGTCCATTTGTTAATACACATTTACATATTTAATTATAAAAAAGAATATCAGTGTTCTGTGAAATAAAAAATATTAAATAAATTTTGTTAAATAGTAACTGTAAGAAAAGTGTGAGGGAAATTTCGAATAAGGGCGTTTCTCCCCAATCCATCGGTACAGTCTGGTGAATCCTCGAGGGAATTAACCCAATGGGATTTGCTTGACCTCGAGTGCTTATGTAAAATTATGATACGCGGACACAAATACCACGACCAACAATAAATGAATGAGCGAGACTCGAGTGTCGAGGGTGACGGACCGTATCTTGCTAATCTGTGGGTTACCCGAGACATGACGAAGGATCGTATGAAATATATTGATTTTAAGATTAAGAGTGAGTTTAAAATAATATTAGTCAATGATAATACAAAAAATTTATGAAAAAAAAATTATCACCGGAAATGCTTCCTTTAATTGGCGTTTTTCTTTAATAAACAAATATAACATTGACATTAATTATTAAAATTTACAATTTAAATTTTCAGTCAGATTCGAAATTTAATATTTACAATGTTTTACTATAAGTCGTATTGAAATTTAATATTTACAATGTTTTACTATAAGTCGTATTGAAATTTAATATCTACCGAAATTTTATTCTATTTCGCTATTAACTTACAATTCCCGAGAATATTTTCAAATCGTTGACCTTTACTCGAGGTCCCTTACAATAACAAAGATTTCGAACATAAACAAACGCGTCAGTTATCTAAGCTTGAGTAATTATTTAGAATTACTTCATAAAATCTTAACACGCAAACGAACTTTCGGATAACTTTTATGATATTATTCGAAAAGAATATAAAAAATAATGAAATTTTGTAAATCGATTAAATCTTTCCGCGAAAGACTGAATGAACCGCGGAGCGAAAAATACGAGTAAGCACGATTCTCACGGAGAATTAACGAAAAAAAAAAAAAAAAAAAAAAAAAAAAAAAAAAATAAAAAAAAAAAAGGGAAAAATGGATCCGGGTGAGAAAATGGATTAAGGACGATTGAATAAGACTTGGAATGCTAGGAGACTCGAACCGAGTCAAGGTGCGGATAATCGGTAACAACCTACGATTGCAAGGAACGCAATCGTAAGGTGGATGTAGAATCTCTGACACAATTTATTTAGGAATAATGAAGTCGTAGGCGGTGTTGCCAAGGTATCGTGACAACAGGAGAAGTGGAATGATGATTAGGATGTTGCCAAGGTATCGTGACAACAGGAGAAGTGGGATGATGATTAGGATGTTGCCAAGGTATCGTGACAACAGGAGAAGTGGGATGATGATTAGGATGTTGCCAAGGTATCGTGACAACAGGAGAGGTGGGATGATGATTAGGATGTTGCCAAGGTATCGTGACAACAGGAGAGGTGGGATGATGATTAGGAAGTTGCCAAGGTATCGTGACAACTTCGAAGGCGGCGTTGCCACTGAATAATGAACAACAGGAGTAGTGGAACGGTAATTAAAATGTTGCCAAGATATCGTGACAACAGGATAGGTGGGAGGATAATTAGGATGTTGCCAAGATATCGTGACAACAGGAGAGGTGGGACACGATAATTAGGATGTTGCCAATAAAAAGTGAACAACCGGAGAGACGGAAGGGAGAGGTTTTGATCGGGACAGAGGCCAGAGGAATTCTACCCCGAGAGTAGCACACGCGGGGTCTTAAATAGCCTCGGTTCTACAGTTCGCGATCGGCGGCTAATTGGACGTTCGAGATCGCCGGGGAAAGCTGAGAAGCTTCGGGTGGAGAAGGGGGCCGCCTCGAATTCTTAGAAACAAGCGTCGTAAATCAAAATCTTGACACTCAATAAAATTTAAAAACAAAATAAACATCCAGCTTACCTCAATTTTTCTCTGCGTACTTCTTTTGTATATTTAACAGATTCTGTGTTTTGAACGCTATAACTAAAGTTTGAAAAAGCACTCGTGTAGCCAGAATGATCTGCATCACTTTCATCAGCAGTAACATAGCCTGGTGGACAGGCAGTTTGGCATTTAATGTCTGCAATAAAAAATTAGATATATTAATTAAATAAATTAAAATAATGTAATTTAACAGTAACCAATAGCTGATTACAAAAATTGAAATATAATTTATTAAAAAACCAATAAAATTCTTTACTGTAAATGTACAAATTTAAAATAGAATTTATTTTATTAAAAATATAAAACATTATAAATTGAAAAATTTTTAATACATATTTAAAGTACTCGAACTCAAATCTCTGCGATTTATATATATTTCTACAATGAAAATCTTAACATAATTAATTCGATGAGTAAGATTCTTTTTAAATGTGAATAATGATACAAAAGTTAAATGTTACATCGACATTTCGTTTAACATCAGTGCCATTATTCACACTAAAAATGAATCCTAACTCCAAATTTAATTAGAGTGCATTTCTTACAATAATATATAAAAAAAAAAAAAAAAAAATTAACGTACTTATCGTCATTTGATTTTCAACAGTTGTATTGGTATTGGTTACGGTCCGACACCCAGTTTCATCATCGGGGCAGTCCTGGACACCATCGCACCACCTGGAGTCTTCGATACAATCGCCACTAGTGGGGCAAAGGGAATAACCACTCGGGCAGGGCTTACAACCACAAGTACAGAGCTCCATGAGTATCGGTCGGGAATTGTAGTCGTTACAAGGTGGACAAACCTTGGCTTGACACATTGCATTACCCCCTATAGTACACAAGCAGTGCTGGCAATCGGCAGTTTCGTAAGTTGACCCCACAGGATACCTGAAAAAAAGAAGCAGAGTCTTTTTTTGTAACTGTAAAAACTTGCCATTTTCATTAAAAATAGTCTCAAAATGTGTATTCAATAATGTTTTAAGATTATTTCATTTATACATTCGAACTGTAAGAAAAGTTGAAGGTGCAAAACAAAAGATTTGTTTATTTGTGTGACACTTTGAATAATAACTACAGTTTCGAATATTAAAAGAAAGCTTTCGAAAAATTGGCGAGAACAAAATTGAAAACTCATTGTAATAAATTAATAAGTTTTTTTGAATAATCGTGAATGCAATATATAAATATATTTGTGTATTATTATGACATTTTAAACTGCTGTATAAAATTTTTAATACTTACGGCACGTGTCCAACAATACAAGGACATTCCAATTTTGTAACACATGATTTTCCATCCCACCATAAGTTTCCTTCGCATTTACAAATTTGTGATTGATCAGCCATAATACCATCACAGACATAACAATTTAATGGCACTGGGGGTGGTGGAGGTGTAGAAGGAGCTAAAGTAGACTTTTCCACCATTGCTAAATTAAAATTTCGTGAATTAAAAACTATAAATTACTGATATTCAAATTATTTAAAGAAAGTATAAATTACGATAAGGCACGTAGCAGCCCAAAATTTCCACTTTAAGTCCAATGTGTAAATGCCACTTTGTTGGATAAATTCTCAATAATTTAGCACGAATTGGTCTTTTAAAATAATTTATTTTGCTACTATAATCATCGACATTTCCAAGAAATTCCTTTTCTGTTCCCAAATCATCAATTACAGGAGTCCATTTTTTTCCATCCATACTATACTGCACTTTGTAAGCAGTTGTCCACATTCCATTACCACCTTTTGTTTCAACACCTGTGAGATTTCGAGGTGCTAGAAAATCAAATTGAATATATTGATCCGGATTATCCATTTGTGGACGCCAAATATCGAGAGATGAAAGTCGAAAATCGGGAACGTTATTTTGAAGCGATGAAGAAACTGATACTTGTTGATCAGACATTAATTGATCATCGTAACCCATTTTATCATCACAAACTAAAAATAAAAATTATTTATGTATTGAAACATAGAAATTTATACTTTAATATTAAATCCATTATAATTTAAATTTCATAAAGTTAAAAAAAAAAAGAAAAAAAGTCTATTTTATCAATAAGAAATAAGTTTATTAAGTTTATATAAAAATTTTTTTAGAAATTTTTATTATTTCATTTTTTTAATAAACATTAATATTTAAAAATTATATCATTACTGATACTTAATAATCGTATATAAGTTATCGAACTTAAGAAAGTAATAAAGCTAATAAAAATCAAGTATTATATTTACCTGGCTGAGTAACTATTTCTGTAATCATAGTTGTTGTGACAATTGGTGCAGGTGTCATTGTCCATATTGGCATTTCTGTTGTAGTCGTCGTTGTTGTAGTTGTCGCTGGCACATTTGGTTTATCTCCACATCCAATTACTTCAAATTGAATAGCAATTCCTATATGCCATGTCAATGGAACTATTCTTATTGTTTTAGCCTCAATCGGTGGATGAAACATTTGTGTTACCATCACTGAACTTTCTATTGGTCCTCTTAAAACCCTTGGCACATTAGTTTTACCCTTTACTGCAAAAAAATCATGAATTTTTTTCAATACTTCGTGAATATTTTTTTCCGTTTTAATAAAAAATATGAAATTATAAACAAAGCTTGGTCGTTTAAAATAAAAAATACAGTCTTTTATAATTAATAAAAGTTTAAAATTTTAAAAAATACAGTACTGCAAAAAAATAATTGCAAAAAAAATTGTAAAAATACAATAAAAATACAGTAATGAATAATACAGTATTGCATCTTATACATGGTTTAATTTAATCTTTAATTTTTAAATTTATGATTAATATCTTTATGTCTTAAGTATGTATATGAGTAGTAACCTAAATATAAATCATTTGAATTCACTTAATGTATGCAGTATACAAGAAAAAATGTACATTATTTTTATGTATATTAAAATATAATTACCAGTTTCTGTTATGTACGAAAATGCTTGTCCATTTTCCGAAAAAAGAACATTGTAACTTGTTACAAACATGTCTTCACGAATATCACCTTTGATAATGACTCCATATACTGGCCTAAGTTTTGTAAATCGAACTTCAATCCATTGATCTTCATTATTGACGGCTGGTTTCCAAGATTCTGAGGAGATCGACCGCTTAAGTCTTGCTTTATCAGGGCTAGATTCTGGTGATAAGGAACTACTTGCTGCTAAACTTGTTTCTGTGGGGAAACTTTCGAGAAGCCACAAATAATTGGTTTCAAGGCAATCGGGAGGTGGTGTCAAAACATTTGGAATCACAATGGTTTCTTTTCTGCCTTTAGTGCTAGTTAAAAGTATTTAAATTAATTTTGAGTAAAGTTATTCAAGAGTTTCTTTAAATAATTATTTCATTACAGTTTTACATACTTGTAAGTATTTAATATCTCCGATTTGTTAGATGAAAAATTTAATATTTAACTTTTAATAAAGCAATTACCTTATCTAATCAATTAATAGAAATAAATCTTTTAATTAATTTGATATTAAATTTTATAAAGCATCTATGATTTTATTTAAAAAAAAAGTACTTAAAAGTTTAATTTTTTAATATTGAATATATAAACATCGTTATTAAATATTTTAATTTTCAAAAAAAAAGAGAAACTTACAATTAGTAAAACTAAATAATTTTATATCATGCTAATGTATTGATTATTTTCAAACTAGTAAAACTATTTAAAATGAGACATACCGAGTAATATTAGTAACTGTAATGGTTTCTTCGTAATCTTCGCAATTACTTTCATCGCAGGTATAAAAGTTACCGATGCACTGACAAACTTTGCAATCGGAAACTTTGACCATTTCTCCAGGTGGAACCGGTTGTCCAGTGCCAGATTTACAGATGCATTGTGCCCGATCAACACAAGTTAAAGGATCTCTCCATAAATAATTGGCAGTCTGACACTCAATTCTTGTGTTTGATACACAACCAGGCATACAGTCGACGTATTTACTGCATTTTCCTTCTCTTGTCAATGCATAATTGTAGAATTCACAAGTTCGACTGCATTGAATTGCACATTCGTGCCAATATTCTCCTTCCTTGCATTTTACTAAAATAATGCATATAATTGTTTCTTAGCTAACAACTTTAATTATTGATCAGAGAAAATAAAGTTTATTAGGAATCAATATGATCATATTTGAAATCAACTATATTATTATTAATCTAGAACATATCAACCGATAACAACTATCGTATTTAATAAAGTTGTATAGAAAAAAATAAAGATGAAAATAAAAGACTATTTTTTAAATTTAAATTTTAAAAATATGATATTTAATTTACTGCGTAACTTTGTAGGGCTTCTTTTATCTCTTTTATGTAATAAGACAAATGCATGGTCTGTAAAAAACATAAATTTTAATCGTCAAATTGAAGAATTCAAGCACTGTTAAGCAAAGTATAATGAAATAATTTATGTTTTAACTATCAATTTTAAATGAACGAATTATGAAATATATAGAGACTGCATATGTAGAAAAATACCAGCTATGATTACTTTGTTTTGCTATAATATACAAGTTGAATGTAATATATTTTTTAATAATTTACATTTAGACCTAATCGTAGTAATTTGTATTAACCAAAAATTATTTTATTAAATAACCAAGTATAACTTTCATGGACATTCAGCACAGATAAAATTTTGTTTAAACATCAATAATCATGTCTGATCGTGTCTTGTTAATTCCACTTGTTTCATTAATAAACACACCTGTCACCTACGTTACTAACTTAAAACTTGTTTTCCTCAAATCAAAATATCTCACCAATATAAATTAGTAGTTTTTTTTATAAATATCTTTTTTTAAATATACCATATAGCTTAATAAAATGAGAACTGGCATTATTCTTTTAAAATAATGCTATTGAAATCA
The DNA here is from genome assembly GCA_018907245.1 of Eupristina koningsbergeri. Classification (NCBI taxonomy): domain Eukaryota; kingdom Metazoa; phylum Arthropoda; class Insecta; order Hymenoptera; family Agaonidae; genus Eupristina; species Eupristina koningsbergeri. The sequence goes on from JACCHV010000118.1 coordinate 658,271, forward strand.
CCTTCCGTATGATTTTTAACTACTTCAACTATATGGGCACATTCGGGCCTTGAAGTAGCGACGTTAACAGGCCAATCACATACTTGCAGCTTCTCGTTGAACATCATAAATGGTCCACAGGTTTTGTTAACCCATTCGTTACCATTTAGACCAGGACCACATTGAAGAAAATCGTAGCAATTTTCCGGACTGACTCTATAAGGCTCAGAAAGTTTACAAATATCAACTTTCGTTGGCTCTGTGGGCTCATCCTCACATTTACAAAGTACGCTGATCTCGAAATCAGGACAAGTCTGATTCAATTCTGCTGATCCTTTGCAGATGAAGCCGTTGCTCACACTGCACTCGACGTTAAGACCCACCTGGAAATTGATTTGAATAGAAAGGTGTTATAATAATTAAGTGGTGCAATATTAAAAAAAGAAAAAAATTAGTAATGAAATAGCAGCTATTAAATATTATTAGGGCTGCGCAATAAACTGAAATTATTAAATTTACTTAGCAAAAATAAATATACTTTTTATATAATATTTTACTAATTTGATTAATTGTTCCTTTCTTTAAATAACTCTTTTTACGTTACATTTTTACATAAAAAAAATCTTTAAATATTTACTTCTTACTTATGAATACGTTTTACTATTTCGTATATCGTATAATATGAATGCAAATGATTATATTTACAAGTGATGAAAGTATTAAAAATTTAATAAAATTTAATCATGTGTTTCCAAGCAATATTTCAGAAATAATATGTATAGAAAAAAATTAAAATAATAAATTATTTACAATTTTTATGTCATTAAAAATTAAATAACATACATCTTTATATAATATTTTTGAATCAGCAGTACGACACTTAATATCTGCCATTTTTTCTTTCCCACAAACAGGTGATCCTTCAGTATTTAACATTTCAATCCTGGTCGGCAATTGTTCAATATCATCTCTATATTGTTGTCCTTTTGGTAAATCTCTATTTATCCAATTAGTCCAACCATTTGTACAATGTTCTTTTTGTTCGCTATAAAACATAAGAGATTATTAAATTTTAACATTATTGGAGTATTTTTGTAACAGTAAATAATGTTAGAGTTTATGAAATGAATAAAAACATGATAATATTAAAAAAAAATTTTTTTTATTTTTAATATTTGGCTTATAATTTCTATTAAATTAATAACACGTATTAAAAAGACTTGCATTTAATTTCCATTTATATTATTTATTAAAAAATGTTTGATATCTAATTTTTAATTATGGCTATGTAATGAACGTATTTACATTCTATTAAAAATTGTAAAGATATTCAATTTTTTATTTATTAATTAAAAATATTCTGTAGAAATATCAACACAATCTTACTTCATCTCTTCATTCGCCGGTGTTGTGATAATGAGTGGTGGCACGGTTGGCAAGCCTGTGTCAGGGCAAGGGCTACCATTGCAAATGAGTTTTCCTCTAGTACAGAAACACATGTGACATGCATCACCTTGAACTTTGTCCCCTTCGAAGAATTGAACTCCTTGGAAAATTGCACAAGGTGTATCGCACCCGTGCCGAGGTACACATTCACCGTAACTTCCATTACGGTATATGTGACCCTCAGGACACGGTTTGGGCAAACACCCTTCGATGCAGGTTTCCTGGTTACAAAAGTGCAGTGAATTTTCACGAGTTCCTAGATTCATACAGGTTTCCTGGGGGCAGGTAGACATACATGGCGAATAATTCGAGCAACTTGCATCGCACTGCATGGGACAGAGTTTCTGGCTACGCCACTGTAATTTTGGGATAAAAAAAAAATCAGAGATATTTAATGAAATATGGTTAATATTAAAGATGAAGATATAAATATGGTGTGTTCTATTTTAAAAAATCATTATAAATTTTTTGTGAAATTTTTAACGATTTATGAAAGTAAATTTAACTTTATATTCTTTTTCATCAATGTAAAATATGTTGTAAAATAAATGTAACTTCTAATTGGTTATGTAAAAATATTTTTATAAATTGGTAATTAATCGATTAAATTACTATTGTAAGTTATTAGATTTATTAGGGTTACGCTCCAAAAATGTTTACACATTTTAACTGTTGTGCAAAATGTACTTTATATAATATACTAATTTAAAAATTATTATATTTGTAAATTGTTTTGCGATACTATTATTTGTATTAACTATTTTTACTGATTTCAAATAAAATCATTTAAATACAACATAATAATAAATTTCAATTATTATTATTTACATTCACCAACTTTTACAGTAGTTTTTGAATAAATTATAATTTTTATAGTAAAAAAATATGAATTACTTGTTTATATTTTCTATTAAATTTTGATACGTAACATTAGAAATTTCAAAAAATTATTTACGGAAGTTAATAAAAATAAGAAACCTCAATATTAATTAAGATGGAAATTTTCCAATATTCAGTGATACTACAACATATTGATACAAGAATAACTCAAAATCACGATTTATTGTTGTTTAAAATAATAAAAAACATAATAGCAAATTTGGTTCCACACATTAATAATACATGAAAAATATGCTAATATGATAAACTCCAATGTAGAATTGTATAATATTGATTAATAATTATCAATTTTATATAAAAACTATAATAAATATTTACGAAAATAAAATCAGACCGAGGCATTATGAATAAAGTAAGATTAAAAAATATTTGACAAATAGAGAAAAATAAAATTAACCTTAAGCGTTGAATATTTATTGATATTGGTCATGTTAAATAATTAAAACATACCTTAATAGGTACACCCCTTGCATTACAGTCATGGGCGTATGCAGCAATGGCAGTACACAGACACTCACAGTCTCCACCATCATCACATCCACACGCATCGTATGTGCACCTGTCGATGTACTCGTCCGGAGCAATTTCAGAGTGACAGGGTTCGAATAACTGGGATTTCATGATATGACACTGCTGCAGAGCCCAGATCTTGCGTTCCGGATGAATTGCACAAGTATCAGCCCGGATGTCGGAAGGTTCGGCGCATAATTCGTTCAACTTCCAGGAGTCACCGAAAAGACTGACGGAAGCTTCAGGAACACCTCCAGAGGGGGTTTTAAAATCGTCCGCAGCATCGTTATTGAAGTCCCCACAAAGACCTCGTGTGCGGCCTTTCCATTTGGGATCGAGGCGCACGTAGACGCGAGTGCCCCCGTCCCACTGGACGACGAGCCCCAGGTCTGGCACATCCAAAAACAGGAACAATCCCGACGTCCTTGGAACTATTCTTTCTGTTTGGAGGAAACAAGCATTTCATTTTTATTTTTTATTGCTCGATTTAATAATACGAATTGTTAAAAGATTTACAACCACACTAAATTTTATATATATATTTTCTTATGATTTTAAGAAACGATGATTATGATACGATAAAGATAAAATTTAAAATATAATGCCAAAAGTCAAAGCTTTTAAGAAAAACTAACTCAAAAGTATGTAAATAAACTGTGCTTATTATACAGTACTTCATTTTATTTAAGTATTGTACAAAAATAAATCATTCTGTAAAAGATAATACAATTTTAAAAACCAACTGTAATCCAACATTTGTGAAATAAAAATATATTAAATAAAAATATAGCTGAAGCTTAAGCCTTGACTAATGGTAGTGTGAGAATTTGTTGAATAACTTACTAAGCCCTTCGAAATTTTGTTCACTCATTTGTTTGCCACGTGTCAACGTTATACTTTCTTCAGCCGCCGAATTAGTTTTGTCAACAGTCAGGGTGATCGATTTTGAACAAGTAACACCTGTTGTACCACAAGCAACATTTCGAATCGTCACCTCGAAACACTCGTCCTCGCTTAATTTTCCCTTAGCCAGTACATAATCACAAGCACCTTGGAAATCGAACGAATGATCGTCGAATGTGTTAAAGTGCGAGTCTCCCCACACAGAACATACACCTGTAGGTTAAAAAAAAAAAAAGATTGAGTCACTCGTAAATAATATTTATGAATCAACTTGTTTGTTAGCTGGTCCAGAGTAATACCTGAACAAATTATATCACTGCAGCTCCATTTTCCACCACTGCATTTACAGGTATTGCACTCTTCTTGCATAACGGCACCCTCGTTGTAGCTTCTGCTGCCGTGATAACAAGGACATTGTGACTCCTCGACGCATTCACCACTGACTGCGTCGAGAACGTAACCTGATTTACAAACGCAACCCGGGCGGCAAACCGCGGGACTTTGACTGATAGGTTTATGCATGTTGCGGCAGGTGACGGGTTCTGCGGGTTCACAGGTTGTGACCTCTAGGTGTTTGATGGCACTGCATTGACTCTTGAACTGGGTAATTTCTGGATACTCGTGGATCTCCTCGGGAGTGGCCGTACGACAATTCCATATGCCGGCTGTAATTTTTATATAGCTCTTGGTTAAATTTTGAAAATTATAATAAATAATAATAAACAATTGCGTTGTATTAGCTTCAAAAATGAAATTAAGAGTGCAAAGTCATTTATTGGTATCAGTCAGGAAGAAAATGTATAAACATCTAGCATACCAATTAAAATACTAACATTGAATATTGATCCAACTGATTTAGTCACATTACAACTTATTCATTATATTTTGTTTGTAAGCATTTATACAACACTTTGTTGTTTTAGGTACTAATTCTATTTAAATTACCTGCACAAGTACAAAGCTCTTGAGACTTCGTTCCCGGTCTCACTTCTCGATAGCCAGCTAAAAATTCGAATCCAGCATGCAGACAAGGACACTGGCCAATTGGAATACATTCACCCTTAACATCGAGAGTATATCCTTTAGGGCAATTACAACCCTCTACACATTCTTCCTTGCAATCTTGATGAAATGAGATATCAGCACAAGATCTAGTACAACTGTTGCCGCACATCTGGTACTCCTGATCTCCAGGGCAATGGATTCGGCATTCCGTGACCTCGTGCCGCCAAGGAATTACTACCCCGGCGATGGCGCATTCCTTGGAGTAGGCCGACAAAACAGGGCATAGGCATCTTTCGATACTCGACTCGCAAGCGCACATGTCATACATGCAGTCTTTAATAAAAGGTTCGGGATCGACGTGCCAGTGACAATCTACAATCGGTATTAAAATTAGACACAATTTAAATTAACAATTTTTTTAAAAATAGTTTAAAATGGTTATTATTATGAAATAATATTTATATTGTCAAAAAAAAATTGTTTTTCTTTTCATTAAAGAATTTTATTTGCTAACTTAATATAAGCATAATATTTTTACTTGGATTTGGAATTATAACTGAAAGTATAACTGATTTTTATAAAATGTTTTCAGTTGACTTTTAACTTTTATCATCGTTTGAAATTGTAAGGATATTAATTATATTAATTAAAAACCAATAAAATATACTTAATTTCATTCTTTTTAAAGGCCAATTGATAAAAAAATAAAGGTTGAGAAACTAAATTTCTTCATAAGTTTAATTTGAAAGCAAATAATTTTTCTATAGTTGTAAATTAATTTTAATCGTTAATATTTCAATAAAATTATAAAAATTTATTAAATTCTATAAATTCATAATCAATAAATATAATTACCTAAGAATAACTTTTTCTTTAATACTGAGCAGTATTTTTCAGCAGCAGATCGTTTTTGAACGTTTAAATCGCATGGATGATCAGATTCTTTTTTTACATCTTCACATTGCTCTTTTGTCTTCCATTTATTAGCAAAAGCTGTGATACTTTGCTCTACATCTCCATCTGGAGTAAGGAAGTCATCTTTTTGGTTTGATGTAAATGTTCCACACAAACCCTTTGTATTTCCTAAGAAAGCAAAAAGTGTTTTACAATGTAATCTTTGCACGTAATCAAATTATATAATAAATTTAATGTACATATTTTCTAATATTTTTATTAATAATTATAGTATAATGTATGAAGCTTTAGAGAAAATAGTTTTTTATTTACATATAAGAATAATAAAATCTTTATAATTGAAACTTAAAACATTTTGAAACAAAACAATTTAAATTTTTGGCAAACATACTTTTAATACTTGGAAAATATAGATTAAATAAAATAAAAAAATACGATGTATTAAATATATTCGTTTATTTTAATGTTGAAATTTTAAAACTCAATGAAAAAAATGAACTTTAAGAGAAAAAATATAGATATTATATCGATAATATCAATAATATTTAAACTATTTTTATCACAGTTGTCTTTATAAATCTTGCCATAGTTTTTAGAATAAATCTACGCAATTATTTATTATATTTATATATACCTTGAATTTTCATGTATAGCATTAAACCATCGCAAATAAATTTTTAAATATTAGTCAAGTTAAAGCTGCTGTATATTCTATCCAGTCAATTTCTATATTTTATATCTCTTATTTTTTAAATTCATAAACCTCTTATTATTGCAAGAATTATTATTTATATTTATCGAATACAATATTTCATCTATTCTTTATTTAATTAATTATATTATAATTTTGTTATATTCTAATTTATTTTTAACAATAATTTTTATCTACCTTATAATAATTAATATTTCATTTATTTCTATAATCAGTAAATATTGATGTCTAACAAATATGCATTTATGTATTATTGATACATGCAAATAGATGTACACGTAGAAAATACTTTTATCAAGTGGAAAATGTTTTTTTTTCTACCCAAAATTATTTTATTACTTGGAAGAAAGGAAGACCTAACCATCCCTGACGATTAATAATTGACAATTCATGGTAATTGTGCAAAGACTCTATGAATATTAAATTCCTTGTAATATTTTAAGCTGTATATTTTATCTAAAATAATGTTTGTATAAAAAAAAAGATACAGCATCGATTCATTTAGTCAATTGTAATTTAAAAAAAATTTTTTTTTATGAATAGTATAAGATTAAATGATAAATTACCTCGATAGTCAGCAGGTGCATTGATATATACTCGAGAAACACCATCCCATAAAATGTCGAGGCCATTCGGTAAATCAACACGAATAAAAATACTGCTTACGATACGGATTTTTGCACCTGCAACGATGGTAGGAAGTGCCGAAACATCCTCACCATTTACTAAAATTTGACGATTTTGCTTTAATTGGATTGCAGTGTCATTCAAACGAATTGTAACAGCTTTAGTACACGATGGATCGCCATCTTGAAATGAAGGTGTATAACCCATGATCTACAATTTATTTAATTTTCTCTTATGAATTAATCTTATTACATCTGATTATATCTAAGAAAAGTAGTTTATTGTATGTTATAAGTTAAAAATCAGGTTTATAATAAACTTCCATAATGTTACTTTTGCACCAATAATGTATAAATTAAAATACCTGAGATATCGAACTACTGCAGGCCGCATTTTCAGCTTCCACACAGTAATCATCTCCCTTGATAAGATAATAACTGCATTTTCCCATGAAATCATATCGCTTTCCATCAAAAGTCGTGTAATGTGGATCACCGATGGCTGAGCATCTTCCAGCACATTTAACTTCTGTGCACATCCAACGACCCGCCGTACACACGCACATGTTACAATCTTTGGGAATGTTGGAACCTGGAGGAAAGGACTTGCCACGTAATCGACAGGGACAATCCTCGGGGATGATGCACTGACCCTCGTGAAGTACTGTACCGGGAGGACAGAAACAACCCTCCTCGCAATTTTTGACCTCGACTCCAGTAATTTGATCATGATTTCCATGATCTGTGCCACATGTAGCTTGGATCTTTGGTCCACAGGCCATGTAAATTCTACCATTGCTGCAATTCATCGCTGTAAATCCGAGAATTTTTATTTAAAACTAATTCATTGTTTTTAATTTATTAGAGAAATAAATAACACAGGAAAAATATCTCATTTTTATAAAACAAACTATATTGAATAGATACTACTGTCTACTAAATGAATCGGAAAAAATAGGCAGTGACTTGTCTCTCATATATATGATTGTCAATTTATTTTCAAAAGTAGATTAAAATTAGAATTAATAATGTGGTAGAAGTTAAACATGAAATTTTTTTTTGAGTACTGAAAATAAATACAAATCACATATTTTAATACATACAAATTTTCACGTATCAAAGTAATTTTTATATTAGAAAAGAAACTTTCACTAAAGGCTATAAAGGTTATTAAAAACAATAATTTTATTTAAAAATTATATAAATTTGTTTTGTATTTATGTAACGTTTCGGTATGTCATTTAATATCCTCGTTAGGTCTGTTGAATAATGATTCAAATAAAACTATTAGCTATAGAAATATCATTTTACTATTAGTCTAGTTTATACAAACAGTAGGTAAAAAAAATATTTAGATTGCTTACGACAATTGCTAGTTTCTCTCCAAGCAGAAGGAGAAATGAGTCCTTTGTGTGCACATTCGCGCACATAGATCCCTATAGTTTCACAAGCACATAATCGTCGATCATCATTTCCACAATTGCAATAGTCCCATTCACAAGTATGTTCAAGTAGACTCAAATAAAACAATTTATCGCAACTCCTGTATGTTGCTTTGGATAAAAGTTGGTTACAGAATTCCTTGGATTCCATACCTGTTTCCTTATTTGAACTACAATAGTCTTCAGAATCATATACTTCTTCGCATTTTGCTAAAATTGAGTTTAATTAAATTAGTAGTGTTATAACAGTGGATATTAGCACATGAGCTTTTTAAATGATACAAATTTTTTACAAGATTATATTATTTTTTTAAATCAATATCAATTTTTTAAAATAAATTATATAGAATAGTTTTATAAAATGTCATGTATTTAGTTGAATGTTGCCTGTTCACATATTCGAATTTAAAAATAGATATTTCAAATTCACATCCAAGTTTTTTCTTTAAATCACAATAGTAAGAAAAAAGAACAATAAGGAAAAGATTCTTTACATGATATCTAGATCAAAAATATGTATTTTAAAAAGTAGAAATTAACTTTGAAAAACAATTACACAGTTATTCAATATTAATTTTATATCATAGAATCAATAATAATAAAATTTTATTAAATTTATGAAAAACTTCTAAGATTTTAAATATAAATGTGTTGATTTTGTAGATACTAGAAATAAAGCACCATAGTAAATTGCAATACCTGCAATATCCTCGATTTTCCATTTTTTTTCTGCATCTTTTTTGATATTCGTCATTGTATGCATATTAGTATCCAAGTGATCCTCAGCCTGACCATTTAAGTTACCACACAAACCAGTCGTTCTATTCCATAAAGATTCAGTAGCCTCAACTTGTATCATCATCCTCCCATCCCACTTGATGGTCAGACCAACGGCATCGAGGTAAACAACGAGGGATTGTCCACCAGCAGATGGTTCCACTTTTATGTCCGTCGTTTGTGTTGGAATTGGTAATAACTTCGCTCCACTCCTAATCTGTGGTAAACCACCCTCTCCAATGAATAAAGTATATTCTTTGCCTTGAATGTAAATGCAGATAGTGCGAGGACAAGAATGACCTTGACATTTGGGATCATTTTGTACGGCCACGGTGAAAAGCCCCAATTGCGTTTCTTTCAGTAGTACATATTTGCAGATGCTATCTGTATTGGACAAAATTTTTAATTTTCTTTTATTGATATGCTCATAATTGATTTTTATGTAATAAATTTTGTTCTTTATTTTTGAATATCGAATTCTTTCATTTTTTGATAGGGAAATTTTAATTTTCTAAACTTCTTATTGTTAACCAAGGTTACTTGTGGCAGCATAAATATGAAAAAGTATTAAAATTTTGTAAAAGTTTTTACAGTTTGGAATTTTGCAAGGGTTACAGTCTTTTACGATATTATCTCTAATTTGGAAAGATATGAACTTAAACTGCTGTATATAAGTGTCAATGTACTGACTTATTATTACAGCCATGTAAAATATTCATGACACCAGACACGAGAGAAATAAACTTCACAGATAAATTAAATATATTTTATAAAAAATTTTAATTAAAACAGAAACAATAGCAAAGATACTCAATTTCTTACCGAAACTATAGATATCTCCATTAAACGTTTTATAATGAGTGCCACCCCATGTAAAACAGGATCCAGGCTCAGGTTTCTGTTCAGCAGAAACATCAGTGCTTTTCTGATGTTTGACAATATTGGTATTGACATTATTATATATATCAATTGTTTCCATATCGCCAGCATCATTGCTCATTGGATGAACGTGCATGTGGTTACTTCCGGCATAGTTACTCGGATGAAAGTTTTCATTGTTATTAAAATCTCCATTGTGTTCTTCTGGAAAATACACATCACCGGTAGCTCCACTAAATTTGCCCAAATACGACTTATTGTCGTCATTTCCACCCCAGGCGTTACTGTTGCTGCTACTAATTGCACTACTACTTCCACCCCCGTAACTGCTACTACTGCTACTACTACTAGCACTACTAATTCCACCTCCATAGCTACTACTACTACTACTACTACTGCTGCTGCTGCTGCTCATGCTACTTCCACCATTTGCAAAACTATTAGCACTGGCATCCGAGAAAGCTCCCCAACCAGGCATGAGTAACTGGTTCACCAACGAATTATCATTATAGACACTGCTGTTCTGCATATAGTTGGTGAACCTTTGCTGAGACGTCACCACATCCCCGTGGACGGGATCTATACAACGTGGTACCGGTTGGGGTTGGTAAACCCCGGTTTCATAGCTGCACACGTATTTGGGAGCTGGTGCGAATTCAAAGATCAAACCTTCTGGACAACTCAGTTCGCATTCGTTGGTGAGAAAATCCGTGTTACCGCAATGATAGGCACCGTTGAAACCAAGTTTCACGTCCGAGCAAAGATCCTCATCTGAAATAATTATTTCTGATCAATATTGATTATATATTCGAGACAATGCAGAAATTAGTCGATTGAAAATATTTTTTACTGATTCGATGATTTACACAATGTTAACTACATTAAGACATTCAACATTTTTGAATTTTTGATTTTAAACGTTTAAACGTTTAGTTTTACTTTATATTACATTTTTTATATTTAAAAAATGTTTATTTTAGAAATACAAAAATTACTAACGGTATTGACAAAAATCTCCTCGATATTCTTTTGGGCATTGACACATATTCAAAGGTAAACAGATTCCTTCATTTTGACAAGGTGGATCACAAACCGCTAAAACAAAAGATATTTAAAATGCTTTGCAAGAAATAAAAGTTAAAAATTTTATACTAAATGAATGTATTTATACGTTGGCAGTCTGGAATTGAAACCCAGTCAGTTCTTGTTGGCTCCCAATTTCCATGTTTGCATTTTAAATTAGCGACAGATGATCCATCAGGAAAGACAAAAGATTTTAAACAACTTATTGTACATGTTCTGGCAAAAATAAAAATAATGAAATATTTAATAATATTTGTAATTAGATAAGTTTATATTGAATAATAATATACAGAAATTCTTACTTTGAATTACATTTTCTTTGAGCATTACTAATCAGTGGTGGCAAATTTAAGCATGGTTTATTTTCAAATTGACATTGTGGTCCAGAAAAGTTCTCTGGGCAATTGCACTGATTTGGAGCAATACAGTATCCATTATTCTGGCATTCAGGTAAACAAATTGCTATAAATATTAATATTTATTTATTCATGATCATCAAATTCTTAAAAACAATTATAAAACTTAGAAACTATGTTATTTAATATACTGTATTTTAAAATTTTTTAGATTTTTTAAAATTAAAATTTAGATTAAAAAAATATTAAATTTTATTAAATATTTTTCAATATAAATAATGAAATAAATTAATAAAACATAATAATTTACATTAATAGGATGATTTATATACGTAGATTATCATATTCTTAAACAAATTATTAAAACTTACGTTCACATTGAGGAACGAATAAGTAATCTGAAGCCAAAATTTCCCAATTCGATCCATGACATACGATTGCAAGCTCTTGTTCTCCCCCAGGAAATCTATACGACTGAGGACAACTTGCAATGCAATTACTGCAAGAAATTTATAAAATTAATACATGCATTATAAATATTTAAAAAGATGAAATTAAAAAATTTTAAATAATATATTTAGATATTGTAATTGAAAATATACAAA